>OX485803.1:66037630-66637630 GCA_950295325.1 Polytrichum commune | reverse complement strand
TAGTTTATTAATTAATATGGGCCACACAAGATAATTGGAGGTGTTTGGAGGAAGAAGGCTAAATTAGAATGAAGATTTTTAAAGAAAAAATAAATAAGGGGGCTATTTGCCCACTTGCCTCATTGCCAACTCGATGACAAAAATTTAGAAATATTTTTAAGGTCTCATGTCGGAGCCACCTGTGAGCCCAAAAGGGTGCCCACATGTGTTCTTAACTGATATAATCCAGTAAAACTTAGGCTTTGATTTTTCATCAAGTGTTCAACAACATAAAAAGAGTGGGGTTTGGATTTTAATTGCAATATAGACTTTAGGTTTGGGTGCTAGTGCTTTAGTGGTCATGGGTTAGAGGGAATTACTTATGTGTGGTAAATGACTTTCTTAGGCTTAGACCTCAAGCATGGTGGCTGGGTTTTTATTAGCTTAAATAGGATTAGGTATTGTTCGTTTTGGGGCATGGGGTTCTGTGGACCCTAGAAGAATCCGGGGCCTGTGAATGGGGGTGGTTATGGATACGGCTCTCGGTTCTGCTTTCTCTCTCTCTCAACCACCAGACAGGCAGCCGGAGAGGCTCAGCCCTGCCGGAATTTTCCGTTAGTAGCAGTTGGGATTGTGGGGGTGGAGATGAGCTGCCTCGGGGAGCAGCATGTTTTTCTGATATGCCTGGACAGAAGGACTGGGGATCGTTGGGTAGTGGATATCATTTTTCGGCTGGCGGCAACGGAGTTTCGAGGGTCAGTTCGAAGGCGAGCTGGGATCCACTTCGAGGGTAGCGGATAGCTGAGTTCAAGCAGGGAAAATGAGACCGAAGGAGGCGGCAGAGTGATACTGGCTTGCCCAAGTAAGCGAGTGAGAAGCCCAGGATGGGTGCATTGCCTCTGAAAGGGAAGAGAAGCTAAAGGGAGTTGATGTCAGCTGCCACCTTCCTAGGCCAATGTCGTTGGAATTACCTCTAGTTAGCGAGATCTGAATTGCTCATGCACAGGCGCTTGAGTTCAAGGGCTCAACCATCAGCATTTACCCAACTTAGCTGGACTAGTGCAACTTGAGTTGCTGGTTGAGCTGCAGTCATCAGATCACAAGGACTTTGCGAGGCTGGTCGAATCCTCACAAGCTAGGATGGCAGCTGGATTTTGAGGGCAGTAATCCGCTTGCCTGTGGCTGGGGAAAGACGCATGAGTCGACTAGGAAGCTAAAACCTTCCGATTGCAGGCTGCAACCAAAGCTGAGTGTGAGCCCAAAACGGTGCCCACATGTGTGTTTAACATCAAAAGTTATTAGGAATTGTTCTTTTTTATTGTGATTACCATTTTAAAACTAAAAAGAGTGTAACCCGTGGGTTTGGTGTGTTTTTGTGTTAACAAGGGATTTACGTCGTTTGTGTATTGAGAGAGGGTTAGTGTTAATTAGATTTAGTTAAAATGATTGTAGTTAGTACTTTTGTTATTAGGAAGGGGAATGGGAGCTTGAGGCTTAAGGCTGGGTTATGTGCCCGAATAGGGCTTAGAGGCTACCCACATTGGGACCGGGGGCTGGTGGAATTGGGTGGTAGCTTTGTTAGAATGGGGGGGGGGTAGGCCTTACAATTCGGGCAACGCTGGATCCTTGGAGGGATCAGCTGCGAGGCAGCCAGGAGTGGCAGCTCGCCACAGAAATCTCTCTCTCAATTTCGGAGTTAGGGGAGGGGCCGACTGCCGGGAGACCGAGCAGGTTGAGGGTTTACGGCGAAGCTAGTTGCATGCTCGAAGGCAGTCGAAGCAGCTGAATGCTCGAAGGTAGGCGAAGCTAGTTGCATGCTCGAAGGGAGTTGAAGCAGCTAAATGCTCGAAGGCAGGCGAAGCTAGTTGCATGCTCAAAGGGAGTTGAAGCAGTTGAATGCTCGAAGGCAGTCGAAGCAACTGAATGCTCGAAGGCATCGAGCTGGCCGAAGGCAAGGAGGAGCTGGGCCGAAGGCAAGGTCGCCGAACCAGGGAGGACGACTCAAGACCAAGCCTGGAATACTGAGATGGAGGGACATAGATTGAACCGGGGTAAGGGCTAGGAGTATTTAGGCTAAGTTAGATTGTAGGCTAGTTAAGTAGGCTTAATATGGAGTATTAAACTAGGGAATTATCTTAATTAGAGAGTGAAGGCCACAAGGTGTTAGAAGGTGGCATTAGGGGGGTTGAACTTGCGGTCGAGTTGTGTGGGGTTGTAATAGAGTGTGCTAATAGTGCCATAATAGAGAAGAGTGTTTTTTAACACTTGTAATCTTATCGTGGAATGAATTGGTGTGCCAAGATTGATGTGGAATGCAAGGGAGTTTAATGACGTAAAAAGAATTGGAGTTAGACAAGCAGAAATGTGAGCCCATGCCCCCACCCGGACTACGACGCATAAGGGTGGGTGGTTTGGCCTCACACCAAGGTTGATGCCGAATGAGGCTGCGAGCGGGCCACACCCATCTGGTCAATGCACAACTCGCAAGGAGGAGTAGCTGATAAATTACCGACCTTGGATTGGAATCGGAGGAAGAATTGAGCTGTTGGAGACCAAAGTTGTCGAACTGTTGGTCGAACTCAGATCCTCACAACACTCAAAGCTCAACCCAGGGTTTGTTCGGGTGGAAGCTGCCTATACTCAGTCGGGAACAGGGGACCCCTGGTTCTTACTACTCTCGGGAAGGGAAGCTCCTGGATGCAACGGGGGCGAGTTGGCTGGAGGCAGGGGCTTCATGGAAGCTTGGGAAGCTGGACGGAGGTTTAACCTGGGTAGAGGCTTACTAGGGTGTAACAGGGGAGGAGGCTGCCAGTACTTAATTGAATGAAGCAGGATTATAAAGGGGGAAGGACCTTAGCGTTAATTAGGAGTGTGGTCAAAGATTTAAGTAGAAAGTAGCTAGTGGAATAGGGGATATGGCAAGCCAAGGGTGTGATTGGCATTGCTATTGATTACAAGGTACTCAAGTATTTATAAATACTTTTAGGGCTGTGGGCCAATTGAATAAAAGTTGTGTGTTTTGCGTTTAACTGGATGAAACGATGGGAATGTGAGTCCAAGGAGTTAGGGAAGCAACACAATTGCATGTGAGCCATGGGCTCCCACCCGGACTACGACGCATAAGGGTGGGGGTTTAGAGCTGACATAAATGGTGCGTCCGCCGGGAGTGAAGCGGGATTAGGAGATCAAGACTTGGAGGCACAAACTAGTGGGAGAGGAAGAAGCACTTGGAGCACGGTAAACATCCTACTTAGTGTTTTGATTTTTCGTCATTGGTTAGGTTAGTTGAATTTCAAATTCTTTCCTTGGAATGAGTTGCATTTTCAAGAGGGAAGCTATCTTATGAGCAATGAGCAGTGAGCGGTGAGCGGTGAGCAGTAACACATGAGCAATGAGCAGTAACATATGAGCAATGAATCCAAATTTAGTAAAGACACACGGGTTTAGGGTACACAACCAGAATTTTGACAAATTAATTGTCGCGCACCTCTCCATAAGGAGTGCCCGAAACACCATGGGCACAAGGGGGACCCCGGAGTGACACCCGGGACTTGTGGCGCCATTGGTGAGAGGGCCCAAGTGATCCTAGTGTGGGTGAGGGCCCCGGGCGTTGGGAACGCCTCCCACCCACGGAGACTAGGAGGCACAAGGGTAAGGCCATGAGCTATGCGTAGCTCATGGCGTGGTGATTCTAGAATGCTCAAGAACACCTCAATCGGAGGTGTGAGCTAGGAGTTATGGCCATTTGAGTGGGGCGCTGTCCCGGGACAGCGCCCTGGTGCAGCAGTGCCTGGGAGTGACTCCCGGGACTGCCAAGGTTCAAAGAGGCATAACGTCCTCATAACTTGCCCAAATGGGGCAAGTGAGGAGTCCATCGGCATCTACGTGAAACGTAGATGAAGATGGAGTGGTTGGTTGCTAGCCTCGGACATCATACAAGGAAGTTATGATGGTCTGAAGCTGCTAGAGGCTTCTTAGCCCAGCGGCTAAGGGAGAATGTCCACTTGGCCCCAACTCTTGGTGGAGAGACAAGAGGTTGGTTGACGGTGGGGTAGGGGCCCCGCGTGAAGTCCTAGAGGCTTATATGGGTGAGGTGGTGTGGCCTCACCCACCCGAGGCCGAACGGCACGGCCTCCATGGGCATTGGCCCATTGTGAGGCCATAGTTGCCTAGTATGGTTCGGGTTGTTGTAGTGTTGCTCCGGCAACGCGATGATCAACATAGGATTGGACTTCCATGGATGGAAGTCCACATCCAAGAAATGAGTTACCGATTAAGGGGTGAGTCCCGAAAGCAAAGTAGGAGGGTTGGTTCCCTCCTATGAACTATAAGGTCCGGGGTAGGAGGAGCTAACCATTAGCATGGCGGAATGCGAATGGTTAGTGCTCGTAACCTTTGCTAGAATTGAAAATTGGCAAGATTGTCAAGGGGGGCTAGCAAGGGTTGCGACACGTGGTATCAGAGCAGGGTTCCAAGTTTTGAGCTCGCACTTTGAGGGAAACATGGCTATCAAAAATGCGGGTTATGATGGTGAGCCCGGGGTTTCCACAAGGTTGTGAGGCTCAAATTGGAACAAAGATCATGTGTAAATGGAATTTGACCATACCATTAGTTCTAATGACAATGGTGGGCATGATGATGGAGTCCTTTGAAAGGGCTCCCGCACACCTCAAAAAAAAAACATTTGGGGCCTAGAATACCGAATGCACCCAAAACCTTGGAGGGCATTAATGTTCGATTGAAATTCCAATTCGAAATGCTAGGAAGGTATTGATGTTGGAATGAATTTGGTGGAAATGAGGCGTCCGGGCCTCTTAAGGCGTATATGCGCGCATTTCACACCCAAATGAATTGTACATCTTAGATGAACGAGCTTTCTAAGAAATGCATCGTTTTAGGTGGGTTTCAAAAGCGGGTGGTGAAGACCAAGTTCAAATTTCCAAAGTTTATTGAGGTTGTGGTGGGGATCATCAAAATTGCCATGAGCATCAAGGCCGATGACCCCATTAAGCAATTTGACGGTGCATTACAACAATGGACGTTGAGGGGAGATAGGTACCCCGCCAAATAATACTTGTGCCACGAACCGAATGTAAGATGATGGCATTGTGGCCAAGGCTAGTAGCCTTAAGCCGAGGCCAAGTCTTTTGTACCTTGAGGCTCAAATGAATGGGAGAAATGTCTCGTGTATTGACAAAGAGGCTACGACTTCTTCTTGAGCCCAAAACTCATAAGGGAGTTGGGGCTTGCCTATTGGTAGAACGGGCAAGCCCACCAAGGTGCGGTTTGGAAAGGGCAAACCGCATGAGACAAAGGAGGCCGCGATGCATGTAACCTTTCAATGTGGGACATTGGATTTTTGTCAAAATTTCACACCAAGTGAAATAGATGAAATGCATGTCATTATGAAGGCCGCCTTCTTTGAAACTCACATGAAAGATGTGAGGTGCAAGCCGATGAGCTTGCGGTGCATTTGTGATATGCCATGATGGCAAAGAATTGAACTACAAATTGACAAGGACTCCTATGGTAGGAGGACCCAAGTTGAATTTGGTCTTAATGAACCAAATGAAAAATGGTAAACATAATGGTCGTGGTTCAATTGGAGCAACTCCAAGGAACTCATGGGGAGGCTAGGAAAGATGGGCCTCCCCCAAACCATACTTATGGGATGTTGGTGAGATACAAGGATGTATTCACCAATGTGTTATTCAAAATGTTACCGCCAAGGAGTGAATTGCAACTTTGCTCAAGAAATAATTGAGTTCTTGAGGCATGTGGTGACAAAGGAAGTTGGTGGACAAACATGAAGAATGTCAAGGCAATCCAAGAGGAGAATTGGCCCTTGACTCAAAAAAGGTTTAGGTCATTGGTTGGCCTAGCCAACTACTACCACCACTTCATTCTAGATTTGTTTTAAGGTTACTAGGACCTTAGTCAACTTATTAAGGAAATGGCTATCCCAAGAGTGGGATGAGCCTTGTCACCAAGCCCTTGGGAAGCTCAAGAGCAAGTTCCCTTCACAAGATGTGGTTAAGTTTCCAGGTTTTCATAAGCATTTTGAGGTGCACATGGAGACGAAGGACTTTACCATTGGCGGATGTTGATCCAAGATGAATGAACATTGCATATGAGAGCAATAAGCTCAATGGTTGTTAAACCTTGTCTGGCTTGTGCAAGACATGGCTATCCCAAGAGTGGGATGAGCCGTGCCACCAAGTCCTTGAGGAGCTTAAGACGAAGTTCTCTTCGCCGCCCGTGCTCAAGTTCGCGGAATTTGACAAACCTTTTGAGGTGCATACGGGGGCAAGTGACTTTACCATTGGCGGATGTTGATCCAAGATGGATGCCCATTGCATATGGGACCATTAAGCTTAAAGGTTGTTGAACCTTGTGCGAGTTGTGAAAAAAAAAGCTATCTCAAGAGTGGGATGAGCCTTGTCCCAAAGTCTTTGGGGAGCTTAAGACAAAGTCCTCTTTGCCACCCGTGTTCAAGTTCGCGGAGCTTGAAAAACCTTTTGAGGTGCATATGGGGGGTGAGTGACTTTGCCATTGGCGGATGGTTAATGTAAGATGGATGGCCATTGCATATGAGAGCATTAAGCTCGATGGTTATCCGACCTTATCCGACTTGTGGAAGAAATGGCTATCCCACAATTGGGATGAGCCTTGCAACCAAGTCTTTGGGGAGCTTAAGACCAAGTTCTCTTTGCCGCCCGTGCTCAAGTTCGTGGAGTTTGACAAACCTTTTGAGGTGCATATGGGGGCGAGTAACTGTGCCAATGGTGTATTGTTAATGTAAGATGGATGGCCATTGCATATGCGAGCATGAAGCTCGATGGTTGTCAAAGAAGACAACCAACTCATGACAAAGAATTTTTTTGCAGTAGTGCATTGCTTGAAGATGTGGCGACACTATTTGGGGTCGCACAAATCAAAGGTCTACATGGACAATGTATCCTAAAAGAATTTTGACATTCAATCGCAAGTGAGCGCCAAGTCATTGCGGTGGCATGATAGTTTGGCGCTTATGAAGGTGGATTTGGTCCACAAACCGGACCGTGGAAATGTGGTGCCGGATGCGCTAAGTAGACGGGAAGAGTTCCAAGCAATGAGAACCATCCAAACCTTGTGGCTAATGTGTGCCGGCGAAGGAAACTTGTGATGCAAGATACGGGAGGGGTAAATTAACTACCCCGAGGCACGAAAACTTTTAGGTGAGCTTCGCAAGAGCAAGGTGCTCAAAGACGTTAAGTTGGTGGACGGATTGTTCAAGTGCAAACAAAGTTGGGTGTATGTGCCACAAGGCAAGTAAAGGCTATCGGTTTTGAAGGAAGAATGTGATAGTCCTATTGCCGGCCATAGAGGAGAAAGAAAAAACCACCATAGAATGGTGTCATGGAGTTACCATTGGTGGTGCATAAAAGGAAGATATAGCCCACTTTGTGAAGGCTTGAATTAAAGTGCCAAGTGAACCGAGCCTCTTACCAAAAGCAAGGCGGTTTCTTGCAACCGTTGCCTATCCCGTCGGCGCCATGGCATAGTATGTGCATGGACTTGATGGCAAGTTTGCCGGAGTCACATGGGTATGATGCCATCTTGTTGATGGTATACCGGTTTGCCAAGTTGGCACACATGGTGCCGATTGTGGGAACCGCCACCGCGTTGGAGACCGCATAGCCTTTTCTCAAAGGATGGTTGAGGCACCACGGGTTGCCAAGAGTGATTGTGTGGGATCAAGATCCAAAGTTCACAAGTGCATTTTCAATGCATTCCTCTAAGGAGGTCGGAATGAAACTAATGTTTAGCACGACCTTGCATTCCCAAATGGATGGGGAAGCGGAGCGTGTGAATGGAGTCTTGAAGCAATACTTGAGGAACTTGGTGGGGGCGGACCAAGGAGATTGGGTGGACTATGTGGGTCGAGCGGAGTGTAATTGCAATGTAGCCACGCACTTGGCTACCAAGGGGTGGTCTTTCGTGGTGGCTTATGGAGTGGATGCGCTCCAACCTATTAACCTAGCTCTCGAGGGGGCACATTTAGCACTAGAGTTCAACCTAGATGGTGAGGACTTGGCCAAGGATGGTAAACAAGTCTTGGAGATGACCAAGTTGTTGGTGGAGAAAGCCCGAAGGTGCTACGGAGTGCAAATCAATGCCGGAAGACGCGAAGTGGAGTATGAGGTGGGCCAATAAGGTGTTGTTGAATGTGGACAACTTCACCTTGCCCAAAGGCCTTACTCCAAAAGTTCATGTCCAAAATTGGAGCTTCGTTTTCCATTGTGGAACAAGTGTTCAAGGACATGTATAAGTTGGAATTACCGCCGGAGATCAAAGTGCATCCGACATTTCATGTCTCATTCCTAAAGCCATTTAAGGACGACACCTTGTGGCCCGATCACAAGCAAGTGATTAGGCCACCTCCCGACCTTGTGGACTTCATTTGGAACATGAGGTAGGAGGGTATCCTCAAGTGTAGGAAGCCCAAATGAAAAGGAAAGACAATGTACAAAGGAGTACTTGGTGAAATGGTGAGGATACCATGAGAAAGAAGTCGTTTGGGTAGCGGCAAGAGACATGATGAACGCCAAGGAATTGGTAAAGCACTTTGAAGAAACTAAGGCGAAGGATTCCAATAAAATGAAGCGTAGGCATTGATGAGGACATCAATCTCCTTTAGTGGGGGAGAGACGCTAGTAGCATACTTAGCTTCGAGGTTAATTACTCCACAACATGAACTTGTTCTTTGGCTTGAGGGAATAAAATCCAAACTTTAGTGGTGCAAAGAGAAAAGTATGAGATGAGGTCCTAGTCTTGTACTTGTGCTTGGTTAATGGAAGAGGGGGAATAGACATGCCAAACTAGGTTGGGTAAGCCGAGTAATTGGGGGCCATGGCTTGGACGGGCCTTGGATAAAACCAAGAAACTTCTTAGTTGTGGGCTTGTCCGGGCGGGGACAAGGTGATGGCGCGTGCTCATAAAAGTGCTACCCGCGAGCTAACAAGAGTTGGCGCATGGGAGTCATGAACCCATGTCTCGAAAGAGCAAAGTGGGAACCGAGTCGGGCGGGACTTGGCATCACCCCCGTGCGATCGAGGCGTGGCTTAACAATGGAAAGCCATCTCGGAGTTGCAACCGAGACAACTTAGTGGAAGCGTTGAGGTCTCGCCTAGATGTGTCATGTTAGGCTAGTGGAGCCTAACGGGGGAGGCCCCAAAGGAGGGGCAACCCAAGTGAGTCCCAAAGTAGGTGGGTCTAGTATAGGTTAGGTCCTTGGATGAGAGATCCAAGGTCGCTAACGGACCACCTAGGAACGACACCTTTGGGACCATGCCAAATTTGAAGATGCATTGTGGGGGTCGCGCCCTAAGGTAAACACAATGCCGCACCATAGAGGATGGCAACTTGAGAATTGGTGTGCCGACTAAGAGTATAGTCGATGAGGGCATCGACTCCGTTTGGTGGGGGTGAGTGTCGCGCACCTCTCCATAAGGAGTGCCCGAAACACCATGGGCACAAGGGGGACCCCGGAGTGACACCCGGGACTTGTGGCGCCATTGGTGAGAGGGCCCAAGTGATCCTAGTGTGGGTGAGGGCCCCGGGCGTTGGGAACGCCTCCCACCCACGGAGACTAGGAGGCACAAGGGTAAGGCCATGAGCTATGCGTAGCTCATGGCGTGGTGATTCTAGAATGCTCAAGAACACCTCAATCGGAGGTGTGAGCTAGGAGTTATGGCCATTTGAGTGGGGCGCTGTCCCGGGACAGCGCCCTGGTGCAGCAGTGCCTGGGAGTGACTCCCGGGACTGCCAAGGTTCAAAGAGGCATAACGTCCTCATAACTTGCCCAAATGGGGCAAGTGAGGAGTCCATCGGCATCTACGTGAAACGTAGATGAAGATGGAGTGGTTGGTTGCTAGCCTCGGACATCATACAAGGAAGTTATGATGGTCTGAAGCTGCTAGAGGCTTCTTAGCCCAGCGGCTAAGGGAGAATGTCCACTTGGCCCCAACTCTTGGTGGAGAGACAAGAGGTTGGTTGACGGTGGGGTAGGGGCCCCGCGTGAAGTCCTAGAGGCTTATATGGGTGAGGTGGTGTGGCCTCACCCACCCGAGGCCGAACGGCACGGCCTCCATGGGCATTGGCCCATTGTGAGGCCATAGTTGCCTAGTATGGTTCGGGTTGTTGTAGTGTTGCTCCGGCAACGCGATGATCAACATAGGATTGGACTTCCATGGATGGAAGTCCACATCCAAGAAATGAGTTACCGATTAAGGGGTGAGTCCCGAAAGCAAAGTAGGAGGGTTGGTTCCCTCCTATGAACTATAAGGTCCGGGGTAGGAGGAGCTAACCATTAGCATGGCGGAATGCGAATGGTTAGTGCTCGTAACCTTTGCTAGAATTGAAAATTGGCAAGATTGTCAAGGGGGGCTAGCAAGGGTTGCGACATTAATTGCATATTTTCAATTATAAATTGCCAGTATTTTAAATGAAGCACACGTGAAAGGGCCCTATTGCCATGGATCATTTAAAGCACTTTCAATTCATTGCTGATTTTTATTATAATAATCCAAACCAATACATATCATTTATTGACATCCTTATACATGTACTTACAACCAACACTTGCACAACTACTCACATTCCACAACACCAACAAGTTCAAGTAGGTGCATAACCTCATTATACGTATATGTAGGTGCCATATTTGTGAACCACTCAAACCGCTCACGGGCTGAATTAAGGCCCACAATCTACAAAAACAAGGAAATTAGATATTAGAAATAGTCAATATGTAGGTAGCTACTAGGTTTTGAGACATCCGCATGTGGATGTAAGTTGTGTAAGAGACTGGTATTAGGTCTGTATCAACCCGGGTTCGAATCCGGTTGGTTACATTGACTGGTGCTATCCCAAATTGAGCTAGTGATAAAGTAGGAATAATCTATAGGCTATAATACCAAGAAGAGGTTACTATGCGGATGTGCGTAGAATCTTCTCGATTATTTTTTATTTTTAGAATTTTGTTATTATTTATCCGTGTAAATCAATCAAACCGCTGACGGTTGGGTCGTAGTCTAAATAAAAATGAAGTTACTGAATTATTTGAAATACTTTCAGTCCATTGCTAATTTTTATTATAATAATCCAAACCAAAACATGTCATTTATTGACATTCAAATATATGTTGCTTAATATAACACTTGCAATACTACTCACATTCTACAATACCAGCAAGTTCAAGTAGTCGCATGACCTCATTATAGGTATATGTAGGTGCATGAATGAACTTGTCACTCTCGTAATCCACCTTGCACAAAAATCTAAACACATAACAAAAATGTTTACAATACACCAATTTTCCTTTATTTCCCAATGCATGAGAGGACATTTTCGTGAAATCCGGGCATGTACAATGCGGGATGTCGCCAATTGTGACATGGTAGGTGATATCATGCTTGGAGACAATGTTGATTATCACTCCAAAGTCCGGATATGAAATGGCAGTGACCCCAACCACATAGTAATTTTCCATGAGTCCGGTGCTCTCCCATTTGTTTTTGTGATCTGCCAGCGGTGCTGTTGAATTACGACGCACTGTCTTCCCAAACCTCAATGTAGGGTGGACGTCCGGGTTTGGTGGCATACAAAAATGCGAGCGAGGGATAGGAAGAGTTACGATTGTTGAAAGCCTACGACGAGGGGACAATGCCTCCCTCTGCTGTAGTTGAAATTCAATATCTTCAAGTGCCAGAACCTCCTCTCTCGATAGATTAGTACCTATCTTCACCGGCCACGTGTTGGGTACTATAGGCCAATCCAACACATATTTCTTCTTACTGCCACTCACACAACGCTTGATATCGTCAAGGCAAAACCAAAATTCATACTCCACATTGTTGGGAGAGCAAAATTCCTTCCTAAGCCCTTTGTATGTTGGAGTAGATGTGCCATGTTTCCCAATCCGAACTTTGGTATTGCACATAGTCCCTGTAATAGCTTGTAGTGCCCAACATCGTTTGGCTGAGTTGGGTGGCAATCTTGCAATGTGCCACTTAGAAGCAAGATAAACAGTCTCTAACACGGATGTAGTATGAGCCACACCATGAATTGCAGAACTCAACGATTCCTCTATGCGTTGACGAGTTGCTCGGGTGTTGGGACGAGGAATGAAATAATTCACTTTGTCGGGTCGATGAGAGTCACAATCAACATCCGGTGATAGGTTGAGTTTGCGTTTGGTGGAACCAAAAAGCTCTGACCCTTCCAATGTACAATCTCTAGTGTTAACGTCTTCTGCCTCTAGATAAGACTTCATAGCATCAACTAATATTTTTGGATCTCCACACTTGGCAATCGCTTTGAGTTTCAAGGATGCCGAATCAGGACCTTTACCATTAGACCCCCTTTCAACCATGTCCGGTAATTTGCAATTTGCATGAAGGCACGGATCATGTTGTCCACTGTAGCTTCATATAAACAAATCATCTTGTTGCCAGACTGTTGGAGTCATTTTTTTGTGTACAGTCTCTGTAAGGTTGCATGTTGGCATTTCCGCACGTTCTTTTATTGTCATATCCTATGGACAACACACAAATATGAGGATAAGAAAAATATAAGATATATATAACAATAGAAGAAAAATGAATGACATTGAATAATAAATTTTGATATGTACTTATAAATAGCACATGACCACCCCATTGTCTGTAACGAAAGTACCAGAAACCCAACCACTCTGAAAGGCCAAGGCAGATCCGGATGACAACCACCAAGAATGAATCACATGATACTTAGTCTTGGTGGCGTCCATTGTTTTCGCGTTTTTGTAATCCTTGCATATTTGCTTGTGTTGAAACTGTAAGAATAATTTGATATACTTTTGGGTCACCTTATCCAAGCTCGCAGACCAATGGAAAAGACATGTACGCTCACGTGCAACCATGGAGAAATACGCCACACAATACGAAAAAGAAGAACAATCTTCTGAGGCGGAGATGGAGGTAGGTTGTACGAACGAAATGGTAAGAGAATAACTTTAAAATCAAAATACATTTGGAGGTATATAATGTATACTATATTGTACACGCCGAGAATACGATTCCAACGGTATATAGCATGAACAAAATGATTTTGTTTTGCATGTTTTAGAGCCAAAAAACAATTAGAGCATCTTAGATTCTTCTAAAATCTTCAAAAAATGAAGATTTTATGCAGGAAATCTAACCATATTAATTTCAGTAGACTTTGGCGATTTATGTAAAATTGATATCATCTCCAAAAATTCTCAAAACAATTAGAGTAAATGACAAGGTTATAATCTATGCACTTGATTTTTTGCAGAAATAAATTAGAATATTTTAAAATGTTACAGCAACAAAATCCAGAATGTGACTCAAATCAAGGTGCATTTCTCTTCCAAATGGGTAGCCGTTAACGGCCACCCTTTTCATGATGCCAACTTCTGTGTTCTAGTTTAGGGCGGCCGTCAACGGCCACCCTTTGTATGATCCTAACTTCTATGTTCTAGTTTAGGGCAGCCGTTAACGGCCATCCCTTCTTGGGTTTCAGTCTTCATTTAACAACATAATTTCTTTGAAATAAAATCACATATATACATATATTTTTTATGTCTGTTCCATCTAAAAGTGTGGCCGTTAACGACCACCCTTGGTTGCATCTCAGATTTATTGGTATATGCCTTTCTTTTTTCATGTATACACTCATTTTCGTCATTTTTTGTCCTTCAACAAGGGTAGCCGTTAACGGCCACCCTTATTAAAAAATTAGATTCTTTTCTATATATGTTTCTTTCTTCATGTATACACTCATTTCCTTCATTTTGTTTTCTTCCAGCAAGGGTGGCCGTTAACGGCCATCCTTATTAAAATTTCATATTATTTTCTATATAGGTTTCTTTCTTTTTGTATACACTGATTTCCTTCATTTTTTTTCCTCCAACAAGGGTGGCCGCCCTTAATGAAATTTCATATTCTTTTCTATATGTGTTTCTTTCTTCATGTATATATCCATTTCCTTATTCTTTTTTTCCTTCAATTAGGATGGCCGTTAATGGCCACCCATATTGAAATTGAAATTTTTTTTGTATATGTGGTTTTTCCTTATGTATACTCTCACTTTTATAAATGTTTTTGCATATTATTTTAGTTTGCATATGTAATTTCTTTCATATGTATATATTTCTTTTAATTTCTTTTTGTCTTTCATATGAGTGATATTTTTTGTGCTTTAGATATAAAAGTTGTACCTCTTGCTGAAGATCAATTGGAGTTACAATTGCATGTATTTTTTAATAAAGAAACTTTAAACACATCTTCCCGTCTTGAACGGTTGAGGTATCAACCAAGGGCAAAATCAAAATTCAACATTCCACTATATCGAATGGTTGCATTGTCTATTGTTAGATTTTTTTTGAAAAATAACGTTATGAACCTGACTGCACATTTTGTTGCTTGTGGTTATATGGAGGGCAATGGGGTTTTTTACGTGGCCTTGGAAAACAATGAGGGGAAAACAATAGATGTTACCGATAGTATCATTGAATCATGAAGTGATAATTGAATCATGAGGGTACGGACAAATGATGCCTTTGAAAAAATATTACAAATTGATGAGGACTTCAAAGTTTTCTCTTGCAAAATATTTATGGTGTGGGACGGAAATTACCGTTTGCAAGCATGGTTGCACATTATTAATCGAGATCATACACATGATCATGCTTGACATTATGTTGTTGAAAGTATTATTTTGGACGTCAAGGGACATATTGTAACCATGTTGGCAGCTTTATATGAAGTGAATTGGTAATTCCTTCATTCTTCTCTTTTTATTTGTTTAGTTCATTTGGTTTTTTTTTAAATTTATTGTATATTTTTTTTTCTTGGCTTATCATTGGTTGTTTTATTTTGTTACGAGGAACCAAAAATCTCATGTTTGTACGAATCTTGTTCATAAGCTTTTCCGCATTCAAAGCATTGATGGGCAACCACTTTCATATTTTGAATAAGTTGTCTCTAAATAAGATCTTATTGCCGCTGATGCCTAACAAAAATCCAAACATAGGACTTGGTTCACTTTGACTGTTGAGGCTCTTAATGGATTTCTATACTAGGTTATTTTTTCTAAAGTATTAGTTTTTCACGCATTTTTTTTGTCTTGTATATATTTTTGTTTTGTTTTTATTTTTATTTCTATAACTATATGTTTTATTGCATCTTATTTTTATTATGTGTGATTTATCATATTCTTATATGTTTTTTCTATGGTGTAGCAAGAGTTGGGAGATGCTACTGCTACTGCTCAAAGGAAATTTTATGAGAAATAGCCCGATCCTGCACATTGGACTTCAAGTGCAGTGGATGAATTTGTTTTCAAAGTTGTTGAGAGGGTGAGATTGACTTCCCATTCGGAACTAAAGAAACAACTTCCCATTGCAGATCCTAAACATTCTCCTATGTTCTTAGAGCAGGTGAAGTCTCATTATGAAACTCACGATGAAAATTATGAGATGACTCAAGAGAAGCTTTGGATGTTAGCAACTTCGGCAATGGATACATCTATGAAGATTAAGTGGCTTGAAAGGTGGAACAGTTCACCTGCTCTTCGTGAGGCACTCAAGTTTCCGAAACTAAAATTCAATGATATAGAGTTTCCTAAGTGGCTTCATAAAACTACTTGGTGAGCTCAGGTGATAATTTTTTGTCTATTTTTTGTTTATTTTTTCAATCATTCAAGTTTTCTAATCTTTATTTTGTATTTGGCAGTTGGCTATTAAGACCGAGAAGCTCTTTGATGCTACCGTGGTTGATATGCATGTGTCCATCAACTATCTTCTAGATGATATGGATCATTTTCCCACTATTTTTTATTTTTGATATTTGATTTCCAAGAACTTCAACAATTTAAACCTACTACCCGATTTATATATACAATCCACTTTTGTTGTTCTTTATGTTTTGGACTTGGTAAATGTCACCCTCATGATGGTGTTATGATGTATTCAAATTTTACATTGATGTGTATTATAGTGAGACATTCTAACGTGCTACACTTGTTTTCAACATGAGTTTGCTTACACATTGTCTCCAATTACATAATTCTTATCTCAACAGTTGAATGTATATTAGTTTATTTTTAGTACAAAATTGTTATAGCAACATTCTCATTTGTTGTTCATTTGGACTATAGACCCTTACATGTAATTCTACAGTCATAGGCCCCCAACAGATTTACAAACCATAACCGGCAAAAAATTGAAGGCTCACAGGTTCACACTCGCATACTCACATACTAGCAACCCCGAGTCATGTACATATTGGTCTTTTTCATTGCTCACTACTTGCAATCTAGCATTGATATTGTTTGTCCTCCCCAATCTTCTTATTATTGAACCCTAAAAATTTGTTTCTTTAGGCCACGGTTATAGGATACTAGGGGTCCTATTACCAAATATTTTGTTTTCTTCACCGCTCATCGCTCCCCGCTCATCGCTCCCCGCTCATCGCTCCCCGCTCATCGCTCCCCGCTCATCGCTCCCCGCTCATCGCTCCCCGCTCATCGCTCCCCGCTCATCGCTCCCCGCTCATCGCTCCCCGCTCATCGCTCCCCGCTCATCGCTCCCCGCTCATCGCTCCCCGCTCATCGCTCCCCGCTCATCGCTCCCCGCTCATCGCTCCCCGCTCATCGCTCCCCGCTCATCGCTCCCCGCTCATCGCTCCCCGCTCATCGCTCCCCGCTCATCGCTCCCCGCTCATCGCTCCCCGCTCATCGCTCCCCGCTCATCGCTCCCCGCTCATCGCTCCCCGCTCATCGCTCCCCGCTCATCGCTCCCCGCTCACAAGATAGCACTCCCCGCATTTTCAATTATGCATTTTTGTTTTGAAGAAGGAGTGCGGCTTGAGGTAATGTTCTAAACTCTCTTGGGAATGACATAAGGACATAACATTAATCTTGAGATCATTAGTTCACTAAATCCTAGAGGGATAATTAATTTTAGGAAGAATCAACTTTGACACTCACCTTGAGGTGAGTCTCCAAATTGGGGAATGTTGAAGTTGATGCTCTAGCTTAGAGTTATTAGTTAGAATTATTGAGATTGATGTCACATTGAGTCACAATCGAGAGTGAGTGCTAACTTGCAGGGGGAAGCGAATTATTTGAAGTATGACATTCTTCAAAGTGAAATTGCTAATTAATTAAGGAAGGCTTTTGTACTTGTCTTTGTCGTTATCCGTCGTGGAGGGTAATTTCCTAGTCATCGCATTGTGTTGGAGACGAGAGGGTGATGCCTCAGTTTTTAATATGGTGCATGACGAAGGTCAGTCCCTCACTTTCGGTATTGTGGTGAGTGCCAATTTAAGGAAGAGTACAGAGGTGATTATCCGGCTTGACTGAGAATTGACATGAACATGCCTATCCATGTTTGGGATTTTTCACTTTAGTGGGCTTGCAGGTTCTCTTTCCTCACCTCCTCAATTTTAAACCACACCAAGAAAAGTGAAAACATAAAGGAGTGAAGGTAGCGAGGGGTATGTGTGGTCAAGAGAGGGTTGATCGATTCTTTGGGTGATGCAAGGTAAGACTCGATCTCAAAAACCAAGTTTGGAATTATGACTAAACAAAGTTGCACGTAGAAGGAGATTATGAAGGATGGGGAACATGTTGAAATGAGATTAGAAAACAGTTTGAAAGTAAAGCCTAGTGTTAGTCCATTGCTAGGAACATTAGAAGTAGAGGCTCAACTTGAGAAGGAGGCAACTCCTTTTGAGTTGAGTAGCGAGACATCATGAAAAAGTAAGACAATTAGGGAAGAGATTCCGATAGAGATTGATAGGGACGTAGGAGGAGACACACCGGTCACCATGGCTCAAGAAGGAGGCGGAGACCCGCCCATACCACCCATTGATCCCATTGATCCATTGGTTAGACCGAGAGGTTTACCAATTGTGGTTCCACAAAACTTACATGCGGTGGATATGCCATCCCATCTCCCTCAGTTTTATGGAACTAAGGATGAGGATCTTTCTAGGCACATGGATAGGTACATTGAGACGTTAGCTAGTTCCCTTGTGACCAATCCGGGATATTGGTTGGTGTGGTTTCCTACCACTCTAGAGGGTGAGGCTTATAAGTGATATAGAGACCATGCCGAAGGATATTTTAAAGGATGAGAGCAACTGCAAAGGGAGTTTTTGAATGAGTTCAGACCGGAGGTGGGCCAAAGCACGGCTTTGAGGGCATTGGCTTCATTGAAACAATAAATTGAAGAAAATATTTCGGCTTACATTAGGAGGTTTGATTTAGTGTGTACACGATTTGTGGGCACTATGCTCAACGATGACACACTAAAACAATTATTCATTCAAGGATTTTTTAAGTCGGGAACAATTAGGGGTGTTCTTGAGAGGAATCCTCAGACTTTGGCGGATGCCAAGAAGGCAGCTCGAGAGATGGAGAATTTGGATAGGGATCATGAGAGGTTGTGGAAAAAGGAGGATGAATTGATCCCTCAATTGATCCCCATTCAACCTAGAGTGGTGGAGGGAGAGCTAGGTAAGTATGAGAATCAAGTCCCATACGCTCTCATTGATGCGGGTCCACGTCCTTTAGCGGTTAGAGAACCGGCACCACTGTTAGCATTACCGGCCCCTAGAGTGGATCGTCATCTTGAAGAAGTAGAGAAAATGTTGGGTACTAGTCAGTTGGGATTTCAAGAGGCCATGATTAAACAAATGCAAAGTCTTACGGATCAGATGTCATTGATGGTTAGGAGTCAACAACTTGGTCCTCCCCCTCAAGTTGAGTCGGGTAGGCATGCTTCGGGATTGTGGTGTGTTCAGTGTGGCCAACCGGGTCACACTCGTCAGTTTTGTAGAAGTGGACAAAACCGGGATCAAAGAATGAACGGCAGTCCACCTCCACAAAACCAAAGGGGTCAAGGACAATTTTAGTATGGACAGGGTAACAATAGGGGACCTGGGATATGTAAACTTTGAGGTGAAGCACCGAGTTAGACTTCATTTTTATAACACACATAACTTTTGCATAGAGTCTTCAAATGACATAAAATTTGTTGGAGGTGAAAGATTACTTGATTTCTAAACTTTTCTTAGACCAACAAAATTCCAAAAAAGTTGATCTTCTATGCACAAATGAGCTCCGAAAAACTGTTATGAACGCATTTAAATTTTTTGATCTTTACACGGCTGCAATGTTTTGTCCATATCTTTGCATAAAGACTTATTTTGACACAAAACTTGTTGGAGGTGAAAGAAGGATTGATTTCTCAACTTTTGTTAGTTGGACAAAATTCTATAAAACTTCATCTTCTATGGTCAATTGGACTCCAAAAATTTGTATACAACACATTTGCTTCCCCAACTTCCTCATTGGATGCCTTTCCCGCCTTGTTCTCCTGCAGAGGTTATTTCAAACCTCCTGACAAAATTCCCCGTTTTCTGTTTAATATTGTAGAAAATGCGCATCTTTCAATGCCCCTCTGACACCACAGCCGTCATATGACTTAGTCTATGTTTAGGGCAACTTCATGTTGTTGTCATCCATATATGTATTTGAAACAATGGAAAGTCTCAAATTACCTATTATGGTGTTCAAGGTGCATACATTCTTGAAGAAATTCTTGAGAAACTGCCTGCAAATTGACAGTCTAGGTCATGTAATTAACTTCCTCGCGCCTATCACTGAGTCTTGCTAAAGGAAATCAACGACTAAATTCTTGAAAAACTAAATTGATAAATGCAAAAAAAATCAATGAACCAATGCAAAGTTGGTATCACTTTATCCATTGTAAGAGTGGCTGTGCCAAAAATCCTCGGCTGGAATATGTACTACTTGACTTGTGAGTCCGAATGGGTTAATGCTGCAACAATATAATGTTAATGCCTACTTGGCATTTGAGGTTGAACAATCACCACGCTCTCCTACCTCTCCTGCTAAATCAACTTGCCTCCAGTAGCCTCAAGCACATATTCCAACGCATGTTACTGAGATTGAACGATGAGATTAATTTCGGATGTCGGAAGCAGCAATAGTGTGTCAAAAGTTCCAGACTTGTCCGAGTATCAATTTGGGTGGAGTCAAGTGTCAGGGCTGTGTAATCATACGTCCCAGGGAAAAATTTCGAGCAATAATATCCTCCAAGTTCAACAAAATGGAGTTCATGATATTTCTTAACCCCTCAAAGACGTTCTTCTGAAGCTCCGCACTGGAGAGGATCCACTGGCGCTCTGCAACGTAGCTGTTGTGTGATGGCACACTGGGGGCAAATGTTTTGGAGGTGGTAATGTTGCATTTGGTCCGCTTCCGTTTTCAGTGATGAAGGCCATTAACATGCCCCATGAAATGTGCCTCTCAAAGTGACAGTGGAAGGTCCAAACCCCTGCCAGTTCCAACCAAAAAATGAGTAAATCACATCCACAGATATCAGAACAATTATGCCATTAACCTTTTAAGGACCAAGGGGTTCAACGGACACACATATACACAATTTCTACGACCCTCATCAAGTCTAACAATCATATTTTGAATGCTTTTAGGTTTTAAACTTTAGTGTGTACAATGTTTATAATAATCTCAACATATTCAACCTAATATTTGATAAGTGCACTAGAAGCATAAATCGATCTTAGTTACTATCATTTTTGACATATTGTTTGTAAATGGAAGTATGTGATTCAAATACACGTAGTTTTTTGCATGCAGTGGCCTATGACTGAACCTCTTAAGTGTTTAGGGGTTGAGTTTCCCATATATGAATGATGGAAAGATTTCTAACTTGTCTAAATACTAGAAAATCTCTAAAGAATACCCAATTGAATGCAAGTAGATAACAAAGGTTTAGGATTATGCTACAGATTATGGTGAAGAAGAGAATTAAATTGCACTTGAGTTGATGAACTCTTACCAGGATTGTTAGCTGTGAAACGAATGGCGACCCACCCTCCAGCTGGGAGTCCGACTGTGCTCCTACTATTTGGATCCTTCAAGTTGAAATTTTGAGGGTCTGTATTGGGGTTGTAGTTGCCAAAACCTGACCCGACAACATAGAAATTGTGTCCATGCAAGTGGAATGGGTGGTAATCCAAAAAGAACACATTCAAGTCTTGCAAAACAATCTGCACTGTCTGGTTATATTTTAAAACCAACGTTTTTGCTCCTCGAAAGGCAGTCTCACTGTATGGAGCAATTGGAGTGTTGGAAGTGAAGT
Source organism: Polytrichum commune (assembly GCA_950295325.1). Taxonomy (NCBI): domain Eukaryota; kingdom Viridiplantae; phylum Streptophyta; class Polytrichopsida; order Polytrichales; family Polytrichaceae; genus Polytrichum; species Polytrichum commune. Next base: position 66,616,407 of record OX485803.1, on the reverse strand, counting down.
TCACAATTGCAGGCGGAACTGGTGGAAAATCCGTTGTGTACACTCCTGGTTTCTTATAATAATAGGATTCCAAGATTGAGCTATTAGTTGGGAGGTCGAAGGTGATGTTGTTCATGGTGGATGCGAATTTGGTGCCTTTCTTCGTAATGACAACATTGGAGCAATTTTCAGAGGGGTTGCAAACAACACTCGCAAGAGCTGTTGCAAATATGAATTCGCGGTCCACTTTCTTGGGAAGATTGGATGCCTTCAATGCTCTGAGTTTTGCAAAAAATGTATATCCCAAATCCTTTGACGCGACAACGTCTGGGAAGTTGGGCATAACTGGGGTTGCTGATGATGACGATCCGATATAGGTAAGAACTCCAACCGAAGGTGTAGTTTCATCTCCAGGACTGAAGAGTGGCTGCCATCCGCTTATCCCAAAATAGTACTTTCCTGATAAACATGGAATTGTGCACTATTAGAATTTAGAACATAAGTACTGGATCCAAAATTTTATTTCAATTTACAAGTACAGCTCTTTATTGACTTTCTTTCACCCCATTGAGTTCATTAATATTCTCTTCAATGCACAGACTGGTGTTGTATAAGTGAAACTAGGCATTGAAGCATGTTCAATATAAACAGGGTTTATTTTCTGCACCGCAAAATGATTATGGATCATGCATTTTCCGTTCCCAGAATGATTAGAAAAGGAATCAAAGTCCGATTGCCAAAGTGAAAATGATTTTAATTGTCCTTACCTTTTGGTTGGTTAGCAGTAACTAAGACATCAAGCGTTTGCCCAGGCGAGAGGACTACTTGTGTGGTGTTGAATGGCTTCACATATTCTCCATCATTAGCAACAACAGTCATCGTATGATTTGCTATCTGAAAGAAGTGGTTGTTGTTCAATGCGGCATTTATAAGCTGCAGCAAGTATGTTTTCCCAGAGACAACGTCCAGACTCGCATATTTACCTGTGTGCAAAGTAATTGGAACAATAAATGGCAGTAGAACAATGTATAAGAACTCGAATTAGACATGACCCATAAACAAAAAACAGCTTTCAAATTCAAGATGCTGTAAATTAGCGCTTCAGAGGCACCCTAGGCGCATAATAAACTCTTGATCCCATCTGATACAAATCCATGAGAGACTAATGCCTTAAAGCATGATATCCATCAAACACTAGAACAAAAACTTGTCCATTCCAACCATTCGTTGCAACTTGTTCATTCAACTTATGGTGAGAAAATATATAAATAAATAAATTTGTGGTCAATTGAAGGTTTTTGGTTGCCAGGTTCAACCAAATACCTCCACTTTACAACCAAAATTATTTATTTATATATTTTCTTGCCATGGCAAAGCACAAGGTTTCTTTTGATGAAATCATCATTTTCAAGGCAGCGATACCTTTTACGCGGTGGAGGGTGGCAAGGGGGACATGCTTACCATTTGAGCAATCGTACAAAGAACCAGGCCAACCATTCATAGTGTATGTTGTGTATCCCTTGAAATTAGGCCCATGTGTAGCTACGCCCTCCGCTTCCACATTAACCGGATTCTCATCATACCATTCCCCTGCAAATTAAAGCAAGGTGGCTCACTATGTCAGATGTACATTCATGAGGAGCTCACCTTCAAATTGGTTGATTGAGGGGTGGCTTAAACCCAAGACCATGGAAACTCTGAGGTTAACTTGCCGCCTAAGGTCGGGATAGTGCTTGGAGAGGTGACTTTTGTAGCACTTGAATTATGGTGGACCCTACCCTTTCCTACCCAATCATAGTGGGGGTATTCAAGTGAACATGATATTTTGAATCAATCATGTGGAAAGCAGTAGTCTTTGAGGAATTAATTCTTGTAAATATTGCTTTGGGATTACATACAAACTTAGAAAAACTTAAAGACGAAGCAACACCATACCATATTTCAAACTGGTGACAACATTGAAGTCATCTATTCTCTGAATCTATAATTCTGGGGTGTTGGGAGATTAATCAACTTACCAAAGAGAATGGGCATTTCGGCTTCAGGAGGGGCGTAGGGGGTTGGCTCAGTGGGGTGGATAATGATGGCACCATAAACGGTGGCCCGCAACCAACCCACGTGTGCATGCCAGAAATACGTCCCCACTTGATCAATCAGAGTAAATTCGTATGTGTAAGAGTCCCCCATAGCCAAGGAGCATTGCGTGATTCCTGCCACTCCGTCAGCCCAATTTGACCTCACTTGATTGATGCCATGCCTGTGTCAATGAATTACTGATCAATCAATAATTTTGCTAACTTGATCAATTTAGCTTCCCAGTAGAGCGTTAAAGATCTGAAGGGCTAGGATCAAACCTCGGTGTTAATTTTCCTGACTTTCAGGTTTCCTAGACTCTATTTCGCTGTTCCGAAGCCACTATTACTCCAAACCAATCTTGATAAGGATTTGACATTTGACAGATGTTCAGAGGACTTGTTCAGAAGTCTTGCTGGACGATGGTCAAACTATATTAACCATTCTCTTCGGTTCATTTATGAACAAAATTGGGAGGGCCTATGTGGTCATTGATGGAGTAAGAAGGACTTCATTTTGACCTCCTATAACTTTGGCTCTCAACTCTGATTTTGAAACTTGACATGAATTGTCAAAATTGTATGTGGAGTGGAATTATTGTCCATAGGGCAACGCATATACCTTCAAATCTTCTGCCATGTGTAATTGGATTATTTGTTTCAAACTCACAATGTTGATGAAATTGAGTTCAAAAGAGGCTATCAAGTACCAATGAATAGAGACGGGGCTGGCCACTTTGCTCGTCACTTGGATGACCAGAGTGTCGCCTGCATTGGCATGCACAGTTGGTCCTGGAAACATATTGTTCACGATAGCAATGCTCGTGGTGTTGCAAGCTCTAGTAACATTTTGAGTCTCCACCTGCACAACAAAAATCAGTGCAAGGAAATAAATTGGTTGAAATTTGAGTTCAATGTATGGTACCTACAAGTGATAAATATTCATATTTTGTTCACCTGACTTTTAAATCATACTGCAGACTTGTTATCACAATTTGCAATTTGCATCCACAGGGTCTAATTAAAGAGAAGCTTGTGGAGTGAATGGAGTAATCAAAGCTGGTAGCCTGTTGGATTATACTGGGACGAGAAAAATGATTACCGTCCAGTAAAGATAAACCCTCTTGGCATTAGGTTGTGGTGAAGGTGTTGTTGCTGTGGGTGGGTCAGGTCTCATGACCACCATGAAAATCAAGGCCGCGAGAATGGATCCAACTATCACAGTAAAAGAAGTACCTCTACCCATGATGAATACCTACTGCCCCGACTCCCGTAGACGTTGTTGATAAATTCCCTGAAGACCACAAGTTTAACCCTTTCATCAGCAAGGAATCAGTAAAGTTTGCAAGGGGAATAAAATGACAGCAACATCAATTCACTGAGTACATGAAAACATTCAGGGAGTCGACTCGGTTGTTCCCAGTTTCTTGTAATGGTCCAATAATAGCCAACCACGGTCTTGCAAGACAACTCTAAGGATGGTAAGCGACACTAAGAGACTCTGCCTATGTATATAATACATCAGCTTCGTGAAAAATATGACACCTGATAACCTACGAAGCGTCATCGTCAGCATTTAAAAAATGAAGTAGCTGAATGTTCAGCTGACTGAGATCATCATAAGATTCCTAAATTTGAAGGGACCTACATCCAAACTGTCAAAGCTATGCAGAGTTATCATAACCAAGCTTATAATTCTCACCACTTGAATCTGTGGGGACCTTATAAATATATTCCAAGGAGCTCTTTAGTCACCACTTAGCCAGGTTTCAGTTTCTCGGACATGGAATATCCTCACAATATACCTGTTCTCCAATTGAACTGAACCTTGTGCTTAATTACAACTTATCAGATTCGTGATGACCATGGCACCTGGTAACCTAGTAAGCTTAGTCATCAGCATTTTCAAAGCTCAAGGTACTGATATTTCAGCTGACTGAGATCAGAAAATTTCTAAATTAGAAGGGACCTCCAGATTCCGAACTCAATACCATAGGCACGAAAACTCAATACCAAGCCGATGTAATGCTTACCAGTTCAGATTCTGAAACCTTCCGCTCAACTTACCCTGTTCTCCAATTGAACTGAACCTTGAGCCTAATTACAATTTATCAGATTCGTGATGACCATGGCACCTGGTAACCTAGTAAGCTAAGTCATCAGCATTTTCAAAGCTCAAGGTATTGATATTTCAGCTGACTGATATCAGAAAAATTCTAAATTAGAAGGGACCTCCAGATTCCGAACTCTCAAAGGCACGAAAACTCATAACCAAGCCGATGTAATGCTCACCAGTTCAGATTCTGAAACCTTCCGCCCACGAGCTGAGTCTTCTGAACACAGCACCAAAATTTTAGCTCTCTCCCAGTAGTTGAACCGCTACCAAGACCACTCTATCTCCAGACTCGGCTCTCTACAAACCTGCCATTACTCCAACCAAAAAATACAAGTTGAATCCACAACCAAAACTTGGAGCTGTACGAGTTGTATTCGCCCATCAAAGCATGACCTTAATACTAGCTAGCTTGTGATGCTGTGAAGGACATCCTGCTTGCAGCACCTTCTTCGAAGTTTGAAACCTTGCAGTTCCAACGTGGAATGGTAGGCAGCTTCTAGTTCAGCCCTTTGATTTCCTGCGTGGCCTAAGTTACTACGACTGGATGTGCAATTGTCGTCCATGGCAGATGAGGCAAAGAAAGTCAAATGGACGCTCATCATCTCTGTCCAGAATCTAGAGACTGCGTAGATGGCGCCACTGATGAAAGCGGTGCACATATGACAAGTCTAGGTGCTGGGACATCGGCGGTGATGATAATTGGATCCAGGGTACTTTTAAGACATTACTGAGTCAGACCTGAAGCTGGATCGTGTGGATTGCTGCAGTGTGTTGTGTCTGCAGGAGAGTCCTGGCAGTAGTTAACCAAGGGTTAGTTTCCATGTTGACCGCTCGCCCACCGGATTCTAGTGGAAATGTTGATTGCACTTGATGGAATTCCACGTTTCCTCTAGAATCTCGTGGGCGAGCGGCCTGCATGGAAATCAAACCGTAGTACTTAGCTTGGAGAACTCGGCAACAACCAAGAAATGAGTTATTCATGGAAATTTCTTTGTGTCCGGGGGGTTAGTGGGTCACGTGTACATAAATGCACGTTAATTTTGGAATGGATTCAGTAGGCTAAGGTAAAGGAATGTTGACCTTGACATGTGTTTAACAGTGGGGAGCTTGCTTTCAAGATGGGTCCTTCTCTTTTGGTGTAGAATTGTATGTTTTCAACTTTGATTGTTGAGGACATGCATTCTTGTAGGACGAATGTTCACAACACCTACCAAGGGGGAGGGAAGGTTGAAAACGCCCATTATTGATGTAAGCCAAATTAACCCCTCAATCGTGGTCGAAATCATTAAATTAGTATCATAAGCCTAAATAGTGGTGATGAAGCAACAACAACTTACCTATAGGGTGAATTTTTATACTATCCCCCCTCAATAGGTGTTGCAATGAAAAAATATTCTAATGTGATCTCTACTAGAAAGAAAAATCTTAAAACCAATTGGGTTGGAATCGCTTACTAGTTGATTACTTCTCACTTCCAACTTGTGGTGTTGAAATGAGATTCGGTAGGCCAACAAATTTTTGACCTTGACATGTGTCTAATTTTGGGAAGTGTGCTTTCAAGGTTGGTCCCTCTTAAGTGAGACAAGCTTAAGTTAAGTTAGGGAATCATGTCTGTTTTCAACTCCAATCTCAAATAGAGAGTTTCTAAAGCATGCACATTATGCTCTCTCTCTCTATAAAAATGCATCAAGCCAACTCGGCGGGAATTAATAACTTAGTTTATAGATATACTAATGATTCCAGCTCATGGTGGTGACTTGGTGCATACAAGTGGAGGCCACACATGCCCAAAACCGGAAGTATTCATAAAAATCCGTCTCGGACCGGAGAGGCAACACCAAATGTTTTGAAACTTGGGTCATATTACATGTGCAAGTGAGTCGCCATTTTTATTAGATTAGTGGCATGTGTCGGGTCAAAGAGCCGCAAGGACTCACACACTTCAGAGTTGATTAGTTAAAGAAATAAACCAAAATATTGATTAGAAACGTGTACAACCCGATGTTGCATTCTCATTAGCTCCAAAAATGATGGACCATGTTAACCCCCCCTGGCCCCCCACCATTTTTCAAGAGTTGACAGTTTGGTAGGGAGATAATTAAATCCTCTTTCTCAACTACCAATTCAATAGAGAATCAATTGTTTTTAGCTCCCGGAGTGCTAGGACGGTGGTATCAACCTAGGGGGTGCATACTTCATACCACATACAAAGTAATGTGAGTGTAAGAGGGGGTATTATTTGAGGCACTAGTGTACATAGTATACATAAGGGAGAGGTGTTATTTTTCTCTAGTGTGTACATCTAGAAAGGCTATTAATTTTTTTGAAGTAAAGGTATGTACAAAAGGGGGCCCTAAGGTTTAGACAAAAAAATCACAATAGATGTGTTAGTTTCATCCAATTCACGTTTTCATCCATTATTGTCATATGGTCATAGTCCGCAATGACTACCATGTATGTTCTTGTTAAGGTTTGCATTTGGGTTCTAGGTTTTTAGTATTTACACACTAGAGACTCTTGGAGCGCTCATGGGTTTCTTGAAGTTTTTCTCTCCGGATTGTGGCTAACTTATTGTTCAGTTATCTTTGTCTGTCTGATACGATCTTTGAGTAACATGCTATAGATGAAAAATAGTTCAATGACTTTCTCATTGGAAAGTGGAAGTGAATTTTATGTGTATTAAAAGCTTATTTAATTCATGTTTTATAGTTTACATATGTAGTGCATGCATGTATACCATTAAATTGAAAAGCTTAGCATAAATACATAAGTCCATTTTCTAGCATGTCGGTAGTACGAATACGTTTTTTTTTCTTTAAACGTTTTTTTTTCTTTAATATAAACTCCTCGTATATAGGGAGTTCAATTTCATAGTGACTCATGCACATCTTTTAATTTTCAAATGAAGAGTCCAACCTCCGAGGGTGTTAGTGGTGAAAATGGCGGTTACAAAGCCTATGTGACCCCCCTAAAGCTCACAATGTGAAAGTGGGTAGGCCATGAGCTACCACAATGCGAAAGTGAGTAGGCCATGAGCTACCATAATGCAAAAGTGAGTAGGCCATGAGCTACCACAATGATGAATAACTTAACTTATTCCACCCCCTAGGCCATGAGGTAGTGTGTGAGGCCATCCTTTGAGTCACCTTCCCTGCAGGTTGACACTTCCCACACACAACCATTCAACCTCACTAAAACGTTTATGGTATTTAGGGCCGGTTCACATGGGGTTCCGGGTCCCAAGTCCCAAGTGCCACTCATGTTAGCAAGTCCCAACATGGAGGTACCGTACCAATTTTTGAGTCTCAAGAACCATTAAAATATGGTTAATTAATCTTAAAGTTCAATTTTGATTATTTTATGGAAAATATTCGTGGGACTTGTGTTGAGAGTTGTAGCTTTTGCTTGGCCCAACTCTCAATACAAGTCCCAAGTCTCACCTCCAAAAATTGTTGTCATAGAGGCATTCATGTCATACTTGGGACTGGGGACTTGGGATTTTGTGTGAAGTGGTAAGTCCCAACTTTCATGATCTCAACGGCTAAGATTGCATAGATTGACCTCAAGTGACTTCATAATTAAGATTTGGGACCTTGTGTGAAGTGGTCCCAACTTCCATCATCTCAACGGCTAAGATTGCATAGACTGACCTCAATTGACTTGGGACTTATGACTTGGGACTTGGGACCTCATGTGAACCGGCCCTTAGTGTCACACACTTTATAATTGGCAAATAGTCTAAACTAGATGTCTAGAGATATCAAAGTGCAATGCCCACTAATTGTCAACATGATACTATCCATCAACATAAGTAATTTTTTGAAGTGCAAATAATGTAGGGTAGTTGACCCGTTCCCGACCAGTTAAACAATTTAGCATATTTGCGGTTTGGATATGGTCAGAGAAAAAATTCCCCATGTAGAGAAATGGAAATAAGAAGCAATTCATATTTTTCAATTTTTTTGCAATAATCAAATTATTATGAATTTCTAAGTGGATATTCTCTTTGGCCTATTCTCAAGGTATAAGCTACCTTCTTTCCGATCACCGATTGGTTACAAAACCGAGAATGCTTGATTCCCTTAATTGATAATTGTGGCACCTAAATATGCTTGCAATCTAGACTTAATTATCAACTTAGCCACTAACATTTGGCTAAGTTGGATTTCAACCATGACATGTCAGCAATGATTTGAGATTGATATTATTCTACATGGAAACATGTTGGCCTAAATTACAAGAATGAACTGGTGGTTTGGAATGGATTGGCTACCTTACATAATGACATCTAGGGTAGTACATTGGGATCCTTGATGAGGCAAAGAAAAGGATATTATTGACCTCATACAGATGACAAGTGTCATGTGGTGACACCAACGGTCAACCAAGTTGACCATTAGTGTAACCTAAGAAAGTCCTTGTAAGAGGGTAAGTGACACTTAGGTGGGAGCGCCCTAAACCCAAACACCCCCCTAAATCATGACCTAGAGTGCCCCAGCCAGAGTACAAAGCCTAACCCAAATTGTTGATCTTTTTAAAAATATTTATTTAATTTTAATTTTTTCTCCTTTGAGTAATTGAGTAAAGACCACCTACTGTTGGAGAAGAGATTCAAGAAAGTTCAGGTTTTGCTAGTAGTTGTGTTTTATGTTTGGGCGAGAGGTATTTGGAATATGAGTCTTTGCTTTTTGGTAATGTCGTGGCTGTATGAGGAGTTTACTCACGGGTAGATCACTCTAAGGCATTTTTGTGCACCACGTGCGGCTGGGGTTTTTTTGTTTTGGGGCTATTTACCTTCAAGGGCTGAATTAAAACCTCCCTATAATTACTTAAATTTCAAAAATGGCCCATTCGTTTGCACCCTTCCTTACTTATATTATCCAAGTCACTGCAATTTTTTGTACTCTATATTCCTTTTCAGTAATAAAAGCTAATCTACTTCCTAACGCAATTGATGAGTGTTGAGGGAAAGCATGGAAACAAAGAAGGGTGCAAACATCCCCGTGAGTCCTAAACCCATTTACATACCATACTAAACATACCTTCTAGGATCCTTATCTTCAGCCCCTATATTAATTTTACAAAAAAAGAATGGCCCACGTTTTATGTCCATCTAACTTACTTATAATGGGATTGTCTACATTTAATGGCCCCTTCATTATTTGGAATTCCTTTATCATTTTTATTTCAAATGATTTTAATCCTCTCTATATTATGCCGCACGTCATTTTTTAAATGCACTAAGTGATCTACCCGTGAGTTTACTAACTTCGGAATAACAATGTTGTGATCATGATTTCTCCATGGGGGACGTTGAAGACCCCCCCCCCCCCCCCACGAACTTATAGGGGGCATGTCAAGTCAAAAAGCAAGTTGCATGCCCCCCGATGCAACTGACATGTTACCCTGGTCACCGATGGACGAAAAGGAAGGAATGACGGAAGGATGCGCTAGGGTGTGGGTTGCGTCATTTGAGGGTTTAGGGTTTAGTCCTTCGAGGATGGTTGTCTTGCCAGGGTTTAGCGTTGGTGTCATTCATGGCGATCTTTCACTCTCAAGGGCAAATCTTTCTCATCATTGTATTTGTTTGGTGAGGATCAATGATTTGAGAATGATTGTTATAGGATTGGTGAGAGATTAGACATGTTAGGTGATGGATTAAACACTTGGAGATAGATTGAGTGACATATTAGATGTGTTGTGAGATTGAGTGTTCCTGAATCCTCGCCATCTAGGGTATCACAAGCGATGATAAAGGGGGAGGTGGAATGGGACTGCTAATACCTATGTCTCTATTCTTGCCACCAGTTATATATAGTGCCCTAGGTAATCCTAAACCTTGCCTCCTCCAATATATATTTTCTCCCATTTTGTGCATCAATGTAATTGCTTACTTTTAGATGTTAGCTGAACTAGGATATGGTGAGCATACTAACAGGATGCAGGTCAAGTTTCAAGTCTTGAGGTATGTGGATGTAGGTTTAGGATTTAGGTCTGCGAGGTGCAAATTTTTGACAGAATATCTATTTCTCTTTTCTTCCTTCCATCACAATCTTTGAATGTTCCTTCATATATGGTCTTCGGAGCAAAGATTTGGTCACAATTTTGGTTCCGCAATTTTTTGAAGTTTGTTGTATGTGGAACAAAACATCGAAACAAGATTTCTTGAGAAACTGGGTGGTGGGTTGAACAAGTTATGTAGTTTGGGTATTGTGGTGTATATAGGCAGGGGCTAGGTGGGACTAAAGTTAGGTGTATAACATCTGGATCATCTAGTGAAGCTACTTCATCACTTGAGCCTTTGGAGCCAACACAAATTTATGTTGACAAAAAACCTTGGAAACCTGAGGTGTGAATAGCAATTGGAATTGGCATTGTTGCAGTTGGTGTGGTAGTCACATTTTCCTTGCAAAAGGTTCCTTACTAGCTAACAATAAAAAAGAGGCATTACCAAAGCCGTGGTGCTCCTGTGTGAGTACACAAGCATTGGTGTTGCAAAAAGGAGAATCATTGAATACTAAGCATGTATGTTTTTTCACACATTTCATTTTTTCACATTTATTTTAGCTGGAGGTTTGTGTAAAGTTTTTTATGTTTTGTCGTGCAAGTGAAATGGTAACTAGATCAATAGTGAATGTGTCTATGACAAGCTTGTTCTATAACCATACAAGTGAGGCTTTGCTTGATGCTTTATCATGTGCAAATATTATGCTTTACCTAGAATAGAGAGCCATTGCTGGTATTTCCACTTTCTTTTCTTTCTCTTTGAAAGTTGATAATTACCTTTATATCTAGCATTTGTTTCTTTGAAATGTACCTTTGATTTTGGTGTAGACCACATATGTCCACCTATTTATATGCTAGAAGCTCATCAGGTATTGGCAACGTGTTGTTGTTGTGGTAATGGTTGTACTGATGTGAGCAGAAACTAAGAGGTGTAGGGACAGAGGTGTTACAGTAGAGACATAAATGAGTGTTGAATCGCAAGATATGGCACTAGGAGTTGGAGTGCATGTGTCCTGGACAATTGCTAGGTTTGTTGCAAAGGCTTTGGATCATCGCTTGCATGTGGTCGAGGATCCTCGAATAATCAAGCTCCTCGGGTGTGTGAAGTTTGTGCATCTTGTTTTTTTTTTACAATGTTGGTTGGCAAGATGGGGTGAGATCATTTCAATATTTTCTTGTTCATCTTTTTGGTTTAGTTCAAGGTCGTCACTACTTCCTCCTCTCACATTTCTTGGGTCAAGTCATCTCGCACTTATCGCGGTCTTCATGTTGGAGTCAATTTGAAGATAATTTGTACATTTGGTCTTAACATAATATCCTGCAAATATTATTGTATAACACCAAAAAAACCTCAACAAAGCTTTAATGTTTGGTTTTGGATTTTTTTCATTACGTTTTCATATGTAATATCTACTTATATGGCTTTGTCGTTGTAATAGTTGTTTGCAGGACAACATATTTATAGGTGCACTATGATACACAACGGATAACCTTGTGCAACGTTGTTTTTGGAGCAGAGTATAAAACACTCACACTTGAGGTGTATTGGGAGTTTAGGGTGATTACCATAAGGTTGAACAACAAAATGTATTCATTCTCTTGTATATATTGTAAAGAAATACATAAACACAAGAACATGACATCTTTTTATATAATGTTTAACCTATGTAAGGTATACAATGAGCATGCATTGTTGAAGATGAATCCAAAGTGGGAGAAAAACAACCATAGAGAACTTCACATGATTTCTGAGAAATATAAAAATATTTACCAGCTCAATATAGTGTAAAAACTATATGCACCTATGAAAATATAGGCAACATATGCCATTGAACTTCTCTCCCCCAAATATCACAATCTGGCTGTGAAGGCATCCCTCAAATCTCAAAGATCGTCGTCACATAGCAAACCAAAGCGGAAGATGAAGTTTGTCCTTTAGCATGTGAAGTTTGAAGAATGTGAAGAACCACATGACCTTAAAGGACATGACGATAGTGGAGATTCCGTGGATGCAAACTGTCAAGAATAATATGAAGTGCTTTTGGCAAAAGAAGCCATTGATGACTCGGGCACGCCCGCAATTAATTCACAAATTTTCAAGGAGGTAAAATGCAAATCTCTGGGCACAACGTCTTATGAAGGGCCGTTCTGGATCATATTTCTAGGTGTGTTGATCAACCCCGCGCAATATACAACCTCACCTGTAAGGAGATTTTAAAATAGGCGTGAGTAAAATAAGGCCAAGCTAAAGTTTCCTAATGGCAACCTTGCAAACATTCATCCCCCGTTTGCTTATATCAAAATAAGTGGATTGTACATTCTCATCACTAACGTGGCTCTCCCATGGATGTCCAAAGAATTTGTCAAAGATCCTCAAGCTTGCATTCAACATTTACATAAGATGTTAGAGAACGAGAACATTGGGGTGAAAATTGGCAATGCATTTGACCAATGGTATTTCAAAATATATTGCCTAAAGTGGGTATAGGAAGAAGTATTGTTTAAGGCATTATTATGCATAGTATACATGAAGAAAATGTATTGATTTTCATTATTGTGTAAATCTAAAAAAAATATTAAAATTTTGAGGCAAAAGTAGATGTATAGTAGGGGGCCTTGAGGTACAAACAATGCCATTAGTTGTGTTGGTTTCATCCATTTTATGTCTTCATCCATTATTTTTATATGATAAGATCCCCCAATAACTACCATATCCATTCTTGTTTGGGTTTGCATGTGAGTTCTAGGTTTTTACCATCCAATGCCTCAAATTGGAGTGCTCATCGATTCCCTTCAATTTCATTCTCTGGATCATGGCTAACTTATTGTGTTCTTATCTTTGTTTGATTGGTGCAATCATTAAGTGACATCCCTATGGATGGAAAAATGTTCAATGACTTCTACATTGGAAAGTAAAAGTTGGTTGTATATGTAATAAAGGTCGATTTGTATTTTGTAGATGTAGTGGAGCTAGGCATTTATCACACTAAATTTAAAAGATCAATATATTTCTGTGAGTCCGTTCTCTAGCCTTCCATTCATATGTAATACACATTTTTTTTTCTCTATAGGTTTATCATATATAGAGGTTATTTTCATAGTGGCCCTCCCACGTCATTAAGGTTTCAATTGATGAGTCCACCCCCTAGGGAATTTGGTCATGAGAACCAAGAATTAAAAAATTTCCCTTCTCATAGTTCCTTAACCATTATAAGATAAATGCTCATTACTGATTACTACACTAGGATGTTTTCTAGTGCAATCACGTTATTATAGATCAAATTCCAAATCATACACAACTAAAGAAAAGAACCAAAACATGTAAAAATATTAAGACTATGGCCATTTAGAGGTGATCAAAGTTGATGACCCAAGGAAACAATCTAATCAGTGTCCATGATGAATGAAACTATAATCCTTGAAAACAACACTGAGTTTTTCTTTTCTTTCCCCCACCTCCCCTTCTTCGGGCGGTCCAAAAACTTTTGAGCTGCCCTGAAATTGAGGTTGAGCCATCACAACACTGCCCAAGCCACATGCACCTACCAGCCCTGCTGACAGACTTATTCCAGTACCGTACCATATATTCGCCCTAATTTCGCACATATTCCAACACATGTCAGTGAGGAAGTTTTGCACGACCAGATTAATATTGCACGTTGGGAGCAGCAATGGTGTGTCCAAAGTTCCAGAAGACTTGTCCCAGTGCCAGTTTGGGTTGAGTAAAGTCTCACGTGCTATGTAATACAGTCAAGGTGAGATCTATACATGTCTCGGGGTAATTTTTTTGGGCAGTAATATTTTCCAAACGGGGAGAACCGAATGCTAGTTACAGATGAACTGGTTGAGGTTCAAGAATGCAGGAAAATTACTGATCATTATAGAGGAATCTATGATATATATTTCAAATTAGTTTTAAAACCCTGAAAGATCCAAACATGTAACTGGCTGGAGTTGGAAACACTTGGATTTGGACCATCATGCCCAGAAATCTCCCCGGACACTGCTCCAAGTTGGACAAAATGGAGTTCATGATATTTCTTAACCCCTCAAAGATGCTTTTATGAAGCTTCGCACTGGAGAGGATCCACTGGCGCTCTGCAACGTAGCGGTTGTCTGATGGCACACTGGGGGTGTGTGTTTCGGAGGTGGTAATGTTGCATTTGGTCCGTTTCCGTTTTCAGTGATGAAGGCCATTATCATGCCCCATGAAAGGTGCCTCTCAAAGTGACAGTGGAAGGTCCAAACCCCTGCCGGTTCCAATCAAAAAATGAGTATATTACATCCACAAAAATCAAAACAGTCATGCCATCAACCCTTAAAGGACCAAGGGGTGCAATGGGTACACATATACACAGTATCTACAAGCATCATCAAGTCTAAAAATCATATTTTGAATGCTTCTAGGTTTTGTACAGTGTATTCGATACTATCAACATATTCAACCAATTTGAAAAGTGCACTAGAAGAACTACCTAATCGTAGTTACTATCATTTTTGAGATATTTTCTTAAAATGGAAGTTTGTGACTTAAATACACGTTTTTGTGCATGGAGTGGCCTTGATTGGGCCTCTTAAATGCTTAGGGATTGAGTTTTCCAAATATAGGTGACAAAAAAACTTTTAACTTGTCTAAATACTAGAAAATCCTTGAAGAATACCCAATTGAATGCAAGAAGATAACAAAGGTTTAGGATTAATATGCTACAAATTATGGTCAAGAAAAGAATTAAATTACACTTTGAGATGATGAACTTTTACCAGGATTGTTAGCTGTGAAACGAATGGCGACCCACCCTCCAGCCGGGAGTCCGACTGTGCTCCTACTATTTGGATCCTCCAAGTTGAAATTTTGAGGGTCCGTATTGGGGTCGTAGTTGCCGAATCCTGACCCGACAACATAGAAATTGTGTCCATGCAAGTGGAATGGGTGATAATCCAAAAAGAACACATTCAAGTCTTGTAGAACAACTTGCACTGTCTCGTTATATTTTAAGACCAACGTTCTTGCTCCCCTAAAGGCGGTCTCATTGTATGAAGCAATTGGAGTGCTTGAAGTGAAGTTCACAATTGCAGGCGGAACTGGTGGAAAATCTGTCATGTATACTCCTGGCTTGTTATAATAGTAAGATTCCAAGATCGAGGCATTCGTTGGGAGGTCGAAGGTGACATTGTTCATGGTGGCCACGAATTTGGTACCTTTCTTTGTAATAGTAACGTTGGAGCAATCTTCAGAGGGGTTGCAAACGACACTCGCAAGAGCTGTTGCAAATATTAATTCACGGTCCACTTTCTTGGGAAGATTGGATGCCTTTAATGCTTTCAGTTTTGCAAAAAATGGATATCCCAAATTCAGCGACGCGGCACTGACTTCTGGGAAATCGGGCATAATTGGGGTGGCTGATGATGATGATCCATTATAGTTCAGAACTCCAACCGCAGGTGTAGTTACATCCGACACAAAACCAAGTATGAATGCCTCCCATCCACTTATCCCGAAATAGTACTTCCCTGAAGAACATCATTAGAATTGCACTATTAGAATCTAGAACTTAATTCAAGAATTTATGAGGAATCAAGCCTGTACACCTAGACCTGGGAGAACTTACGTATTCAGTTAAAAAAGCAACTTAAATGTAATTTCAAAAACCATAACCAAATCAAAGGAAGTTTGTTTCTCAATTAGAGTTTTGTTGATGCTTCATCTTAGATTTGCTAATGCAACAAATGGTTCGATATTTATATCTAATCAGTAGAAGACTTTGGAGAACATGAAAAACGATCCAAATAACACCAACACACCTTACATGAGAACTAGGTTTGAAGCATATATCAAGACAGAGGATTAATTGAATTTTCTTTACCACAAATTGATGTCTGCAACCAATTGCTGAAGTGAAATGAATGTTTAGCACTTTACCTGTCGGTTGGTTAGCAGTAACCAAGACATCGAGCGATTGCCCGGGCGAAAGAACTACTCGTGTAGTATTGAACGGCTTCACATATTCTCCATCAGTTGCAACAACCGTCATCGTATGATTTGCTATCTGAAAGAAATGGTTATTATTCAATGCAGCGTTTATGAGCTGCAGCAAATATGTTTTCCCGGAGACAACATCCAGACGCACATAGTTACCTGTGCAAACGGTTGGTACAATTTATCAATGCCAATAAGTTAGAACATATAAGAACAAGAATCCAAGTTGGATGGACATGACCCAGAAAATAAAATGGCTTCCAGATGCTCACTACAAGCATATGACTACTAGTAGGCAATTGACCTACATCACTAGAAACTTTGTCATAAGTAGCTGGAACATTTGCAAATCTAGCAGAATGATAGATTTGCATTATTCTTTCATCAATGTGGGACAATTGCATAGGACTTGTATGGTAGTAGTGACCCTTAGGGCTTCAACCACATCCAAGGTGCATAATGAACTCATGATGCCAAGTGATCATATAATTCTATGAGAAACTTATAAAAATGGTTCAATAGAGCATGGTGCAATCCATCGGAAAATCACCTTAAATTGAAACCATACTTACCGTTTGAGCAATTGTACAAAGGACCAGGCCAACCATTCAAAGTGTATGCTGCGTATGAAGTGAATACAGGTCCATATGAAGCTAGGCCCTCCTTTTCTATAGTGACCGGATTTTCATCAAACCATTCCCCTACAAATTAAACCAAGGAGGTTAGCCATGTTGAAAGATAACACATTTGTGGAGGATCAGTCTTACTCAAGGGGTTACCTACCTACCTTGATGAGTGTGTAAAAACAACGTGCAAATATTATGCACTACATAATCGGTGTGCTCATGGATGTACACTATAGATTATGCCCATATTGCGTGGATGGAAATGTGCAAGAGAGTTATTGAAAAAGCCCTCTACTTGAATGAGCGACCAATGATGCAACATCTATCTTCAAGAACACGCAAACATACAATGCTAATTAATATCCTGGTCTCAATCTTGAAGTTAGTCTTATGCAAACACTTGCATATATTTGAGTGGTATGTGACAAGGCTTGTAGTTTAAAATAGAGACCGAAAGTACACGTGTTATGAAAAGGTTGGACTATGTGTTCATAATAAGGACGCCATTATAGGTTCAAAATTAAACACAATTGGAAAGGTCTAAGTGATCAGTTGAAGAAAAGAAGAATCATCATTTTAACGTAGACTTATAACTTTTTCATCTCAACTCCAAATTTTGACACTTTCAACACCAATGATACTTCACGATTTACAATTGCTAATCGGATGGGCAATTTGCAATCTCATCCCATCGCCAAAAGTCCATGTGGAGTAGGGCGTGTCTGTCATAGGCCTGCATATGATAAATTCATTGACAGCTAGAGGAGAGCTCTAGAATTTGTATATATTGCAGGGGTGTTGGGAGATTAATTAACTTACCAAAGAGAATGGGTATTTCGGCTGCAGGAGTGGCGTAGGGGGGTGGGTCCATGGGATGGATAATGATGGCACCATAAACGGTGGCCCGCAACCAACTCACGTGTGCGTGCCAGAAATACGTCCCCACTTGATCAATCAGGGTAAATTCGTATGTGTAAGAGTCCCCCATAGCCAAGGAGCATTGCGTGATTCCTGCCACTCCGTCGGCCCAATTTGTCATCACTTGATTGATGCCATGCCTGCATCAATCAGAATATTAGCTAACTTGATCAATTAGATTCCATTAGAGTGTCTCAGAGTACGAACGACCCTCAGTGTTAATTTACCTGACTTTCAGGTTTTCAGAAATTTATCAGTACTCTAAGGAATGATGGAGATAAACAGGACCCTGAGTGTATCATCGAGGTTATAATTTCTCAAGCTGGGGGCAGATTGTGCAATACCCAAGGTTTTCAGGTTCTATTTCACAGTTCTGAAACTTGCCAGTACTAAGCTTTTAGTCCAAACAGGTCTTGATGAAGAGTTGAAATTTGACTAACTACCAGAAGTGTTCAGGTTGAATTTGAATTACCAATTTGCCGTGCCACAACTTGTTCAGAACCAACTGGTTAAATTTGTTTATGAAATATGAGGAGAGGTGGGTTACGTGTAAAATTTGGGAGTGTGAAAATGAGAATTAAGAGGGTACCCAAGGTTTGAGGACTTATTTGTGGCCTTATCAGACACCTATGTTTGAGTAGTATGTGGCAAGGTTTTTAAGTTAAGAATGGACCACAGAAAGATATGTGTTATGATGAGATTGGATGATGCTTATAATCTATTAACCATTAATCACCAATTCAATCTTGAACATTACAACTAGGAGAGCCTGCATGATCATTTAAAGAGTACCAAGAGAAAATCGACACTTTGGCCTCCTATAAGTGTTGCACATCAACTCCAATTCAAAAACTTGAAGTGACAGCCTGCGTGATTCGTCGCAATTGATAATGAGAAGAGACAATTTCAAATTCGATGCACATGCCAAAATTGTCTATGGAGCTGGAAATGCCCACAATAGGGGCATGTACCTTTAAAATAATTTACATGTTATGTTTCAATATAATTTTTCTAGACTCAAGACATGATTACACTAAGTGATCAATGTCCATGGCCACCACATTTTAAATCTCTCATTGCTTGACAAAGATGATCACGAAATTGGGTTTATAGTCTTCATACCAATGAATAGTGACGGGGTCGGCCACTTTGCTCGTCACTTGGATGACCAGAGTGTCGCCTTCATTGGCGTGCACAGTCGGTCCTGGCAACATATTGTTCACGATAGCAATGCTCGTGGTGTTGCAAGCTCTAGTAACGTTTTGAGTCTCCACCTGCACAATAGATTTATCTCGTGCACGACAAAGATTAGTGAAAGGAAATAAATCGGTTGAAATTTAAGTTCAATGTATGGTACCTACAAGTGTTAAATATTAATGTCTTGTTCTCCTGACTTTTTAATCATACTGCGGACTTGTTATCACATTTTGCAATTTGCATCCACAGGGTCTACTTAGGGAGAAGCTTGTGGAGTGAATGGAGTCATCAAAGCTGGTAGCCTGCTGGATTATATTGGGATCAGAGTGACGAGAAAAATGATTACCGTCCAGTTAAAATAAACCCTCTTGGCATTAGGTTGCGGTGAAGGTGTCGTTCCTGCGGGCGGGTCCGATTTCATGATCACCATGAGAATCAAGGCCGCGAGAATGGACCCAACTATCACAGTAAAAGAAGTACTTCTACCCATGATGAATACCTATTACCCCCGCTCCCGTAGACCTTGTTGACAACTTCCCTGCAGAACACAAGTTTAACCCTTTCATCAGCAAGGAATCAGTAGAGTTTGGAAGGGGAATAAAATGACAGCAACATCAACTCACTGAGTACATGAAAACAATCAGGGAGTCGGTTTGGTTGTTTCCAGTTTCTTGTACATGGTCTAATAATAGCTAAGCACGTTCTTGAAAGACAACTCTAAGGATGGTAAGCGACACTCAGAAACTCTGCCTATTTATAATACATCAGCTTCGTGAACAATATGACACCTGATAACCTACTAAGCGCCATCATCAGCATTTCCAAAACAAAGTAGCTGAATGTTCGGCTGACTGAAATCATCATAAGATTTCTAAATTTGAAGGGGACCTGCATCCAATCTCTCGAAGCTATGCAGACTCATCAAGCTTATAATTCTCACCACTTGAATCTCTGAGTACCTTATAACGATCCAAGGAGCTCTTTGGTCATCAGTTTGGGGTCAGTTTGCCAGATTTCAGTTTCTTGTATGCATGGCCTATTTTCACATTATGTTACCTGATCTCCAAGTACACTCAACTTTGCGCTTGGTTACAATTTGTCAGCTTCGTGATGAACACGGAACCTGATAATCTAGTGAGCTTAATCATCACAATTCTCAAAAGTTCACAAAGAACTGTTATTTCAGCTGACTGAGATCAGAAAAGTTCTCAACATGAGGAGATCTCCATCCGAACTCTCAAAGTTAGACAAACTCATAACCGAGCTTATGTAATGCTCACCACTTGATTCTGAAACCTTCCGCCCACGAGCTGGATCTACTCAAAACAGCACCAGAACTCAGCTCTCTGCCACCAGATTCAGGCTCTCCATATACCTTCCATAACTCCAACAAAAAGCTATAAGTCAATCCACAACCAAAATTTGGAGCTTTATAAATAGTATTTGCTCATTCACGAACACTAGCTGCTGATGCTTTGCTAGATGACACCGTGCAGCAAGCACCTGCTTCGAACTTCTTCGAAGTAAACCTGGAAGAATAAAAAACAGCTTCTAGTTCAGCCCAATTTCTGGGTCACTTTCTACGACTAGATTTGGAATTTGCTGTCCATGCTAGCTGAGGCAAAGAAAGTCACTGAGACCCTCATCATCGCTGTCCAGTATCTAGATATGTGTAGATGGGGCCACTGGTGAAAGCGGTGCATCTATGATCAGTCTAGATACTGGGACTTGAGAGGTGATGATAGTTTAATCCAGGGTGCTTGTTACCAAGTCAAACATGAAGCTGGATTATAAGAATTGCTCCAGAGTGTTGTGTCTGAAGAGAGAATCCTGTCTGTAGTACCCACTAAGTTGGCTCGAAGGCAACTTGGTTGGTTGGCCTAATGAAGTTTGTCTAGGACGTGGTCATACCCAGAAGTTGAAGAACTCGGCAACAGCAAAGAAAGGACTTTTTCCTGTGAACTTCTTCGTATCCGGGGTAATGTGCATGCAAGTACATAATAAGTTACATGATGTTTTTTGGAAGGGGATTTGGTGGTAGGCTAAGGTAAAGGAAATCTGACCTTGGTAGGTGTCTAACTTTGGGGAGCTTGCTTTCAAAGTTGGCTCTTCTCTTATTGGTGAAGAAGATATGTCCGTTTTCAACTCCAATATTTTAAAACAAAGAATTTGTAGGATGATGGAGATTGCTTTTGCCCCCTTTCCACCTGACTTTAGCTAAGACTAAAAATTGGTTCTAACAACCCAGCCTTCACACCATCGACATTGTCTAGTGCCGAGCCTGATTGGCAAATGATGTGGCATGGCTTAAAAGTGGAGGTTTTAAGCCTCAAGCACCAACCCTCCCATCGGTACCTAAACATGAGGCAAGAGTATAGGACCTTTAAAAGTGTCGCCTCCCGCCCTTGTAATTGGTTGCTTTTTAGTCTTGGCTATGAGGGCACGAGGAGCTCCATTAACAAAAACCGATGGTAAGATAGGTGAGTAGTAAGTCATTTGGGGATGGGACAAAACTACCCAACATCCATTGCTTGATAGATAAAACAATGAACATGTGTGAAAGCTACTTAACTAAAACCTACTTGAAAATCTCCGGAGCAAGTTCTTGTAGGTGCATTGGGATAGCCAGATGCCTCCGCTATAACCAAGGGAGCTTTATCCGGTTTTTAGAAAATACTTTAAGTCTTAGCTAAAGTCAGGTGGGAAGGGGGCATTAATGTGACAGAGATTTTAAGAGGGGAGGGTGAGTGGATCTAGTGATGAGCCTAGTTGGCAATTTGATGTGGCATGGTTTAAAAGTGGAGGTTTTAAGCCTCAAGCATCAATCCTCCTATTGGTACCTAGACATAAGGCAAGAATGTAGGACCTTTAAAAGTGTCGCCTCCCACCCTTATGATTGGTTGCTTTTAGTCTTAGCTATGAGGGCACGAGGAGCTTCATTAACAAAAACCGATGGTAAGATAGATGAGTAGTAAGGCATTTGGGAATGGGACAAAAACTATCCAACATTCATGATTGCTTGGTAGATAAAACCATGAACATGTGTGATAGCCGGATGTGTGTCAGGGCCAAACTTTTGACTTCTTGGAAAAAGTTCTTGTAGGTGCATTGGGATAGCCGGATTGGTTTCAAGTCTTCTTTTTTTCTTTTTTTCTTTTTCCAAGAAGTCAAAAGGCTTATGGGATTATCAAGTTGATATTATCCTCTATCTCACAAAGATTATCACACTCCGCTAGTCTAGATCATTAGCCAATTTGACACCATCTTGATGTATTTTTAATCCCATGAGCCTTTTGACTTCCTGGAATTTAAAATCAAGTTATTTCATTTCACATGTCTAAGTTGGGGAGTTTCATTTAAGGTCAAACCCTATTTTTTTGTGAGATAGCCTTGAGTTAATTGAAGTTCTAAGGGTGAGTTTCCACTAGATTCTAGAAATAATGGATCGGAGGTGTTTGCATGTACTTAAGCACCATCCAACCACATTATGTAGTCCACTAGAATGTGGAAGGCCATGGACACATGCCGTTAATAGACTTTCATGCATCCACTAAAGAATCTTTAACCTACAAGGAGGATCTTTAATCTAAAGCCAGTCTTTAGGAGGAATTTTTAACCTGAAGAAAAAGGTTAATAAATGGACCAAGATTTGAGAAGATGAGAGTAACTAATTGACATATACAAACCCTACCCCACCAAAATCCCCTCTATATTTGGATAAGCTTGTCCTTATTCATCCTGAAATTTGGTGGGCGGGCGGCCTTCATGGAAACTCACCCTAAGAGATGATCATTGTCAACTCCTATCTCAGATGGGGATTTTTTCCAAGGCATGTGCATTGTGCTCTCTCTATAAAAAGCACCTCAACATCAACTCGACAGGATTTAATTACTCAGCTTCTAGCTAGGTGTCTGGTTGATTCCCGCTCATGGTATTGACTCGTTGCATAAATTACAGACCATAATGTGAAAGTCAGCAGGCCATGAGTCGGCATTAATGACAAATAACTTTAACCTAGTCCACCCCCTAGGCCACGACATTGTTGAGTCACCTCCCCATGCACAAGCATTCAGCGTCCATCAAGCAAAGTTGCCTCCGCACTCCACTGTAACATTACTCAGCACTATACATGCTTCCGTTTTGTGGGCCATGGGAATATAACCATGGGATGATTCAAATGACTTGGATTCAGATTTAGACTGATCTTATGGAATGCTATAAATCTATTCCTCACGACCCACATAATAGAAGCACTTCGTTAAGTAACAGTGACTTCTCATGACAAACAGCAACAAGTTGTTTTTATTTGCCTAAATTGATGAACCCAGTCATCTTAAAGAGAATGGGAGAAAATCAAACCATATGTGCACGCACTCGGTGCACAATCTGTCCAAACAAGCCCGTGTAAGGTGAGTGCACCTATGCGTCATCAATTGGAACTCGACTAATGATTTCTAATGTTTGGTACATATCCAAGTTTGAATTATCGTACATATTTGAAGGGAAATCATTACAGGTCATCTATTCATTTTGAAAACTTTAAGGAATCTTAATCTTGAAATTTGGAATAGTGAGGTTAAACATCATGCTCTTCTTTTGCGTTTGTTAATGTGTTTATTCAGTTTTATTCTAATATGTATGAATGTTTTGGATGGCAAAGAGTCTTCTCTTTACAGACAATTGTTTTTATTAAATCACCTCTAATATTTGTTATGATTTGAGTTTCACAATGAGGAGCAACATGCCTGAAAAGGGGCATGAAAGAGGCATGAATGAGGGGTAGTGAGAGGAATCCATTGATTCAATTTTCAATCTGAATTAGAAGGTTTGCACTTTCTAGTAATCTCATCTTCATGATAAGTCAAAAGCATTTTAATTAATCTAAAACATGGGTTATCATCCAAAGGGCCATAAGTACTAAATTTCACTTCAATTGTAGATTATTTATAAAGTGCTTCAAAGTTTGAAGTCTTGAAAATGTTCAAAAAAGTGAAAGCAACTCCAAAGTACTACTTCTTACATATGGTTTGGCAACTTCAAACCAAGTTCTAAACTCATGATGACCTTATAAAATGATTGAATAACATGTAATTTGTTGAGTGTTGTGAGCATAGTCCGCCAAGAGCCTAAGGCTAGTGTAAATGCAACCTACAAAATTTGTGACTTAGCCTATAAAATTTTGAAAGTGTAGGACAAAGAGCCTATGGACAATTTAAAAACATAGGATATCAACCTATGTGATAAAAAACATGTAGGAAAATTTGCCTACAAAGTTTTTAAAAGAGAGGATTTTAGCCATTCATCCTTCTTGAAATTGGGAAATTAGTTGACCTAAGTACATATCTTTAGGCTAATACTCGGGGCTCTTGGGTGGCACATAGACGGATATCAATAATAGCCCTAACTCCCTTCCCGCCACAAGCATCTTTGTGTATTATTGCATTCTTGTGTATCATCATGAAAAAGCATGTATAGACATGATGTTTGCAATTTCTACTATACTTCAAAGACAAATCTTAGACAAAATTCGAGATTTTAGATTTTTTGGCATAATAATTGATGAAAGCACTGACATTTCAGTTTTGGATCATCTTGTAATTTTCGCTACTTTTTTAGAAGGTGGTGTTGTTACAACCAGCTTTCTTGGTTTATTGTGGATTATTGATGGACAAAAGAGCTCAAGTGTGATTTTTGACTTACTTATTGGTGCTTTGAAGACTTGGGGTTTAGATATGA
This sequence comes from Polytrichum commune, assembly GCA_950295325.1. Classification (NCBI taxonomy): domain Eukaryota; kingdom Viridiplantae; phylum Streptophyta; class Polytrichopsida; order Polytrichales; family Polytrichaceae; genus Polytrichum; species Polytrichum commune. The sequence continues at coordinate 66,591,780 of OX485803.1, read as the reverse complement.
ATAAGTATGTAGGTTTTGGATCTGATGGTGCATCTACCATGGTGAACACAGGTGTGGCTACACTTTTTAAAAAGGTGAACCATTTTCTTACCTCTACCCATTGTGTTGCTCACAGAACAAATCTAGTTGCTTTGGAAGCTTCTAAAACAAAATGTTGTAAAAAATTGTCGTTGGATGTTGATCATGTATTGAATGCATTGGCTGGTCATTTTAACAAATCTTCTAAAAAGAAATCATCTTTGCAAACTTTACAAGATGAATTGAATGATGCTCAAAAAACATTAAAGAGATATCACAAAATTCGTTGGCTTTCTAGATTTGAAGCTATGACAACATTATGTGACTCGTTAGAGTTTGTATTGGTATATTTGCGTGATTCTTGTTCTTCACCTAGTGTTGACGGAACTCATGTTTTGTATGACAAATTGAGAGAGTTCAAGTTCATTTATGTTCTCTATTTTCTAGCAGACATTTTACAAATACTTGGCAAATTGTCTAAGATTTTTCAATGCAAGCTTGTGGACATTTCTTGTTTAGGGTCCATTGTGAAAAGCGAAATAACTACTATTAGAATGTGCTTTTTAGTTGAGGCTTGTGACTTGAATCATGAAACTTTCAATCCCTCTTTAAGATTTCATGTAATTCTAGAATTTGGACCTCCAGGTGGATTTCTCAGGCGTTTGTCAAGCGAAATTAGAAGGTCTAAATTTCATAGTGTAGACATGATTCGGGATCCTAGTGGGGCTGATTTAGAAGTTGCTTTGTCTTTTCAAAGGTTGTATGCTCAAGCAGTTTGTGATGCATTAGAAAATAGATTTGTTGACAATGATCTTATTGATTATTTTAAAATTTTGAGTCCTACTAATTTGCCTCAAAGGCAAGTTGGCTTGAGTTCTTATGGAGTTGTGCAGTTTGATTTGCTTCTGAAACATTATGGAGAAGAAAAGCGTATTGGGGGCACAACATATATGGTAAATGTTGTAGCTTGTAAGCAAGAATTCTTTGCTTTCAAAGTGCAAGGTAGTTGTGAATGGAGTGATTGTACCTTCGAGGATTTGTGGACATCTATAAGTTGGAGTCCTTCTTTGAAACTGAAATTTCCTAACCTACTAACGCTTGCTGACATTGCAAAATGCCAATGTGTTAGTACTGCTACTTGTAAGAGAGCTTTCTCTGTGCAGAATAACATCAAGCAGAAGAAAAAGAATCGAATGACAACAACACACTTGGATAGTGTGATGCGGGTGGCGATTGAAGGACCAACCAAAAATTTTGAGTTTATTTTGGAGGAAGCTATATCTTTGTGGAAGGATTCAAGAAAGTTTCGATTCTTGTTTACTAATATCCTGAGAAATATCTTGCAGGAAGAGTAGAGGTTGAATCAGAAGATGGTGAGGACTTTCACCCTTAAACTCATTTGAATTGTAGCAACCTTTCATTATAATCAACTCTTTAAAAAAGAGTTGGTTAATCCTTGGCCTTCAAACGTGGTGAAGAGCTTAGCCAGGTTCAATTCCTGCCAAGGATACCACTTAGTACTCAAATTTTGAATTTAAAGCCTACAACATTAAAAGATATGAAGGATTTTAACCTACTAAAAATTAGTTTTGAAGGCAATTGGCGGGTAACTTAAAAACTCAAAAGGTTTTCAACTTACAAAAATTTGATATTGTAGGATGCAACCTATGCCATGAGGGAAATAGCCTATGCCCTTTTAAAGAGGTAGGCAATTAACCTCAATAACTTCAAAAACTTTTCGGACACTGGTTGTGAGTGTAACCATGTTCAAACCTTGAATTTCTTCCTAGGTAACCATGCCCCATAACCTATGATCCCCCTATAGGCAAGGGTTAAACTTCTATAAAACCTATATCCGAGAGGTCCAACATGAACACACTCTTCCATCCCTCCATAGATGAGCCTAGGACATGCACAAGACACACACATTTGGGAATCTTGAAGTGAAGTTCAGTATCTAACTTGGTAAGTGGGCCTAAATTGGACACTTACATATATTAGGCTATTTGCCCATGTCTCCTACTAACAACTATACTATTGAGCATGTGACCACTACAAGATGATTATCAAATTGAGGTCATATAGCCATTTTACTTGTGGTTTAAGTTAGAGCTCATAAGCATATTATATACATTATCATTATGAAGAGACAAACAAGTTTCTTCTTAAATGATCGTACATATCCTCATAGGGTCCTCCCACTTGTGTTGACCATTGAGCCTAGGCCCTAATATTGTCACCAAACTTTGAGCATGCAATCAATTTCTCAATAAACACATGTCTTTTTGGTGTCTGTACTAAAATCCACATGACCTAACCACACAACACTGAAGTATATGTACCGCCCCTCGAATAATTGATACTTTGCATTTTAAAGTGAGACCGTGTCTATTATCGTACCACGTTTTCTAGTGGAATGATAGTTATGTACCGCCCCTTGATCCACATCATATTGTTGATCCAAAATAATGTGCGTCATGAAGACCTTCTAGAATGCTTACTTTACTCTTTCTTGTTTCTCTCACAATGCAATTTAAGCTAAGAAATAACAAAGATTGATTGATGCTTGACCAAAGCCTTACCCTAGTACTTCATGATTGGAAGAAAAACATTGGTTCAAAATAATAAGGTTGATTTTGGGATATTATTCAAGTGACAAGTGGCTGCTTATTTGGTCCACATCAACTACAAAAAAATCTCAAATAGGCTTGGTCCACCCTAACTATGAAGTACACGAATCGGAAATTAACAATTGAAGTAAGTGATGTAGTAGTGTCATGCCTGTAGTGATACTACAATTTGGCAATTCTTGATCTTATTAACTACACTAAAAATTGTACTTGGTGTGACCAATTCTATTTGTCTTGCTCAATCCTAATTGTAAACTGCCCGTGTAGTGTCACGAACACTAAATGTAAACCTAACATTATTTGGCATTCCTTGTAAAATAATTTGGGCATTATAGATTCACAATGTTGCAATTACTGTCACTTACTAAGTGATTTCTTATTCAAATGTCAATCATTCATGACATTTTTTTCATTACATAAATGTTAGGATGCAGAATATACCGAATTGTGTGAGTATCTCATTATGGAATTGTATGTTGGGATGACAAAACTTGTAAACTTATTCATACCAATTGTCATGAGAATAGTTAATATAGTGACATACATACCATATGAGATACAATATTCCCGGGGGTGACTTAAATGACATGCTTGGGTTGCTATGAAATGAAACTTGCTTTATACAAGAAGTTTATAGAGAAACACAAATGTATATGTACTAATGGCGGGCTAGAAAATGGACTCATGTATTTATATGTAGCTTTTCAATGTAATGTAATAAATGCCTCCACTACATATATACAAAATATAAATCTTAAATTAAATAATATTTTATTAAATATAAAAACCACTTCACTTTCCACTAAGAAAGTCGTTGAATTTTTTTTTAATCCAAAACATGTAACTCAAAGATTGCATCAAGCAAACAAAGACAAGAGCACAATGTCTTAGCCATAATCTAGGGAGCAAAATTAAAGGGAGCGCATGAGTGCTCCATGAGCCTTCAATTCATAAAAACCTATAACCCAAATGCAAACCCCACCAAGAGTAGACAAGGTAGTCATTGCGGACTATTATCATATGACAACACTGAATGAAAATGAGAATTGGATGGAACTACACTAAATATCATATTTCGTGTCACCAATTCTAATTGTCTTGCTCAATACTAACTGTAAACCATGATGTAGTGTCACCAACACTGAATATTAATCCAACATCATTTATCATTTGTTGTAAATTTGTTGGGGAATTATAGATTTACATTGTTACAATTATTGTCACTTACCAAGTGATTTTTCATCCAAATTTCAATCATCCATCATCCATGACAATATTCGTTCACTTATTCATAAAGAGTGTCCTCCAAAAGTTACCATAGTGACATAAAATACAATAGGACACTATATATGATATTTAGTGTAGCGCATCTATTGTCAATTGTTTTTCACTAATCCTTAGGTTCCCCTTTCGTATATCTACCATTACTTCAACATTCTTTACAACCTTAATAAATGTACACAGTAGAGAAAATAAATACTTCTCCCTTGTGTACACTATGTCCGCTAATGCTTCAAATAATACCCCTTTGTACAATTAAACTAGTTCATACATGGTATGAAGAGTCCACCCAGGACAATACTTGATGTAGTCTAGTTGAGGTTAAGATATCCTCTCATAAATTGTTAGCTAGAGAGTAGCAGACAAGGTCAATTAGATTATATAATGCTTAGCTTGTGCTAACTCTAGCAAAGTCGGCCACCGAACAAGTTCTATGATAGTTCATATATACTTAGGAAGTTATACATTTTCTTCTATCTAATGTGGAATCTTAAGAAACGTGCCATCATATATATATGGGTTGCCCAATTCAATTGAAGATTCTTTGTGAAATAAAGTGGCCGTATAATATAATTGTTGTCCCCATGTGACATTGTGTGCCAAGCTTCTGCCAACATTGTTGGGCCACCACTCCTTACATATAAGCATCTCTAGTCTCCAAAGTGAACACTATCTCTCAAAATCTCAAGACGGCTTGTCATGCCATGATGTCGACAAATTTTGACTTGAATAGTGCATTTTATATTAACTTGTTTCTTTGCTTGGTACCTCAAGCCCAAGTGAAATTGGAAAATGCAATGTCTTCACACTACAATAATGTGTATGGTGTCTTACTATTGTGTGTACCACATCGAATCAAGATTAAATAAAATAAAATAAAATAAAATAATAGTGAAAAATCTTGGGATAATGAGCCCAACACCAAATAGAAGAATGAGTGTAGCTCTCTAGCAGTTGTACAGCTAGGGCCTAGTGACGTTACGCAAAAGGAACCAACAATGCCTGAATTTTATTTAATTCTAGACAATCCACTTTGATCTACCGGTAGGAAACTGTAATATCAAATATCTAATGGCTAATGGCACTACACACATATGGGTCCTAGGCAATTAAGTTGCGCCACCTGAACATTTTCTTGCCTCACTCATTTTTGTAAATACTCCCTCCATCCCAAAATGATTGTCCTACCCCCCCCCCCCCGCGCGAGTTTGTAGGACAAACAATTTGGTATTAAAAAAAACTATGGGGGGTAGGACAAACATTTTGGGATAAAAAAAATTTTGGGGGGTGGGACAATCATTTTGGGATGGAGGGAGTATATCGTATAGCATATGATTTACATGTTTCTTTCACTATTGAATGATGATTACTTATGACTCATATGTTGGTGGTGTGTTGTCACTCAAAGCCTTGTACATCATATAGATTCACAAGAAGGGAGGGGGTGGGGTGGGGCAGGGCACTCTTCTTTGAGAGTCAAAGTCACATGTGTGCATGACCCCTTATTAAAACCCCTAGATACAAAACTTTCGATACCCAAAAATATATATACATACAAATCATAGACTACATAATAGTCTATGTATTTGTATAATTTTATTGTAGGGTATGGATATTTGAAGATCTTTTTGTTTGTGATGCCATCTGAGTTTATAAACCATGAAAGAACCATTCATATCTATAGATGATTTCTCTCTGATACCAATTTGATTTAGAATGATGTTGATCCAAATAATAACTCATCGGTATACAAAAATTCTCTCACCTTGAGATATCCACCAACCATCAATATTTGATTGGTATTACAATTTTGATACCCACAAGAAGCTTTTTGATATCACTGTTTTATATGTTCTGCAAAAGACAATATTTACATAACATTACTCAACACTTAGTTTTCGTTCAATGAACCCTCAAAATATATCAGTTGGATGCTCAGAAAGTTGTGCAAGGAGACTCAGATTTTAACTAAGCCCTCAACATCTGACTGTTATATTCCAAGGCCCACATCTTTGAGTAATGTTATACCAAACATTGTCAAACCTTTTTAAGTCTAGTAGCTAGGCTAAGTCTGGGGTTTTCCCAATAACTTGCATCAATATCCTGACTTATTACACTCAATCTTGGCATTTGTGTAATAAGCTTAACATTGCACTTGTTGATTTGATTAGTGCCCACTTGTCCTCGTGATTGAAAACCCTTGCATTTCTTCCATTGCACACAGTCCAAGTAACACACTTAGCCATGGAAGGGCCCATAATTGGCTAATATTTCTGAGTCGCTTAGATAGTTTATAAATAATGCAATGCAGCCAATGCTCAATTGTTTTAAACACTATATTTGGTAATTGGAGACTAATCAAGGATTTTGTATCTGAATGAAATGATAGGAAAAGCAAGAATGACAAACCAATTAGATGGAAATTGATAATTTACTCCCATATAAGGATCAATAATAACAACAAATGTTGGAAACCGCACACTTGGTAATGCATCCGAACCCAAATCAGAAACATAGCATAATATAGGAAAAAATAAGGATGCGTCCAAATGTACGCAATGTAAACCAAACAGCAGATGAAGAACCCAAATGAAAGATATATATATTATGTGCTAAATGTAGAACTTGGGTGGTAGTTTTCAACTATGATATGAATGTCAAATTCACATCAAACCCCAAATTATTTGTCTAAGTGCTAGGGAGTTCAATATATCACTTCTTAGATTCAATAGCCTTTGCAACTGCTTCTTTTTCTTTTGTGTGTTGTGCCTCCACAACCCTAAAAACGTCATCTTTCCGGTAGTAATTCTTGTTGTTGATTGGGCCTATTGATCCTAGTGCATTCAAATATTTTCATTAGGAGGCCGCATTGTGGGAAGATGGGTAGCTTGTGTCATGTATGTTGAGGATTGTCTGACATTTCAGTAAAGCGCAAGACAATGGTTAGATATTGATGGGTCAACCACTATTGAAGTAGAAGACGTTCGGCAATCATTTGGAATTGTAGAGACCTACAGGATTCAGACAGTCCTACATAATATGAAGTTTAGCATGCAAGTCAACAACATATCATTACACTAAATATGATATTTAGTGTGATTTACTATTTGGAATTATGCAATGTTATATTTATTTATTATACATCTCATATTTTACCAACAAATGTTAAATGGCTAGTTTGGACATTATAGAACATTGACAACTTTACTTGATAAAACAATATTTCAATAATAAAAAGATATAGCACCGTGTAAATCCAAATAATAAGTCACACTAAATATCATATTTGGTGTAGTCACGGGAGGTCCATGACATGTCACACATGATTGCTACACTAAATATGATACTTAGTGTCATACGGTATTTTGTGTCACTAAGGTAACTTTTTGGATGACACTTTTTGTGAATAAGTAAGCAAATTTTGTCATGATGGTGGCGAGTTTATCCATTGGCCAAAACCTACCTTCTCTTGTCAACAACTTTTGATGAAACGTTGTCATGGATGATTAAAATTTGGATGAAAAATCACTTCGTAAGTGACAGTAATTGCAACAATATAAATCTATAAATGCCCCCAAAAATTACAAGGAATGACAAATAATTTTGAGTTAATATTTAGTGTTGGTGACTCTACACCACAGTTTACAATGGCTAGTGAGCAAGGCAATTAAAACTGGTGACACCAAATATCATATTTAGTGTAGTTTGGCATGCAAGGCCATCAAGTGATTCAACCTTCAGCTGCATTTGTCTTCGCTTAAATTAGGTTCACAAAGCATGCTGAGAGTGTCTCTTACTTGCAACTAGAGAGGGTGTCAATTGACATTTGGTGTTGCAATGCATGACAAGTCATGGAGACCACTCTAAATAACATGGCATACCAATGTTTAATCCAATGAAACTAAATAAGAGATTTTGTGTATGATTTAGTGTATTTGCTTTCTAGTCATTTACCGCAATCACTTGACCTCATTCATTTCATGAATTATATATTTTTTCTATTGTGGCATTAGATTTGATGTGCCATGTTAATTAAAGTAGCCTCCATGACTTGTCATGTCTCATGTCACCAAGTCTATGGTTGCCACCCAGTGATTATGAAATCATTTAGGTGTGTCAATGTTGAATAATGTGGGCCACACTAGGTGTGATGGGATGTTTAGTGTAGTGTATGATTCTTTATGTTACAATACCTAACTAAACTTACTTGGTCAATAAAGACACAACGGTGTTGGTACTACTAAGTATGTTTGGAACATTAATAGACCATGATCCCCCCACTTGGCGATTTTGTGTGAAAATAGACGCACACGTTTGAAATTTGTTTACAAGGTCACAATAACCTAAAATTTTTAAGTTACATGATTTAAATAAGTGGAGGACATGATTGATCGATAGACTAGGTTCAATCTTCTAAGGGGCTCACCCCATGCTCAACCCAACTCAATCTCCGAAGCCGGTGGGGAGAGTCCCCATAAGGCAACATTGGGATGCAAAGTCTTCATTTACGAGAAAAGGAAACCCTCTCTCTCTCTCTAATCCATGAGGTTGTAGGTGATCTCATGCGTCACCTTTTGATCTCTTTTTGATAAATGAGATATTTTGTTCATCCCAACCTTAGAGCACTCAATCCCAATACAATGTTAAGATAGTTGAATCTTAAACCCCACCTTTACACCTTTGTTTAAGGGTAATATGGACACAAAGAAAATAAATTAAAGAAGCAAAGGAAAAGAAAAGATGTCCGTAAATGTTACCTAAAACAAGCCCATTCATTTGCACTTGGTTGCCAACTCTAGCTCATGAGGCATGTACAAGTTCAACCCTTAAAGATCAAAGGTGTGTTTTGAGAATTGAGATGGCCTAAGATGAATGACTTTCAATGTTCAAATGTTGGTTGCATTAAAATAAAATATATTACAATATACTTGAAGATTGCACTTTGCCATATAGTTGAAAATTCAATTTAAGCTCTTCACATGCCAAGCGAGTGCCAAAGAATCATGTATGAGTTAGAAAATTACTTGCAAATATTAAGCTTCAGAATCAAGGTCCCCGCCTCTCTCAACAAGATCTCAAGAAATTGGTTGCTCCTAAGAGGGTTCACATTGTGGACCATTTGGATTGGAAAAAAATGACCTTTGCTTTAACCAAAAGAAAATAAAAGTAGGTGGTTGGAAAGGTGCAACAAACAATTTGGCAAGGTCTTCTTGATTGGGAAAACCCTCATAGATGCAACAAGAGCAACCGTTTATGACAATGCTCTTGCTAACTCTCATTCTAGATGGGGCGCTAACAAACTCCTTCTATCACAAGACCAACACTAAAAGAATGGTCAGAATAATAGAGTGTTGGATGTTGGGATACTTAATCAAGCTTAGGATCTTTACTTAGGGTGGGAGTTGGTTCGATTTGGTGCACCCAAGCAAGCCCACCAATCTCTCAAGTCTCAAACAAGTTCCCATAATTTTACATATAAGGCTCCAAAGGGTTGACACAACTAAATTCGGGGCCATCCATCATTCATCTTATCGTCCACCTCACCCCATTCCCGATCATATGCTTTAGTTGTTTGTAAGGTTTGAAATGTTTTGATGTATTGTAGCTCTCTAGTAGCTTGGCCATAAAATAATTAATTTAAAGGTGCCTAAATTTATGGGAAATTGATTTCGTTGAGTGTCCCAAAAGAAGAAGAAATAACATTCAAAGAGTGCCTAAAATCATAACAATGCAAGTGACATTCATTGGAATCCAACAAAATAACATAAGGTTACTTCAATAGTGTCTTCACGCAGCTTGGATGAATATCTAACTTGTTTTAAATTAATTTTGGAATATGCCTAATTTAAAATATTAGTTTTTGGGTTGCCTGACTTACTTTCATACTTTAATTAATTATTAGGCAAAAAGGTGTCCAAACTACTAGAGAGCTACGGTAATTACTTTGGCTTCAATGACTTATGTTTTAGGATTAAATTACTTTGAGTTTCTATCAATGCATGCAAATGTGTTCAACAATTTTATAAACAATATTTCCTTGTGTTATAATATGTTAGGCATATTTTGGGAATAGGTTCATTGTATACATATCAACCAAGAAATTAAAAGTTTACGTGAATATCATTGAATTATATAGCAAACCTACATGAACATAATGATTGCCCCTACTTTTGTATATGTCTATTTTATTGTTACTACAAATTTTCCAGAATAATTATAGGGTTCAGTTCTCATTCAAGTTCACTTGGAAGTCACATGCTTCCTTCTTATGCTGAAGTGGTGGTAAATCACCGGCATTTTAATTTTTAATTTTTAATTTTTTTGGGGGGGAGGGGGAATCACTTCTGGAAGTCATAATAATGTGAGTTAGTCACTATGAATAGATGCTTGAGATATGGAATATGTTTGTGTGCACACGTAAAAGGGGATAAAAGGCGAGTTATCTTCTCATACCATTGGTGGGTCACTCTATAGGAATTTTGTGCATCACGTGCAACAAAAGGGTATTTGTTTAAGGGTTAATTACTTCCAAGTCATGAATCAAAATTTCCTTATATTTAATTAATTATGTAAAAAAACCTAATTATTTGCACCCTATCATTACTTTTATTTCCTATGTTAATGCAAATCATTATAGTCTATATTCCTTATAAATAATAATAATTTGTCCGTGTCCATACATATACTTTAGATAAACACAATCACATCACAATTGCATATCATACACAACCATATCAACAAAAAAAAATTATACACCATATGCATTGTAAAAGTGCATGTGTATTCACCTCCCCCCCCCCCCCAAAAAAAAGAAGAAGAAGAAGAAGAAGAAGAAAAAAAAAAAAAAAACGATTGTGTGGTAAAGAATACACCATCTGCTCCATAGGAGTTTCTCAGTTTGCACATGAACACAAACCTTGTACATGAACCCTATACATTTCTCTTGGTCATAAAGTTTGTTAGCTCCTCCGCATCAATCCGATCTTATGTGTAAACTTTATTGGTGGCATTGTAGCTCATGGTCATAATAGAAATAATGCAATGCACATCAATTTATTTTCTATCAATGGGGGCAAATTTGAATTTGTTACGTCCTAGTTGTTTCTTGTAATATTACTTCAATATGGGGGTTGTGAGGATTTCACCTCCTAGATTCTTCAACTTGAGCCAAGTGGTCAACCGGGTGTTTTAGCATTTCAAACATATGCCCATACGTTGTTTCATGGCCTACACCCTCCCAACCCATTATGAACCCTAATATGCTCCAGCCAAGATGTTAGTAGCATTTTCAACTCTATTGGCACTAGTTAGACGTCCTATTTTCTTTTTTGCTGCAAATTTCACAATTGACTATATTCTAGTGGTGCCCTTTTAAACAAAATGCACCCCACAGTTTAATCCTATACTCAATAAACCTAATACAAAAGAAGATCTCACCCGGAGGCCAACACTAGGTGAGTAAGTGAAACTCTTTGGGTCAATACTTTCAGCTATCCTCAACCATGTTTTCTCATACCATAGCTTCTCATATCATAATTTCTTTTCGGTTGAGCATTGAGGGTTTGACACCATGTTAAGGGGCCGGAATCGCCTATGAGTTATTTCAAATTCTTCTTGCATACTAGCGGTTATTACCTCAACATTCAAAGATTACAATGTATAGTCACCTAGATTACATTGTTCTTCTCCAAGTTGCAACTTATGAAGTGCTTCCCATACATCCTCCATCTCATTATGTTGTTTTTTTAATGAACCTGTTCTTCAAAGTGTTGGCGGTGTTCACCAATTCGTGGAAGTCATATGTATGTTCATGCCCATTCATGCCAAAAAATTTGGAAACGAACACCTCACATGCATTGTTGCTTGTCAAGTAAAGCGTAACAACTAAGTCTGGGTACATGTCCTTGAAATGACAAATTAAAAAAACCACAAAATGATACTATAACTAGATATCCAAAGAACATTGTTGACTCACAAAAAATATTAGCCTCCACCAATTTTTGGGAAATTCCCAAGCACCCCATGATGTGAGCAAGTCTCCAAATTTTAAAAAAATGAATGAATTTGCCACACAAACTTCTCCACATGCATCAAATTATTTTTCCATCCATCCAATGTGCAACATGCTTAGTACTTGCTTACATACAGATCGTACTAAACATAAACCCCTATCTTTATTCTATTAAAAATTAATGGCCCACAATATATACCTATCTACTTTACTTGTAAGAAGATTATCTATTTTCTATGGACCCTTTGTTATTTGGAATTTCTTTATAGTTTATATTTCAAATGTATTTAATCCTCCCTATATTATACCACACGTCATTTGTAAAATGCACTAAGTGACCCACCCGTCAATCATACCATGAATGCATCTTTGTAATGACCACAAGTTTCCACTCAAGTCATGTAGCTAAGGGATACATCACTTTTGTCATGACATGGCCCATCCCATCTTGTTGTTTCCTTCCCCCATTTGTCCTATCTTTTTGGCACAACATGAAGCTATCGATTGTAGTGAAACTTTGTTTCAATACAAAAATTTACAAGTCCTTACCACTAATCCTCTTCCACTAAATACTTTCAAAATCTATAATACAAATAAAAAGAAACCTACTATTATAATAGATCACAACAAGATGAAATGAGACCTTACGACCACGTGATCCCCATGGTGTTTGAAACCCAACAAAAAGGAACAAGACCGACATATCTTTCGTTTATAAGATATGGAGGCTTGGCGCACACGTGACCAAAGTCAATGTGCATGGAAAGGCATATATAGTAACACGTGCCAAGGCGGCCAACAACGGTATAAGTATTATGTATATTGTAATTAATGACCGCATGGAAAAGTGAAAGACGTGGTCATCTTGGATAAAGGCACCGACGTGGGATAGCACACTCGGCAATATATATAGTACGCATCCATGCCCTGCTCTTGAGTTCGTACTCCCTAGCTAGTTGCGTAATTTAAGTTACAACTTTGTAAATCTATATATGAATTGAATCCATCTCCATGCAATGAGACTTGGGAGCCATCCCGTTGCATGTGCCACAAGTTAGACTTTTTGAGGAAGTTGGTTACACTTTCCACTTCATGTACAAAACTAGTACACGAAGCTACACTAAATATGAAATTTGAGTGTCATAGGGTATTTAATGTCACTATGGTAACTTTTCGGATGACACTTCTTATGAATAAGGTGACCAAATAGTGTCGTGGATGATGGATGAGTTTATCCATTGGCCAAAAACCCTACCTTCTCTTGTCAGCAACTTTTGATGAAATACAATCATGGATGATTGAAATTTGGATGAAAAAAACACTTGGTAAGTGATAGTAATTGCAGCACTATAAACCTATAATTCTAAAAAATTACAAGGACTGACAAATAATGTTGGGTTGGCATTTGGTGTGGGTGACACTATACTGTGGTTTACAATTAGTATTGAGCAAGACAATTAGAATCGGTGGCTCTAAATACCATATTTAGTGTAGTAATTACATGCCTATCCATAAAGGTACAAATTTTAGATGAGGTTGCAGCCTACTAGTACACTAGGTAATCGAGTTGTAGAAAGTCTTGTACCTTTACAATCCTTCATGTGGTATACCTAAGAGTCCAAATGCAAGAGAGCATTTAGGGTACATGGTTCAGGGTTTAGGCCTACACCTAAACCCTAAACCCTTTACCCTCCCAATCCTTGAAGCATTCATGTGGTATCCCTAAGAGCCCAAATGCAAGAGAGCATTTAGGGTACATGGTTTAGGGTTTAGGTCTACACCTAAACCCTAAACTTTTTACCCTCCCAATCCTTGAAGTATTCATGTGGTATCCTAAGAGCCCAAATGCAAAAGAGCAATATCAACACACTGATAACAAAGAAGAAACATCAATCATCATTTGAGTATCATACTCCAAAGCAACAACCTGGGGTTAGAATGTCAAAGTGACTTCCACAAATTGGGAAGAGTGGCATCTTCAAAACAACATAAGCATTTGTTTTCCCACTTGGAGTAGGAAATGAAGGCAAGGATGCCAAGGGAGGAGACAAAGAAAAACCTAAAATATGTGTGATTGAAAGCTTGGACATGATGAGTGACACTGTGATTGACAACAAAAAAATAGATGATGATGGGGACACCAAAAACACTAAGGAGGTCAATTACAATATCATGTTGGAGGCAATTAGAGTTACATAATGCTTCAAGAATTGGGAGCACATGTAGGAGCTCTAAATCCTTAATGTTGGAATGCGAATCCTTTGGAAGGATTATGGGGGGTAAAATATATGTGTTAGAATTATGAAATGTGGGTGTTGGTGCAAAACTTGGACACTACACCACAACCAATGGAGGCCACCAATAATAATGGAGGCGGTCTTTCAGAAAGCCAGGGATGGACCACAATACATGATCAACAAAGTAGAGGATCTAGAGATGTAGGAGGGACAATGACTATAGAGAGAAGAAGAAAAAAATCCAAGGCATGATCTCATACTCATTATACTATCCACTGTTGTCAGGTAGAGAGGGTTTTGCTATGAGAAAACATAGGGTTTTTAGCTGCAACTAGTTTAAGTCCAAAATATGGAGTAAAACCATAGTGCAAACAGTTGGTTATATCATTAAAACACCACATTTACGTGTACGTTACAAAAAACAAAAAAACAAAAAAACAAAAAAATCCATGAAGAGGTTTAAATCCTTGAAAGTATTGTTAGCATTCAAGTGAGTGCCACATGTGCACAACCACATAGAATAATGTATACCAATTTTTTGTAGAAAACCAACACAAAGATATACAAATTGTAAAGAATTCAAAGGAAAATAGTTTACCATTCAATATATATATCATGTTGAAATTGAGGCTTCAAAATTAAATGGCAGCTATACACCTCTCAACTTCAAAAACCATAAATGTTTCTTAAAAACTCCAAATGAAATGTGTTGTGAAGTATTGGAAACTCCATTATCTATGTTCTCTAAAGAAGTTAGCTGAAAATTTCATTTGGTCCAGTTTCTAAAGGTCCTTAAAAATGGAATTCCTAAATTTAGTGGCAATTCTACACCCTCACATTGTCATATCCATAACTTTTACATCCTATGTTCAAACTAAGAATTTGATGGCTTTTTAGAAAGCTATAAGCATAATACAAATAATCCTAAAATATAAGAACAAACCAAAAAAATACCACATTTTTACAAGCATTCAAAACACCTGCCCTTGGATTCCAACGGCAACAAAATTGTTTATACTCTAATAGGCATAACGTCCTCATTACCAAACAAAGTGCGCTATACATCATTAAAATAAAAAATAAAAAATACTGATTTAAAAAATAAAAAACCAAACTAATACATAATAAGTGGTTCCTCCTCAAAGATACAAAAAAAAAACTCAAAATTTTGAAAAATATGGGAGAGAGAATGGCCTCAGGAGAGGAAGACCCCTTTATCCAGTCATGTTGGGCCGAATGGGTACCTTTAAACAATGTTAGGATGATGTTGTATTAAACATGTTTTGGTTAGTTGTTTAATTGAGAATTGGTTTCAAGTTTGAGACCGAGAGTGATTGATAGGGAGGATATGAGGGTTACACAAGATTAGGATCAACTGGCATCAACGGTGGTTGTCGTCACCTAGCCACTTAGGGTTCCTTGATGCCCTAAACCTAATGGTTTCCTATTGGTTAAATGAGAAAGATTTGTATTTTCTACATTTAGTTTATAAAGGAGGCATAATTTAGGTTTCGGGTTTTGGGCCATTGTATATGATGAGAGAAGATTTTGTTGCAATATTTTGGAAGATTAATCTTGATAAGGTATATCACTTGTACACAAAGTTTGAAGGTGTGATTTGTGCTAGAGAATGAGCACTGAAGTGTTAAAGCAAATGGGGTCTAAAACTATTGCAACTAAGTAACTTAACTTTGAAGGCTTGCTTCTCCCCAAATATTATAGTTATGAATGAGAGATTTAAAAAGTAGCTTGTGAGATGTTATTTTTTTCTCAATTGTGATAAAATTTTAGCTTCATAAGTGTTATATATTGAAAGGTACTGATCCTGATGCAACTGGATCTCCAAGGGACTATTAAAGACAAATATTAGTTTGACTAAAATTTGCACCATGAGTTCTCAATTGCTTTTCTAGTCATGAAAAGTTATATGTAAGTAATAGATGAGGTATGCAACTACTTTGAAAAGTTTGTGGGTGGAACATGATGGAATTGAGAATTACATGAGGCTGAAGTTGACTACACCATCATTGAGGATATTATGTAATTTGAGTGAACTTGAACTAGTTTAACGGATGGTTTTGGGGCGACTGAGGAACTAGTGCATGTGAAGAGTAAGCTATGAGATTAGAAAGATCTACCACAGCAAAAAAATGCTTTTCCAGACAAGCTGCATTTTTTTTGACAACGTGCATATGGTTGATTTTTTAATTTTTTTTTAATTTTAATTTTTTTTTGTAGGACATGGAGAATGTAGAGATCATGGGGTGTCCTATTCAGTTGACAAATACCAAGGAGTGTGAAACACATTTGTGGAGGCTACAAAAAGTGGATTATTTTATCCATCATCAATGACCTAAGATTAAAACATGTCAATAAATCTCGCACAAATATCCCACATGCATTATGTCATATGCAACCTCTGCCTATAGTCCGTCCAATTATAGACATTGATATAGATTTGTTGGATATTAAATTTGTTGATGGTTATTGCAAGGGTGATTGTGTTTTATATCTCTGAGTTTTTAACAACAAAGAAGAAAGTATGGAAGTCACCGAGGACATAATATCACCTTGGTTGGATAAATGGAAGAAATCTAATGTTGTTTTTGAATTGTACTTGGCCTTGGGCCATGACCTTACTCATATTCAAGGTAAAATGTTGTATGTGTGGGAAGGCCATCATTGAGTGATTACTTGGAGGAGACATATAGATCGGGTCCATACTCTTGATATAAAATGGCATTATGCCGTGGATAGTATTATTCTTAATCCCTCTAGATCTAAGGCCATACTATAGAATGCCATAAATGAGGTGAACATGTACTTTCTACCCTTCATCCTTGCCTTGTTTTTCATGAATTTAATTTTTCTTTAGTTGGTTTTGACTTGTTGACCCACCAAAATAGATCATATAAAAAATAACTTTAGTTCCAAAGTACATCAAATACGGAACTTTGGTACTCCTATTTCAAAAAGTTTTACTCGGAGGATGAATACACATCATTTGAAGGAGGTACAAGGATTCCTTATTTGTTTCCTTGTGTTTGTCTTTTATGCACACGTATACATACATCTAAATCCGATACCTTTCATTCTCCTCAATATGCAAATTAACCAATATAATTGGAGCAAGACAACAAAACCAAAGATGACAGTTGAATGACTGCAAAAGGTTGCAGCTGTTGGTGTGAAGCCCCACTTCAAGTCTAGGTGGCTTAGATGGTGGCATAGTAGCATGATATCACCGGTCTATATGTTTTTTGGTTGTTGACTTAAAAGACTTAAAATTATTGGCTTGTTAGGGCATCATTTCAGGCATAGGTACACATACACATCATCTACTATGCACATATATTTTATCTTGATTGTATTGTCACTATTTCTTTGTTTAACTTGTGTTTTGTGTATTTAGTTGGAGCATGCCGTTGTCATTGAATTTGAGGACATTGCACAAGACCTAGGAAAGGTGAATTGGGATGTACATGGAGGTGTTCCATGACCAGCTGATAATGTGGAGAAGTGGCGCATTCTAGTATGGGATAAAGCCTTCGTCCCCATTATTGAAAGTGGTCCCCCATTCATTAAATCAACAAGGTTGAAAGTCATTCCTGAGGGGAAGTTGGCCATTAAGTGCATTCTCTATAGGTGTCAACCCACACCCAAATTCCTTGTATCATAATTTCAAACGTAATTTGAATATAATATATATTTTTGATTTTGTAGGTACCTTTGCAAGGTCTTGGTATAGAAAAAAAATGCTTGTATGCACAATCTTTGCCGCAATACCTTTTGGCATGGATTGATGAGAGTTTAGTAGTTTGCATCGTCAACAATGTTGAGAAGAATTATTGGCACTTTGGGCATTTGGAGAGTTGTCCGTGGTTTATCGGTTAATCTTTTGATTTTATGCCCGTAGAAGAAGAGAATGAAAGGGGGAGTCCGTTGGGGAGCCCGTTTGCACTCCTAAGTTGATAGTGAAGATGCAAGAGTCTTTGCATGCTCCACAAAATGCAGTGCTCGTTGGCACACCTCAAAGGGCAAGCGAGAAGAAACCATCAAAGCAAGACCCAACGGTCCTCAAACCACAACCTCATGTGGTTGTGGCTCCACCACCCTCTGCTATTGTTACTCCCACACCACCACCCTCTCAATCTAAATCTCTTAATCAGGTTATGCCATCCCAACTTGTGCAAAGAACTCAACCCTTCCACATTGGCTCTGCATGACCCTTGCAAGACCATGGCATTAGCATTTCCTCAACTCATGCTACCAGTATTCATGTTATGATTCAGAATACAAGCATATTGTCAATAATGGAAAAGGTCACCCTTTCTTGTTGAAGACCAGGAATTTCGTGAATAAGGTATGTTGTTAAGTAAATGTTGGAACTTTCATTTTAATTAACGACTTCCAATTTACGCTTGTAGATTTCTAAGATGCCATTGCATTGTCTAGGTGGCAAATTAATGGAAACACAAAGGTGTCATCCAAGATTTGCAATCATAGGGAATTGGATATGATAATTGTTGATCTTCTAGATGATCTTCCCATACCATATTTACCAAAACCTCTCCAGTCTGTTCCAAAGTGGAACAAACATAATGTATGCACAGTGGAGGCCATATTTGAGATTGATGATGCTTACCTACACAATGATGTTGTTTAGTTATTTGTTCTTCAAAGCACCAAAGTAAGAAAATTAATATACAGACTTACTTAACGAGTTATGAATTCAAAATAGTCAAGGAATGGTGGGGTGTGAATGAGCTCCACCTAGCATGTCCATCCAATCCATCATGTTAAGCTCAATTGATCATAGTGTGCAAATTCGCTACCCCACGGCTTCCGGAGCAAGTCTAAACCCGGCTGGACGTGACAAAGGACATAAGATGGTGTGGCACTCTCTGAATCTTTGATCATGGTCTTTGGAATGGAAGAAGGTCTGGAAGTTGTACAAGTAGGACTCCACCATCATGCAGCCAGTGATCCTTGGGCTCTTAAATGATAATCACATTTAATTTGATTTGTACTAACTTAAACAGGAAGTGTATCATCTTCAACTGGAACTCAGTGTCCGGGAAGATTGTTGGGCATAATTAGTCGAGATCCTAGTGTTTCCAAGTTCAACCAGTTACATGTTGATATCTGTCGGTTTTTCTATGTTGAATTGGGGTATATTCTATGAATTCATGTAAAGTGATAGGTAATTCTCTTGAAGTCTTGACCTTTCAAATTCAACGAGTTCTCCAATGTTTATTGGTGCAACCTGAGTGGTCTTTCCATTTATGTCAATGGGTATCATTACTTAAACCCCTATTGAGTGTCTAAGAGGTTTGAATTAGGCTTTCTCAAAAAAAAAATGCATATTTGAGTCACATATGTTCATTTTCAGCTAATCATGTCAGAAGTGATCCTATCTAAAATCAACTTATTCTTCAAGTGCATTATTTGAATAAGTTAAACACTTTGATGTTATTGAATGTTTAAGTTTAAGTATGTAGACATGGATGGTGCCCTCGATGCAAATACATATTTTGTATTTTGATCATCAATGTTTTTTATGAGCATATTCATATTTTCTATTTGACGTTAGACAATGTATATAATAAGCTTCCAAACACATAAATATATAAAATATGATTTATGAACTTGTTGAAGCCTGTATAATTCGTGTATATGGCCGTACATTGAGACCCCATGTCCTTTTAAGGTTAATATTGTACCCAATTCCTAGTCTCCTTGGGAAACTTGACTTCTTGGTTTTGTGTTCATGTGATTCTTCATGTTTTGTGATTGCATTATAAAAATGAAATTTATTTTGAAGTCGGGGAAGCCAAAAGGCTTATGGCAATAGAAACAAACATTTTTATCATAACGTTATTAGCAATTCTGCTTGGTTGGGTAGGCCTAGGTTTCGGTAGTGAATAATCCACTTTAGATGTTGAAGACATCCAATGTTAATATAAAACAACTTTTACCTACGTAAAGCCCCAAATTAGTGGCTGCTAGTTGTTGTGCCGCTTCCCCCCTCCCCGCCCGCGAATCACAAGTGAAAACCAATTTCCTGCTTGTAAATTTCTATTTTCAATATATCTGGACTTACATTCACAACCCAGGCAATGATGTGGCAACTCAGGGTTACCCCCTGCCCGCCTTGCAATGGCTCCAAATGTTTGGCAATTTCCCGGGCTATATATGGTAAAGGAAATCCCTTATGTAGCTAAATGATATTATGATGTTTGCCAAAGAAATGTAAACTGAAATAAAATGCACATAACGATCATAGGGAACCAAAGCTGTCAGTTTCTAGAGCTTTCCCTTCATGCAAGTCCCTTTGACATGTTAATTCTATGTAATCAAACTCACTATCAAATGTAGATGGGGTGGTGATTTACACTAACTATTGTATTTTGTGCCACTTACTATTTAAAGTTATATGTAGAGAGGTGTATATATAGATATTAATATGTCTTTCAAACCTAGTAAATGTTCTATAATGGCCAAACAACCACTTCAACCTTAGTTGGCCAAAGAAAATGAGATAAGTAGTAAATAATTATAGCATTGTGTAATTCCAAATCTATAGGAAGTGACACTAAATATGATATTTAGTGCACTAGATGCAATTGATGCTGCCTTGATTCTATGACATATGAAATATAAATTTGTACATGTGTATGTATATAAACTGTATTATGTATATATGTACATGGGAGTTGAACTGCACAACCAACCATTACTAAAGGCAGGGTATAAATAGTCTTGGAATTCTAAGATCATCTACTATGTGATCTGATCCTCCCTGCCTACTGGTGGTAAATTTCAAAAACTTGGAAACATAACATAATCTACTGATAAATACACAATATTCAACTAATAAATTCATGTCAAGGTCATCAGGTTTGTTCTTAATGGTTTTCCCTGCAGCAGTATGGAAGCATCAGCAAAGCTAGTATGCAAATAGTCATAATGGTTTTCCCTGCTCTATAGTCGTTGTAAGATTGGATTCCTATAAGCTTAGGAAGGTGCTCTCAAATCCAAATTAGAAAGTAGCTGCACTGAACAGCTCCAAGTTTATAGCTTACCGGAATTCCATGGCACCCCCTTGCATGCCGAAATTTTTAAATACCAAGTTGGAAAATTAGTAGGTGTGCAAGCAGTTGAACGAGATTAAAAAGGGCCACCAAGACATAGGCGTTGAAAGGTAATTGGAATGTACTAGCTGAATCTTAACCCTGCAAATTTGTCTTAAGGAATCTCCATAGGGAAGAGGACCTGCCACTCTGTTCCCTGAAGCTTTGCAGTGTGGAGTTTGACGTTTTATTGCAACTGGGCAGACGATATTTCGGGCCTGGCAATGTTGCGTTTGGTCCGCTGCCATTCTCAGTGATGAAGGCCATCAGCATGCCCCATGAAAGGTGCCTTTCTATGTGACAGTGGAATGTCCAAACTCCTGCCAAAATGTTTCAACTAAATTGGGTTACAAGTCATTACAATTACATTTCTGAACTCTTAACCCAGTCCTGGGGGGATTTTGTAAGTCACAAACATGGATGTTGCAGACATAGACTTCTAACTTATGTCTTGACACACTTTAATTCAAAGCAGACACCCGTGATTGAGTTGCAGAAAATTAGGCTCGAACATATTAAAAACATCAGCTTACCTCATCTCAAACCCGTGTCAATTTTGAGTCAGTGTTGATACATACACTTCAGGGTTTAATTATTTCCTTTCCAAGTGCTAACTCATCAACATTTAGCTAATGGCTCATTCAACATTCATTTCACTCATCATTGAACCTTTTAGGGAGACTGGCAACCAGAACATGTAGAATCAATCACTTAAAACTGGAATTATTGCAACTACCTTGATTATGTTTGGTAGCCATAATTTGATTCAGTGCTGTAGTATGGCATGACGGAATAAATGAGAACCAACAATCAGTGTTGATGATCTATGAATTTAGGGGTTTGTGGTGCAAATACTGAAATTCAGTCCAGATTGCCTTTGGGAGGGTTAAATGAAAGAACGAGGCGAACAACTTACCAGGATTGTTAGCTGTGAAACGAATGACCACCCATCCTCCAGCTGGCAGTCCAACTGTATTCCTACTGGGTGGATCCACCAAGTTGAAATTCTTTGGGTCAGAAGTGGAGTTGTAATTGCCAAACCCTGTACCAACAACATAGAAGTTGTGACCATGCAAGTGAAATGGGTGGTAGTCCAGAAAATCCACGTTGAGGTCTTGAAGGACAAGTTGCACAGTTTGGTTATACTTCAGCTTCAAGGTTTTAGCACCCCTGTAAGCTGTCACACTATACGCACTAACAGGAGTGGCCGATGTGAAATTCACAATTGCAGGCGGAACTGGTGGAAAATCCGTTGTGTACACTCCCTTGGTGTGGTAATAGTAGGATTGTAAGATCGAGTTATTAGTTGGGATGTCGAAGGTGACGTTGTTCATGGTGGACCCGATTTTTGTACCATTTGTACTCGTGCAATTCTCCGAAGCGGTGCATACAATGCTTGCAACCGCAGTCACATATTCGAGTTTACGGTCCACTTTCTTCGCGAGGTTAGATGCGTTCAATGCACGAAGTTTGGCGAAAAATGGGTACCCCAAATTTGTTGTGTCATTTACGTTGAGAAAGTCGGGCATTATTGGGATTGCTGATGCTGAGCCGTTGTACTGGAGCACTCCAACTGAAGGAGTAGTAACCGCCAGGTAATCAGGAAGGGGCTGCCATCCACTAATCCCAAAATAGTACCTTCCTGTAGACCAATAGAGTTGCAAAGTTCAGTTTGTCACAAAGATTGAAACAAAACTTGAAGCCAAACCAAGGGGACAACTAAGAAGATAAGAAAGATGGCTCTGATGCTACCACCATCATAAATTATGGTGTTGCTTCATTTTCGAGTTGGTCTAAGCTATATGTAATCCCAAAACAGATATTTATAAGATAAATGGACATTATAAGAAAATTATACGTAATTTAGGTTGGGTGCATGATTAGTTCTTTTGAGTACAAATTTATAATGATTGGGTCTGATTGGGTCTGATTTTTACATTCTCTGTTGAAGGAAAAGTGACAAGGTTTGGCTATTTACTATTGAGATTGGGTTTGATTGTCAGGCTTACCTTCTGGTTGGCTTGCAGTAACCAAAACATCAAGTGATTGCCCAGGTGAAAGCACTGCAAGTGTGGTATTAAATGGCTTCACATATTCCCCATCAGCTGCAACAACAGTCATTGTGTGGTTTGCTATCTGGAAAAAATGATTGTTGTTCAATGCTGCGTTTACGAGCTGCAGCAAATATGTCTTCCCGGAGACAACTTCCAGTGTTGTATAGCCTGTGCAACAATAGTCCAGGCAAAAAATTATAACAATATTCAAACACTTTAAGAGCGGGAAAGACAATCTGACCTACAAACTTGGCTTCAAAGTGGTGTAAGGAAATGATTATCCTAGGTGCACAATATTACGGTTTCTGAATCTCTTTTTCCAAGTAAAAAGGTTCTATTTGCATACTGAACCGTGTGTTACCACTACTGCAATTTCCAGTAACAAAATTCACGTGGCAGCTTTAAGAACAGGATCTCCATCCCTGTTGTCATATGATATTGGGATTTGAAACTTGTCAACACAACTAGAACTGAAGAGGCAACCAGTTTTATGCGATGGCATGGCGAGTCACAACTAACAATTTTATATATTTGAAGTAGCCCATTTGTAATTATTCCACATGATGTGTGGTTATAATTAAAGACTACTCTTCAGCATTTTTAAAGGTTGAGTTGACATACCATTGGAGCAATTGTATAGAGGTCCAGGCCAGCCATTCATGGTATATGCTGTATATGGCAAATATCCCGGGCCATGTGACGCCAAAGCATTTGACTCCACAGTGATAGGATTTTCAGAGTACCATTCTCCTGCAGGGCAAGAAGAAGATCCACATCAGATTTTTCCAAGTTGAGGAAATATATACTCACAAACCCCCCTTTCATCAATACACCCCGAAATGCTCTTAGCAGTTTCATACTAGTTGTGTATTATCCCTTTAAAATGAAAGATATGAAATCTTCATTAAACTCTTTTCAAGTTACTTCATGTGGGTGTCAAGAAGTATCTTATTGAGCTTTCAAGACAACAAGCTATCGCTATCTACCAAAAGATCACATCACAATGTATATCCACATTGTGTAATTTCAAAATATCATATGTAAGAGAGACCTAAAGACATTGGATTCCAACAACATGTAGGAGTTAACAACTTGCAAACAATTATTTCACTATCGTTACCAGTATACGAGTCTTGAACAAATGTATTGTGTCATTAAGAAATTTGTAGATCTACCATAGAAGTAGAGCTGCATATTTCTTTCACCAATGGAAGACGATTGCCTAAGGACTCATATGCCGGTAGTGTATGTACAAGAGCTCACCCTACACTCCGAATCTATCACTTCACTTCACAGTGGATGAGATTTAAAGTACCAAAAACGATAGGAATTTCAGCCGCAGGAGTGGCGTAGGGGGCCGGGACTCTGGGATGGATGATGAAGGCGCCATACACCGTAGCCCGCAACCAACTAACATGTGCATGCCAGAAGTATGTCCCAACTTGATCAATTAACGTAAACTCGTACGTATAAGATTCCCCTTTACTCAAGGAGCATTGTGTAATTCCGGCCACGCCATCAGCCCAATTTGTCATCACTTGATTGATGCCGTGCCTGTGTGCATCCACAAGGATTTATCCAACCATTGACCACCCCATATATAAGAATTTGAAGTAATGTCATGCCTTGCAGAAATTTACTCACAAGAAGACCAAGCACGGAATCCACATCACAATGTAAGCACTTAATTAGTGAGCCTTATGCCAAGTACAAGAGTAATAGTTTCATGAATAATATCTTCAATTATTGAATTTAAGCAGTTGAGTAGCTAAGCTTGATTGATTTTACATCACTTGATGGACACTGTGCCTGACTTACTTGTCACATTAACTACTTGTCACTTTTCCAAGTAAAAATATTCAAGGAAGCCGAGGAGTGAACACCCCATACTTTAAAAAAATGTAGTGAAATTCCTTGAAGACACCCACAAGAAGACCATGCTCACACAGAAATTATCTCATAATGTAAACTTGCCTAATTCTTGCTTAATATGCCAAGTACAAGAGTCATGAGTTTAAGAATATTATCTTCAATCATTGAGATTATGCAGTTATGAGCCAGGCTATAATCTTGATTTTTTATCGCCCAATTGATGCTTTCGCCTGACATGTGCATCCACAAGGAATCCAAGCATTGACCCAATCTATGAACGGGGTGATCCACTGCTAGTTAAAGATGAGCCAGTTGAGTTTTTGAAATAATTAATTCAAGTTCAAGAGTTTAAGCAAATTGCTGATCATTCTAGAGGGATTTATAGAATATACCCAGAATAACTAGTAAAGGAAAACTGGCAGATACCAACATGTAACCAGTTGGACTTGGAAACACTTGGATCTCGACCAATTTCGCCCAAGAATTGGCCATCGAATCTGATGTATAAAAATTCAAAGTAGTGAAATTTCTTAAAGAAACCCGCAAGAAGACCAAGCACGGAGTCCACATCATAAGGTAAGTGCCTAAATAGCAGCGCTTGAGTACAAGAGTAACATATCATATCTTTATAACGGGAGTTTATAAATCATATCTTCAAGATTCCTTGGAATTTAGGAGTTAAGCAGGTAATTTGAAGGGTCCAAGCAACAAGGCATGGGAGACCCTGTGGCTGGACATCAGAAAACAGTTATCAGATTCAGTGACAGTGATAATCTGTGTTCACCAATCCATTATAATCAATGCCAACGGAACTGGGGATCGATCCACAACAACGTGGCACCTTTCTCGGACTTGCAGGATTTTTGCAGTGCCGTAAAATAATTAATGACATAAGTACAGTGCTGCAGAAAGACTGCGCCCTATAAGCAAATGGCATCATGATGTCCTCAAATGATAATAAACGGAACTGTACAGCCATACTACAAATCTCGAGGCCATTGTGATTGTACATGCAGGTGAGCAGGCCACCTTCCCTTCCCTTTGGCGTTTTCTGCTGAATATTTTCCCCCGGTATATGACCTTTTGACTTTTCCATCTTTTAATTGCAGAGTGGACAATTCAGAAAAATTCATCTCTGTGTAGTTCTCACAAAAATGCCATATTAATTTGGGTTGAGTGCTTGACTCGACGCACCAGTGAATAGTGACGGCAGTGTCCACTTTGCTCGTGACTTTGATGACTACGGTGTCCCCAGCATTGACGTACACCGTAGGGCCTGGAAACATATTGTTCACAATCTGAATGGAAACAGTTTCGCAGGCTCGAGTCACATTCTGGGTCTCCACCTGCACATATATTTTCATTCCAAACCTCGAAACCTCAGAGTCGCAGTAATTTGGTTTGATTTATGCATTATAAGGGCATTACACTATACAATACTACAGAAATCGACTTATGATATGCACCATTCCCACCTTCTGAACTGGTTGGTTCTCCAGTGACTTGACCACGTGATCCTTGTAGTGAACCATTAGTCTAGGTGATAAAATCCCTGGGAAAATTTAGCCAACTTTAAATTCTACCAGTCCCTCTGGTGAGGTGACAATGATCAGCTGATTGATGGTCCAGTGATCAATGTTATCAGGAGCTGAATAATCCACAGGGCCTATGGATCAGAGGCTACAAATGAAAACTTTCTGTTGAGCAAAAAATTTAGCTGGTCTGAATTTTTTAGAGCAAAAGACAGCGGAAACATGTGATTGAGGGGGGATTGAGATGATGAACGAACAATTACTTACCGTCCAGTAGAGATGATGCTTCTTTGGGCCTGGTTTATCTTGTGATAAAGATCTTGTTGCTATTTCGGGCTTCGTCATGAACTCTATGAAAATGAAGGCCACAAGTAGGGACGTCACAACGGCAACAACAGTACCGCTTCCCATGATGAATAAATTTGACAAGCCTCCTCTTTAAGTTGAAACTTTGTTGAATCTCTGAATTGCACTTCAATGTCAAGTATTGAATCAGCTTCAGTTCGCTATCAGCAGCGTAGCCATGAGTCAAATTACAGTTGGCCGGGGGGAAATTAGCTCAACATCTGAGAACACAGCAACAAAGTCAATAGAATTTGTATTATTTTCAGCCATTCACTTGGACACACCAGTTTGTCTCTCTTTGAGGCTTTCCAGCTCAATAATATAAGGTAATATGTGAGCCTAGAGCTGATACTTCGCTAAACCTCGACCACCAATGTAGGATGCTCCTAGTTTTGCATCCTGGTAAACTAAATAGACGTGCTATTTTAGGCTTTTCTGATCACTTTACAATCGGTGCCCGTTTCATACCTGAGTTCCGATGCAGTAAGATGGGGTCACTTCAATTAAATTTCAGTTGGATATATGCAAGCTGAGCTGAGCTTACACAGGTCTAACCTGGAAAATATCCTGCTTCTCAAATAGTACCCTCAAATTATTTCATCATACCTTCGGAAGTCGGCCTCAAAGGCGATGATTTGATCAGTTCCAATAGGCTCTCTCCCAGGCCACTGCATGTCATGTCTGGCAATCAAAATACCTTGGCACCGTGAAATTACTTGTCACCAATGTATTTGCCTCTCTGCAGGTTGAAGTTTCAAACCTCTCAAACCTCTCAACTACAAACTTCCAGAGCCGCACACCCACAAAGTCACACATCTACTTGCAGATACCAAGTTCTTATGTTTGCAGAAGAGACAGTAATAGCATCAGAATCGAAGCGACCTTGTGTCTAAAATATTCATTCATCTAGTACTAACCCAGTAGACAGTCTGACTAGATTGTTGATATTGTGTAACCTAGTGAGCAGGGAGAGTTCTAGGACATGGGTTGCTTCAATCCACCTGAATATTAAGATGCATGGGAGGAGAGACAGCTGAGGCAGGCAAGTTCAAAGAAGGTCACTGATAACAACTCTGAAAATTTAAGACTAGTAGGGGAGGGACTTGGGAGAAGGGGAAAAAAAAAAACTAGGTGGTGATGTTTGCTCAAGGGAAACACCTAAGGAATGCCTTTATCCTGCTGCCTTGAACTGAATGTAAGTTAAGGTCTAAGTTATAGGCCAGAATGGAATAGTAGAGACTTTTCTTCTTTATAAAGGCCTACACCTGACCGTACTACATTGAATCAGCTCGTCACGCTGTTGACCCAGTGAAAGGCCTAGTACCCGCAACAATTTTACTGAAAGTCTCTGCAACTATTGCCATTGGCTGTACTAGATCACCGGGAGTGGGAACTCGTCACCAGTTGTTTCTCAATCACTTCGACTTCTGTAGTGCTTACACTAATAAATGGATGATTTCTAGTTTCACAAAGACAAGGAGCAATATGCTTGGAATGATGGCGGTGAGAGGGATCCATTCATATTTTGTGTCTGAATGAGAGACTCTTACACTTTCGCACATGATCATGTTTAGGACAAAATAAAGAAAATTATTTTTTATGGTATGGGTTACATACAGACACCTAGACATCTACATAATTGCTTTCACTTGTAAACAATTTTCTGAGATGTATTAGCATAATATGTGATCTTTGAAATGTTCATAATGCGAAAGCAGCTCCA
Organism: Polytrichum commune; assembly: GCA_950295325.1. Classification (NCBI taxonomy): domain Eukaryota; kingdom Viridiplantae; phylum Streptophyta; class Polytrichopsida; order Polytrichales; family Polytrichaceae; genus Polytrichum; species Polytrichum commune. The sequence continues at coordinate 66,562,944 of OX485803.1, read as the reverse complement.
AAATGATGCTTCTTGAAAGTGTCTCAGGATCTCCAAACTCGGTAACTCGAAAGATGCTGACCCTGTGGGTGGTCCAGATAGCTGCCACCCTAGCATGGGCTAGCTTTCCACCTCAACCCAGGCTTTCATTTGCTTTGCCATGATGTAAGTTAACTCAAAATTAAATCCATGATGGGTTTGTCGGTTGTCTTCAGAGAAGTTGCTCAAAACCTTGGGACCCAGTGCTGCAATTTTGAGAATCTGCAAGTACATACATTACAGTGTCTCAAAAGAAACCTTGGTTTGAGTTCCAAATCATTGTTTATTCCTGGAGATGGCCTTCTCAGGCTACAGTTATTGCTTGGCTGATGGTTCACACACTATGAGAAGGAAACAACGAAGCATGTAAACTGGTGGTGGGTTGTGGGTCGTGGCGAGCATGCAATTGCATTGACAGGTGGAGAGTCGAGTCTAGAAATTCCGTGTCTGTTTCAATTCTTGGCAGAGTCATCATCATGGAGGATTCTTTTGTGACAATTGTGCCCAAGTCTTCCATCCTTTTTCTTTCCAAATCAGTCATCTCATCATCATGTGCGGAAATGACCGACAAGCTGGCTATCTGTAGTTGAAGTTGCATTTTGTTGAGGCTTCCAAGCAACTCACTAAGTGAAATTTTTCCAACTTACATCTGGTTGAATTTTGCACCGGTCGACTGTTCCAGGAGCTTTAGCTGGTGCATAGATCCGTGTGCAACCTTCGGCCTTTGAGTAAGTGCCACATGCAAATCATATGAGCTCTTTATGGAAAGATCGGGGTGGACAAAAAGTACCAAACCGTTGTCTGAGCACGAGCCAAGAGGCTCTTGAATGGAAACCGATTCAAGAGCTTGTCACTAAGGGTTCGGGAGATTTTTGAGCTCAACCAGCTAAAATCCGCCCCTTCACAATTTCTACCGGTTTTTTCAAGATTTGACCGGTTGTAAACTTGTTGCCATTGATTTGGACCGGCCAATATCCTATATTTTTTTCAAGTGCCGGCTAATTTCCTCTTCATTGTAATGACAACCAGCCAAAAATTTGGGCATTGATAAGTAAGTTGATTTTCCAATGTAGCAAAATTATATCTACAAACAACATACGCCATTCAACAACAACATCCAAAGAACATATCAACATACATGGCCTTATCAACTAAAATGAGCCAATTGGGCCATTATGAGACAATCCTTTTGTCACAATTGATGAGATCTTCCATATTATAATTGATTATTTGCATGGTTTTATAAACATGTGTGGGTGTATTAGAATGGTTGAGTTGTATTTTAAGAACCCTCAGTGGGTATTCTCTCGTACCCACTAGCAATCATTATGTTCCCATCATGTTCCTTACATTAAATTGAGTGGACCAAGTGGCTCATTTTAGTTCATAAAGCCAACAATAATGTGTAATGATATCAACATCCAACAACAATGATCAATAATTTATCCATAATAGGAGTTGAACCTAAAATAACCCATCAACCGGTTGATGGCCGTGGATTTACTCTTCTATAATTATACCTAGGTCTAAAAATCTCATATTAGATTTGAGGCCACAACATGATAAAAGAATAACCTAACATACCATACTATATACAAAAATGAAATTCATCAACTATTAGAGTCAAAATCAACAGTATCATCTTCACCTTGAAGAGGAAAACGCCCTAAAAGGTATCTCTATGGATGTGAAAACAACCATCTAAACTTTGTAGAGTTCCTCCATAAAGCTATGGCTTTCATTAGTACGTTATCAAGATCACCACGAAGATCTCTTATAGACACACTCATAATACATTCTAAACGCTAGCCGCCAACAATGAAATGCAATAATGAAGCAAAAGCTTCACATGTCCGCCATTCACCAAATCGCTACAAGCCCACAACAAACACATAACCTAAACCCTAGAACCAGATGATATCCGGTCCTAGATGAATCAAACCGGATGAAATCCACCTATTTCACAATTCATCCGGGTAAAAATCCTCTTCCTCAAAATAATTGCCGGTTGAAATCCTTTAAAAAAAATTAAAAATTAAAAAACACCGGTTTCACATCCTCCGCTTTCCCAATTCAACCAGCCTTTTCCCAAAACCAACCGGCCGCCATTACACTAAATACCAGTTCTCCCCAGACATTGTTGTCAATTCAAAAAAGATAAGACTAGTAGTAAAAAGTTGAATATAAAATTGTGGAATCGGAGTACGAATAAATAGTTTCCACCAGCCAACAGAGGTGAAAAAGTTACCACAGTGACATAGTTTAGTGCAGGGTTGTCTATCCCGACGTCATGACGGTGTCGTGCCGTCATGACGTGTCGTGTCGTGACGGACCCCTCCGTCACGACACAATAGGGTCCACGTAGGGTCAACCTAGGGGGAAGCTAGTAGGGTGGGTAAAATACTTACCTTCTTGCCAAGGTGGCGTCCTATGTGGCAGAAAAGGCCGACGTGGATGTGGATATGCCTAGCGCCAGGTAAACCATTTTGCCATTCTGTTTATCATTCTGTTAAAATCAAAGTAGTAAAATATGACTAAGGAGGGTGTGGGGTGGACGGGGGACGAGAGTGGGGCGGACGGGGGTTGGGAACGGGGTGGACGGGGTCGGGAACGGAGCGGACGGGGTCGGGAACGGAGCGGACGGGGTCGGGAACGGAGCGGACGGGGTCGGGAACGGAGCGGACGGGGTCGGGAACGGAGCGGACGGGGTCGGGAACGGGGGCGGACGGGGGCGGGAACGGGGCGGACGGGGTCGGGAACGGGGTCGGGAACGGGGGCGGACGGGGTCGGGAACAGGTGCGGACGGGCGCTAGTAATTTTTTCCCCACTTTACCTCTACTTGCTGACATGTCATCACACGTGGACATCTTACATCCTACGTGTCCGAAATGGGGTAATGTAATTACACACAGAATTCGGTAAAATTCAAGTCCGTCAAGATAAAGACAGCATCCGGCATAATGTCGTGATGGATACGTGTCGTGACGGCACGACATTATGCCAAGATTAGCCTCCGTCACGACACAATAGACAAACCTGGTTTAGTGTAATTTTCCTTTTTCACCTCTATTGCTGCTGCCATTCATTTCAGGTGAAAAAGGAAAAAAACTACACTAAACTATGTCACTATGGTAACTTTTCGGGTGACACTTCTCATGAACAAGTAAACAAATATTGTCACGGACGATGGATGAGTCCATCCATTGGCCAAAACCCTACCTTCTCATGTCACCAACTTGTGATGAAATATTGTCATGGATGATTGAAATTTGGATGAAAAATCATCATTCGGTAAATGACAACATTTGCAACACCGTAAATCTATAACCCCCCCCCCCCCCTAAAAAATTACAAGGAACGACAATCAATATTAGGTTAACATTTACTAGTCTTAATGACACTACACCATGGTTTACATTTAGTATTGAGCAAGACACTTAGAATTAGTGACCTTAAATATCATACTTTAGAGTAGCATCCATGAGTGGGCATAATGGGTAGACATTATCCTAGTGTTGTTGAATCCAACCAGTTACATGTTGACATCTTTCGATCTCTCTTTATCAATTATATCCATCCATCCATATACCTCTAAAACGATCCGTAATTTTTCCTGAAGTCTCTTATTTCTCAAACTCCTCGACCAGTCATTCTGTAACTAGGCAGAAGCAGCAGCAGGGTCACCCCGGTTATTGAGTGCACAAGTGCAAACTGGAAGGCCGCAGAATAAGTCAAGCCCATTAGTTTTTTAAGTTATTTGTCGTATACCCAACTGTTATACATACAATGAGTCACTGTAGGGCTTGTTGCCTAAGCGACCTCCTGCATGTGATGGCCAAGCAAGTGACACTGGGGACCTACCTATAAATTGTTGACCGACCTATTCACTAAGTTGCCAATGCATCTGCCCCCTCTCGTATCCATCATGGGCCTGCCCACAAGTGGCACGTACGGGCATGCCGAAAGGAGATTTATGTTGTGACATAGCATTAAGCAGCAAGCCCGGAATGACCTTCTCAAAAGAGCATCAAACTGGAGCGTGTTGGGCTGATGCTCTTTCGAGAGCAACGCTGTGATCGGGGAGAACCGGCAGTTGGTTACAGATGAACCGGTTGAGTTTGAGAAAGAACTGGTTGAAGTTCAAGACTGCGGGAAAATTACCGATCGTTTTAGAGGAGTTCATAGAAGAATATACCCCGATTTCATCAAGGGAAACCGAAGGATGTCAGCATGTAAGCGGTTGGACCTGCAAACGCTAGGATCTCAACCGATTGTGCCAAAAAATCTCCCCGATCACGGGAGCAAAGGTAGCGCCACCTGTGAGTTTTACTTAGGCTATTTTGAATCTATTTGGGTTAGCTACTTTCAATGCTTAGAATCAATTGTGTCGGTTTCTAGGACAAAACTAACGCCAAGTGGTTTTGGCTAATCTAGGTTCTAATCATGGCTAAATTAGGATCTAAACAAATCTAAATAGCTATAAAACAACAGGAAAGTTGGTGAGGTCAAAAAGGTAGTTCCACTTTTTGGAAAAGTCTCCCGACACCCGCATTGGAAACCTCTTTGATACCTTTTGGAAACTACTATGTTTGATACATTCACCCTTGTTTTGCGAGCTTTTCCCTTCTTGTTGAGGTAATATTATGGGTACTCAAAAGGTACCCTCTTAACATTGCTACTTAATGTTATGGAAGTTGAGGGCTTAGGTCCATGAGCGGGGAGAACCGACCGCTAAACTCAGTTACAGATGAACCGGTTGAAATTCATCTACCCATCGTTTTAGCGGAATTCAAAGTATATACCTCAAACTAATAAAGAAACACCGAAAGATATCAATAGATAACTAGTTGGACTTGGAAACACCACTAGGATCTTGACCGATTATGCCCGAAAATCTCCCCCAGCCACTGGTTTAGGTAAGGCATGGACCACATTGCAAATATGCTTTAACCAATTCACATTCTCAGCTTGCAGATCTTTTCATCTTAAGTCTTATATGCACCGATGAACTAAAAAAATATGTATGGTGAAAAACATGACTTTGTTTGGTAAGGTGGGCTCTATCGACTTAGAGGCGGTTCGGGATCAAGCACTACACTGATATTGTATTTAGTTTCACCAATTCTTTTTGTTTTCCTCAATAATTATACTAGTTGTAATCCAGCCGTAGCCGTGTAGTGTCACCAACTTTGAATGTAAACCTAACATTATTGTCATCCCTTGTTAAAAAGTTGGGCATTGTAGATTTACAATGTTGCAAATCATATTGTCATTTACTAAGTGATTTTCAATCCAAATTTCAGTCATCCATGAGTCGCGATTATTCATTACAAAAATGTTAAGATGCAAAGTATACTGAACTTTGTAAGTAATTTGTAACGAAAATGTAAGTTGGGATTACAGTTTTTGCAATCTTATTTACAAGAAGTGTCATTTGAAAAGTTAGGATTTTAATGTTTTTATAATGTCCAAACAATCAATTTAACCTTTATTAACAAAAAAAAATGAGATGTAAAGTAAATAGTTATAGTAGAGCATAATTCCAAATAGTAAGTGACACTAAATACAATACTTGGTGTAGTAGTCATGAGATGAAGGTTGAGAGTCTACCCTTTTGCACAAATCGCAAATTTTATCATTCGTTTTTCTTAAGTGGGAGATAATTATATCAAAGGGGGGGGAAGGGGGGGGGGAACTCAATACAACCCATATGGCATCACATGGGTGTACAAAGCATGTGTTTCTCAAGAGTTTGGCTTACAAAATACACATACTTGATGGGTTTAAACCTAAAATTATGACGTACGTGGGTCATTATGAAATTAAACCCCCTATATATGAAAATTTTATAGAGAAAACCAAATGTATACATACTAATGACATGCTAGAAAATGGACTCATGTATTAATACTAAGCTTTCAATGTAATCATGTAATAAATGCATGCACTTCATATACAAAATATAAATCTTGACTTAAATAAGCATTTGTTACATATAGAACCCACTTTCACTTTCCAATGAAAAATTATTGAAGTATTTTTCATCATTATAGCATGTAAGTCAATGATTTCATCAAGCAAACAAAGACAAGGGTACAATAATTTAGCCACAATCCTGAGAGCAAAACTTAAGGGAGCTCATGAGTGTTCCAAGAGCCTCTAGTTTTTCACAACCAATGGACAAGGTAGTCATTGAGGATTATTGCCATATGACAACAATGGATGAAAATGTGAATTGGATGAAATTAACAAATCTATTGTCAATTTTTTCTCTAACCCCTAGGGCCCAATTTTGTACATCTACCTTTGCTTCAACATTCTTAATAGCATTTTTAAATGTGCACACTAGAGAGAGAGAAAAAAACCTTCTCCCTTGTGTATAATATGTATGCTAATGCATCAAATAATACCCCTTCTTACATTCACGTTAGTTCATACATGGTATGGAGAGTCCACCCCTTGGAGTTTCAATCCACTTGGGTTTGTAGAGATAAATAAGGTAATGCATCAAATTTTGGGCGGGAGGTAAGTGGGTCCCCCAAGGGCTAGACTCTTCATAACACATACAAACTAATGCCAAAGTGTAAGAAGGGGTATTATTTGAGGCATTAACATACATAATATATAAGGTAGAGGATGCTTAGGCAACACTTCAAGCTATTGCACATACATATGGCTATGTGGTTGACATAAAATAGATATGTAAATATTTAAATTAACCTTTGGGTTAAACATAGGCACAAAGAAAAGAAAAGAAAAATTAGCCTCAATTGAATATTTCATGAATTTACTTGTTATGCTTGCCAAATGTGAGAGTGTAGTTCAACCAAAGTCTACAAACTAATGTATCATACCTTCTAGAGTTTAGAGTCTATTTTGCAATTAAAGGGACTCCACTATAGTTTAGGATGGCATACTTTTCAATTTGGTGTACATGCAATGTTGGAAACATACCTTGACCATCAAACACAGGGAAGTCACTCCCTCTTCAATTAATGCATACACGTGCACTCAAGACCTATTTGTTCGGGGGTTGTTTACCTTGCAGAAAAGATTATAAGGTATGGTATTTTTCAAAATAAAGGTAAATGCTTGTATTTTAATACACCCTATCAATCAGTATAATTTTTTGGTGGAATCATTTAAAAATACCCTATTTTATTTATATTGCCATTTTTTTCTTATATCCCAAGTAACCAATTTTTTTGACTTTACCCCAATTTGTTTTTTCTTGGAGCCCAATTGTTGTCCATTTTTTTCTTACACCGCATTTTGTTTCCTACACACCATTTATTTGGTTCTGTAAGCGACATTTTTTTCCATGAAGGACATTTCTCTTCTTACAATCATGAATTGTGAAGTTCAGCCAGAATTCTAAACTCACTTGAACCAAATCAAAACAATAAACCTAAGGCAAAGGCATGCAATTGAAGCATTGTCTTAGATTGTGAAATAAAGTCAAATATGATATAGAAGCTAGTTTGTGTCTAGGTACACAATGTATCCAGCCCCTTGCGGATCCAATTCAACCCAATTCAGTTCATACTTGCGGGTCCAATTTGGTTCCTAAAGCTCAAACAAAAATATTTCTAGTATGTTGAATATGACAAAGAAACTGTAGAGATGATTGCATCCACATCAATCCAAACACAATCACTCTCCATATACTTATAGTTGTTGTGCCCTAGATGCTTTTGAAACCAATACAAGTAGACGATTGCAATTCGCAAGATAGATCCCATGTTTCTGTTTTGAACTGCCCTCTTCATCACGTCGATTGGCTACGTACAAATGCTACATTTGTTGCCCACCTTCATCCTCATTTTTTGCACCCTTCCTATATAAAACATGCCATTGGTTAGTCCTGAATTGATAGTAGCAGGCCTAACCCTAACTTTTTTTCCAGCCACCCTCACCATAGATGCAGAATCTCGCATTTCTTTAAGATAGACATCAACATTAGACCCTAAACATAGCATCATAGACGTGGTGGATGATGAAGCAGCAAGGTAGTCATCGGAGTTATTGAAATAAATAGAATTCTTCATGCGAGTTAGCCTATCCTTGGATAGATATGGATTTCCATTCAACTGGCTAACTAGTTTGGACTTGTAAAATGGAATGACCCTGGAATGTGCCTACTGGGAAAACTTTGGAAGACGGTGGACTACTGGAAACTTGTTGCTCTTGCTTGCTAAGCAGCTCCACAAAAACTTGCCGAGTCTCCATCAACATGTTTTTTTTTATAAGCAGAAAGATTAATTTACTTGCACAAGATCAAACAATTTCCTCTTTGCACTGAATCTTGCAATTGCATCACATCTATTTTCTTGTTTGTACATGTTCCAACAATGGATATTTCAATACAACAAATTTGTATACCTCAAGGCCTATGTTCGTGCTTGCTTTAAGTTGCTATCAACTAGTGTGGGTAAGCATGTGAAGGTCAATCCAACACCACAAAGGATAAGAGAAACCTTATACTTTGAGCAGTCAAACTAAAAGGCAAACAATGTCAGTCATGCTTAAACTTCGAGGCTCTATCTGATCAAACCCTACCCTAGACCCAATCTCACACCCAATAGATTGAAACCGAAGGATGATGTTCAAGCACCTTAACATACGGCGATTTCACAACCCCGTTGCACCTATACCTAAACCCTAAACCCTAAACTCCAAAATCCAAAATCCTAATTTATGCCGCAATGAACTCTAATAACCCTCAACACGAAAGAATCCACTCTACTTATTGGATCAACTCCCGTTGCTAAAGGTTCTTTTCTGCTAACACGACAAGAGCACACGACGCCTCTCACCAAAGCAGGGCTTCCGCCTTCCCTCTCCTACTCTTACTCGCTTGCTACCTAATGAGCCTCTCACCCCAGACTGCTGAGACCCCTCCAACTTTGCCATTTTTTTTTCCCGCGTTGCGCAGTGGCCAACGGTCTCAGGGTAGCTTGAAGAAAAAACGAACTCTTCTCTTTTCTTTTGGAAAGAAGATTGCAATTCAAACAAAGCACCAAAATTTTCCCTCCCGGCACGTGAGTAGAGACCATTAACTCCACATTGGAATCGTGGTTCAGTAATGTTTAAGCAAGCCAGTGTGAGAAGTCATCCATCCAAGCATTTTCAACAAAAAAATTCTTTTTTTTTACCCACTAGCATAGACCCTACCCTAGACCCACTATCCCTAGTAATTGTTTCCACATTATTTTACATAAAGTGACTAGATGAAAGAGGCCATTATATGTGATGGTAATTTACATGTAAACATGTTTCATTATTTTAAAACCCCCCATATTATATGTACGTTTTTTTGCAAAATTTACCTACAATGAATATATTAGACCTTGTTTTTTTTATCACACATTGTTTCTACGATTTTCGTCAATGACCTCCCCGTGCCATTAAAGTAAGGCGTTCCATTGCCCACATGGGTTTTGGGACTAGTGCGCGTCTCCACAATTCATTATGGTGACTCCGGAGCTAGCCACTCCCTATGAGGGGCTTTAGGGTAATGCACCCAGATGGGCTCCTGCAAGGGACATAGTTTTTCACTAGGTATTCCTTATTTTTGTCATAACCCTCCTCTACATGCTTACTTTCAAATTCAACCCCTAAGGGGTGGACTCTTCATTAGAAACCTAAATGATGTGTGTGGGCCACCATGAAATTAAAACCCATGTATACTAGAAGTTTACAAAGAAAAACAAATGTATATATACTAACAACATGCTAGAAAATGAACTCATGTATTTATATTAATCTTTTGAGTTTAATGCTTTAATGCCTCCTACATATACAAAATTATAAATCGTGAACCAAATAGACTTTTTATGACATATTAAATCAGCTTTACTTTCCAATTAGAAAGTCATTGAACATTTCTTCATCTATAGCATGTAATTCAAAAATTGCATCAAACAACCAAAAGACAAGATAACAATAACTTAGCCTTAATTTGGAGAGAGAAAACTCAAGGAAGCCTATGAGCGCTCCAAGAGCCTCTACTTCGTAAAGACCTAGAACCCAAATGCAAACCCTAACAAGAATGGACAAGGTATCATTGAGGGTTATTATCATATGACAACAATGTATGAAAATATTAATCGGATGAAACTAACACATCTAATGTTAATTAAATCTCTAAACCTTAGAGCCCCCTTTTGCACATTTACCTTTACTTCAAAAAAATCAATAGCCTCTTTATGGTGCATAGTAGAGAGAAATAATACCTCTCCTTTACGTATATTATGTGCGCTAATGCCTCAAATACTACCCCTACTTACACTACGTAAGTTTGTATGTGGTGTGAAGAGTCCGCCCCCGGCGTTCAACCTTCACAATGGATGCACTACACCACAACATAGGGCTTGGTATACCCCCTGCCAATAGACTCATTACCCTTAGTGAATCGTTCAATTTCATCCCTACTTCAATGGATCGTTTAATGGGCCGCATTACTCCATGTTCTTGCACATGTTCCTCAACCTTCAAGTTCTTGTCCTTTGCCTTTGCCTTTCTTTTCTTTTTTTGCCTTTCAATTTTGGTAATCTTGAGATTGGCCTTGCTCTTATCTTTTGCTCAAGCTACTTCCTCCCGTCTCTCTTGTTTGTCTTCTAGAGCGGCTATATACTCATCACTAGTCATCATTATAGACTTAGAATAGTCAATAATTGGGGTGTCACAACTCCCTCGAGGGATGGACACCATTTGTGGAAGGGCCATAATTGATGTCAACGTTAATGTTACGTTTGGATCCCAGGGAGTGCACTTAAAGTTAAGATTAGGAATACACGTGAGTGCGTTTTAATGGCATACCCCCTACAATACTTGGCCTTAAAATAGTTTTTAAATTAAAACTTTTTAAGTTCCAAATCATTACGTATATATCTATCACTTGGTATAAATTTCAGGATGAAAAGTTTTTAAATTTTATTAAAACAAATGATAGAAGTTTGAACTAAAACGCGTTGTTTTTTGCTTCAAGAATCAATTTAAAAATATTTACAATTGATTATTTTTTGAAATTTATACAACAAGAACTTTAGATTGTGTTTAACAACTTCATTTTTTTTTACAATTTTTAGATGATTTTTTAGTACATACATAGGGGGGTCAAAAGTACGCACTCACGTGATTCCTAGTCTTAACTTTAAGTGCACTCCCCGAGGTTTGGATCAACCCTGTCCAACTCTTATGAGATACTAAACTCCTCACTGATATCTTCCTCCCCCCTCCCCCGCCCCCCATTTCCACACCTTATATTGTGTCCCATCATCATCTTTCTACGCCACATTTATTGAGTTCCACCTTCTTGAGTTTGTGTTATTCTTCCTCCAAGCACCTCCTCGACCACCTCTTCAGCCCCCCCCCCTTCCTCATTGATCTCATTGACCTCATTAACCTCAACTGCAACATTAACAAACGTTTCACTTGGCCTCATTTTATCGTCCATGGTTGAATGATTGAAAGACCAAATACATGTGGTTGAAAACTCTTTCCTAATGTTCGTTGGTTTTTTTTAAGGCTAACAACACTTATTGGGCAAGGTCCTCCTTCCCAACACCCTTCCCTATTCGTAAGGGTATGAAAATCCCAATATTTTTTTAAGGAAATCTTAAACAAGTTTGAAAATACTCACATCCAAGGGTTGTGTGCATGGGATGTGGAACTAGGAATGGTTAAGACATCTAGACCTATTTTTTTGGGCAGTGTGTACAACATCTAGGGTGACATGGGATTTGTGCCCATCCATTATGAGTAAATGTTGGTTCTCATTAGAAATGCCATACACGTTACCGATATGAAGCAAGAAGTGATTAATCCACTCTTTGAGTAATGTTCATGTCATCCAAGTTTTTTTTTTTTTGTGGCTATACAAACACCTTTCTCACACCTAGTTATGAAATTATGTCTAATTGACCTACTCTTAATTATATAAAGTTGGGAATACTAGAACCCAATGCATTGATGTAAGACAAAACATACAATTATTCTCTCTCATCGGGCGTGAGAGTATGCACACTTTCTATCCCCCTCCTAGCCAAAACACGGCCACCGCCATTTACCCTATTTGGGCCCCGGACTCATCATAGTTCCAAATGTGAGTGTATGGATATTTGTGCCTAGAATACATATCTTGTAATTTGTCATATAAAATATACTATATTCTCAAGGCATAAACCTTTCGCCCTGCCTTGCATCAAACCATGTGCCACTCTAAGTATCAAGTCAGGGTTCCTAGTTTTGAACCACTTTACCCATCTTGATTTAAGAATGCCTTGCGTGAAGGGGGTGTCACGGTCTTAGATGATCTCAGTCACCTTCAAACGACATTGACTCAATTTAATTGGATGGCCTAGTCTTTGCATTTTGAGAATCCAATTTACAAGTTCAATCTCCTCCTCAAATGAAACCACCTCCTACTTGCCACGTCTCCTACATATATTTTCCTTGTAACATGGTCCCGCAAAGACAAGGTGGGTATTCCATAAATTTGTGCCACTATTTGTATAGGAGCCCATCATCAACTGCGAGAAGGTTGCCTCTAGTTGCTCATTTGTCCAGTGGCCATTTTTAACTGGGCATTGAAAACACATACCATCCACATTGCCCACCTCAACACCTTCTCGAATGTCCTCCGCACAATGACGCATGTTTTGGGAACGTGTGTTGTGACGCAAGGTGAAGTCATTAAATTGGCCCCCTAGTGCACTAATGTGATTCGCTCTAGCCCTGGCTACATTAGGCTCAAAGGATAGGTTATCATTATTATGAGATTGAGTCCCACTAGAACTTCCCACCACCCTGACCCTTAGACCATCAAGATGCCTTCTTCTAGCAACCAACATCTTGGGAGACACCATGGCATCTTCCCCAATCCTACACATGTCATTGATAGTCCCGATTCTTAATGCGTTCAAACTGGTAGTTGGCTTAGGAAGTTGTGCAAAGTCGGTAAAATGATCTCTGTTTTGGGGATCAAAATCAGAGTCTTCTTCCAAGTCAATAAATGGTTTGATTGTCACCTAGGCATTTTGAGTGGGCTCGAAGAATTGCTCACTTTGATCATCCAAATTTATTACATAGTCCTCTACGTGTGACCTAGCCCCCCTCATTGTTGCACTCTGTAACCTCGCAACATTATTGAAAATTCTATGCTCGGATATCATAGCCTTAATCATGAATCGTGAACTTAATAACTTGAGGTGCATATAGTTGAAGGTATGAGTTCATTGGTAGATCCACTAGTCATGCAAATCCTAACCAACCATATAGCATGCAATTAAGGGCACAATTCTTACTTATGTATAGTTTAGTAATGCAATAAGCAATTAAGGACTTGTATCTCACATGCATATGCCAAACTTGTTTTAAAAAATTATCGCATTGCATAACTTCGGATAATAAGTGACACTAACTACCATAAATGGTGTAGTGTTATATAATGGCTTTGTTGATATATATATAGTAAGTGGTTATAGTCTATGATACCAAACACAATATTTAGTGTAGTAAAATGATATCACTTTCTTCTACCACTTGAGACTTTATTTTTTACATTGTAGAGAATTTGGGTCTATATATCATACAAGAACTTGAAAGTAATTATATGTACTTCCCATAACCACACAGGGTAAGGGTAGTGGAGACCCAACTATACGAGCACATTAATAGGATACTTGTTATATCTATTTAGGTTAGATTTGCAATAAAAAAATGGCAAGTAGATGTTAGTCTATCCATATAGGTTAGGGATGCAACAAGTGATTAAGGGCTTGGATCCCACATGTTACGTATATGCATATGGCAAACTTGTTAAAATTTTACGTTCTTAGCAAAAAGTTATGGCATTGCATAACTCCAGATAATAAGTGGCACTAACTACCACAAACGGTGTAGTATTCTACAATGCCTTTGTTGACCAAAAAATGAGATACATTGTAAATGATCCTAATATGATTAAATATCCATATTTTGTATGTACCCTTAAATCCTGTTGCGGTTAGAAATGCAACATAAATTTGAAATGCAACATGAGGAATGTGAGGCACATGACATGAGATTAGAATATGTGAACTATGATTAAATAGGAGTTACAAGGTTAAGTGATGATTCAAGATCTGATGAAAAATAACAAATGTGTATATTAAGAAGTGATGATAAATAGTGATGTCTCAACACTACTTGAGCTGCAGATTTGTAAAAGACTCAAGTTCAGATTTAAACTTTGGGTGACTGTGATCTGAGGTCAATGGACAGAGCTGATGTCTTCCAACGCAAATATCCACATTTTTTTATGTATTTTGAGACTCTCCGAACTGCAAATGAATCAATATGACAACACTGTGAGCAAACAGACATGATTGAGGTTCACAATGCTACTACGTACAATCCTCTTGAATGCACAGTAGATTCAAACCAAAGTGCCACGCTGAGATCTACAACAACTCATGAGCAGGGAAAGAATCTTGACTAATACCCTGCCCACACCTGCTGCTGGTGGGCAGCAGTGAATGGAGTTCGCCCGTTCACTGCCACCAGGTGTGGGCGTCTACGCTCTCTCACGGCCCTCCCACCAGCAAGTATGTAAGTTTTTTTGTCCCAGGAATCTTTGTGAAAATTTCATTACCCATTCTGACTAGTAAAACTTGAGCAAAACGTGAAATCCTTCGGTCCCAGTGATCGGGGAGATTTTTGAGCATAATCAATTGAGACCCTATTGTTTGCAAGTCCAATCGGTTACACGTTGACATCCTCCGGTTTTCCTGGGGTAAATCGGGGTATATTCTATAAATTTCTCTAAAATGATTGGTAATTTTCCTGCAATCTTGACTTCAACCGGTTCATTTGTAAGTAACTGCCGGTTCTCCCCGATCATAGTTCAGACCTTGGAAAACTAATCAACTAATTCAACTATTAGTTAACTACACTAAATATGATATTTAGTGTTAGATACACTAAATATCACTAACCCTATGAAAGTAAGTAAAATTAACTATGAACTCAAACACTAAATTTCAACTATGGTAATATGTGGA
Organism: Polytrichum commune; assembly: GCA_950295325.1. Classification (NCBI taxonomy): domain Eukaryota; kingdom Viridiplantae; phylum Streptophyta; class Polytrichopsida; order Polytrichales; family Polytrichaceae; genus Polytrichum; species Polytrichum commune. Next base: position 66,547,882 of record OX485803.1, on the reverse strand, counting down.
AATCACATGCACAAATTTAGTGTTAGTAAGGATATGAAAATAAAATCAACAATGATAAAAGGAGAAGGCGAGTGGCTAGTGGCTAGTAGGGAAGGTGGTGGCGCATTTATGCCTAACCCGGTTGAAGTTCGCAACTTCACAGTAATTCGGTGCCCAATGTTACCAAGATGAGCCGGTGAGTTTGAGGCCTAACCCGGTTGAAGTTCGTGACTTCACGGTAAATTGGTGCTAATAGTACGAATTGTTTTTTCCGAAAAGTTACTAAATCGCCTACGAACGGGTGAGCGGTGCGAACCTTGCGCCCAGTCGCTGCCGCTGCCGAATTTCGGTATAAAAGTGGCTCCTTGGTGGTGGGGACCTGCGACTGGCCCTCCCACCAGCAGGTGTGGGTTGCCCATAACGCTCTACCAACTGCACTAACTGAAACAAGCACTCAACGTTGAGGAAGCATGAATGTGGCAAGTCTAACCTTGTGGAGCAATCTGCCGCAATGAACGGGGAGAACCGACCGCTAGGTACAGATGAACCGGTTGAGTTGAAGAAATAATTGGTTGAAGTTCAAGACTTCAGGAGAACTACCGATCACTTGAGAGAAATCTACGGAATAGACGCCCAATTAATAAAGGAGAAGCGAAAGATCTCATAACTGTAACCAGTTGGACTTGGAAACACTTGGATTTTGGACCGATTATGCCCAAAAACCTCCCCGGACACTAATCTGCTGGAGCAATCTGTGGGCAATCTGTGGAGCTATGTGTGGAGTAATCTGGAGCGTAATCTGTGGAGCAACGTGGGAGGATGGAGAGGGTCAAAAATGCAGCAAGCCTTACCACATCAGGCGCATGGGCCTTATCCAAAAGCTTGGGAATGATGAGAAGTGGATCAGCCTGACCTCTAAACCAACATGTGCCGAGCCCGAAACCGGCAACATCCGACTAACAAGCCCCACCCTACAATAAACATACCCAACAATGTTAAGCGATCCCAACAAGTGCGAAAACTTAGAGGTGGAGAGTACAAAGTTGACCCCTTTATGTCAGGTAGCCATTCCTCTCTGTGAATAGGCTGGTTAAAATAGACAGTGACAAGTTATCTTAAACCCACCTTGAACGAACTCGAGATAGAGTGGAGTCTATTACCTACGGGGGACGTTAAACCCCCCCCCCCCCCCTGAACTTTCAAGGGGTGTCAAATCCGGGATGGGGCAGCTCCCCAGAAAGAAATTTAGATTTTTTGGACCCAACCGAAAACTTCTACCCGCCCGCCCGACTTCGAAAAACCATTGCCCTTGCATTCTTGAAGGCCACTTATCCACAAATCCCATATTGAGCGCACTTCACCTTCAAGGTCCAAAATCCAATATAAATATATTTACTTCCATTGAGTAAAAAAACAATTAACTAGGATTACATTTTCAAAGTGAAACCATCAATAAGGATGTAATTAATTTGGAAGTCAAAAATATTACAAAACCCTCATTAGCAGTGAGGATACAATTTTTGTGACTTACCATTGAAAGGGTCTTTGTCATCTAAAATGGGACTAAATTGTTGTTTTATTTTAAGTATGTTAAATATTACAGTTTACTTAATACCTTCTACTTTTGCAAAGTATTCATATGCATTTAAGCTAATTAAGTGTGATTGAATCTGAATTTAGATGTGACACCCTTTGAAAGTTAGTGGGGGGTATTTAACATCTCCCGATACGTACTCTACATGGAGATAATGAACTTAGGCCGGTATGAGGTGACACCACTAATGGGACCTAAAGCCATCACTTTGTGGGCCCGGGCATTCCTACAGCATGGGGAACAATTCAAGGTAGTAAAGTGTTGGCAATTAAGAGGCGCTTATAAGTTTGGTTTTGGATGGGGTGTTGGTTTTAGCACCCTCTACTTTATAAGGGAGAAATACTATTATTCTCTAGTGTTGGCGTAAGTGAGGGAAGCTTCACCTTTAGCATAGCCATGAGCTCATATGTGAACCCTGAACGGGTCTACTAAGCAAGGTTATGGGACAAGTGCTATTGCCTCCTATCAGAGGTGGTCCCGATCAATAACAAATGACAAGGGTGGTGGGGTGCTTGGTGGGGGAGGGGATTATGAGTTTTGTTTGTTTGTGTTGTGTATCTCAAGGGCATGTTTTATGAGGGTATGTTGTCTTGGCTCATTACAACATTTGTTAACTTCAATACTCAAGGGCGACTTCTAGGGGTTTGTCTATCCCATTATCTATGCTATTTAAGTGGGTTTGGACTGTATGTTGTAAGATTCATTTTTAGGGTTGTACATGGGCAAGTCACTGCATTGTATTTTTTAGTAGTGTTTTGTAGTTGTATTCTTGTTCATCATATTATATTCCTATGATCATTGTTTGGTGTCCTAATCCCATGTCATTATTGTTTTCCACCCTTAATCAAAAGCCTTAGTTACTGTAACAAAAGATAGCCTATGCCTTATGTTAATGGGTTGCCTTATAATACTAATGAGCATGTTGATATAGGGTGCCTTAAAATATGACACATATGGTGAATTTTAACAACACAAAGGATAAGTTTTAATGGAAAGAATCAAGTACAAACTACCAAAGGGTGCAAGCTAATGGGGCAAAGCAAAAGTAGAAAATAAAAATATGGTATTAGAGAAATAAAATATTATATAAATACCCCCCCCCCCACACACACATAACAACAAAACTTCAACACACGTATATACAGAAACTATGAGCTGATGAAGCAGCCGTGTCATGTATTTATTGCATGCATGCATGTATGGGCATTAAAGGGTTGTAGCATTGTTCAAAAAGGTTGGTGATGTTGTTCATGTGCTTGGATGCCTCCTCGGATGCATGTTGTGAGGATAGAGTGTTACATACCATCCAAAATCTTCTAGTGTGTATACTAGAAGTCCGTAGTATCTATTGGGTGGCAGTAGTGGGTTTTGATCTTGGTAGAACATAACTTGAATCAATTGTAGGCTTGAGTTGTGGGTGGTATAGTGTGTTGTCTTCTTTATGAAGGTGATGGTGATGATAAGGATGTCAAGTTTGAGTCTAGCAGGGCATTGGCATGGGTATAGCCATGTATGGAATGTGTTCATTTGGGGGGAGGGGAGGCGGGTTCCTTGCATTCATTAGAATTGTATCTCTTGATGAGGAATGGGAGAGGAGTAGTTTGTGTATTTGCCATGTCGTTTGGTTGTGTCTAGTTGTTCCGATGTTATTGAGGGCAATGTTCATGCACATGGAGAGAAGGTGGAGGCATGTGTTAGTTCCCTATAGTGGGCAGAGGTTGCAGGGAGTGAGGATAATTGGGCGGGCCACATGGTGTGTTTTCTTTGGTTGCCTATGTATTGGCCATATGATAATTTGAGGGTTTTTGTGATTTGTGTAAGTGTGCATTAGGGTGTTCACCAAAGGTAGTTGAAGTGGGGGTGTGGACTAGCGGGTTGTTGAGCTATTTTGATACATATGGATATTGAGGTAGTATTGCGGTCGTGAATCGGCGGGTGTATTCCTTTTGTATGTAGGGTTTGGGATGCCTGATGGTTGTAGTATGGAGAGGTTTTGTAAGGATTTGGGAGTGCCAAAAGAGGATGGTGTGTGTGAAAAGTATTAATTTTTGAAATTTTTTTGGGAGGGGGGGTTTAGTGCTTGGAGGGTGTTAATTAGCTTTTCACGCTGCGTCATTACCCAACATGCTTGAGTGGGTATACATTTTTGGGATTGTAAGGGGGCATGTGTGGATTACAATTTCAAATATGAGTAATTTGTCTTCTCTAGTGTGTACATTTAAAGGCTATTAAAGATTCCAAAGTAAAGGTAGATGTACAAAAAGGACCCTAAGGCTTAGAGAAAATTTTGAAAATAGATTTGATAGTTTCATTCAGTTTGTGTTTTCATCCAATGTTGTCATATGATAATACTCCTCAATGACTACCTTGTTCATTCTTGTTGGGGTTTGCACCTAGGTTCTTGGATTTTACAAACTAAAGGCAACTCTTGAAATGCTCATGGGCTCCCTGTGAGGCCAAACCCACCACCCTTAAGCGTCCTAGTCCGGGTGGTGGTTTTGAGAATCACATGTGTCATACCCAAACTCGTGGTAACATGGAATGTAACTCCCATCTCAATGAACTCCCAACTTACTTAGAATCATGATGTTTTATTGATGTTAGCCTCTTGAATAGGTAGAGCATTGGCCTTCTCAAGGGTCCACCCTGCGGCCTTGGCCACACATGCCCTTAAGGATATTCCTCTTGAAACCTTGGCCTTGGCCAATGTTTTCTCATCAGTGCTCTTCACCTCAGTGAGGCTATGGGTTGCCGACTCCATGATTCAATTAAGTTTCTAGTGTCTTAATTCCCAATTGTCAACCCAAGGACATTCTCCTTGTGCGGGGCCAACAACCCAATCTCGTGCTTCACATCCATATTAGCACATCAATTTACTCCATGATGAGAATACAAGTGTTGAAAAACACTTCTCTCTCTTATCACTCTCATGTCATTCTCCTCACAAGTTCACTCCCAAGTGTCACTTCCCGCTATACGGGATTTCCTAACTATAACTCTAATCCTAACCCAACTAACCTCTTAAATCCTAACCTATCTAGTTACTTAATTCCTAACCCAACCCCTACTCTTTGATGCAGCCTTTACCCCAGCAGTCCCGGTCCAGTAGCCCCTTAGATTCAACCAGCAGCTAGCTGGGCTTGCCAAAACCACCCTCTGCAGTCTCGGTCCAGTAGCCCCTTAGACTCAACCAGTAGCCTGCTGGGGTTTCCGAAACCACCCTCTGCAGTCCCGGTCCAGTAGCTTTGCTGCAGTCTCAGAACCCGAGAGTCAACTAAGCACCAGAATTAAATGCCACGGCCGAAGATCATAATTGGATGCTACAAATTAAATCTTATGAACTAAGCCCTATAAACTAAATACTACAAACTAAATATTATGAGCTAATCACTATAAAATGCCACTAATCCCAACACTATAACTAAGCACTATAAAACTAACCTCACAACCGGTTGGCACCGGTTCCCCCCCAAAGAAACTTGCACTTCCCCGTGCCTCCTTTCTAATCACACTCTTTTCCTCTAATTCTAAGAGCTCAAAAATCCTAGAGAGGAGAGGGAGAGAGAGAGAATGAGAGAGAGAATGATTTTGAAGAAGAGAGAAGAAAAGGTAAAGAGAGGGAACTTAAGGAGAAGAGAGGATAAGGGAGGAAGAGGAGAGATAGGGCATCCAATCACAACCCCTTAACCTTCTCCCCCTTAGTAGGACCTCATCCTCTCCGCTAACCCTTCAACCCCTAAACCAACAAGAACACGTTCTAATTCAAACAATTAAATCAAAGGCACTTCCCCTTGCCTCATCAAGCACTACTCCTCTAATCAAAACACTCCCTAATGTCACTAAGCTTCTAATTCACCACACAAAATGGCTTAAGGCCTAAACATAAATCCACACCAAGCCTCACTCTTTTTATACTTTTTATTGTTTCAATAACACTCCAATTGCAATTCTAATTAAATTCTAAACATAAAACAAATATGAGCACTCATTTTGGGCTCATACTCCCTTGAGTTTTTCTCTCCACATTGTGGCTAAGTCGTTGTACTCTTGCCTATGTTTGTTTGATGCAATCATTGAATTACATGATTTGGATAAAACAAAAGTTCAATAACGTTCTCATTGAAAAGTGAAAGTGAATTTCAAATGCTATAGAGGCATATTTAATTCAAGATTTATGTTTAATACATGTAGTGTATGAGGCATTTATCACAATAAATATTAAAACCTCTTATAAATACATGAGTCCATTTTCTAGGCTTATATCATTGCTACGTACATGTTTTATATTTCTATATAAATCCAAGTGGTGGACTCTTCATTGGAAACTTACATGACGAGCATGGGTGACTATGAAATATAGCCCCCTATATATGAGAAATTTATTGAGAAAAATACATGTATACATACCAACAGTAGGCTAGAAAATGGATTCATGTATTCATACTAAGCTTTTTGATTAAATGCGATATACGCCTCCACTATATACACAAATAATACGAATATTGAGGTAAATAGGCCTTTATTGCATGTGTAATTCACTTTCACTTTCCAATGAGAAAATCATTTATACATAGGATATACCTCATATGTATAATAATCTAATATTAAACCACATGTCAATGGATGAATCAAATTGAATTGGATGAAACTAACACATTTATTATCAAACACAATTTAAACCATAGGGCCCCTTTTTTTGTACATCTACCTTTACTTCAAAATTCTTAAAATGGACGCACTAGAGAAAAACAATACATCTCCCTTATATATTGTGAAACCAATTTTTTGGCTATCGCCTAGCCAAAGTTGGCCATTTTCACTTTTTCATGAGATTCATCCGGCTACTAGCCACTGGAAGCCATCCAGTGTGAAAAGGAAGAGCTATTGCCGTTGCAGAAGCGGTTAGACTACTAACCAACTGCCCCTCACCCTCAACGCTATGAGGAGGAGACAGTCGAGATTGAAGGCAGGCTATTATCATGTTGTAGAATCTCACATAGTCTCAAAGTAGTGTTAGCAATAGGCAAAGCAACAACTCTCGGTGATCGAGGTTGGATGGCTATTAGGCAGCTAAATCAGAATTTAGCAGAGTAGGTAAATATGTTGAAGCTGTGAGATGCGGACTTCGGTAGAGTCTGAACTTGGACATTGAAGTAAAGTTGTAATTTCAGTGCTATAATCTTGATGCATTTGGAAGAGTCAAATTGTGTTGTGTGTGAGTATGAGCAATATTCGAGAAGTGGAAACCTTGTCTTGATGACGTGAGATTATGTCGGTCGAATGTAAGTCAGGCTAGTAGTCTAATGAGAAATGTCTAAGAGAGAGAGAGCAAAGTCTGTTTTGTTGAAGCAGGATGTGAAAGATATATCGGGCGATAGGCCGATAAAAGAGAAAAGTTTGAGTGATAGTCTAAAAGAGTAGTGTCTGGAGAGTTCAGCATTGTATGAGAATATTTGCAATAACCTGTGGAGGGCAATGGCCGAGAGCATACGGCATAGTCAGAAGGGCAAGTAGATTCAAGGAGGTTGTGAGAGCCTCGTGTCTATACCAGCGAGTGAACCTTGGGATATCGCCTGAGAGATTACAAGGTCATGTAAAATCTGGAGTGGAAAGTAAAAGTCTTGGCGATAAACAAGAACCTATTCGCCGTCATCTGAGAGTCTTTGAGAGAAAGACGAGTTGCTTGAGAGGGGCGATCGCCTGTTCATTAACAAAATGACAATATCATCAGCAGTCGGCTGAAGTCTAAGAGAGATCGTGAAAGGAGCGGGAAGAGGCTAGTAGTCTGAGAGGGAACGGCTATGTGAGAGAAGATTGTGAAAAGCGAGGCCATTACCAAGACAGATCACATGGCCATAGCTGATTTAGAGGCTGAGCCTGAGTGAGAGTGATAGACGTTACCCGGCAGTTACCTAGGTAAGGGTATAGCCTGGGTAGGGCCATTAAGCCGAGAGATTAAGTTGCATGATGGTTGTAAGTTGATTAAAGAGGGAATTAAAATGTTGAATTGCCGCAATTGTGATTTATGTTGATCAAAGACTATGCGGTTACAAAAAGACATTACCCCGAACTTTGTCCTGACTATGAGCCATCGACAACTTGCCAAGCTATTGAGCTTTACGACTGAAATAGGTAAAAAACATAGAGTGATAGAATATTCCCTAAAGATAGGATAGAATCACTCACGACTGAGAAAGCACCAATGAATCATAAGAGTGAAGGATAAATGGAATAAAGAAGGAACGAAGTAAGAAATAATCTAAATTGTTATTGTGAACCTTAATCCAATGTGACATTAACCCTTATAGACACTATCTCAGTCTTCCTGGAGACTTAGTTCCATGGGTTTGTTGTTTTAAGTCATAGCAAAAAACTAACTACATATATTGTAGTCAAAATTTGTTGATACAACAAAATCCATGAAAAACACTTAAGGAAGACTTAAAATGTTAGCTTTATATCGTCTACATGTCTCAAGTAAGTTTTATTGGGAAAATGTTAAGTTTGTTTCAAGTTATTTAGGATTATGGGTAGACATTTCATACTTCAAGTGTAAAGGCTTAGAAGCCTCTCAACCACGATATATGCATTTAATGACAGTCTCTCAATCTCACATTATTTTACCTAGGCAATAGTCTAGTAGTGAGTTTATTTTAATTCAACTTTGTGCGGTGCACAAACATAAGCACAACCATCATCAATAGTCTTAGAGGTGGAACCTATTTTTGTCTTTTTTACCAAAGTCAAAGGCACTTTGGATTATTTGATTGTCTCATGTTAATTAGCTTTATTACTATAACTTGAAAGTGCAATGCAATCACCCTTCCAAGGTCTCCAATTTTCCTTTATTAATTTTGCAATTTGATTTGGTTGTCAACTATAGTTTTTTTTACCTTACCTCCAATCATAAGTGATTATTATCTATTGTTGAAGTCCCTAAGCTGCAACTCCACTGCAACCAACAAGGATTCAACTCTTTAACACGTGAATGTATAACCGACGGGGTTCTACTCTTTCAAGCTATGGTAGGCAAGAACAATTAGCAATATAAAGTCAAAATTGTGGTTGTAACACCAAAGGCTTTCAAAAGGCTTTCGATCTATAGGTAGCCTCTTTGGTTGAATCCCAAGAAATTAAGAGCACGGCATGCTACAATGACATCCACCTTGTTCTTCCACTATTGTCAAATGCTCTACACAATATTCATAATTTCCCTATGTTAATAGGAGTGCACTCAAGGAAAACAATGAATAAATTTTGAATGAATGAGATTCACAAGCTATGGTCTTGTATCTTCTTATCGAGTTAAAATCTTGGCATGAAAATGTATCTCAAATAATACCATTTTATCCTCACAACTTGTCCATCAACTTGCACGGTTCACACAAACCTAGGCTACCTGGGTTTATTTCACATGCATTAACAACTATATGAACTTTTCTTTTTGATTTATATTAGTTTACTTGTATCTCACAAACATCCTAGGTATGGAATTATTCAATTTTTCATATGAGTTTACCTACATATCCTACTATTGATAGAGAAGTAAAACTTAAGTTCTTTCATTTTCAATATTAACTCCATATTCAACAATCCCCAATCAATTGACTTCTCCAACGTCACTCTCATTCATGCTTCCAACGTCTTACAACAATGTATAACTCTTTGGTGCTTCTCTTTGTGGAATTACACTTGAACAAAAAATTGCCTTTCTTCATAGAATTTCTACCTAATTATGTAGACAATTTACCCCGTCTGACAACTCATAACCTAGAAATATATTTGGTATGTAGTCACCCACACCACAGAGAAATCTTCTCGTCAAATTAAACCATCACAAACTATCAACTCATTTCACTATAGACTCCCAAAACCAGACAATTCTTCAAAGTTTACTCAATCATGGTATGCAAGGTTACTCTAGCATCTTCCACACTATTATGCATGACTTACAAAGCACATATGAAGAAAAATAATGAATCGGCACTAAAACTTGGCTAGTAACCTTAAATTATCTCATACAATGGTCAAAATAATTCTAAGGTGATACCCTCACCCAACAAGTAGAATCTTTAGAACTTCATATGCCCGTTGAGAAATTTTGACAAAGTTTTAGTACCAAGTCAAAAATCTATACTTATCTCCCTCCCCCCCTTGGCAAGGAGAAAAAATTACTACTTATACTTGACAATTACCATGTGTTATATTTAGGAGGGGTGTATCCTTTCCTATTAGACTATGGCCTTGTTAAATCTTTCTTTTTCTAAATCTGAAGTTCATAGTCATATGATTCACATGTCTCTTAAACTTTCTCCTTCATTAAAACTCCATTCACACTGTTTTTTTTTCCTAAGAAACCATATCTAGCAACCCCCCAAAAAAAAACACCACATGTATACTATGTACGCTATTACCTCAAAATATCCATTTCTACACTCATACTAGTCCGTACGTGATATGGACAGTCCATCCCCTGGTTCTATAAACCTCTCGTATATAGGGGATTTAATTGCATAGTGACCCAAACAAGTCATTTAGGTTCCAAATGAAAAGTCCATTCTTTCGCTGCATCTTTCGCCCATTCCAAGTCCCCTAGGACTTCTTACATGGGGAGTTTATTCCATCCAAGTATATTTCCTTAATATATCTCCAAGAGTTTGACATATGTGTTCATCCAGGAGTCATCCCCAATCAAATTCCCCAATAAATGGAGATCAATCTCTTGCATGCATGCATTTAAGGCATGTGGTCCATCCGGTAAGGCTTACCTCTCACATGTGCATGGGGCTTTAATTAAGCATAACCTTGCCCACACTGGTGCCATAGAAGACAACAATCATGATGTAAAGCCTATACATCTATGTATATATGTATATATACATATGTGCATTTCATATATTTATATATTGTGTGTGTATATATTATAGTCACATCAATGGGATCTATGCTATAGAGAGAGAGAGTGCACTCAAAATACAGCCTAACCTCTATAATGTCACCCTCTATAATGTCACTCCGTCTCTTATATCCCAAAGCCCTAGGGAACAAATGCGCCCAGTTCTAATCTCCTTCCTTGTTGTCACATTTCCCTCTCACATATCATGGGTTTTGACATTAAAATAATCCACCAAAGAATTCAAATATTACGCTTGGGGCATCACGTTGTCATTATTGTCATTATTATAACGTTGACTTTGTGTTATTCCATATTATCACATGCTACACCAATGCTCTATTATCATGCACCCATGTTAACACTACAAACGTCCTTAACATCACGTGCACTTTGGTTGCCAAAGGTGTGATATTAACGAGGGTTAGCGTGTAGTGCATACGGCACCCCAAGGATGTACAAAATGCTACTTAATCCCTAAAGGATACAAAGGCCTAATGTAGTTTGAATGTGCATTTCAATATATTGAATTTTCTAGCTAATGGGCATTGTATAATTATAGAAGAACATCCTATTTATGAATATCTTGGCATATCTTGGCATCCGTGCCCAATGTCATCCCAAAGCTTATTTAAACTATATTTCTGATTTATTCTTAATCCTTAGAATTTTTGAGAGTGGTAATATGTGTATGACGATTTACAATGTTGACCATAACATTATTCAGATCCATAACTTAATGAATGTGGAAAATATCAGGGAATGTTCCATGGAATACTGTAAGTCCCACAAAACATTGTTATGGATTTGAATAATGTTATGACTTCAATTTTGATGGAGCTTTCACTTGTTTAGATTTCTATAATATGCCCTCCTGTAGTTTATTTTATGATTCAATCAAACAATCAGGGAACAATCAGGGAAGACTCAAAAGGTGATTTTGACATCATCTAGGTGTCTTAGATAAGTTTTATTAGAGAAAATATAAGGGTATGTCCCTTTATTCCGAGTTTGAAGTGAACAAATGGGTGGGAACATAGGTTAATAATTTGAATTTATCTCTTTGTCAGTACATACAATTGTGACAATCACTCTTCTCACTTTAATTACCCGGACAATAATCTGGCAGTGAGTTCGTTTTAATGAGACCGAGTGCGGTGCACAAGCTTAGGCACAAGCATTGTCAATTGACTGTTGTATCGTATCAGTGGTACATCTATTTATCAAAGCCAAGAGCACTTTGGTATTGTATAATTGTCTGATGTTAATTGCCTTCCATTTAGTGAAACTTGGAAAAGCAGTATGAGTCTCCTAGCTTTTCTGTCATACTTCCTTGATTATAGCCAGTTACTTGTTCCGTCCGACCATAGTCTTGCCAGTAACTCTGGCATTTCCAGGTTACTTTGTTTAGGTACTCCTTGAACTGATTACTACTGCCGTTCCAAATGAGATTTCTTGAATAGGGTTAGGCTTACCTGTTTCGCAATGCTCATCACCCTTAGGGCCACTTCACACACAAGGCTGAAGGCCCTTGACCATGGCAATGTAAGAGCTCTCATTGGTCGAAAAGGCGGAGACCGTCCAAGTTCACTTCACACTAGGAGGTGAAGGCCTAAAGGCCCAAAGAAAAGTTCGTGGATGAAAAGTCTACATGGAGTCCTACATGGCTAGTTGTGGATAAGGGTGCATGGTCTACTGGAATTTACGTCAGACCCACCTCCAAGAGGTGGGCTTGATGCAAATTCTGGGAGACCGTGACTTTTTTAATATTTTTTCCAGCAGGACAAATTTCAGGACAAACTGTATGGCAGATTCTAGGTCAGATTCCAAGAAAAATTCCAGGACAAACAAACACCACCAAGTAGTTATCTTAAATTGATAAACTTGGAGACATATTATATTAAACCAAATCCTCCCCTCTTTTTTCGCCAACAAAATATGCAATGGTCCCGCAACATGGTTCATTCTCACTTCACACTATGCTTGAGGGCCAAAGACCACATAAAATGGCTTTCCCAACACCCATGGTATGGCCTTTGGATGAGAGTCAAGGGTCCTCACCATTACAAGGTCACGGCTCTTGGCTCATGTGTGAAGTGGCCCTTAGGTTTATTGGTAACCCTTGAAAGATTATGGTCATCCCTGACCTTTCGATGATCAGCCCAACCAATTGTCCCTGCACTGTTCATATTCTCTTCAGATAAGATTATGATAGTTCAGACCATTGCATGCACTCCTTTACACTCTTTAAACACAGAAAGTAAGCATGTATCACACTCGTCCATCAATAAATTTGATTATTCTTCTCTCCTTTTTTTCATGATTTTCTAATTGTAAGGAAGAGCCTGGATTGCATCATCTTATAAATTCTGGATAAAAATCCTTCTTATCTCGACTCGGGTATAATGAATTGTTATCACTGATGCACGTGAGTAACTCAATCACTCTCGAAGATTGCATCGCAATTGCCCTCCAATTAGAATGATTTCAGAATGGAATTACACTCCTGCTCTTATCAGTCTATGAATTAAATAGTAGGCTTTGTCACCTTGCAAACCTACACCCTAAATTATGGCACTACTCTTGACTGAGAGATTATCATGACCAACTGAATATAGCCGCACTCAGATTCTACTTTAGACAATTCAGTAGAATGGAGATAGACTGTTAAGCATTTACTGCCATACACAAAATTGGTAGACTATGGACTTGACACAGCTTCAACTGTCACAACCATGAAATATCAACATCAAACTATGGCCAGAGAATTCAGGCTTTGAATTTCAGATTGGTGCTTTGATAATCTAGGGAATCACTCCCTTTCAACAAAAGAGATTTCTTCATAAGAAGATTATGGCCTTCCCAAGATTACAAGAGAATTATTCATTCATAATATCCTTCTTCCTAAAAACAAATTTTTATATCCAGAAGAAGAAGAAGAAGTAGTAGTAAAAGAAGAAAAATGAAAGAAGAGGTCCCCCTGCTTTTTTCTTCCATGTTCATATATTCCTTCCCTTAAGAGAATGCAACCATTCCAATTGGACTCTAGACCTCACAAATCCGACTTTCCTAATCTCCCAGATAATAGCCCGAACTTAACACATGGCACCTTAAAATGTCTAGTTCTTCAACCCTTTTTACACTTTACTTCCTTAAAAGGAAAAAGAAAACAAAAATTGCTATTACACCTCCACCGAGAGGTACGTGAATGTACCCCCACGGGGAGGTCACTTCATTGTCAAGTTGACACCACGTGCGGACAAAGTTTGCTACCCCTATATTACATGCCATATATAATTTTAAAATTTATGATATTTTTTCTACATATACATAACCATTGATAGTATCTTTTGTATACTTTTTTGAAATTTTTTAGTCATCTTTATTTTTTTAGTAAGTGTTTTAGTTCAATTCTATGTCATTCTAGTTAGAAATGGTATGTTTTATGAAAAAAAAAATCATCAAATTTAGTTACCACTTTTGACTATGTCATAGGTACTGTGTATAATCTACTCATGAAAAAAAATTGATAAAATTTTGACCCATTTTGGTGGTGCAACTTACCAAAAGAAGATTTTTTTTGGTCGCACGTGGTGTTCAACTTGACAATGGAGTGATCTACCTGTGTGTACCCCATTCCTCACACTCTTCAAAAGTTGGCCACCACCCCAAAGTTGGCTAACAACTACACGGCAACTCCAAGTTTGTTGAAACTTTATTTATTTTATTATTATATTTTTACCACTTTCCCAATATATGTGAAGGTCACTCCTTAAGTTTCTAAAAGAGGGCCTCCACTGGTAGGTCCAATGCTATCTATGTATACCACCTTCCTCACACTCTCCAAAAGTTAGCCGCACTCCAAGTTCTCCTTACAAATGCATACCAAGTCCTTGTTCAAAAAATCTGTTTTTATCCAAGATATTTGATGAAATTGATGCCTTTACATTTCTATACAGTAATCTCCGGCTTAAGTACGCACTTTGAACTAGAGTTGTTGGTGCGCACTTAGTTGGTAGGTGCGTACTTTACTCATATCGCTTTTGATTCGATGAATCGCAATGGGAAACGGATGAAACCATAGGCAACCCACTTGACCAAAATCCAATCTATCAAGACATTTGTTGAATCTGAAAATGCCACAGACTTCAAAGGCTTTGAAGCTCTACACAACATTGTCCTCAACATCGACGATCAATTGCTTTGCTCCGGTGTTCAAACAGAAGCTGAACATATGTATGATGAACTGCGACGATCGTTTGAGACGTTTCAGCAAAACGTTAACAAACCGACATAGAATGTCAAGCGTAAAAAAATCATGCATTCATGACTAATGACTTTGTATGACATGTTCAAACAATAAAGTTTGAACCCTTATATTTTTCAAAAAGATTGTGCACTTAACTAGGAAGCGTACTTAAACGGGTGCGTACTTAAGTGGGAGATTACTAAACTTTAGGCCCTCCACCGGGAGGTACATAGCTAGTACCATGTAGTACACCCATGGTAATGTATGGGCTCCATTAAATGTCCCCGCCAAGAGACGGATGCACACTTGCTTTTACCCTATTGAAGTGTGCACCCCTGGAGGGTAATCAAAAATTCTCAATCTAGCCATTTTTCTACTCTTACACACTAAGGGTTTCTATTTCATGTACAAATGGCAAGAGGATGCTCATGTCGAACCCCTCAGCTAGGGGGTTTAACAGGGGTGTAACCCTCAACTACAATCTATAACGGGTTTTAGGGTTTGGGGAGGGGCTGCCCATGAAAACAACTAAAGAAAGGTTGAGATCTAACTAGTGTTTTAGGTAATTCTGGACTTATGACAACTTTGGAAAGAAAAAAAACAAGCGGTTTTGGGAAAATTATGAAACACTCATGCTTCAAGTGTTGTAATTTATACTCACCATGTGGCCATTATGTAGGTGATTATTTATTTAAAGATTGTGGACATGATGTGTGTAGACATTTGGCACCATATTGGAGATAATGAAGCAGGCATGTAACAACAATTTAGTTTGCAATTGGCTAAAAAGTCCAAAAATATCAAGATACGAGCCATTTCAATCTTGAAAAGGCCAAACATGTGTAGAATCCAATCTTAATATTATTGAAATTCTCTCCACTGCAAGCCTTTGATCGAAACTGTAGAGGGAAATGTGCAAAATCATTCTAGAACATCTACCTTCACCTAGGCCTCACAATTTTGATGAAACCATCTCCTCTACACGCCCTCCAAATCAAAACCTCTAGGGGGATACTATGCCATACCCCTCAAGAACATCCATCTTTACTAAGGTCCCACCTCAGGGGGGTGGGCTTTTTATTGGAAACATAAATGACGTGCGTGGATTGTTATGAAATTAAACTCCCTACATACCAAAGGTTTATAAAGAAAATAATACTTATACGTACTAACGGCATGCTAGGAAATAGACTCATGTGTTTATACTAATGTAATAAATGCCTCTACTACATATACAAAATATAAATCTCAAATTAAATAAGTACTTTCACACATAAAATCCACTTTCACTTTCCAAGGAAAAATGGTTGAACATTTTTTCATCCATAGCATGTAACTCAACAATTGCATCAAGCAAACAAAGAGAAAAGCATCATAACTTAATCATAATCTAGAGAGAAAACCTCAATGGGAGCCCATGAGCGCTCCATAAGCCTTTAATTTGTAAAAACTTAGAACCCAAATACAAAACCGCAGAAGAATGAACCAAGTAGTCAATGAGGACAACTACTACATGACAATAATGAATGAAAATGTGAATTGGATGGAACTAATACATATGTTGTCAAAATTTCTCCAAACCCTAGGGCCCCCTTTTGTACATCTACCTTTACTTCAACATTCTTAATAGCCTTTATAAATGTACACACTAGAGAAAAATAATACCTCTCCCTTATGTATACTATGTATGTCAATGCCTCAAATAACACCCTTCCTTACACTCACGTTACTTCATACGTGATATGAAAAGTCCATCCCCGGGCTTTCCAGGGGGGCCTATTAAGTAATGCGCATATTCATGGAATACTCAATATATTTGATAAAAAATCTAGAATTTCACCTATTATGTTTTCAAAACAAGTTTGTAATACCCTATATTATGTTAATTGTTTTGCGAGGAGCAAGAAAATATATGTAGATAGATAAATAGATAGATAGTTAGATAGATAATATGGGGAATTGTTAAATTGACCATGTAGTTTCTTGAAACAACCACAGAAGCACATCGTGCAATCACATGATTTGTCAAAAAAAATAAAAAAATAAATTATCACATATAAAGAGGAGCAAGATATCAACTATGTGTTCAAAGTAAAAAACTTGACCAACTTGGATGACAAGTCAAGACCTAGTCGACACCTTACATATTGACTATGGTCAATTCAACAATCCTTACCTCTACTCTTATTTTATTCCACCCTACTTTTTCCTTTTTCTTTTTCTTTTCTGCATGCGGTTCTTAATATCTTACAAAGAGGGAGACCTCCTGGGGTCCATGGGCTTAGGGCCGGTTCACACTATGGCCAAACTTCGAGAGCAGAAGCGTTTGGACCAATGAAAATGCAGAAATGTCCAAAGTCCGTCCTCTCAACCTTCACACTAGAGGTCGAAGTCCAAAGGACGTCGCCTCCAAAAGAGCCTAGGTGGCAGCACTTTTAGGAAGTTATGGCGCCAAGAGTTTGGCCTCTCGAGCAAAATTTGGGTCGAGCAAAATGCTTGACCCAAACTTCCATCGAGAGGCCGAACTTTTTTCCATTAAAATATTCAAAATCTGAAAGTGAATTATTTTAATATACTTTTCCAGACCAAAGGTTTCTCCTCTCGACATAGTTTGGTCCAGAAAAGTGACGTTTCCCCTCTCGACTTGGGCATAGTGTGAACTGGCCCTTAGAGTAAGTTAGGTAGTGAAACAAACACACTGACTTGTCCACACAAGCTGCTGCACCGACATCATTGCAAAGAACATGGTGGCCAAAGGCTCCATGAACACAAATTCTATGTCTGGTACCCACATGAAGTCAGTGTTGTATATTCATATTCTATTGAATATGTAGGTAGTCATTCATTGGGTCATTCATTAAGTACTATATTCGTATATTACATTTAGTGGGAGGTCCCTTTAAGATTGCGCCATGTGCTTTTCGGGAGCCTAGTATACTACAGAGTTTGGGAAGTTTTTGAAGCCTTAGTGCCTAATTGTCGGTAGTTGCTACGAAGGGTCGGATTTTTTCCAATTTACATCGGCAAGAGCCGGTCTTTTGTAAAATCAATCGGCCAATTGCCTATATTTTCATATTTTCATTGGCCAATATCCGATTAAATGGAATTCATATCGGCACTAATTGTTTAAAAAATGTATGAAAAGTTATTAGAAATCATTTCTTAGTACAAAATCTTGAATAAGTGAAAAGAAAGGCATGTTCAAAACTTTAAATTTGAAGAGTTAATATCCTTGGCAGGAATTGAACCTAGCAATGCCTTCACCACTTGAAGGCCAAGGGTCCCCCAATTCTTCATAAAAGCAATTGGATTTGGTCATGGAAAGGTTGCATAATTCAAAAAGTTTAAGGTCTAGGGTACTTCCTCAAGTGCATCATCAGATGCCCCAGACAAATAGAGCTTTGGATGCTTCCGGCTGAAATCCAGTAACTCACAAGAAGAATCAGCTACATTTCCGGGACATTTTCTGGTCCATTGGCTAATTGCCGGAGGATTGAAATTACAGTCGGATTGCCATCCGATGGTTGGAAATTTGGATCGGTGTCGGGTAGAGAGGGGTCCGCTTTGGGAAAGCACTGGGCTTTTGGCTGCAACTAGATTTGCTAGCCGGACCGTCGGATCTTCTTGTCTTCAAAAGTCTCGGTCTTCAATTTCTTCAAAACTTCAACATCTTTCCCGTTGGCCTATCCTGTTGCGGCTCTAAATGGGTTAAGGGTAAGGGTAGGGTAATAAGAAAACACATGCCTCGGACGGGTAAAACGGGACGTCAGAACACGAGCTGACGTCCGACAGATTGGCTCCTAAACTTTCAAACCCACGGTGACCAGCAATCGCGCCTCACCAGTGGGAACAACAGAGTACAACCTTGTGAGTCATCAATTCCACTTCGTTGTCACAAACACAAAATGAGGTTTTTATGGTTTCCCACAAAAAAATCCGCAACAGTTTTACGATGCAAAGAAATTCAAGTACAACTAGCCTCCAAATCCGGCTGGGAATCACAAAAAAATGACAACGGACCACAAACCACAACACACTTGAATTTTCAAAATTCTTCAATCTTCAAATCTTCACGCCAAATTGATCGATTCAAATCTTTACAAAAAAAAATCTATCAATAAGTGCTACTCCTTCAAAGGATTGTTGCCAACAAAAGACTTGTCCGTCTTTTTGTGGTCAGTCGAAGTCTCAACCCTTCTATGCAAGAGCTAACAGACTTCCCTCCACTCAAACTAGCACAACTTTTGTTTTTGCTAACTCTCATTCAAGCAAGTGATCACTCAAGAGAAAACAATCCCATGAAACGCAACTCTTCCATATTTTATTTTCCGATTCTCATCAAATCCACACAAAAAACAACAATGAGCTTTCCACAACAAAAAACCTCTTGTCTCCCCAACCTCTCTTCTCTTCAACCACACATGTGAGATAAGGCCAAAAATCCTCCTCTTATCCTCATCACATGGCTTCTAATTATCCATTGGTCTAAAAATAAACTAAGGATAAAACTAGAAGTAAGGCTAAAAGGGTAATAAGAGTAAAAAAGAGAGATAAGATTAAAAAGGGTAAACTAAAAGTCACTAAGAATAGACAAAAAGGTAATCTATTTCTACTCCCTTTTACTTTCCTCCAAATCAAAGAATCGTAATGCAACACAAAATAAGTTCACATGTAAATAGTGTACGCATTACACTACGACACCGGCCATGAGGGGAAATCCATCGGCTGATAATGAACTAGCCGTCGGTTTTCCCCGAACATAGGTATACTAAGATGCAATGTTGAAAGAAAAGAGAAAAGAAGAAAGGAACAGTAGTGTTTGTGCACTTTGCAATGTTGAGTGTTTCGAAGGTTGGCCAAACACAATCGACTCCTTAATTGACACACGTCCTGAGCTAGATCTACATATGTATCACACATGTATTTAGAGTTGAGAAATGTAACATACTTTTCAGACAACTCAAGGTATGTGCATGATGGCCCAGGGCCACTTCACACACGAGCCAAGAGCTGTGACCGTGAAATTGTGAGAGCCTAAAAGAAAGTGTCCAAAGGCCGTCCCAACACACCTCCACAATCATGTAGTGTGGTCATGGACCCTCGAGTGTTGTGGGAAGCCATATGTAACTAGGCCCTCAACCAAATGCTACTTCAATGAATTTCTATTCATGCATGCCCTCACATATGGTAAAATAGAATTAATCAACCGTTGTGAGCATTCGGAGTGCCATGGTCTCCTGGTTTTGTGCTAGACCTACTTCCAAGAGGTGGTTTTTTGAAAATAGTCCAAGTGACCATGAAACATGATCCATTCGATGCCATGTACGAATCCATGTAGACTTTACATCCATCTTGAATTTACATAGTCTGTTGGTCCCTCAAGCGTAGTGTGAAGCGAATTTGGCCCTGCTCCGCATTTTCCACCAATGAGAGTGCTTGAAGTGTAGTGGTCACGGGCTCTCAGTCTCGTGTGTGAAGTGGCCCTATGTATCTGATGAAACATGAGTTACAAAATCTATTAACGACTACCTCGAAGTAAGAGGACATATTGTCCAAGGAATCCCTAAAACTTATGAATTTATCTAGTGTCCCTGCTCTCATAACTTTTAGGTTTTATTGGAATCTAGAGAGAAAATAGTCTTCTATGTAACTTCTGGTGCTAGCAAAAAAATTTCACGAACTATGCAACTACACTAAACTTCCCATTTTGGGGGGAGGGTGGACATAGGGGCTATACGGCGAAGGCCAAGGCCTTCTACGGCCTCATCATACGGCCCACATACACCCTCATACACCTGCATTTAACCTCATTCAACTGACCTTTTATTCAAACTTTTATTTATTTTAGAAAAAATACTAAAACATAACTTATCTTGTTTGTTTGCATTTTTTGCAAACTCTTCGTCCATCTCATCTCGAATGGCAATGAGGTGATGCATCTCAAAGTCCCTCCATTTTATTCTCGTCGTCTCTTCTTCTCCTCATCTTCGGACTCACCAACTTCAATTATGTTATTCTTCGTCCTCTTCGTCTTCTTCACTCCTTCTTTTATTACTCTCTTTCTTTTCTTCTTTGGAACATGTTTTGATGTTGTTGTTGTTGTTGCTGCTCCTCTTGGTATCACTGTTGTTGTTCCTGCTGTTTCAAATTGCTCATTCATTTATCGACCTTTTACAAAAATAAACATCGGTGGTTGTCAAACTACATTGGAAGGTGCAGGCAGCAAATTAGGACCATACAACATTTCCGAAATGGACGATTGTTTGCTTCTAAAAAATAGAAGTCTCATATCTTCTATCTATTGCGAATTCTATGACCACTCTCCTTGTGACTCTATACGTGACTCTTCATCTGCAGTGTATCCCTCCATTCTTGCCAAAAATAATTTGAGACTACTACACAATGCCACAATAGGTTGAAAAAAAATAAGAGCATATAGTATACACCAACCTTAATATATACGAATTTTAATTTAGGGGTCCCTTTACTATTCCATTGTTTATTGTATTTTGTTTCTTACCGTCTTCATATTATTTATTATTCTTTAATGTTACAATGATTTCTTTCGATTAAATGTTATGTTCTTTTAATTTAAATAATTTTATGTTACCATTTTACTGTTTTATGTTCCGTTTAATATTTTATTGATTTTAGCTATTTTAACGTTTTCCTACTTTTTCGGATTTGGACATTACACTAGTTTTTTGAATTATACCGTTATACTGGCATTTTGAATTATAACGTTTTTTGTGTTGAAGGGTAGCCGCCATATCACGCACAATCCCCACAAAAATTCATTAAAATTTTATTAAAATAACATTTTTCTGCCATGGGCCCTTGGCTTTTCCTACCGGACCACCTCTCTTGCCTCTCTCAACGCAAAACCCGTTGGACCATATCAGTGCATTTATTAGGCTTTAAAAATTATATTTTGGGGACCTCAACCTTCATGGTCCCTCTTCCATTTTTTCTCTAGTGTAAACCAAAGTTGTCCCGGGACGACTGCAGCAACCAATCAACGCTCTTAGATTGCCATGGGACAACTTCATGGTCCATAGTGTAAACCGGCCCTAAATATGTTATTTAGTGTCACCGATTCTAATCATCTTGCTCAATACTAATTGTAAACCGCAGTGTAGTGTCACCAACACTAAATGTTAACCCACCATTATTTGCCATTCCTTGTAAGTTTTGGGGGGCATTATAGATTTACAGTGTTACATCACTTAGTAAGTGATTTTTCATCCATGACAATATTTCATCACAGATTTGTTAGGATGCAATTTATACCAGACATGGTAAAATTCACCAACAAAGATCTGAAATGAGACATCTTTATCCATGTATTCCTCTCCCTCCCTCATGTTTTGGTCATTCAAAGCACTTTAGACATCGAGAATCAAAGACAGATTTCAATGAGAGCTTTTCCCACACCACAATGTGAAGTCCAAACACCTTGAGCTCCTCAATGATGATTTTCATTGCAATGCACCAGCTCCACAAAATCCCAACAAATTCTCAAAACCCTCATGCCCTAAACCTTAACCTCTCAATAAGGAATTCAACAACAAAGCATCAGCTCCACAGAACTCCAACAATCCTCAAAATCCTTACGCCCGAAACCATAACCTCTCAATGATGAAATCAACTACAATGCATCAATTCCTAAGAATTCCTGCCTCACACCAACTCTGAAGTTCAACAAACCCTCGGAGACCTTGAGCCCCAAACCCTATGGCCTCAATGATGAATTTGATTGCAATGAATCAGCTCCACAAAACTTCACACCTCAATCTCAAGAGTTCGAAATATTCTCAGAAACCGTGAGCCCAAAAATGTATACTCAAAAATTTACTGATCTCTTCAGCTCGGACTCTTTAGCTCCACAGATTTTTTGCCGATTCTTGAGTCTCCAAGAATTCTCAAAAACCAAAATTTCTAAACCCTTAATGCTTTCATCCATCATCCATGACAATATTTGTACACTTATTCATAAATGTCATCAAAAAAAGTTAGCACAGTGACATAAAATACCATATGACACTAAAAATCATGTTTAGTGTACTTCCTGAAGGGACAGATAATCGACCCTCGGGTAACCTAGACCACTATATTTGTATTGAAGTTCTCATTGCAACAAAATTATATTGCCAAGTTCCTTAAGATTTGGGGTTGAGTTGTATAAACCTAGGCAAGTCCATTTAAATTGATGATCTCAAACACTACTGTATCAGTTTGGGAATGCTGTCCTCATTTTTATATAGATAGAAACTAGCGAGCGCATTGGAATTTACAATGACTAGCTGAAAATTCCATGGCCCTGATAATACCAATACCTTGTTGTCATGTTTAGGGTGTTAAACCTAAACCCTAAACCCTAAACTTGGAGGAAAGAGACCTCGACTTCTTCAACCTCACACAGAGACTCTACTGAAGCTCCATAGAGAGGAGCTGGACCCAGAAGGATTACGTTGATCATTGAGGCTCTGCAGTGTGAAGTTTTTGCTTTTGATTGTAATTGAGCGGAGGATATTTTGGGCTTGGTATTGTTGCGTTTGGACCAATCCCATTTTCAGTGATTAATGACATTATGATGCCCCATGAAAGGTGCTTCTCGATGTGGCAATGGAGCGTCCACACTCCTGTCAAACATTGCACAAAGAGTAAGTTAGTAATCATTTCGATCAACCACCAAAGAGTGAGTCGAATTTCCAGTGAAGAAAGTCACAAACATGGATCATTCCAACCAAGCTTTCTAATTAGTAAGGTATGTGGCCTCTTGTGGGCACTTCCCAATTCCCCAGAAATTTCCATGGTGGCTGGATGTGCTAGCGAAATGTCACATCTGGCAAGCAATTCCAATGAATCACAAAGATTGTCATCTCAAGTTTCAGCATTGGAGTACAGATGCAAATTTAAGTTAAAAGAGTTTCAAAGTGACGATTCTCTGAGACTTCTGCTTTAGGTAAATGATCACATAGGCCTTGTGTTCACTACTAATCAAGCCTAGAATGTTTGGTATATTTTCAGCACATAGTCCAATCTTATCAGAACACATGTCTTTTTGGTTTCCATTCTTGACTATAAATGAAACCTGCCATATACCACTTCAATACAGGACCTGTCAAATTAAGAGGAGTGACCACTCAAGAACCACCTACGTAAAGTCTCAAAGTTAACTTCAAGCATATTATAGTGACCAAAAGGAGTATGAATACACTCACATCACATCACATTAATAGACAGTGGAGTCTACAAAGTTATGGAACACGCAATTATTGTGAGATGATTAGCAGTTCCAAATCATGCCCTTAACCATTCACCTCAATAACTTTGGGGTTCATTAAAATATTAAATATTCATTATCAAAGTAAATAATCCTGTGCTCACTAAGTGGTCATATGGGTCCCCCCAATAGTGTTGAGTATTGAGCCTAGAATAGCTAGCATGTTTTGAACACGTAGTCCAAAATCTTCTGAACACGTGTCTTTCTGGTGTCCACTCTTGGATCCACACCTAACCTCTTACCACTCATACACATGTGTCCATTTTTTCTATGTTCAAATGAGGCACGTCTACCTTAATACGTGGGCAAAAAATTTGGAGATGATGAACTCACCAGGATTTATATCATTGCCTAAGAAATTTATGGTGACCCAACCTCCAGCCGGGAGTCCGACAGTGCTCCCACTCAGTGGATCCTTCAAGTTCAAAAACTTTAGGATCCTTCGCAGGGTTGTAGTTGCCAAATTCTGTTCCAACAATTTAAAAGTTTGTGTCTGTGTAAGTGGAACAGGTGGTTATCCAATAGCTCCACATTGAGGTCTTCAAAAAGACTTCGCATAGCAGACTGGACCAATTTTTTGCTCCCATGTCTACCATCAAATTATTTGGAATTATGGCATTATCAAATGTGTAGTTGACAATCAAACGCGGAACTGCCAGAAGTTCATTGGTTTTATAGGATTGTAAGACTGATCTATAGTTAGTTGGGGTATTGAACGTCACATTATTCATGGTGAACCCAATTTTAGTTCCATTCATATTGGCATGATTCTCAGACGGAGTGCAGACAATATGAACAACAGCCGTCGCAAATTTTAGCTTGTGGTCTACTCTGTGGAAGGTTGAACTCCATTGCAAAAAGTTTGTCAAAAATTTAATAGCCGTCGTTAATTGATGTGTTCAAGTTAGGAAAGCCTGGCATCACCAGTGTTGCTGGTGATGATTCGGAGCCATTGTAAGCTTACACCAACACTGCGATCGAAGGTGCAGTAATATCACCAAGGTTAAAAAGTGGTAACCATCCGCTTATTCTGAAACAATATTTCCCTCTTTCATATATGGATAAGATACACATGTGAATATGAAGCAACACACTGGAAATATTGGCATTCTTCATTAACCCAGAGCTAGGAATTTATACAGTTGTATTCATTACTCCTCTCTAAGCTACAACATAGCTTATATGGCTTCCCAGGATACATCAACTCTGCAACATGTAAAAGATGTTGTAACCCAAGTAGAGTATACAAGAAGTTGGCTTTTTTTTCTTACTACGAACTTGATCCTGATTTTAAAATTGGACAACAGAGTTACCCTCTAATTCAACCAGAGTTTTAGTCAGGAGTTGGTTGATTTGCATACAAAAACTTATTGAACTTATTAACTCTAATGTCTTGCACAATCAATTAGGATGGATTCTGGCCTTCCCTTTTGGTTGATTGGCATGAACAACGACATCAATCAATTGCCCAGGTGAAAGAAATACCACTTGCAAAGTATTGAACTGCTTCACATATTCCCCGCCAGCTGCTACAACCGCCATAATTTGTGAGGTTTGCAAATTTGAAAGTTGTTGTTGAGTGCTGAGTTTACGAGCTGCAGCAAATATCTTTGCCTGGAGATAACTTCCAGTGCTGTATAGCCTGAGAAAAATGGTAGTACATACACAGAAATTTAAGAACTTGACCTTGTTAACTAGAAGATTGTTAAAAGAAGTGACCTGTGGAACCTGAAACTTTTGCTTTTGTGTTTTGCACAAATTCTTTCTTGAAATAAAGCGTGCCAAGATAATGGTCTAATACTTCTTTTAATAAGTGGACAAGAGACAGAGAGATAGAGATACGGACATTGAAACCTGAAGGTGTGGCCCATTAATGGCCCAGCTAAAGGTTTTTCCATCACAGCCAGAACTAAACAAATTTTCTGGCATCTCCCTAAGACGTTACGATATAAAATTTACGCCTAAAAGACTTTAAGACACTCATGTTCACTGCAAACTAAGGGCTACACTGTTTTGTCTAATTAGTGTCTCTATATATATACACATTCCACTCACAAAAGGATCTGGCTTGAGTCCTAATTTCCAACAGAAGTGCACACACAATTATATCACAAACGCAGGTAAATTGATATGATCTCAATTGGACTGTCAGGTTTCTGCTGAACTATCAAAAATTTGGTGTACACCAGGGATGTGTTTTCCAAAGAACTCAAAAGCTTGGCAAAGTCTAGTCTCTGGTGAATATATTTTATGACTGTTTGGGGTCAAGATATGTCCTCATGGACAATATTATGAAATATTATACTTGAACTCAGATCGTGCACCATTAGACTCATGTAAGAAGTAGATATTAGAGCTGCTTATTCTGGGTTTACTGGGTGCTGAGTATGGCATCTTGAACTTACAGCAGGTTTTTTTTAATAACCTTCAACTCCTTCGAATGTCCCCAAATTCTATCCAATCAACAGAGGTGGGTTAATCCCTCCAACCATGTTGATTTGTTTTTTAATAATCGATCAGCAGCCATCCCAGGTGTATATCGCTACCTGAAATATATGCCTCCATGTGCACCGGCATAGCCATGACTGAATCAAGTGGGAATTTACTCATACTAGGTAAGTGCTTGCAGAATGATCAGCTAAAAATCCATACTTGAAGACATGCAAATTGCAAGCAAACATTGAGTGACCTGAAATGACTCAAAACAGACTAGGTCTTTATTCACTTTGAGTACAGCGACCATGGAAACCATTCTATAGCCATCAAGACAGTGATTTCTTTTGGGGGACAAACTTATGAAACATTTCATTACTTATATACATACAACTTTACAAGGTCGCCAGGACCGGAGAGAGAGAGCGAGAGAGAGAGGCTGCTCCCCCTCCAGGTGCACGAAATTGTCAAGAATTTCCTTACAGCGGAAGGCTAATTTCTTCGACGTGCATATATGCTTCGACACGTTTGATGTTGCATAATATTCTTTTTCTCATCCCGGATTCTGCAGTTGTTTAAGGTCAGTCATTACTGATGTGATCCGGCAAAAGTGCACAATGCCATGTGAGGGCTATGTTTTGCAATCTCTGATCAATTCGGTTAATTATCACAGGGTTGTGGCCATTGTGCACATTCTTCACTGATCCTCAGATGACAGCCTGCTTCTTGTAGCGAAAAGAATCTGTTTGATTGAGGAGCTCCAACTCGATCTTCAAGTTTTTACAGACATCGGGATTATTAGCCTCGGTAGGATCGGTGCTTGGGATGACACCAGCTTCCACAGCTTGCTTATACCCCCACCGCCAATCGTCCCTCCCACCGATCCAGTTCACTTTCCATGTCCAGAAGATCCATCCTTTCTGCTTCTCATAGCTATCCATTTGAGCACCGAACCAGCTTCGATACCAACTCACCGCGTCACCTTTGTTGATGTCAAACTCATCTGAATTAGGGTAATCTGTCGCCAAGCTCCACTCTCCGACAATGACAGGCGAGTTTCCACCAACGTCCTCAAAACAAGAGTGGAACAGGTAATCTCTCCGCGTTGGCGGGACAAAGCAGCTATGAGAGGGCTGGCAATCTCCATCATAAGCCCGGTAGTTATGGTCATCGTAGAGTGCGAAGCTTAGGTCGATGTCCCCCAGGCCTTGGGTAGGGTTACCTCCACCCGCGTACCATCGGCCATCCATCATCTGAATGTGGAGTCGACTATCCGCAGACACTTTCAAGCCATCCTCCATAGCCCGGATGCGTTTCCACGCATTAGGGTAAAACTCATACAACATGCTGTGCTTCTCGCCGTCCGTCAACGGCACAGGCTCGTTCACAATTTCGATGGCGCCAACGTTACCGAACGAGCTGTGTGTATGTCTGACGCTTGTGATCCACTCCAACCATTTGTATGCTCTCTCGTAGTTTCCAGAGTTGAAGAACCCCACCCGCTTCACGGATTTCCCCGTAAACTGCTGGTTCGGGCTCTGCCCTCCCGGTGCAGCATGTAACCCTAAGATGATGTACAAGCCCGCGGATGTAGCCATGCGGCAGACATTCTCGAGGTAAGCAAATCCACCTCGAGGGAAGAGCTCACCAGATTGGACAAGCTCTTCGTGGATCCAAAACCCTAAGGGGATCCGCACCGTGTTCAATCCATAGCTCTTGATCAGATTGATATCCTCCTGAGTGATCCAAGATCCCCAGTGACGCTGGAACGTTGCGTCTGCAGCGGCTTGCCCCAGAGCTTTAGTACACTCAAACTCGTCGTTGCGATTTCTGCAACCCATGCTGTTCCATTCGTCCCCCATCATCCATGGCTCCACGATGAAGAGTCCTCCCAAATTCACCCCCCGAATCTTACTTTCGTTCGGAAGCCATGCATTGGCACCCGAAATGCTGCAACATAGGAGCAGGATTAGGCCCAAAGCAATCTGCAAACCGCCGCACTTGATCATCACTGAATCCTCAATCACCCTCATTCCTGGAGCTACTTTGAAATTCTCTCTGCAGGTTGATCATGTGCTATTCTGGAGATCTGCTCGAGCATGGGTGAGTTTGTGGATGGATCAGTCTCCATATTTATGCCATGATTTATGCTGTGACTTTGCTGTGGGCCACATGCAATCACTGTAAGATATTCGTTGCGTCACTGGCACAGGGATGAAGTAAGCGGTACCAAAAGAGCCCTAAGGACCCACAATCTTGGAGCCTGCGACCTTGCCTTTGAAGATCTACAAAGCAGATGCTAACTTCGAGGCTCGTTTGGGGCTTCATGAGTGGGGGCTATCTAAGGGCCGCTCACACACGAGACTGAGGGCCCGCGACCATTGCACTTTAAGCGCTCTCATTGGTGGAAAAGGCGGAGCCGGTCTAAGTTCGCTTAGCAAAACGGCTGAGGGACCAACGGAGTAAGTGAATGCAAAATGGATGTAAAGTCTACATGGATTCTTACATGGCATCAACTGGATCATGTTTCATGGTCACCTGGACTATTTTCAAAACCACCTCTTGTAGGTAGGCCTAACACAAAATTGGGAGATTGTGACACTTCGGAATCTCACAACCATTGATTTTTTTATATTTTTTTATGTGTGAGTACCTGTATGAATAGAAATTCATTGACATAGCGTTTGGTTAATGGCTTGGTCACACATATGACTTCACACTACACTTTAGGGCCCATGACCATGCTACGTGATTTTGGAAGTGCCTTGGGACAGCCTTCGGACACTCTCTTTTGGGTTCTCACAATTTCATAGTCACGGCTCTTGGCTCGTGTGTGAAGTGGCATCAGGAGCCTTGAGGTTTCATCACCATTGTGTTGGATATGGGATGTGAGTAGATGTTGTCACTACACCATTTATAGTATTCAGTGTCACATGTGTAATAGTGTCACTTACCCTATATTGAGGTGAATGCTAGGTTACATTTACGATCAAAAACTTCACCATAATTTTAGTGTCACCTTATGACACTTGGTGTTCAAGTGCGCTTACTAATATCTTCAAAGTTGGCACATTAAGTATGTTCAAAGTGTTATGAGGTGCATGCTCGTGTTACACAATGATCTACGAGTTGACTAAAGTGTACACAAATGGCACTTGGCATTAGTATGCTCAATAACATCTTCCCCTTTCATACTAAAACGTAGTCTGAACTATCAACTCAAATATCTCAATGTGCTACGCTAAATGTCTAATATAAATATTTTTTGACTTTAGAAAACTATTTATGTTGTCAAATAGTATCATATTGGCAATTAGCAGGGATGGCAATCTGAGACCTCTAGGCATCCGGTTTAGGCCCTTTGCAAATAGTGTATGTGAGACTTAATACCACAAAGGGCATATTGAAAGTGGTACAACCTACAAAATTCCTAGATATTTGCACAAAATCGATGATTGGTGCTGGATTAGTATTGTCTTTTTTTTATACCAAAGTCTTTATATGAGACTTTCACAAATATCAATACAAGCATGGTATGGGTCTATATACCATGCAAACACTTTCACACCTAGGAAAAAGTTGTCCCAAATACTAACTTGGGTGTACAAAGTTCCTCTTACCATCTTAAGACACCCACCAAATATCAATATTTGACTTGGATGACAATATTGATACCCTTGGATATGTTCTTTGATACCCATGGGTAGGTTCTTTGACACCATTGAATTGTTATTGATTATTGACTCTACCATGCGTTCACCTATAAATATAAAGATCCAACATTGGTGAATCAAAATGATCTTTAAAACATGTGTGCAATGCTCCGCTACCAACATATGAATCCTAGAGAATCATTTTAGATTTTGAGAAGGAAAAATGAAAAATCTACTACTGTGTTAGATTTGCATATTTTCCGGTGACGTAGGACAAGTTCTAGTGATGCAGGTCAATTACCCAGGACTCAGAGAATGTCATGAGTCACTACAGCGTCCTACGTCATATGTCCGGTTGACTGCAGTAACAGGAACAAAACAAGGTGTGCTGGAGACGAACAGGCAATTAATGCCTTGTCGTCACCACAACTGGAGAATGATGCAAGCTGACAAGAGTCAGGTACATGAGAAAGCTTAACAGCTGATATTATCCCCTCACATCACTCAGTGGTCAGCCCTTACCAGAGTTCGGGAAGTTTTTGAAGCCTTAGTGGCTAATTGCCCGTAGTTGCTATGAAGGGTCGGATTTTTTCCAATTTACATCGGCAAGAGCCGGTCTTCTGTAAAATCAATCGGTCAATTGCCTATATTTTCATATTTTTATTGGCCAATATCCGATTAAATGGAATTCATATCAGCACTAATTGTTTAAAAAATGTATGAAAAGTTATTAGAAACCATTTCTTAGTACAAAATCTTGAATAAGTGAAAAGAAAGGCATGTTCAAAACTTTAAATTTGAAGAGTTAATATCCTTGGCAGGAATTGAACCTAGCAATGCCTTCACCGCTTGAAGGCCAAGGGTCCCCCAATTCTTCATAGAAGCAATTGGATTTGGTCATGGAAAGGTTGCATAATTCAAAAAGTTTAAGGTTTAGGGTACTTCCTCAAGTGCATCATCATATGCCCCAGACAAATAGCGCTCTGGATGCTTCCGGCTGAAATTCAATAACTCACAAGAAGAATCGGCTACATTTCTGGGACATTTTCTGGTCCATCGGCTAATTGCCGGAGGATTGAAATTACAATCAGATTGCCATCTGATGGTTGGAAATTTGGACTGGCCATGAGGGAAAATCCATCGGCTAATAATGAACTAGCCGTCGGTTTTCCCCGAACATAGGTCAGCCCTTACAACTCAAAGATTTTGTTGATTTAAATTAATATTGCTCAAGGGGGTTTTCAGTGGTTAACATTTAACCCCGAAACGCTCAAGCCTTCACCTTCCATTTTCAGGCATTTCTAACACCGGTGCTGAAAATTTCTGTTATGTTGCAAAATAGAGTATGTTTTCTTGAAATCTAACCGTACGGGTGTGAACTAGAGTACCATGTATTATTTTTATGAAAATTTGAAGTCAAATCGAACCACATTTGCTAGGTTAGCTTGACATATGAACATGGCCTTCATCCGGCAGTTAACTAGTGAAAACTATAAGTTTTTTGATTCTTGACCGTTTCGGTCATGCCACAAATTTTAGAAGGTTTGGAAACCTTGTGATGATATGTTATGGATAACAAATGAGCTACTCCCAAAAATTTGGGTTCTTGAAAGAAAATTTAGATGAAGTCCATCACCCTCAAAGTTGGAGGGCCACATGAAGTCATTTTTGGGAGATTTCCCCTTTACATGGGGCAAGCAAAATGTGCACTAACTATTATCCAAATCCATCTGGTTAAGTTGTGCACAAGTGTTACCAGGGTTGTCTATCCTGCCGTTATGACGGTGTCGTGCCGTCATGACGTGTCGTGTCGTGACGGACCCCTCCGTCACGACACAATAGGGTCCACGTAGGGTCAACATAGGGGGAACGGAGTAGGGTGGGTAAAATACTTACCTTCTTGCCAAGGTGGCGTCCTATGTGGCAGAAAACGCTGACGTGGACGTGGATATGCCTAGCGCTAGGTAAACCATTTTGCCATTCTGTTTATCATTTTGTTAAAAACAAAGTAGTAAAAAACGACTAAGGAGGGTGTGGGGCGGACGGGGCGGGAACGCGGGGGGAACGTAGGGGCGGACGGGTGGGAACGCGGGGGCGGACGGGGGGAACGCGGGGGGGCGGGCCGGGTGTGGGAACGGGGGGGAATGGGGGTTTGGAACGGGGGTGGACGGGGGGGGGCGGACGGGGGTTGGATCGGGGGCTAGTAATTTTTTCCCCACTTTACCTCTACTTTGCTGACATGTCATCACACGTGGATACCTTACATCCTACGTGTCCGAAATGGGGTAATGTAATTACACACAACATTCGGTAAAATTCAAGTCCGTCAGGATAAAGACAGCATCCGGCATAATGTCGTGACGGATACATGTCGTGACGGCACGACATTATGCCGAGATTAGCCTCCGTCACGACACAATAGACAACCCTGAGTGTTACCTTGTCCTAAGGGAAAAACCCACCCAAATCGGGTATCATGTGTGAAAGATATTAGCTCCTAAATTTGGCTCTTACATTTGGGAAGCTCATGGGACCACCTCTCAAAACAAGCAATTCCAACTTAACAAAAAATCGTACATGCTTGGAGTAAGAGGCTTTTATATGTTATTTTGGCCCATATGGTAGTAGGCACCACCCTACACTAGTAGATACCTTATGTCCATGTAGATTGCCACCTAGTGGGTCGCAAACCCTATTTGAATATTAGGTGGTGACCTATTTTAGGTTGCATGAGTGCTTAAGGGTTGAACATAGAAGAATGTTAGTTGAGGGGGACTCAGTTTGCAAAGAAATTTTGATCTCACAAGCATAGGGAGGGTTATCAGGTTACAAGTTGTAAGTTGAATAGACTTGATAACAAGATGAAGGAATTCATGATCACCTGCCTTTATCACTGTTACATATAGCTCCAAGTTTTTATCCATTTCTCAAGAGGTTGTTAGATTGATAGTATGTGACGAAGGCCATGTGTTGACATGACTTGGAATTTTGCAGTGGATGTGCATTGTAAATTGCAGAGTCATTATCCTTAACATTATATTAGGTAATTTGAGACTTTTGCCATTTGGAGACTTTTATATATATAAGAACATAGAAAAATCACATAAATAATAAGGAATGATGTGTGAAACTCAAGCATGAGAACTTTAAGAGTGGTTATCTACATCAACACATGCACAAATGAAGGACACAACTCAAATAAGAATTTACATTAAGATGGTTTCGTAAAGACAACCCAAACATGGGACAATATTGGAGCTGTCACGTGAGGTGACATCGGGGGGCTAAGTTACGTCAATTTAGGAGTAAATGGACTCCACTAGGAGTCCATGTGTGTTGGGATGAGTAACGGACTCCATGGGAGTCCTAGTTAGTTGTTCATCCACTCCATGGATGAACTCCACATAGGATTGGGGTTGTATGGAGAGGAAGGCCTCTTGACTTGCCATTGTTGTCAAGTCAAGTCTTGTGAGTGTGTTTTGAGAGAGAGAGAGCTTGTTGTTGCTTTCTCATGGCTATGGTGTAGTAGATTATGAGTAAAGCCTTTGCATTCTTTCTCCACCACTTGCACTCTTGGATTCTCCCTTCGTGGAGTGAGAGATAGCTTGACTCTTGTATGTGAATTTTAGAGTTTCTTAAGCTTTGTAAGGAGACATTTTAGTTTCTTAAGCTTGGAGAGAGAAACTCCCATACTTGACAACAATTGTTCAAATTTTTCATTTTTGGTTGTATTTCTGAGCTAGAATGGCCCAGTAATGAGAGCAAATGAGTGAACAAGTGTTTGAAAGCTTAGTTCGTCATTTCTTGCAATCCTCAAGAAGATTTTGAGAGAAATCTTCCCATTTTTCTTTTGTTGTCTCTTGTATTTTCTTCAATTGTTGATGTTTGAATCTTGAGATTCCATTTAGTTTCGAGATTCTCAAGTCACATTTTCTTGCTTGCAAATTGTGAAGCAAAGTTTAATTTAAATACAAACATAAACCACAATCAAAATCCGATTTAGTTTTAATTTTGGTTGAGCTCCGGACGGATCCGGAGCTCACCGGACCCTCTTGGAGCTCCTGGAGCTCCAATTATGAATCCCGGGGGCGGCAAAATCCCGGGCCGGGGGCGGCCGGGCCCCACGGCGGGCGGCGCCAGCCGGGCCCCGCGGCGAGGTGGCAGCGGGCCGCGGGCGGGCGGGCGGCAGCCAAGCCCAGGTGGCGGGCGGCGCCAGCCTGGCCCCCACTTTTCAAGGTAAGCCTTGATTTATTAAGTTGGTTAATTAATTAGTTAGTTAGGTTAGTTAACTAACTAATTAGGTTAGTTAACTAACTAATTAGGTTAGTTAACTAATTAATTAGGTTAGTTAATTAATTAGGTTAGTTAACTTAATTAGTTAATTAGGTTGGTTAATTAAGTTAGTTAATTAAATTAGGTTAGCTTAATTAGTTTTTTTGTTTTATTATTTTTTTGTTTTATTATTTGTTTTGTTTAATTAAAACAATTATTTTAATTTAATTTAATTTAATTTAATTTTTCACATTTTTACTTTCACCTTTCAAACTTGGCATCCAATTCTCACAAACTTTGAGGTTCAAATTTGGGGGCATACTAGCTCCGATTGGAGTGAAATTTGAGCCTATCTTGTGTGAAATTTGCCAAGGAATCCAATGGTGTAATTGGATTGTTGATTGGAATTCAAAATCATTGCTGAAATTATTAATTTCAACGCTGATTTTTGTTTTTGGGAGCAAATTAACTCCGATTGGAGTGAAATTTGAGCCTAATTTGTGTGAAATCTTCCTAGGAGTCCATTGGTGCACTTAGTTTGATGATTGGAGTCCATAATCACCTTGGAAATGAGCATTTTCAACGCTGATTTTTAATTTTAATTACCAATCTCAAACCTTTGCACAATTTTGGAATTCTGGAGGCATATACATTTGGCATTTGGCAAGGGATTGCCATTTAGATAGCCCGCAACAGGTGCAGGTTGCCATTACCTTGTAGATAGTTGCAGGTACTCAAGTGATTATTTTATGGTGCAAACTAGGAGCCGATATTATCGATCTCCATCACCAGATTACTTGGAGGACGTGCATACCACAAATCTTGAGCCAAAGGTAGATACCAACGAGGCTTTTGAGCCTATTTCGGCGTTGGACACTACTAGTAGGCTTCGGATTTGGAGTGTCGGCACGTTCGACGAAATGGAGGACGATCGCCACAATTCAATGCGTGATCGGTTTTCAGGTCGAGCTGGGGGCATTTCCTTGCCCGATTGGAAACTCCGGTTTCGTACCTGGATTAAGGAGAAACGCCAAAGGTCTTCCAATTTCAATGATTGGTATGCCTTTGAACTTCTGCCTCAACATTTGGAGTATGAGGCACTCCAAACTTATGAACACTGGACAAAGGGTCATCAGCG
The DNA here is from genome assembly GCA_950295325.1 of Polytrichum commune. Classification (NCBI taxonomy): domain Eukaryota; kingdom Viridiplantae; phylum Streptophyta; class Polytrichopsida; order Polytrichales; family Polytrichaceae; genus Polytrichum; species Polytrichum commune. Next base: position 66,512,385 of record OX485803.1, on the reverse strand, counting down.
ACAACTTCGGGAGGTGGAGCAGTATTGGGAAGCTCGGGTTGAGCTCATTTCAGCCCTTAAGGATGGGGCGGTTGCTACCTTAGCTCCACCCACCTTAAAGGAGGAGGAATCGCCGGCGGAGTCTAAGGACACAGAACTGGCACTTGGGCCAATGGTGGCTAGCAGTAGCACGGCAACCCTTTCACGGGTAGCACGTGCTACACAGGCAGCATTGACGGCTGTTGGTCCACCACCTCCGTTTAATCCCCTTACTGAATTTGTCGCACATTTGGAAGTGGAGTATGGTGGGTTTCGGCGAGACCAGATGCAGCGCATCCAGGATTTCCGCCGAGAGAAGGATGATACTCCACGGACCATGTATACGCGACTCGCGCGATTTGCTGTGGAGTCGGGAGGTGTTTTTGCTGAGAGTCAGCTTGTTAAAATCTTTTTGTCTAAGATTGACAAGCGGCTACTTGAGTTGGCATCACCTCGGATTATCCTCGACTACGAGGGCCGAGCTACGCTTGCACAAGCGTTTGCCGTGGTTGAGAGATGTGATCGGGCTCTTTGCCAACATGATGCCACGGATATGGTATCTTGGATGACAGAGAGTCCGAAACCAAGAAGAATTGTCACAGCTACTAGTAGTTTAGCTGAGACTCAAGCCGTCAAGGAGCAAAAGTTTTTGCATTGTTGGGGTTGTGGAGAAGCTGGTCATTCGAAGAATGATCCCAATTGTCCTAAGAAGAAGAAAACTCAGCCTTTGGAAAAATTAAAACAAAAGATGGAACCAGTAAAGGCAGGGGACAATTCTAAGAAGAGACAATTGAAATGTAACTATTGTGGTGGCACTAATTACGATGTGGATCATTGTTTCCAACTTCATCCTGAGATGCGGCCTGCCAGTTATGTCACTGGAAAGTCTCCAAGGGAGCAGAGTCTTGAGGCTAAGGTGGCAGAGCTTGAGCAAAAGCTCAAATCTTCTGCATCTTTTGCTCAAATTTATGAGCCGCATGTGGGTGATGGCACCTCGGGTTCGGACATGTATATGTTTGGAGCAGCTGGAGAGGTGGTGGCGGCGGCTTCTACTCGCTCACAAACATTGGCAGATGCGGTGGCTTCCACGAGTGGTGGTAGCAACGAGGTGCTACATCCTCGCCATGCCGGACCAGCTGATCAAATTGGTCAAGCACGTTTACCTCTTTCATTTGGATTGGTAGACACCACTGTTGTTGGGGCTAAAAACCCTGTACCTTTGAGAGATGGGGATTCCATCTCGAAGGATGTTACGCAGGCATTGGCATATAAAATTCTCCATATGCCAATTTTCTCGGGTTCGGAATTTATGGCTTCGGATTTCAAGCCTACTGCAGTTTTTCATTTAGCTGGGAGAATGTTAGAAGGTAAGGCGGATTTGCCATCCCTTCAAGTATCCCAAGCTGTGGTTGACGTACCTGTGGCTGAGGAGGTGGAGGACTTAGCCAATTTGCGAGCGAGTCTTGCGGATGCGGCGATCATTGCTTTTGGTAAGCAAACTGATATTCCTCCAGCATCAATTTCAGCAGTGGATACGTCATTTTCGAATTATGCGTCGGGAGCGGCATATCTTGCAGACATTCTGCAAGGCCTGCTCGCGAACGGCATAATTTGCAACCTGGAGTCGTACGGCTGATGAACGACAAATCTTTGTTTGTTGTTTCACGCACGGATATGCCCACTATCCGTGCTACACCACTGAGAGTTATGATGGATTCCGGTGCTCAACTAGTTATGATTGGCAAAGGACTTGCTGACAGTTTTGGATTGACGCCAGCAAGCTTGGATCCTTGTCCATTCACTATTGTGACTTCAGTAGGGGGCACTGAACGTGCAACAGGTTACACCAAGGCACCTCTACGTTTGATTTTTCATGTGGGGGCAGGGCCTACTTACACTCATTTGTCAATGAAGTGTGTTGTTACTAATGCTACCAACTATGATATACTTGTTGGTCAGCAAGCTCTTTACCCACTTGGCTTTGGTTTGGATAATTGGACGGAAGAGGCATGGATTAGACCGGGATGGTCCACTGGAGATGACAGGAAGGTATTTATTCCCGTCACATTTGCAGCCACTGCTATGACTATGGTTGCGGAGGCAATGTTTGGTTGCAGCGGTTCAGTTGCAGATTTGTCTTGTGCTCCAGTTTTATTGGAGGAAACAATGGACTACACTTGTAATGCGGCAGAACAACAATTTTTACTATCTTTTCAAATTCCTGCTCGACATTTCAAGGATCCACCTCCACCATGGCGAACTCCTAAGGAGTTATCCGACCATTGTCAACACATTGTAGCGGATTTGGAGCTTGGAGAGGCATCTCCAACTTCATCCTCATTTTCTTTTGCTCAACCCATTCGTTGGCAACCATCACCTGAAGGTATTGTCCTTGTGGAGATCTTTGGAGGCATTGGCACAGGTTTGGCGGCAGTGTTGGAAGCTAGAATTACAGTTCGGCGATATATTCATGTGGGCAATGGATATGCAACCAACAGAGCCGTCCGACACCACATCCAACAATTGTTGTTAAGATACCCCGCACAATTGTCAGCCTCTGCCATTCATAGATGTTGTGGTCAACTTCCTCAAGATGTCACTATGATTAGTGATGAGGATTTGAGAAGGTTGGGCCACGTGGATTTGATTATTGCAGGATGGCCTTGTCAAGGCCATTCGCGGGCAGGAACTGGCCAGGGATTGGATGATCCTAGGTCTAGTTTGTTTGCGGATTTGATGCGATTGACGCAATGGTGGTTTACCCACCAATCAACTCCGCCAAGGTACATTTTCGAAAATGTACCATTATTGGGTGATACCCGGCACAAAGTGGTGAAGGATGGTGAGTACATTAACCAAATTTTGGGTACTCCAACATTTCTGGATGCCGCATCTTTGGGATCCTTTGCTCATCGGCCTCGTTGGTTTTGGACCAACTTGGTATCACCTCGGGTGCTTTCAACGGCGATTGCCCGCCTTCCCCGCCTTATGGATCGCAAGGTGGATCACATTTTAGATGATCATCGTGTTTCCTTGGCAGTTACCAAGGATGACACCTTGCCATTTGCATTAATTAACAAGGTGGGCATTCCAAGAGGTGCACTACCTACTTTTGTGGCATATCCACAGTCTTTTGCATTTCGATCTCGTAGACCTGGCATGGTTTGGGATTCAAAATCCCAAACTTATGAGGAGCCTACGGCAGATGAGTGGGAACGCGCCATGGGGTTTCTTACAGGTACCACGGCTGCTCACGGGCTTCAGGAAGGTCAGAGACGTTTCCTATTGGGGCAAGCTATGGATCTTAATAGCATTGTGTGGATAATTGGAATTTGTCTTGCTGCTCAGCAACGTATGGATGACCAATTGCTTACTCTGGGGGCAAAGAACAATGGTCAGGGGGCAATGGAGCCGCAATCCAAGGATCACATTGAGGTCAATGACACCGAGGGATTATTTTCTTTGAAACAACATGTTGCGGAAGAGCTTCGAGCTCAACGTGTTTTTTCGGCTTTGGCCCAAGAGTTTGGGAAGTTGGAGGCCCATAAAATGTTTCCAATTCTATTTCTTGGTGATATTTCATATGTGGGTAGCTATTTAGCTACACAAACTGATTGTAGTGGAGAGGATACGCATTTGGATTCAAGTGCAGATGATGGGGGCAAAGGTGTTGCCCTCTCCACGGACTAGCAATCACAGGCTGTGCTGGCACCAAGTGGCAATCCTTCTATGAAGAAGGAAACCACGGAGTTTGACGATTGGCCAATTGAAGTGGGGCCAAAGCTTACTGGTGCCGAAGCACGAAAGGTACAGGCATTTATTCGCTCTTACCGTAATTGTTTTGCCTTTAGTCTTCACGATCTTGAAGGATATAAAGGTAAACCTGTTCGTATTCAACTCGAGGACGACCACCCTATTTTCAGACGGCCGTACAGACTTAGTGCATCTGAAAGGTTGGGTGTTCAAACTCGATGTCAAGAGTTATTGGCAGCGGAATTGATTGAACTTTCCAATGGAGAGTATGCTTGTGCCACGGTTATGCCGTCAAAGAAGGATATCTTTGGCAACTGGACGGAAAAACGGATGTGTGGTGATTATCGTCGAGTCAACCGCAAGACCAAGTCGGATCGATATCCAATGCCGATGCCGGAGGAGTTGTTTGATGCACTGGGATTTTCTAGAATCTTCAGCACTCTGGATTTGAGGTCTGGTTATCACTAATTACCTTTGTTGTTGGGTGATCGGGTGAAGACCGCATTTTGGGGAATTGATAAAGATGGCAAGGATCAACTTTATCATTGGAAATTTCTGCCATTTGGTCTCAAGAATGCACCAGCTGAATTTCAACGGGTGATGGACCAATTATTGGCTGGTTTGCCGTTTGCTAGATGTTACATTGATGATGTTACCATCTTTAGTAATAATCCACAAAATCATGTGAGACATTTGCAAGCGGTATTTGAACGACTTCAACGGTGGGGACTCCGTTTACATCATAGAAAATGTAAGTTTCTCCATGATCAATTGCCCTATTTAGGCCACATGATTATTCCTGGCGGTCTTGGTGTGCAACAGGCGAAGGTGGATGCTTTGCACAAAATTCCCGCACCTAGTGATGTACCACGGCTTCGTGCATTTCTAGGATTGGCAAATTATTATAGGAGGTTTGTCAAAAACTTTAGTTTGATTGCCAAACCTCTTACAATTCTTACGGGGAAAGACCAACCATGGATTTGGAATCGGGAACAACAACAGGCATTTGATACATTGAAGCAGAGGCTCGGTTCAGCGCCAGTGCTTCGACGCCCGGATGTGTCTAGAGCTTTTCAATTGCACACGGATTGGAGTGTAGTGGGATTGGGAGCGGTATTGACACAGAAAGATGAAGAGGGAAAAAAATATGTGGTGGCTTATGCATCTAGAAGCAATAATAGTGCTAAATCTAATTATTCTTCTTATGAAGGCGAGGCCTTGGCGGCCGTTTGGGCCATTGCACATTTTCGACCTTATTTGTATGGGTAAAAGTTTACTTTGGTGACTGATCATCAGCCTTTAAAATGGCTTATGGAATCAGATAAGCTCACCGTGAAACTTGCTAGATGGGCATTGTTACTTCAGGAATATGATTTTGAAGTTGTTCACCGAGTAGGAATTGCCAACTTGGATGCAGACGGATTGTCTCGCAATCCAAGTCCTTCAGATGAGGATTTAACTGGAGCCAGGTGGCATGGAGATTGTGATCGTGAGGCAGTGCCGGGTTGGCATGCTGCCACATATCTCACAATGATGTCGGGATTGGCTGCTGAGATCCTTGTAGAAGAACAAGATGAGGAGGTTGATAAATCTCTCGTTGTTAGTGATGTGTGGGAAGACCAGGCGGTCTTGCACAAACTTCAACAAGGGATATTTCCTCTTGGACTATCTGCTATGAAGCGAGATAGAGTTAGTCACCGGATAACAAGGTTTCGTTGGGCAAATAGCTTGTTATTTCGTGTGTGGCCGAACGGAACGAGGCGCATCGTTCCAAGGCCAGATCAAAGAGCTTCTTTGGTGCGGCAAGTGCACGAGGAGCTTGGACATTTTGGAGTGCGAAGGACGCACTCTATGTTGCGCAACCAATATTGGTGGACTGGTATGTATCAACAGGTTGCCACTTATGTTTCTCGGTGTGAAGTATGTGACCGGGTCAGGTCAAGTTTTAATACTTTGTCACCTCAACTTCAGCCTTTACCTATTATGGGCTTGGGATATCGTTGGTCTTTGGATTTTTCCGGACCACTTACTATCACTCCACGTGGTTCCAAGTATGTGCTTGTGATGGTGGAGCATTTTAGTAAGTGGATTGAACTCGTGGCTCTTCCCCAAAATTCCTCAGAATTGGCGGCTATGGCATTTCTTGATCGAGTTTTGGCACGGTTTGGAGCACCTGCAGAGGTGTTGACGGATCAAGGGAGAGAATTCCTTGGATCTTTCGAGGCTTTGTGTACCAAGGCTTTGATTGATCATCGGACAACTTCCAGAGATCACCCTGAGGCAGATGGCTTAGCTGAACGAGTTGTTCAGACGGTTAAGCGCGGTTTGCGGAAGTATGGATTGCTTCATGGCAACCATCGCGATTGGGACTTGATGTTACCATGGATAGCAATGGGTTATCGTTTCAGCAGGCAAGCATCTTTGGCATCCTATAGTCCTTATCAACTCTTGTATGGACGGGAACCAATTTTACCTAGCTCGGTACGAGAGAAATTGGCTCCCGTGGTAAACTTGGATGATCCAAATGTTTGGGCTCAATGTCTTCATGACCGAGCAGCGTTCTTCCAAAAGGCCATGCCTATGGCTATGGAGAACTTAAATATTGCTCAACATCGTGATACATTACGGTATGCCCGGATCCACAGTGGAGCTTATCGACCTCAGGTTCGTAGATTTTCCAAGGGGGATTATGTTTACTTGCAACGGGAGGCGCCTACGACATTGGATGTCAAGGCTGGGCGCACGATTTTGCGGGTAAAATATGTCTTGCCAAGTGGTATATTATTGCTTGAAGGCAAGGATGGACGGGAATGTCGTGAGCATTCAAAGAATTGCGCTCCATGTCACCTTCCCATCGACGGCTCTATGCATCCCGAGTTGGCGGTTGTACCACAGGGTCTGCCTTGTTATGTTTGTGGAGAGAAGAAAGGAGCTGCAACAATGTTATTGTGCGACCAATGTCAACGTGGATGGCACATGGCATGTTTGACACCTCCCTTTTTTACTCTTCCTTCTGGCAATTGGGTTTGTCCTCGTTGTCGGAAAGCCTCTCATTCCGTGGCCATTAATGGTCATGATTGAGAATTTGTGGATGTTTACCACATGTTTTAGTGGTGAAGTTGTTATTTAGTTGGTTAAAATTTTTATGGGATTAAGACCACATTGAAAGAGTTATCCAAGAATTCAACATTAATTGTTGAAGGCGATTAAGGATGGGGCTCACATTGCACCCAGCCTACAGTTTTTGGATTACTTTGTCAATCACGAGTTTAATTCCCTCGATTACTACTACCCAATTAAATATGTATAGATATAGCAACAACTTCATTATGTTTAACAACTCTACCGATGAGTGTGTTTGTTCCTAGCCGATTGGAGGGGCTCCTTATCTGCTAGTGGGGGCACTTGAAGAGGTGGTTGTTTAGCATTTTAGTTTGCTATTTTATTTTGCTAATTGATGTTGACAATGACACTCGATCTGTTGTGTTTAACGATCTTAGTTTACACGACAGAGCAGACATGAGATATTTGTAGTATGGGAAATAAAAAAATTACAAGGTCCAGTCAAAGAAACTAAGTAGCAAACAAACGCCACATAACCATTATTGTACAGTCCGACCTAAACTAAGCCTACTTTTGTACAATGTTTATGCTAACAATGGCCTTTTTGGCTTTGGCCGCCGTTTTTTTTGCTCGCATCGCCTCCATGTTCCGGAAAATCTTTGCTCCATGCCTATAGCCAAGGTTGGGACACGGTCCTACCATGATAAATTTACAAGGCTGACGAGAACCCAAATTAGAGGAGGATAAATTCGAATGGGATGCATTGGGGAAGAAGATTGCCTAGCACTTCTTCACAGGGCGTAGAAACACCTTGATTCAATGTATAAGGTGCCTTTGGAACATGTTGGTTTTGGAAATTTGGACTCAACCTACAAACGGATGCAATGTAAAAATGTTAGCTTGCTCGTGATTCCTTCTCAATCGCGGACATCGGTTGGTTTGAGTTGGAATTTATTTTGTGTTTCTTCCCAAGGTAAGAACTCTTTATTACCGTTATTCCACACATCATCCACGCATCTAATGCCTTTGCGGTAGAGCTCCAAGCCCCTAGAGTAGGAGAAACCTTTCTTGAGTAGTTTGACCCCATCTGACCACCAAATGTTGGAGTGGAGGAGCTCCATCTTAGTGCGTGGCGGAAGTTGGTAGATGTTTTTTGCCATGCTTTTCCAAGCCTTGCTAATGTGGCCCCACACTTTGGATCTGGAGAATCTTTGGTGTTGCTTGCAAGTGAACCACTCTAGGTCCACTCCCCAATTCCGGCCTCGTTGTGGGTTGAACCTCGCAAGCCTATACCTAAGCATAATTTGTAGGTTGGATTCACCGGCTCCATTGTCTTAACTATCCACTTACATAGTAGACTAATTTTTGCTTCTTTCGGGTCCACAAGGCCCAACCCCCCATATTTATTTTTGAGGCAACATGAGTCCGAGTAAGTTATTTCTTGCCGGACCACATATAGTTACGGATCGTCCCATGAATCTTCCTCAAAATTTTATTCGAACCTCCCTATACCGTAATAAAGAACCAAAGTGTTGAAAATAACACTTGCTTACAAATTACTATCCTCCTGGCTAGTGATAGCTTCATGCTACTCCAATATTATAATTTCTTTGCAATTTTGTTATATAGAAATTGATCTACATCCCTAGTGTTGAAGTTTAGGCTGAACGGGGTACTTAGTAACTTAGATAGTTCACCTTCTTCCGCCCATCTCTAATTATACCCTAAAAACCATTTGGGCTTGTGCGTGTACTTATCAAACCAATAAACACACGACTTTTCCCAATTTATTTTGATTCCCGAGGCTTGATTAAAGGTCTCAAGTATCCTCACTAACTCATCAACATCCTCATTGGTGTCCCTTACTATAAAAGATGAGTCATCCGCATATTGCGAGATGCATTGTTGTTTTTTACTTCCGGGTAAAAAAACTCCTCTTAACCGTCCGTCCGCTACCGCTTTCTTGATCATGTGGGTGAAAATCTCACCCACCATTGAAAACAAATAAGGGGCAAGTGGACATCCTTGCCTTACCCCTCTCTCAATCTTGAAGTTACCGCCAAGGTTGCCGTTGAGGTTGACCGTTGCGGTTGCGTTGACAAAGAGAAGTTTGACCCTCTCTATGAATTTTTCACAAGTATTTAATGCCCTCATTGTATGGAATAAGAAATGCTATGATACCTTATCATAGGTTTTAGAGAAATCTAACTTGAGGAAAATGGACAGTTGTTTGGACACCTTAGCCTAATGTAGAGTTTCGTGACTAAGTATGATGTTGTCTAGTATGAATCTTAAAGGTACGAAGATCGTTTGTTTCGGACTAATTACGTCCCTAAGCATAGGTTGTAAACTAGTTTGCAAGGCCTTTGCAAATATTTCGTATATTACCGTAAATAGGGTGATTGGCCTTCAGTAATTAAGGTCCTTAGAGTCACCATTTTTAGGTATTAAACATATCAACCCCTTGGTAACTGCCTCATGTAATTGTTTTCCCTCAATGCATCCCTTAACCATAAGGTGAAAATTCTTACCTTAGGTAAGCCACATTTTTTGGAAGAACTCCACCAGAATGCCATCGTGCCCCGGTGCCTTCCCTTTGGCCATTGAGTTCACCGCTCGCCGTAACTCCCTCTCCGTAATCTCATTGCTAAGGCCTTCGTTCATGGCGTTGGTAAAAATGGCCGGGACTCCCTCCATCACCCTTGCTAGTACCTCCTCCAATATATCATTGTGTGCATAAAGGTCCTCGTAAAAATCCTTCGTTATTATCTCAAGGTCTTCCCTCTTGGTGAAACACCGGCCGTGTCTATCTTTAAGTTCCGATATTGCGGCTTAGGAGTTTTTTGGTTTCACCGACTTGAAAAATTCTTTTGAACATCTATCCCCTACTTGTTATCATTTAATTCTAGACCTTAGGACGACTCCTTTTACTTTCCTAGTTTCTATATTTTCCATAACCTCTTTGAGCCTATTGACTTCCTTTGTTTCTCAAAGTTGTTGATGTCTTCATGAAGGTTGGACGTGGCAATTTCTAACTTGGCTAAGGTGTTCAATTCTATTTTCTTATTTACCATTGTTTTTTGTTTACTAGCTTGTCTATAGAACCTAGCCATATTTCTAAGCTTGTAAAAAAAAGTTGCATCTACCCGCATGTCATTCCACCTTTCCTCTATTTTGGCAATTATTTCATCTTTGAGGTAGGAGACATTTCACTTAAAAACAGACTTCCTTTCTTTCCTACTACCTATATGTAATTCTAGGTGCACCAGGGAATGGTCCGATCCCACGGAATAGCCTTGTATGTAGTCGGTGCCTATGTGTATGTTAAGCTTGCTTTGGACCGGAGTATAGAGCCTATCTAGCCGTGCTAGCCTTCGGCCTACTCCTTTTTATCTATTGTTCCAAAACAATCGAGGTCCTCATTGATGTACGTACTTGTCACTCACTTGTAGGGAGTTTAGTAATTCCTTCCAAGTGAACTTTTCGAGGTCACTAATAGCCCTCCAACAATCATGTGACTTATCTTCGTGATGCTGGGTCATGTTGAAGTCCCCTCCAATAATCCATTCGCAATCTTAAGGGAGGGCATCCACAAGTATATGCCATATGTGCCTCCTATCTGTGGGAATGTTAGGTGCATATACACATGTAAGCCCAATATTACCCCATTCTACTCCTTCCAATTTAATCCAAATTATCATATTTTTGTAGAGGGATCCCGTGGCCGTGACTAACCTAACATATTTATAAGCTAGAAGGATCCATACTCCACCTATCCCGGCGGCATTGGAATTGAACCAACTCCTCTCTCCCGGTGCCGCCTCTAGAATCCAACTAGCATAACCGGGCATAAGTCTAGTCCCTAAATTATGTAGTATCCTCCCTCTTAGCTTGTGTTGAATCATTACAATGTCTGCCCTTGTGGTTAAAGTGCTAAGAAACCTTTTTTCTTTCACTATGCTCTACGGGTCATTAAGGCCCCGAATAGTATGGGTAATGATGTTCCACTTCATTTCAATAATTGATTAAAAATCCACAAATTACTCCATTTAGTAGAGGGAGATGGCTACACTCCATATACTTCTTTGTCTTGGAGTAAGGTCATGTTTCCCTAAGGCCATCAAACTAGATGCACTATTCCTAATTGGTGTATCGACTAGTGGCGCAACTTGGTTATGCATTCTTGTCTCCTTCCTTCTAAATTCCGTTGAGTTATTTAGGCTTATACTAGCTATAATGTCTAGGCTTATGCTAGCCATAATATCTAAGCTTATGCAAGCCATAATATCTAGGCTTATACTAGCCATAATATCTAGGCTCATGCTAGCGATAATGTCTAGGCTTATATTAGCCATAATATCTAGGATTATCCTAGCCATAATATCTAGGCTTACGCTAGCCATAATATCTAGGCTTACGCTAGCCATAATATCTAGGCTTACGCTAGCCATAATATCTAGGCTTACGCTAGCCATAATATCTAGGCTTATGCTAGCCATAATATCTAGGCTTACGCTAGCCATAATATCTAGGCTTATGCTAGCCATAATGTCTTTGTATATGATTCCTTCAGTTTTGGGAAGAGGTTGTGTTCCCAAATAGTATCCTGGGCTCCAATAGGGTGTAAACTACCAGCCTCCGAGTAAGTACTTCCAATGCGGTCTAAGTCATTACTGGGGTAAGGGCCCATCCACTTACCCATCATTGGAGTCTTGCTATAATTTCGGTGAGTGGAGGCCTGGACTTCCCACGCTTTTTTTTTTCCAAATGTTTGCTTCCGTGAGTGTACATTCATCCATTGTCTTTTCCCTCCATCTTGCCTTTCGCAGCTCTCTGGGTTCTATCGAGGTCTCTCTTCCCTTGGGTCTCACCGAACTGTCATACTGGGTATCGGTCTCGGTTGTTATTGCAGCTTTGGTGGTACTGGTGGGAGTTCATGGGACCGAGTTGTGGCCTTCTCGGCTCTTAGAAGCCGTTGGTTCTTACTGCCCTACTTCCCCACGTGGCGCTCCCTGCCCTAGCTAGGTTGCCTCCCTTTCTCCACCCGCAGCCTCGCCGCTCTCTATGCGACTATTTCTCTCCGTTTATGCTGTGGTTATCTCTGCTTCCTGCACCCTAGCCTGAGACTGCCCCCTACCTGCTTGTGTTGCCTCGCCTTGTGAGCGGCGGATTGCTGCGCTCTCTTCTTCTGCGGTCTGGATTCTCTGCTCCCTCACCGCTGCCTAGAGGCTCTCAGGCCCTCTTCCTAGTTCCAGTGATTTTCTCCCTTCGCTTATCAATCCAAGGTTTTCTTTTGCCGATGTTGTCACCTCGGTCGCTGCTTCTTCTAGCTGAGGTTTGGGCGTCGACTCAACTTTAGTAGCTTCCCTCTTATCCAGCTGCATTAGCTCGGACATTCCGGGTTCTGTTCCATCTTCGACCATCCAGGCTACTCCGCCTTCGACTGTTTCCCCCTCTATGTCCGATTCCTCTTCATCTCCCGGATCTTCTGTTTTCACTCGCTCCAGGGGCCTCTTGTGCCCTGCGTGCTTTCTTGGCGACCACAACATAGTGGATGCTGGGTCACCCCGACCCTCAACTACAGTTGCAAGCTCTTCGACGCTTCCTTCCTCTACTGCCACCGAGTCTACCTTCGGTGACTCCCCCATCGTTTCGACGTTCTCCGGCCTGAGCTCCCCGTTCCCTTCATCTCGCTCTCTGACTTGGGTATTCCTCTTTTCTGGCCCATCCTGACTTTTTGCGGCCGGGTTTTCCATGACAATCTGTCCTTCGGTTGGCCTCCCTTTCTTACGGTTTAGATCGGTTCCTTGCTGCTCTTGCCACCTCTGCTAGAGCAAAGGGACTTGACCTCATTTCATCGTTAATGATATTAAAGATATTTCTCTTCGTGTTTTTTCCGATTTTTAACTTGTTGGAAGCCTTCTTCATCAACATCTACATCAACATCAACATCAACATCAACATCAGAAGAAGATGAAGATAGATGTGATGAAGTTAAAGAATGTCCCTCATGAATGGATTATTCGTACCTTTGAGCAAAGGGAAATGGAGGAGCTCAAGAATTTCTTCATGAACATGCCTGACAGATCGCAGAAGCAAACGCTATGCATCATGCCGGATATGGAGTTCAAGCCGACAGATGAGTCCGAGATGCAGGACTGTGAATTCTTCATCATCAACGGCCAGTACAGCGTTGCCGCTTCAAAAGCCATGATCAATGGCAATAAGCCCGAGGCTATAGGATTTAGGATTTTAGAACGTGACATTGCTTCATTGTTTGGACCAAGGACATCGAGAAGCTGCGCAAAATATCGGCGTTCTATAACAGAGTGAATCACTTGACTCCGTTCAAGCAGACGTGGGCTACCAACATCCTTGCAGCGCGCTCAGTGTGGGAGAATTACGGGAGGCCACAAATAAAGCATGCAGCAGCGGGCGTTACCGATAACAGGGTTCACCAAAGACGATCACAGGCAGAGAATGCTACATTTGAGGTAAGATGGTTGGAACCATCCATATCCAGTTTAGCTTTAGTCGAGTTAAACTGCATTTCCTAATGTGCATTAGTCTGACTATGATTAATACCAAGGTCTGAGTTCAACTCATGAACACTTTAGCTTGAGTCAAGCTAAACTGTGCATCGTGATGTAATGTCAACCTTATTTTACTCGTTTTCTGGATGCAGAAATTTATGGCAGCGATTCGCGAGAGGTTCTCCATGATTGATGTGGCGAAGCATCTAATGGAGGTGTCGAAGAACAAACTTCTTACCCTCACAGACGAGGTTAAGATTATTACCTTTCCCGACGCAACATGGGATCTTTGGCTGGAGGTGATCACTTGTGCCGCACAGGGGGACCTTATTGATGTCGACTCCAAAGAACTTGAAAAGTATAAGAACCACAAGAACTTTGTTCCGGATAAAGATGGAGTCCTCTCGAGGGAATTTTTTCAAACAACTAGGAAACTTGTCCGAGGCTGATCATGTCAAATTGTGTAAACATATCCTCAACCGTTCAGGTCCTTCTAGGGAGTACAACTATCCCAAAGTTGTTTTGAAGCAACCTACGGCGCTGAGGGTGGACTGCTACTCCGTGAGAGATTGGATTGAACGGAGGAAGCGGAAGGCGACTGCGTAGCTGCAAATTCATAAGATCAAGCCTGTTCTTGGCTTGTTCAAGAACAACGAGTTTGATAGAACTGCGTGGACAAAATTTAAGAGGGACTATCACATGAGCAAGGCATCTATGCGCGCGCTTTTGGATTGGAGGATCCCAGATCAGTACTATAGCAATCAGAGGCAAACGATGCATCGGAATACCCCCTGCGAAGACCTGTCGCCTTATGCCAAGCAGTTTTTCATGGTTTTCATCGAACGACGATCCTGGTTCGAGCCCCCGCAAGGTGCCGTGCATTTTCGCAAATTTCAAGCGAACCCAGCTATCTCCCTTGGCCACTGGCCCTCGAACAAGTGGACCGAGTACGGGAGTAATGCAAAGCTCGGGATAATCGACTTCAGATTCATGCCGGGCAATAGCAGAAAGTCTTCTTCCACCGTTGAGAAGCCATTCTTTGAGGAGATCATGAAAGTCTTCACATCCCAGAATGAGCCTGCATTGACAGATGTACCATGTTGGCTGTTCATCTATGGTGACGACATGGATTACTTGGAAGTGGAAGCATTTGCAAGGAAGTCCCCGTTGACAGGGTTGTTCGAGCACTTTCCCTCGAAATACCATCCGGCTCCAAATGAGTGTCTCGGTGGACACGCCCCAAAGAGCAAGCTGGCAACGGAGCCTGTTTGACTTCTCTTTCTTATGAAGTCAGAGCTCGGCATCACGCAAAAGCCTAAGAATGCCTATGTGACTCCGAAACATGTGCTATACGATAAGCCCCGTAAGTTCAACGAGCTCCAGTATGCCATGTATCCAGCTGAGCTGAGGATGGAGTTCTATTTGGAGGTTCTAGGGATGTTCTGCGAGAAACATGATTCAATTTTTCTTCTCTTCGCTGGTGTCAAAGTAGTTACCGCCAGCGTGGTAAGCTTCATTGCAGTTTAGCTCTACTCGAGCTAAACTGTCCCTGCATCAATTATGTTTCTATTAACTGGTCTGTTCTACCCTTGGTTGGATATGTCTGAATGTTGCATACCATTATCTAATAACCACCGTTTATCTGTGTAGATGTTGTCCCTCGAGACGTTCGTCATATCAGATTATGACGATGAGGATGCCATAGAAGATGCGTTGAATGAAGGCAAGAGGGTCTTGATTCTCTGGATTTTTCAGTTGATGGTTATCCCGTTGACGAGAAGATTCATCCAATGGTTGCAAAGGCGATCGCGAAAGGTAAGTCCCGAGCGCGTGCCGATGAGGACGAGGAAGTTGAAGAGGAAGACATTCCTACTCGTGCGGACACTTCTACTTCAAGCGCCTTCGACGTTAGCGCTGAGGAGTCACAGGCTGATGCATTTCCGCTCAATCTCGAGAGCCAAACGGATTCTAGGCCAGGCGACGACTCCCCAATTCTCAACCGGCGGCTTGAGTTTGTCGACGTACATGAGCATGAGCTAGCCGACCGGAGACCAATCTCTACTCAGGATTTGCGTAACACGTCAGGAAAAGGTCGAGGAATTGGAAAAAAGAAAAGAGGCGGGATGTCTGAGAGGAGCTCTCCGTTGGGTAGGTTCATCGAAGACAACGACAAGCTCGATCAGCTGAAGAGGAAGGTTGAGGAAGGGGAGGCTGAGCGGAAGCGGATGCAGGCGGATTTCGAGGAGCGCGAGGGTCGCTTTCTTGCTCAGCAAGCGAAGCGAGATGAAGAGGCTAGGATCCGCCATGAAGAAATGATGAAAATGATTCATATGGCCTTTAGCAACAAGCTGCCGATGAATCTGTCGGCTTCTGACATGCGAACTTCGAGTGTGCCACTAGGCGGGACTTCAAGTGCGCTAGAAGTGCAAGGTCTGAGTGGATCGGTATTGCCTAATGTTCAAAGTGAAAATGGAGGTGCAGGCGTCAGTGATTCGCAAAGACGTTCTCCGCCATCTCCCAGTACCGAGGTGTGTGAGCCTTCACGAAGTCCAGCTCCCCAAGTACCCCCTGATACTCAGACGAGGGCGATGTGCACGGGGCATCTGCAGGTCCCCCCCGAACTTAGTTTCTAGATTCAGTGTGCAGTAGTTGAGATGTATTTTTCGGCAGAAAAGAAAGAACTCTTGTAACACGCGGATTTTTGACCAAACTTTTGTAATGTATTAATATTTTACCGCGACAAGTTTAGCTCGACACGAACTAAACTGCTTGGCTTTCTTTGTTATAAATTCAAATGTTACCGCGTACAGTTTAGCTCTACTCAAGCTAAACTGCTCGGCTTTCATTCACTTCTTTCTGTATCGTCATTCATCCCCATTTTTCCTGATTCCCAAGAGATTGTTTTGCGCTGCCCAGATTTAAATTGTGATGACCGCGCGAACGATTTGCCAGTCAAGGAAGATTTTGTCCGAGGTCTAGTAGATGACGATGTCATCCAGCAGGATCCGATCTCGGATGTACAAGAGCCGCCTGCTAATCTGGCATCGAACACTATATTCGGTAATTGGAGACTTTTTGTTGATTATGAGACTATATAAGGATGCGCATTTCAAAATTGGACCAGTAATGACGACTAAAAATCCCATATGTATAATGGTATGCTACTATTATTATACATAAAGGCATGGAAGTGAACAAAAATGTGAGGCATACATGAAAATAGTTGCGTATGAAATGACAACTCGTTATGAATGGAAGGGAAGGTGCGAAGAATGAATGGAAGTTTAATGAATTAATTGGGATTGAAATACAATTATAATGGAAATACCATCAATGTCTTGAGTAACTTGGAATAGCATACTAGAAAGTAAGCACTTAAATATGTTCTACACCTAAGCATTTAGGGAGTCCGTCCCACTAGTACGCTTCTAGTCACACTAGTCCGACCCACTATTTTTTTTTTGCGGCTAAGTCCTTTTTTTTGGCGGCCTCCATGGCTCTAAAAATCTCAGGCCCATGACTGTATCCTTGTGTGTTGCCTGGACAGGAATATGTGTCGTTCTTGCATGTTTCAGGACGCGCTCCCGAATTGTACGAGGTGGTATTATAAGTAGAATACGAGGGCGTTTGCGAAAGGGAACGTCTTGCGCTTCTCCGGAGGGCCAGACAACGATCGGACTCAGAAGATGCGGCCTTGAGGGCGTGCCTATCCAAGGAGGACGTGGAGGAGGGCCGGGCACCAAGCGAGCGGGTAGCCACCTGCGAAACAACGTCATAGGAAGATAAGAATAGGAATGGAGTGGGAAAAATAATGAGGGCGGTTTGGGATGGGCGCTCGTAAAGAAAACGGCACGCACACGGAAGACAAGCAAAACAAAAGCGGGAAAGGGATTTAGGGTTGAGGAGGGCACCTTGGCTGTGGGGACGTCCATGCGGGGAACGGTAGGAACGAGGGGGGCGTCGACGGGAGCATCCGGAGCCGATGGAACTATTGCACTGTTGGATGGCGGGGGGAAGTCGAGGCGTGGAGGAACGGAGTCGGCGGGGGAGGTGTGGCAACGGGGGCCTTCCATGCGGAGACGCCGGCTCGGCCCACGACGAGCGACGGCGTCGTCCCTCGAGGGTGAGAGGTGTCCCAAACGAACGAGCGTCCGTTTCTCCTTGGAGAGGGGGGAGGGCGACGGGGCGTACGCGCGGGGGACAAGTGCTGGGGGCGGGCTGTTGACGACGCCGTCGTCGATGCCGACGTCGCGGGAGTAATCCACGGCCGAGGCCGCGTCGACCGCCGAGAAGTGGTAGAGGGATGGCATTTGGAAGTCCGTGACGTCGCGAGAAGGGGATGCCGGGGGCGAGAGGGGACGGGAAGGGCCATCGACTACAGGGGCGTCGCATATGGGGGTAGACTATGGGCAAGAACAAGAACAAAAACAACAAAAAACAAAAACAGACATCCAAAAACAGAGCAAGCATTAGATATGTGAACCACATGATAACAAGCAAACACATGGAGGCATTTCAAATCAATTTATTGAGTTTGGCGAGCCTCATGATGCTCTTATATAAATTATCGCGGGGGCTTAGCGCCGCATTGCCGAAGGGGTTGGACCTAACAAAAAATGGGATGCTACCGGCGTGGAGCACGAGCCTTCTAAGGTAGGGGGCTAGCCTATCGACCAAATATGTGTCTTGCCTATCGCCGGTCCAAGTGTCCGGGAAGATGACGTTGCCCGGGGGGTTCAACACGCTCTTGGTGGGGCTGTCGTCGATGAGGAGGGTGTTCTCAGGAGTCGGCCACCACCCGTGGGGCGTCCCATGTAGACGGGGGACGCCTTGCCAGAGTCTTGAACGGAGGACCTTGAGGAACTGTTGTCCTCCGCCTCGACCGCCAAACTTGGGCACCGGTCGGCCTTTCTCGTCGAGCAGCTCGTCGCAGTCCTCTTGGCCGAGGACGAGGCAAGGGCTCGGGAGATCACGGAATAAGAAGTGGACGATGGGCTCCGTGTTGTCCATGACCATGGAGCTCCACACAACGACGTGGGCGAACTCGACCACCTCGCGAAGGAAGTCCCGCAGGCCGGGACGGGCGCGGACAACCTTGCGGTTAATGAGGGTGTCGAGCTCGCCGTCGTAGTCCCTTTCGTCGGGGTGACGGAAGGGACGCGTGGGGACCCTTGGGATGTGTTGGGTGTGACACAACACCTCGTTGAGGTCAAAAACGAGGAACGGTTTGTTCCAGGTTCGAGGTCCACTGGTCGAGGGGTTGCGACCTATCTCCGGGGGGTCCTGTGATGAACAACGCGACTAGTTTAATTCTATGATCCAATAAAGAAATTGTTGCGTTGAAAATAAAGACGATGCATTATGGGAAAAGAGGAGGAAGTGAGGAGGGTGCAAGGAGAATGTTCAGAGGGGCACAATTGCGAACGACCGTTCGTGAATGAAGGCTGTGGGGCGGTGCGCATCATTTACGAACGCTCGTTCGTGAGCGCGGATGCATGCATATACGAACGCTCGTTCGCGAAGGATGTCAAGACGGGGTCGCACAGTTTTACGAACGAGCGTTCGTGAGTGAGGTGTGCATGCAAAGAATGCAAGGACGCGCAAGAGCACAGACAACACAAGACGCGAGAATATGCAATAAGTTGAGGGGATGCGAGCAGAGATCGTCTGCTCATATATTAATTCGGTGAATATGTACATTTGTCTCGCGTGATAATCTATCACAATTTCCTAAGGAAAAAATGCAGTGTCCTACAAAATTGATCGGCCCAAGCGATCACGTAGAAAAATGCTCGCGCGGGCAACGTGATGTCGATGGAGTTGAAGCGCCAAGAACACAACGCGGGGGGTTAGTGATATTACGAACGCGCGTTCGTAAAACATTTGGCATTCTCAGAGATGAGTTACCTCTTTGATTAACGAACGCGCGTTCGTAATATCCATTGGGGAAGCAGCCTCTGGATCCATGACCTCCGCTGGACGCTACTCCTGAGACGACTGGGTCTGTTGGATGAGCTCCATGTCGTTGTCCCCGCCCAGGTCGAGTCTCTCCATGCGGACATCCTCCATGTGCGCGGACGGATGTCCTTCCTGGTCAGGGCTCTCCACGACCATCCCACGCGGACCTGCCGAGTCATTGGGGCTCCCCTACGTTTCCTCCACAATGACCATGTCAGTGTGTTGCGCAGTGTCATCGCCCCGCCTATCTAGAACCCTTGGGACGACGGTGAAAGAGGCCGTGTCGGTGTCTGTGGGCAGTCCTACCCTTGAAGGGGGAGGGGTGAGGACTGCCGGACCTGAAGATTCACGAACGCGCGTTCGTAAATCTTCGTCCTCCCTTAGCGCCGCCGTGATTGCATCGTGGGAGGTTGAGGCGGCCGCCGTCACTTCCGGGGGCAATGGACTTCCCGCCGGCGTTGGGTGTGGCGCTGTTTGGTGGGAAGGCCCTCCTTGGTACATGACTGGAGGTGGGGGCTGTGAGGGGTATCCTCCAAGGGGGAAGGGGTAAGGTTGCTGGACCGGCGCAGAGAGGCTCTGCATGTTTCTGAGCATCTCAAAGATGGCGTCGGTTTTGGCCGCTGAATCCCTCAGCTGCTCTTGCAGCCTGGCCAGATGCTTCGCGCTCTCCTCCTGTGCTGCAGCCATCTCCTCCTTCATCTTCGCCTCCAGCTTGGCGTTGAGCTCAGCGACGGTGAGTGCCTCCTCCTTCACCCGCTTGTTCTTGTCGTAGTCCACGCCAAGCTCGGCCATGATGTCCATGTCCCCCTCGTCCTCGTCCGAGACCTCGATGATTGCTCCCGGCGGCAACTCCACGTATGGAGTCTTCTTCATCCTCCTCCTTGTGTTGCGGAAGAGGTCCAAAGATGGCCGCGAGCGTTGGTCGAGGATGTCCAGGGTTTCCATCTTCGGAACCACGGCGGGCCTTGGAGACTGTGACGTCGAGCATCCGCCTGGCGTTCCGAAAGGCTCCGCAAGAGATGTTCTCGCCGGGAGGACGTCCAGGGTTGTCCCCGCGGACGACCCGGTGTAACCACCCGGCGTCCCTTGAGGGTCGGGAAGATCCGTCGTTGGCGGCAAGATCCGAAGTGGGGGTACGTCGAAGGACTGCAAAATGGCGTCCACGTTGGCGGAGGGGGTGGGCTCGTCGTCCTCAGAATCGTGGAATGGTATGCCCTCGTCGGCGGGCATACTGAAGTCCATCCTGGGGACAGAGATGTCCTTGAGGTCCATCGTCGACGCCTTCGCACGGTGGATCTTGAAGTCTTCTTCGTCGATAGCGTCAACGAATGTGTTGACTACGAGACCCATCATCTGTGAGAAGAGAGCAATAAGGTCAGAAAATACGAACGCACGTTCGTAAACATCAAAGCGTAGCGTGCAACGAGTTTCAAGCATTACATTACGAAGGGGTTATGTTTACGAACGAGCGTTCGTAAACATGAATGCGTCACGTGCAGCGACTGTGAAACAATACATTGAGAAGTTGGTTAACTTTACGAACGAGCGTTCGTAAATGGAGTCTGGACAACTTACCATAGCCGCATACATGAATTTGGAGCCTCCACATACATTGTATACCGTCTCTCCACTTATAACCAGACTCTGCAATACAGAGACGTAGAACTCCATCCTGAGTTCCATGGCGGGGAAGACGGTGTAGAGGGTCTCTTGCAGCAGATCCTTGGGAGGGGGATGCGGGATGCTGTAGATTTTCTTGAACGTGTTGTTTGCCTTGATAGGCGGTCGCCCATCCCTTAGCTCATTGTACGTCAAGAAAATCAGGCTGACCGCTCCCACCTGCTTGTTGCCCCTGGCCTCGTTGATGGCCACGATCCCCTCCGTCTTCGCTAGCACGTACGTGCTGTGGAAGATGTTGTACTCGAATTTGATCTTCTGCTCGTACAACTCTGTGACCACAGACAGCTTCTCTTGTTCGACTATCCACAGCCAAACGTGTGGCTCCCTCATGGCCGGCGATTTGAACTCCATGAACTTGGCCATGAAAGGGTTGTAGAAGGGAATGTCCTTCCCCCCTGCCTTGACGCACCCGGGATCCCCCTGAAATCGATGAGGGCAAAAGGGCAACCCCGTCGATCCTCCCTCACCTCGGCCCTGCTGATGGTGCCGTCCCACTTGGAAAATGTGACCCTCTCCACGCCGGAGGTGATCACGCAAAACCTTGCCACTCCTTCGAATGTGGCGTTCCTCTTCCTCTCCAAAAATTTTAAGTACAGCATAACCTCATGGGGATCCGTGTCGGTTTTCTTAGTCCTTTTGTTCCCCTTCAACTTCAAAACCGAGGCGTGCTCCTTGACCAGACTGCGCATGGAGGCTCCGTTGATGTTGTAGTCGACCTTTAACATTTGCCATTGCGGCCAGATGATGTCGCCGTCGACTTCAAAGATTCTGTACTCTGGTACGAGTACGCTCAACTCTCTCATGGCTGCAGTCTTCAGCTTCCGGTGGTCACACCACTCTTTGATAGAGTACGTGCCGGGCTTGTGCTTTGGCCTCTTCAAAAAGATCTTGGGATAGGGAAGGGTTCTTCCCACGGTGTTCCCAAGAACATGAATCGCACACCTCTTCAGCTCTGACTCCGTCAATCCCTGGAGGTGTCTAAAGAACTCCCTCAGTAATGGGGGCGCTTCACCGGTTTTTTCCGTACTGTACTTCTCCTCCGTGTCGGGGTTGACCAAATCGCCCGAGCTGTGTGCATCAAAAAACTGGGTCCACAAATCCCATGTGTCCCTGTTGCAGCAGATCAGTCTGAGCTCACCCTTCAGCTCAAGCACAGACTTTGTGGTGGTGGACTTCATATCGATGGAAGAGAACTTGTCTACCATCGCGTCGCAAAATGCCTGCACAAAACAAGATGTCAGTATTGCACATAATACGAACGCACGTTCGTAAAGCACGTCAGTAATTGATGTTTTCGTAAGTCCAACATTTTACGAACGTTCGTTCGTAAACTCACCTTCCATTGAGGAGACTGGTTCTTGGCGTTCTCCCTCTCCTTTGGTGGGCATCCGTGTGCCACCCAGACGTCTCTCGCAGCCACTATGTTAGCCGCCCACGAAGCCTCGAACGCCTTGATTTTGTTCCCCGAGTTCAGGAAGGTTGAAATCTTGCGCAGCTTGTCCCAATCGTCCGACCAGACCAAGAACGCCTTCCAGTACCGCAGGTCAGCCTTCAGCTCGTGCTGGAAGTTGTCATCCTTGAGGATCTGTTGCGACGCCTCCAAGCTATGCTGACCATCTATAATCCAGAATTCTCCATTCTGGATTCGCGGCCAATCCATCTCTGTCGGTCGGGATGTCAGCCCCTTGGGCATGACGCAGACGGTCTGCCTATCCCACTTTACGTTGTTCATGAGGTTGTTGATCTGCCACTTCACCCCACCGCTCTCGCGAGACCTTACCACCCACTTGTTGGGGGACTTTTCGCACTTGAAGCAGTCCACGTTGAACGTGAAGTGGCGCCCCATGGGCCAGCAATCCTTTGAGTAATTATTGAAATCTTGTAGGATCTTTGTTGCCTTCACTGCATCTGGATTCTCACCCTTCTTTAAAGGGGTTGGCATCAGGGGAGGAGAGCTCACCTCAGTGCCCTCTGTTACCCCAGACCTCTCCATTTTGTCCCGGGACCTCTTCTATGGCGTGGAATGTCGGCTGGGACCCTCCGTCACCCTGCTCGCGGAAGGCACCGGCCTGGGTGCACTTCTCGATCCTCCTGCCCCGTATGCTGATGGTTTTCGTGGGCTCTTCTTCTTCTTGTTGGCTTCGGTGACCGCGCTATTGTACTTGGAGATATTCAAGGAAAGCGCGGCCAACTTCCTTGCTGTCCAGTACGAGCTCAGGGCGTACTTCGTGAACAGGTCCTTCACGAAGTGTTTGGCATCAGCCACTACGTTATTTTCTGCGTATGTGTAGGAGAAACTATGTCTCCTGTACTCTAACAGGAGGTTAATGTGATCCTTCTTATTTTTCATGTCTAAAATCACATAATCTCCTTGTGCCTCAATTGATTCTACTTCCCAAGTCTTCATCTGCACCCATTGCTCTGGCTGGTCCGGCGTTGTTTCCAGCTCGTAGGTGAAGCGAAGACAGAAAAGACCGTCTGATGTTTTCTCTGGCAGTGCCGTCCATTCCCCAATGAAGTCCTCCTTCGGGACATAATTATCGTTTCCGTTGGGGTCGGACAGTGACTCTGGTAGCTGATCTATCTGCACTGCGAACATCTCAATGGCGCTCCTGCTCGGTCTAGCCATCTGCAGAGCACATAAACATTTAGTATTGTGTTTACGAACGAGCGTTCGTAATTGACAAGCAAATCATATATACTAATCAATGAACGCTGGCTATGGGTACCCGTGAGGAGTTTTAATTATGTCTTCGCTGATTTCATTTACGAACGATCGTTCGTAAAGAATGTGGTTGCTAAGGTGTATTTGACACAAGTTTACGAACGTGCGTTCGTATTGTTTGTAAACAAGTCCACGAGTTGTCCAGTGTTATCTAATTTCCACGAGGGTTGTTCGAATTTCTATGAGCATCTTCTAAATAGGTGAATTAATACTTTAGTTCTTAATTACGAACGTGCGTTCGTAAATTATGCTACTTGGGAATGCAGACAATTACCATTAAGGGTTTGGGATATTATTATAGTTTGTGATTACGAACGTTCGTTCGTATTTTTGTATGTTTCATTTGGATTTGAGGATTTGAGGATGTACAGGGTATAGACGAATATACGAACGTGCGTTCGTAAAAATGGAGGGTGAGGTGCGTATTTACGAACGCACGTTCGTATATGTTTGTGGGGTAAGGCATGTTTTCACGCCACATTTACGAACGAACGTTCGTAAATGTGGTCATCTGGGATTAGGAAATGGTATATTTATTTATATACATATATCCGTACATATACGTATACGTATATGTACATATATGTACATATATGTATATATGTTGTTATGAATGTTGCGATCTGGCATTGTTCATGATCCTGCAACTCGTGATCAGATTGATGAAACACAAGTGAAAAATGGAATCAGAACAAAATTGCGAGTCAGTGATTGATAGTTCAGAATGAAGAGGAAAGTGTTATTTCATACAAAACATGCCATACCTCATAATGCAGAAAACAAATCACAAGGAATTCATCAAACAACAATTTTAGATTGTGAAGGACTGATTTGTAAAGGAAACCTGTACTCACATTGAATTGTTGCACAGAAAACCTCCTGCCTCCTATTGAGAAATCCATAAATCCTCACAAATGCACACCAAATTGTCTTTCAAAAGCGCTGAATTCGCTTTCAATTGCAATTTCACTTTGTCACACTCTCAAGCCTTCACAACTTTTATGCAAATCCTACACAAACCCTGATGTACACAACTCACAACCTTCAGAAATCTCAAGCTTTTTGAAACTCTCAAGCTCTCAAGCTTTCCTACTCTCAAGCTCTCAAGCTTTCCAAAACTCTCAAGCTCTCAACCTTTCTGAAACTCTCAAGCTCTCAACCTTCCTAAAACTCTCCACTTCTCAATCTTTCTAAAACTCAAGCTCTCAAGCTTTCTAAAACTCTAAACCTCTCAAGCTTTCTATAACTCTCAACCTCTCAAGCTTTCTATAACTCTCAACCTCTCAACCTTTCCTACTCTCAAGCTTTCCTATTCTCAAGGTTCTGACAACACAACAAAACAACATACACAATGACGCTCTAAAATTGGCAAGGGCTTTGCCGCACCTAAGAGCTCCTCTCCCCCTCTGCTCCAAATGACAAATGAGGAGGAGAGAGAGGGGCGCGGGGAGGTAGTCGGCGCCGCTAGGGTTTCCAAGCGGCAGCCACGTGGCTAGGGCTGGGATGGGGGAGGGGGATGGGGATGGGGATGGGGGGGATGGGGAGGGGATGGGGAGGGGAGGGGGAGGGGAGGGGATGGGATGAGGATGGGATGGGAGAGGGGGAGGGGGAGGGGATGGGGATGAGGGGATACCATGGGGACATGGAGGGATGAGGGTTCAGGAAAAATGAAATAGGAGATGGGAGGAGCTTAGTTTAGGGACATAAATTTAACTTTCCGTATCCCCTTAGTACCTCGACATATGGATTCCTTGTAAACATATTTTAGAAAAGTATGTTCAGATAATTTGTATTTAACAATTCATGTCATTTAGTAGGTTTTCGATGAAGAATCCACCCCCAAGATGCAAATGTCGTTTTCATGAACGAGACATCTTTAAAGTTCTTCAATGGTTCCTCAAATACATATTACATATATAAATGACTCAATTTGAATTGTGGAGAGGGGCTATCTGATTCTCCACAAGAGGTGGATGAAAATTCAATTTTCAATACGATGTCATTAATTTAATGAGGTGTTAGCTTGAACCACCCTTAATATGATATTTAGTGTTAGATACTCTAAATACAAACGCATAGTACACTAAATATCAGTAACCCTATGAAAATAACTACTATTCATTGTGAACTCAAACACTTAATTTCAACTATAATGGTAATATGTGGATGTCGCATGCACAAATTTTGTGTAAGGAAATTAATATGAAAAAAACAATTAACAATGATAAAAGCATAAAGGACATGGTAGTAGGAAATGTGGTGGCCCATTTAATATGTCCAACACTAATTATCAAAGAATTGAAATTTAGTGTTGACCATGATAGTGTAACAACACTATATTATACAATCAAACACTAAATATCATATTTAGTGTACTGTATTTTAGCCATGTGGTCGCATGTTTTGCTAGTAGTATCAATAATTGATAGTATGAGCTTCCCATAAATTAAGTTAGTGCGATATGGATTATTTAGGAGTCGATATTGTTTGTGTATATAATGCATTGAAGTAACGATCTAAACCCTAAGCCCGCAAACCACATAGACAACTTTCACAAACTCTATACCCTAACCCCAAACCCTAAACCCTAAACCCTACATCTTTTTATCTTACCAACCTTTCTTATATATGACCATGTTGTGGTCTATGCGCATCATGTCAAAATGGTCTACGAATGTTGGTTCGATTGGAACTTGCCTTATTTGGATCATAGCAACTATAATAATCTAGACTCATGCCAATAATTGTCATTTTGATATAAAACATTGGTTTAGGGGGTGAAGAGTGAATTTTGAAATGCTAGCCCTTTCACCTTAATAGTTTTGAGTGCAATTTGATCACAAAATACACACTTAGTCTTATTATAACATGAATGGTTTAAGACTTCAACTTAAATCAACAGTTTAAGCTATGGTCATGCACATACTTCTTGTTGCAAATAATACAAATATATAATTGTAAGTGCATACTATTGTATGCACCATTCCAAATTAGTTATCCATTTTCACACCATGGTGGACCTAAAGTGAATTTCCAATAGGACGTCAAGTCATTTAATTAGGTGTCAACTTGAACTAACGATCGAATACTAGTGCATTAAACTTTAATTTTCACCAATGATGAATTGCAACAATGAGTCATATTAATATGGGGCGATGTTTGGTGAGCCTCCAGTTCCAAATGTCCTCAATCTACCTAGCACAAGCCACTACGGATTAAGCAACTTTTTATTGGTATTCATGCACTTGGTGACCATATTACAAGCATTTTTTTTATGTGAATCATATGATACCTACAATTTTAGGGGATTCCACAATATGTTCTTAGCCACTCTTACCTCATTGTGTGTGTGAATATATATATCACTTAGACCTTCATCAATTCACTTGGACTTCACACCTTAGTCGCAAATAATTTAATACTCAATGTTAACCCATCAACCCATATATATATAATATAATAACCCATATATAAAATAGTAAAATATAAATTATACACATATATATATACACATATACACATATACACATATACACACATATACATATACATATACATATACATATACACACATATATATATATATATATATATATACATATATATATATATACATATATATATATATACATATAGACATATAGACATATTTTCGTGCGACCTTGGTAACAACTAAGGTGTGCGACGGATTTATAGATTTACAATATGTTGCGTGCACGCAACACATGTTCCATACATAATGCTATTTATATATTGCGCATGGATGGAATGGCATATTGTTAGGTCAAAGTAGGCGGCGGGAATCCGCTTTTTAAATAGCATCCAAGGGATTTTGAACCATCGGGGGAAAGGTACTTAAAGCTCTTCCCCCCACAGAAGAGCTCTTTTCTGCGGCACATCCAAGTGTGCGCTCCACAGACCTGACTGGAACGCGCTCAAACCATTTTCTTGTGCGCCAACCCCACACCTCCCAGGTCCACTACAGACTGCACATACCCGTATATACCGCCGCAAATACCGGACGTTTACGAACGCACGTTCGTAAACGTGAGTTGGTAGCACATGCAGAAGAGGTACATAGAGATGATGTGAATTGTTTACGAACGTGCGTTCGTAAGTTGTTCACAACCGTACTCGACATTGAGTTACTTATAGGCAGAACTAGGCACGAAAATTGTGTCGATTATATACGAACGTACGTTCGTATATCTGCCTTCAAGACCCAGACGCGCATGAGTTCCCGTGTAACCGTTTTCTCCAACGGAACATCTGATGATGGGATATTTACGAACGTGCATTCGTAAATATCACCTGGGATTATTTTTCAAGAATCCATAAACATTCCTTAATTTATACACTTCTGTGCATTGGCCACGTTAACAATATGGAAGTTAAATATGAACGCTCGTTCGTATTTCTCACTACCATTTATGTCCACAGAGAATTATGTTTTCCAATTTTACGAACGCACGTTCGTAAATACCACCTGTCCACCGTCCACGCATCCACCAACAGACCTGTTAACGCAAGCATGTGTGGAGGACTACACCATGTTTAGGATAGATACGAACGCTCGTTCGTATTTGGCACTACCATTTATGTCCACGGAGAATTATGTTTTTCAATTTTACGAACGCATGTTCGTAAATACCACCTGTCCACCGTCCACGCATCCACCAACAGACATGTTGACGCAAGCATGTGTAGAGGACTACACCGTGTTAATGATAGATACGAACGCTCATTCGTATCTGTTCAATCACGATTTTAGTGATAGATGTCGATTGTCATTTTTCACTGGATATTGAATTTCATGTATCCCTGTAACGTGGCTATAGATATCTCTATTCGGACGTGTCCAATCATTTTTGCCTAACACTGTCACGGCTGTAACATACATATGATCGGTCGTATACATCTGCCCCTATGTTTTGGCTGGAACTTACGAACGATCGTTCGTGTACATAAGCCCTCCATTTCGGCTGTAGCTAACGAACGATCGTTCGTAAACTCTCGTCCATCAAATACACGCCCCTCAAATATGATGCTTACTGCATGTGAATATAGTGGCAAGTATATTTTTGGTGCTCTTATAATATGTCCCATTTAGATTTTATTGTATATTGGGTTGATGTTTTCGTCCTCGCGTTCGTGAATATATGTGCTTGTGTTGTCCCTTGGTGGTGGAAAACCCTTCCAATGTTTTATTTGCGACTCCACCCAAAGCCCTTCATGGGTAATATATATCGGAATGGGGTTCCGTTGTACAGGGATGTCTGAGTCCCGTGTAGGATTTGTATGTCATGGGGATGTTGTCGAACGCACGTTCGTCTTCATATGTGAGGTCCCTCAACGGTGTGTCGAGTGTTGGTTGTGATTTTTCAGCCATATATGTAGGCATATCTCGTATCCACTTTTGTATGCATTGCGGTTGTTGGTGTGTTGGTCATTTATTGGTGGTTTGTTTAGGTTGGATGGCGATGCACGTTGGATATAGTTCATTGGAGTTGTCCACAAAAGCTTCCTCTTCCGATGGTGACTATGAACTATCTTCGGCATCGGCGGGTAGTCATGGCATGGCAAATGCCATGGGTGGGTTTGTGGATGCATCCTCCTACGAATCATTTGAAGCGCATGAACAATCTGTACGTTCCGGGGATGACAATGATGACATTCCGTTATGTGCCGGTTTCGGTAGGGAGCAATGGGTGGGCCTTGATGTTGTTCTTTTCAACGATGTTGGTGTCCCGGTGGCAGATGGCATATGTAGAAACTCCGATCCCCGTGATTGTGTGGATGCCAACCCCCTTGGTCCCGATGATGTGGGTGTGTGCATCTTGAATTCTTTGCTTCCGCTTGACGTCCCGGTGACATGGAGATTTTCCTTGCGTCGATGGCCTCTTTGTTGGGTTCTCCATGACGGAGTAAGCTTGTTGGACCATGAGCGGCGCCATAAGCAAACGCAATTAGCTTTGTTGGCCAAAATACGTCCTCGCAAAGGCCTACGCAAATATGATTCTAACCGTGTGCCTCGTGGAGATAAAGAACGTCGACGGGATCGCATATTAGGAGACGAATCTATCCGTCTTGTGTCCGCCAAGGACTGTTGCGAGAGAAAATGTTGCCAATTTTTCCCGCGGGAGAAAATTTAAGTCCCTACGTCAAGAAATGTGGCTTGCGGATTTCCGTATGAGATCGGCAAAGAAACTCGAGGTCCACAAAAATGTCCACATTGACACCCATGGGCATAAGGTGGTCACACTTGAGAATGTGGAAGTGTGTTGTACTGCGTGGTATACTATCCACGCCGTGTCAAAGTCTGACTTTTATAGGTTTCAAAAGTATTCATCGTTGGGTCGCCGCTCTCGATTTCATGGCAATTCGGGCACAATGAAACCTAGAGAGGCTACACTCCAAGCCTCCGCGACATTCTCCACCATCATAGTCCCATTGGCCGATGCAATGCCCCACAAGACGAGGACATTGTCGTCAGGGGAGAAAGTTGTACAAATGGTGTTGCCCACGGGTACAAAATGGAAGAACATATTAACGGACATCAATGAAGTGGGTCGCATAGCGGGATGTGGGCCCATTTCTTTGTCCAAGTTGAGTGATTAAAAACCAACAGTTTGCCGAATACATTTTGAAGAGACTTGGGGACAAGTTCGCTAGGTGTACGACGTGTAAAAAATACAAAGGTCTTTGAGACGCCCACCCCATAGGCACCGAATCCCACACTAGACACCAAGCAAAATATATTGAACATGTCAACAACCAAGAGGCTCACCGTCAAGATTACTACAAGAACTGTGCTCTATCCATAATGAGGCCTACAGAGGTTCTAACAATCATCCATGATAAAATGGACCACGCCAAGACCACATGCCCTTGTTATGCACGCAAAATAAAGGCCACGGATGGTCTCTTCAAGTTGCCCGAATCTGTCACAGGTTTGTATTGAATCACAAATAATCTGTATTCAAATTCTCTCAAATTTTACTGGGTGTGTTTGCCAAATGTCCAATTTCATACCTCCGTTTGGAGTTGTCGTTGTTATTGTTGTTGTTCAAGCATCGTTTGTTTTTTTCCGCAGGGATGATTGCCCACGGCCATGGAGACGTAAAGTATGCCCATTATGGGTTGGATTTTTACCCTGGCGATGCTAACCACACAGTGGGTTCATTTGTAAAACTCTTGCGCGATCTGGAGAAGCCGCCGTTACATTCATCACGTGCACTTTTTGATGGTTGTGGAACGACACCCCTTTACGAAGCAGTGCTTGTGGGGAAGGAGGTTTGTATGTCGTCATTGCCAGAACCACCGGGAGAACCTATTTGTGCAAAACCATTGCCTCCAACTCTTCACGTTCAACTTGATAATTGCGCAAAAGACAACAAATGTCGATATGTATTTTGTTATTGGTCATTGCTCGTGGCGAAAGGAATCTTCAAGGAGGTGTTTGTGTCGTTTTTTATGGTGGAACATACACACGACGACATTGATGCATCATTCGGACGGTGGAGCATGAAGTTGCATGAAGAAGATTTTCCAACCATACCTCTTCTTATGAAATCGTATATGGATTTGGACCATATGCCAGTAATTCCGCACATGATTGAGGAAGTACCAGATTTCAAGGCCTTCATCAAGTCATACATGTTGAAGGGAGGGGACCGTTTGGTGGGGCATACCAAAGCACAACAATTTCGATTCTATATAAGGGATGATGGTCTCCCAGCCATGCAATTCAAGCTTTTGTGCACATCTCCTAATTGGGGCCCGGATGATGGTATACTTGTATGGCGTCAAGACAATGATGGCAAATGTTTGCTCCCGGATGGGGATCCAAAGCCTTGCAAACCCGACCCCATGAGGAATGGGCCGGAAATCATCAAAGGCATATCCGGATTCATTGAATATTGGAAAGAGTTGTGTGAGGAGGACATTACTAGACGTGTTAGAGATACTCATGAACCTTTGATTGCGTATTGGGATCGCATTCGTTCCGCCCTAATGACACTTGGTGGTGACACCCGTACAACTTTAACACAAGGATTTTGGCCACAAAGTCGTTTGACGTTTGTCGAGTCCGACACCATGGTTTTTAGCAATGGAGACGTTCGTGAAGAGTTCGCAATGGACGAGCATTACGTTGGCCCTGCCCGCAATCGACCGGCACCGTCGTTTCGTGTAGGTGTTGATTGCCATGAAGGTTATTTGGTCCTTGTACGAGCAGGGGATGAGGAACATCCCAAGCCAATTTGGTTGGTGAAAGCATTGTCTTCACCCAATTTTGTTCGAACTAGCCCCAACTTTCGTCAGATTGAGGTGGAATATTGTCGTCCAAGTACTAAAGACCAGAACGTGCTACGCACTTATTTAGGTTGGGACACCAAAAAGAATTTTAAGTGGACAGTGGACTCAGCGTACACACCGGTTTGGATAAACACGGATACTATACTTTGTGCTTGGAAGCCGCGCAAAGGGTCCAAAACAGAAACAATGACCATCCCCCAAAAACATATAGATTTTGCCAAAGACAACTTGGCACGTATTGCAGCGGCAGAAAATGACGCCGAGAATGGATATGAAGCGGAAGATGGAGATGTGTAAACATAACATATTAGGTGGGAGTTAATGGCGAAAAACATGGGCGATTGTAGATTTGGTTTTTAATAGACTTAGTGGACTTGTCACACTCCATTGTGGTATACGTTTGGGATGTGCCATCCAAATTCATAAGAGCCTTACTTATGGGATGTGCACCCCAAACTCTATAATGACATAAACCATTTGTTTTTTTTGGAGTGGATTGTTATTTTCCACATGGAGCTCATTTTTCATTTTAATTGAAATTCTCTATTTTTAGTAATAAGAATATCCTTTACGTACGAATTTTTAAATCGTCATGTTCTTGATATTTCCAATATTCCGTATGCCCATAATATTGGCATCCCAAACTATGGGCATATTTTATTTTGAGACTTTCAAAAGTCTCCAATTAACGAATATAGTGTTATCGGCGCTCCCAGGTTTGGAGCACAGTTTTGCTAAGGGCCTCGATGGCGCCCACCAATCGTTAGGGTCTATGGGTGTCCACGACGATTTTGATGAGAGCTATGATGAGAAGCAGGTAATTTTATTCTAATCTTGCATGTGACATTTATTCGTGGATTTGTTTGGGAATGAGTTGGTTTTTGGAATGAATACTATACATAGAATCCAAAGTAATGTCATCGTGTTCCGGCATTTTCTATCCAGGTGAGCGAGGCATCTGTCAGTGATGTAAGTTCTAGGGACGATTTAGGTCCAGTTTCATCAGATTCCCCCCGTGCTTGGTTGAATGTTGTCACGACCTCAATGGGATTCTGTGCACTTGTGTGCCTGCGTGGGCCGCAAAGGGATCCAGAAGCCACGACCTTGGTGTACACTCTCCTACGGTACCAATTGAAGTGGGGAAAAAGCTAGTCTGGGTGAGGCGAGGATGTTCGGACTTCCTCTCGCGGTTGTCAGCGTTTGCAACTCTTACGGTTTGGAGTTCGATGATGACATCAACAACCAAGGATATATGTGATTACTTGTTCGGTCCCATAAATCCTATCAAGCCTTTACGAGTTTTAGGTCAGGAGGACTGTGATAGAGTTCCGTTGCGCAAAAGTGGGGGCCGAACATTCTACATGAAAGAACACGGAACTCAGAAAGATATCTTCCTCAAGTCATTATCAGACCATCTCTTTAATAGTTATGATGGTCTATATACAGAGGCTAATACTCTCGTCATAGACGATAGTCCGATTAAGCACATGCTAAATCTGCCTGCTAACGTTCTTTTATTATCTTCTTGGTCTCACACAGTCGATGGTGCGGCGGAGGATTCTGTTTTATTGAACGTGCTTTTGCCGTATCTTTTGGGCCTACATGAGTTCTGGGGTTCTCTTAAGAAGTATCGGTCGGCTCATCTTCTTGGACGGCCTATGTTCTATGATGATCTTGCTACGTGTAGACAATATGTCAATATCCGGGATGCCTTGTCAGATTGGAAGAATTTATCTCGTCCTTCCATGTCGGGTAGTTTTTGAGTTTTATTGTACTGCCTTCATCAGAGGGTTTTTGTATATAAATGGTTAATTCCATTGAATGTGATGTTGTATCTGTTGGTATGTTCACCATGTTGTGTATGAAGTTTGTTGTGCCGCTTTTTATTGTTGAGTGTTTTCATTCGAAATGATTTTAATATACTATGCAGGGCCATTGTCGGGCTTCCTTGGATTCTTTGATGAATGCTGAGGATTTGGGGCCTTCGCTTCGAAGTAGAGGTCTTTTATTGCAGTCTGTTGCCACGGCACAGTCTACCATGGATTTCTCAACAATGGCTGTGGACAATGGAGTGGTTGAAAGCCCTGTCACTCGGTCATCACGTCTTGAAATTCTGAGATCCCCTTCGCCTACGTGGCCGCCCTCAAAAATTGAGAATCATTCTCCAAACCGAATGGGGTGTACTTTAGCCAAACGTGCCCTATATGGCACAAGGGAGGATGTTGCTCTTTGTCCCCCTGTAAAGGTTAGTTTCTATTTCCCTTTTCAAGTCATTTCTGTTCAGTCCGTGCATTCTTTGAGGTGGGTGTGAAATTTATTCGGTGTGGCTCAGATTGAGGTATTCTTGTAATTAGTACGAGGAGTGGTATTCCTTTTGTTCATTTTTTGCTCGGGCCGACCTAAATGGGCAACGATGTAGTTGCTAGAAGAGTGGACATGCTATCGTGTTGCGATAAACCCTTTTTAGCTCGATCCCATCTAAAGTCATGCTCATCGTGTCACGTGCAGGAACCATCTTTGGAGTCTCCAGAGCCATGGGGTGCGGCGAGAAATGATAAGGGATTGATTAAACCTTCGTTGACTTCTCGCCGCCACTCGCTGCCAAAGGCTAGCATTGGGGAACAGCGTAGGCAAGGGTTGCAGCGTCTTCTTGATAGTCCTATGATGCAGGGGGATATAAGTTGGAGACGTCAGTGACAACGGGCATTTATTATATTTCGTATTGAGGCTTATG
Organism: Polytrichum commune; assembly: GCA_950295325.1. Taxonomy (NCBI): domain Eukaryota; kingdom Viridiplantae; phylum Streptophyta; class Polytrichopsida; order Polytrichales; family Polytrichaceae; genus Polytrichum; species Polytrichum commune. Next base: position 66,477,605 of record OX485803.1, on the reverse strand, counting down.
GTGGAACACCCTAGAATAGTGGTGGATGATTTTTGAGGTACATAGAGGTTATAAAATAAGGTATTTGCCATTGTCACTTAGTGTAGCTCGGGATCAATTGTCCAAACAACCTTAATCATCTGTACAGAACAACAAGGATCCAATGTTGACTGGTGGCGATTAAACCTTAGTTGCCTTAGGTGATGATATGGACGGATCTGAGAATAGGGTGGATTGATCCGCACCATTTTAAGTGACCTAGAGAGGATAGGTCCATCTTTTGTGAAGGAGGATGTTTGTTGCAATTAGGATGTGACCAACCTTTATGTCAAATATTAGAAAGGTTGAGGGGTGGCTCGCATTTGTAGAATTTTATAACATGGAATAAAACATGGAATAATGGAATATTCTTTGTTCCTTTCCTCATTCTTCTATTCTTTGTCTATTGAAGCCCTTACTTGTTAAATATTGTTCATGGTTGATGCGTGTTTTGGAGATTTACTTCCAAAAGTCTCGGGGGATGCACAATATATTATGTTTGAGAACCACGTGCGTTCATGACCCCTCCTAAAAACCCACTAGTATACAAGAGGTTATATGTCTAGAGACCTTTGTATACATGTGTATTCCATTTTAAATATATGTTTAATGTAAGTATACGTGAATATGTTTCAATATTAAATGTGTTTATTGTATGTATACGTAATATATCAATGCTCAATTTAATATCCCTTCTGTGCACTCACGTATACTCGTACATGTTTAGTACAGTGCACCCCCCAAGCCAAAAGTGAACAGAGTTATGGATTCATCTTAGCTCGTATATCTCCCAAAGTCCTTCATATTTCCCAATATAACGAATATGGTGTTCTTGTCTTGCTGATACATATATGGTGCATGTGTTGGTCTCCTCCCACCTCTCACGGGTCTCTTTTGTAACTCATTGCAATCCCTCCCTCTATGTTTGTAGCTCTAGCATGCTTTGCATCGCATTGGTAGTTTGTCATACTCCACTAAAACTTTTTGGGTTGGAAATGTTCCATCTTCTGTTTCTAGATCTATACTTGTCACCCAACCTTTGTTGACCATAAGATTCATACAAAACCTTGGATCTCTTGCCGATTTGTTTGATGTATCAATGCCAATCACTTCCCCTAGCGTTTTTGCTATGGCAAGTGCTTGATCATGATGTTCAAATGGAAGTCTTCTTAAGGCTACCCATGTGGGAAAAGCAAGGTTACTAGGGTTGTCCGGATTGAATCCCGGAACCCAGCTTTGGATCATGCAAGTTCCCCACTTGGATTTGTATGGTGACAACATAAGAGCTCTATTGAGTGCATCCGAGTCCTCTCCTTTGAGGAAGAAGTACCCTTTGCCCACGTTTATGCAAAATGTTAACATACTATCTCCTATTCTTTGGTTGAAGGCTTGTAACCACCGATCCATGTCTTGGAGGGTGGATTTAGGGCCTACAAACTTTGCAATGAATAGTTGATCCTTTAAGAGAGCAATGCGTGCACTCACTTTCATCGGATCCACTTTGAAGGTAATGACATTCTTCCTAACAAAAAAACCACTAAAGTTCCGCTCAAGATTTGTTGGGAGGATCTCACCAACTTGCTCTCTAACTCACCCAAACCTTGCAAACCAATACCCACGAAGAACGTGGAGGATATTATGAAGGGCATACCATATTTCATACAATATTGGGATATTTGCGGGAAACGGATGTTGGTGATCATTCCGCCACCAAATGAAAACTAGATAGGATATTGGACATGTGTCCGTTTTGCTTTGACGGACCTTTATAAAATGAGCCCCTTACTTTGAGGTAGAGATTTTGGCCACAAAGTCGTGTGAATGTTCATGCTTCAAAGACTAGGCTTTTGGGGAATGGGAAGGTTCATGAGTAGTTTGTTGAGAACGACCATTATGTTGGGCCTACCAGTAATTATCCCTCACCATCTTTTTTGTGTTGCAGTGGATTGTCATGAAAGTTATTTGCATTTTGCGTCTTGGAGATGAGACATATGCTAAACTGGTTTGGGTTGCAAAAGCTTTGTCTCAACCAAATTTTGTAACTTCTAGTCCTCAATTCTGACAAATTTAGGTGGAATACTACCGCCCAATAACACAAAATGAAGATGTAATTTGTCATTACACATTTTGGGATACAAATCATAATTGTTGTTGGAGGGTGAATTATGATCATGGTCCAAGTTGGACGGACACAAATTCCATATTCATAGCATGGAAACCACAGAAGAATCTTAGTGGATCACTATCCATTTCTCAAATGCACATAACATTTGCAAAGAATAACCTTGCATGTCTTGGGGATGAATCGGGCCAATGAAAACTTGGTAGAAGCCAAATTATTTGGTTGTGAACAACTACCAATAATATCCAACATTTTTGTATATGGTCTAAAATTGTATTAACATATTTTATATTAGTAGACTACTACACTAAATATGATACATAGTGTCATATGGTATTTTATGTCCCTATGGTAACTTTTTAGATGTCATTTCTTATGAATAAATTTATAAATGCGATCATGGATGAAGGATGAGTTTATGTATTGGCCAAACCCCTGCCTTCTCTTGAAAACAATTTATGATGAAATATTTTCATGGATGATTGAAATTTGGATGAAAATTCACTTGGTAAGTGACAATAATTGCAACACTATAAATCTATAATCTCCCCCCCCCCCAAATTACAAGGAATGACAAATAATGTTGGGTTAACATTTAGTGTTGGTGATACTATACCTTGGTTTGCAATTAGTATTGAGCAAGACAATTAGAATTGGTGATATTAAATATCATATTTAATGTAGTAAGTCTATATGCATCGTGGGTTCAATACAATTCGGCTAAAATTCAGGTTCTTAGGAATCCCATAGTATGTTAGGGTTTGGATGAATATCCATACATAATATCCAATAAACATCATTTTTATTTTATAGTTTTGTTTGGGACAAAATTTATATGTTGGAATCAATATGCATTGATTCCATTGTGGTTTTGTAGGTGAAAGGGTTAAGGTTTTATTCTATATGTCTAAAATAGTATACTTTCTTTTGATTTTATTGATGGAGTAGGTTTAAAGTGCTCTACCCAATGTGCTTATATTGGCCAACCATTAACTTTGAGATTGGACTAATAATATATTTCTTGCTGATATACCGTAGGTGGTGTGTATGTTTGACAAATTTCATTTGATGTTCAAAAACAATAATGAATGCCAACTAACATCTACATTTTCTTCTAAAATGTCACCTCAATGTCACATGCCTAGTAGTACGAGTCATTTCAAATTTTAATGTGTCAATTGATGTGTGATTTTTTTTGTTCACAAGTCACATTACAGATCCAATTCTAAATTGTACGTGTCATTTGATGTGCATTTTGTTTTGTGCAAGTTTTGCGAGTCAAATGTCAAAAACTTCCAAAAGCTTAATCAAAAATACACATTGACAGTAGTCTATGTTTAGGGCGACTTCATGTTGGTCATCTATGTACTAATTGAGACAATGGATGGTCTCAAAGTACCTAATATAGTGTTTCTTCTTGGAAGTTTGAATCAGTGATCGGGAAGATTTTTGGGCATAATCGGTTGAGATCCTGGTGTTTGCAAGTCCAACCGGTTACATGTTGACATCCTCTGGTTTTCCTTTATTAAATTGAGGTATATTCTACAAATTCCTCTAAAACGATCGGTAATTTTCCTGCAGTCTTGATCTTCAACCGGTTATTTCTCAAGCTCAACCGGTTCATCTGTAACTAACTGCCGGTTCCCCCCGATCATTGGTTTGAATCCTGAGTTGTCATGTGTTGAAGACGGCTCCGAATTTCCTGTGGAAGATTCTGGCAAACATATTTGAAAATGTTCTTCTATTTTGGCTACCAGATGTCTCAATTTCTAAGTTGCAAATATTCCTGAGAGAATCTGATAATGCATGCAGATTATGTTACAGTAAATTGGTACCGGACAGACGAATCACTGCAGCACACTTTGCGAAGCCATGTAAGTTTACTCTGTTGTACAGCTGTTCTATTTTTGACAGTCTTGACCGAAGAAGCAGGTCTTGAATGTAAGCGAGGATACTCTTGTTTCGTTTATCTCACAAAAACAACAATGTAAGCGAAGACACTGTATGTACAATTGATGCAGATTGCGACACTACGATCAGACAGAGGCCAGACACATCGCTCAAATTGCACAACACAGTCTGTGTTTTTGCTTTCGCTTGCGTTGTGATTGTACTTCTGCATGCCATCACATCCGCTCAATACTGATTTTGTGTTGAAAGTCTTAGGGTTTCGACGTTTTACATGTTCCCGAATGACTCTCCACATCTGAATAAATCTTCAATATTCACGAAATGTTTGCTACCTTAATTAGCTCACTGTGGTAAGAGTTTGGTCGATTCATACACTCCAACTCCAAACACCAAAGGAAATCAATTACGCCAACTGGACGATCGACAGGTTCAAGATATCTCCTCCCAGTCATAATATATATCAGCAACTAGTTGCAAATTCTACATGCAAATGTAAGAAGACTGTTGTTCTCATCCGGTACTACAACACTACATTTGCACTGTAATATGTCCAATCTTCGCAAAATGTTACTAAGTATGTACAGTAATACAACATTCGGATAAATCATTGGAGGAAGAAAATAACAAGTGCCTGACCGTGGGACACATACTCTCCGCCATGAATATTTCACAGAAATCTGATGAGCAGTGTGCTCATATTTGAGAATGCCCGGCTCTTCATTCCTGCAATTTGGAGCTGGAATCGGAGGAAATAGCTGACTCGACCTCATTCAGAAATTTAGTGGAAGGAATCTTAGGAGTGCGTTCAATTGGAGCCTGTCCAGGCAAGCGGCGTAATCTGAACTTGAAAACAGAGAACCGGATTTATCTTCGGTGTATGTGAAATCCATCACCTGGTACAGTCCCAAGTAGGTGTAAAGTCCATAGCAGACGCCATGGCCACCGACTCTCTTTCGCACCACACGCACAGGCTTTGCATATTTCATGCTGTTCACCAATCCTAAATTGCCTTTCGACAATCGCTGGTTTTTGCATTGACGTCCCCGGGTTGACGTGACACTCGATCTTCCTCCTTCTCCGGTGTACACGATCTCTTGCAGGTTGCCAGCGTCGTCCTCGTAGCGACCAGCTAAGGCGATGCACACTGCTAAAGGTAACTTATAATCTACATGCACTGCAATTGCATTTACGCAACCAATGTAGTCGATACCGCTCATCCAACGTCTATGCAGGCCTACGACAGCCATCTCAACCTTAGAAGTAAAGATTTGGTTCGCAGTTATCCCCGGGATGTCTCCTATTATTTTTGGCAATCTGGAGGTTTTATCATCGTGTGTCATTATGTGGAGAACTTTGAGATCCGGTCTTCCATGGAAGGCCGACCTCTGATAACGCGATTGAGCTTTAAGCTTCGGGAACACCCGCTCCTCTTCGTCTAGTGAAGCTTTCATGTAGAGCGCAGAAAATCTCAATAGCCTCTGCTTCATCTGTACTTCAATCTTCTTCAATGACTGGAGTGACAGTGTTTTCGTTTCAACGACTTGAATAGATCGGTTGAGAGGCAATGAATTGATTAGGAAAGGTTTGGAGTCTGACTCACTTGATGCTTCCCTCCTACCTGCTGGAAGACTCGTTTCCGGAGCATATTCGTCTTCGAGACCACTTGATTGTTCAGTGCTTGTTGTAATTGCGGTACCTCGTAATTTACCCTTGCTGACAAGCTTGACAATGCGCTCAGATCTCCGGCGACTTTCTTGTGCGGGAGATTTTACCTTCTCGGCATACAATTCTGAGTCTGGTTCGAGTTTCTGGTGTGTGTTGTTCCTGTCCTCGTCATCGCTGTAGACAACCTGTTTCCGACGCCCTCCCTTTTCGACACTGTGATATGAAGTGGAATTCCCTTGCTCTACGTTTCCTTTATGTTGCACATTACGTCGCTGTCGTACATAACACTTCCAATCTGCACTCAGGTTTCTGAATGTTTTCTGCTCGTCGTCCATCTTGTCTGTATCCTTTCTAGTAACTTGCTGGACTACCTCGCGCTGCTTTTTGTGAATACTCGATTTCTAGTGCTAGCGCCGTAGTTGTTCAAGTATCCAGTGCTCAATCTGCTCTTAAGAGTGCACTAATCATCCACCAATCCTATTCACCTCGCAAAGCAGCGCAAAAAGCACCTTCCAAATGGCGAATTATGTATACACTAATTTTTTCTATTCAGTATCCGGCTAGAAATTAATGCTGCGGGTGTAACGTGACGACTGAATTGAGTAAAAGAGTCTCTAGTTCAGATTCCTCAACACTTTCATGGCTTTGTAAAGATAAAGCGATGAAAATTGGACCCCGGGATCACAGTTGTGTATGTCTTCTTGGAAGTATGGTCATGAGCAGATGGAAATGTCTCCATCGGCTATATCAAGTGTTATTGAGAAAAAGGCTGTGTCGACATTCAATGTCGCCCGTACTTATGTTTTTGAGTATTATTCGGCGATAAAAATCTGATGATCCTGTAACGACTTGCCGTACCACGGAGGTAACGAGGGTTGCTCATTCTATGTTGTCAACTCTATTCGTTCATTTACTAGCGCTTGGCTATGACTCCCGGTCAGGGTCTTTTCGTATCGATACCACAATCAATTCAAGGATTAATTTGCTACTAAGCTTAAGGGCTAGGCAGTGGGAGGCGAGTCATCATCAACCCTAGCAGCAAGTAACTTGAAATGCAGTTACTACAACCGAGGTTGTCTGGAATCCTTTAGTATGATTAATGCATAAATTGTACCGATATTCTGGATTGCTGGTCGTGATGAAACTATGATGCAAAATATTTTTCGAACTCATTATATGCGGCGTTAATGTCCAAATGATACTCTATTAAGAGCCATGAAGTTTTCTTTGATCACTTAGTGTCATGTCATTGCAGAAACAAGAATAAAGATGATCATTGCCAGTCCTCTCGATCCACATCATGATGGTGGGATTCCCCTCGTTAGCCATCCAGCCTTTCGGATATACTGGCGAAATTGCAGGTTCGAATCTTCAGTTATTATTAATTATAGGCCTTGTATGAGATTGAGAGTTGATATAATGGCATCTTCGTGAATTCTTGACCTGTGAGTTGGGATGCCTACACTAGCTTCAGAAAGGTCTTCGATATTGCCATCAGTTTCTTCTGGTTATCATCTCGAGAATGTCTTTTTACTCCACCTGAGGACGCAGAGTTTAAATTGCTGGAAAGCACCGGAAAGTGATCCAATCTATATTGTCTTTGAGTCTACACATCTGAATAAGCTTTTTTACAGTCGTATCCTGTCTACACAGTATCTTAGTGCAAAATGGATATAAAAGATGGAGACGAAGACAATCTGAAAGCAGCTGACAATTCAACTGTCACTCTTCACCAAATACTTAGCAAACTGACGAAATTGAACGTTCCACATTTTCGACGCATTATGACGTCCTCGACGGTGAGGAGACACTCTGGTGGCGTGAGTCTGGTGAGACATATTTGTCCACGATCTTTCACTTGTGACAATCTTTAGGAAAATTGTGATGAAATAGCACCGGTGCATCTTTCCTGTCGTTGGTGTCTGGAAATTTATGTCTAAATTATCACGTCAAGAACAATTGGAACATAATTTTTTAGATTGCTTGAGTTTTTCCTTGCTTGCACTACTTTGCAAAGTTCATTTTTCTTCATCTCCTTGGAGTCACGAGTGTGTCTACGTATTGCAGGATATTCCTGCAGAGTTTGTTCAGGAACACGGAGACAAATTTCAAGAGACCGTGTTACTGAAGGAACGACGGTATGGGCGGGTGTGCGCTTTGAAATTGAGAATCGATCACTCTAAGCATAGGAACAAATACAAGGTGGTCATTGGTTGTGGGTGGTCACAGTTCGCAAAAGATAATGGACTCGAGGTGGGCGACGAACTGGTCTTCTGCAACGTGGCTATGTCGAAGTTTGTTGTGCATATCTTCGGCCAGGACGGAAACCCTAAGAACCGGCGGCTACTCACACCTGATAATTCAACGACTATGCATAGTAGTCGTGATGAAATTGTTCCAGGTCAGTCGAATGCTTTAAATGTTGGTGCAGAGGAAGATCATGTGGAACACATCATCAAGGAATTTAATCCTGACGCGAATTTCTCCAACCAGATAAAGAGGATCAAGATTCCGAAGGCTCTGGTGAACAACGACATCGTGTACCCAAGAATGACAACAGAATTCAGCATAACTCTGAGGCGCAAAATCGATAGTCTTGTTACAGGCTTCCAGTGTCCCCATTTTGTGAAGAGAATCAAAAACGTCAATATACGCTCGGAGGGCAGCGTCCAACTGGTAAGAAAAAAATTAAATCATAGAATTATCCTTCAATTCAACGGGAAGTGGTTTTCAATGATTTTCCATTTGTTGTTTTGCGTACAGTATGAATTATTTCTTGCCACTTGTGGTGCATGATCGGAGGTAATATTTCAATATTGAATGAAGAGCAATCCTATTTCGGTTCATTTAGCACCTCTTGGGATGTCAAAATGCGTTTGACACTCAATGAAGCGATATAGAATGTTCTTCGTTCAAATCTCCACACTACCTCCAAGCATGCACCGAAACTTGCCGAACATGGAAGGTCTTGTAAGCAAAACAAACATCTCCCGACCAAAAGTCATCTCGAATTAGAGGATAAGTCTATGATTGTCAACTTTTTCTTCCATGAATATGTTAGTAGTCATGGCTGCCTTAGAGATTTTCGAATCTGCTCCTATATTCATCGTAACTGCAAGTTGCCTAATTCGCTCGTGAGATTTATGTTCCACTGCAAATTATACTCATTGCAGAATATTCCGACTGAGTTCACACATAAGTACGGGAAGTATGTTCTAGGGTTCAAAAACCGTCTTCAGGGACCAGACGGTCGGGTGATGGAAGTGAAGAGTGTGAAGAGAGGGCAATCAACAAGGTCTCCACAACTCTGTTTTTCAACTGGATGGCGGGCTTTTTTGCTCAAATATCAACTCAGCCTGGCGGACGTGCTGATCTTCTCTCTTACAGCTCCGGCATTCTGGATTGTTCAATTCGTTGACAGATCAAGTTTATCCACACTGGATTGAAAACAACTCCAGCACTTGGCCAAATCTTATATGGAAGAGTGATCAAAATTCAAATTCCTGGCAAATCATCATATGAAGAACTTTTCAGTGAGTTATAATGGTTACGTCTTGGCATCATGGCAAGTCAGGTTGCTTGTGGGATGAAGAGTCTGCATTAGGATTGATAAAGGTGTGCTTCTTACTGAGACCTGAAGCATCCATGTGCCCCTTCTATGGTACCGGATCCCTAAAGCACATATAGATTGCTTCTGTAGTAGATCCTTAGCGTGTGAGTATTGGCGTAATAGATTCCCAAAGGATTGTCGGCAATAGCTTTCCGAGTGCATGCACCGGAGACATTCAAGGACACGACATCGAAAAATTGTATTATCACATCTGAGAAAATGTTGGATGTCGGAAAAGGATGTCTACGAATTTGCTGTGACCTTCTTTTGAGGTTACACCTAAGGATTTAATCTCCGACACAATTAACGCAAAATGATCGAAGCCTTCGGTGTCAACGTGATGAAATCCTCGACTTATGTTACTTTTTCTATTATTTGTACAAACATCTTGGATTTGTGGTCGTGATGAAATTTATAGGATGCTTTCTATTCAAATAAGTACACGACTACAACAAGATGCCTGCTAAACTGACAGTATCATTCTTGTGGACATTATTCACAAGATGATTCGAGTACCAGCCGGCTTGAAGTTAATTCACCGATCACCAAGTTTCACGTCGAGTGATTGGGCGACAAGGATGGATAAAATTGATCATGTCGGGAATCTTTCCAAAACTGTAATGATCCTTCTGCCAGTTACGTGGTGGATCTCGATTGTTGATCGGTGAGCTGATTATTGATCGGTGAGCCGATTATTGATCGGTGAGCATAAATCTTGAGCTCAAGAATTGATGACTTCAATGGAGTTGATAATGTGACGTGTCACATTTCCGATGACCTGAACCAGAGGAATTAATTGTCAAGGAAAGGAAGCGTGGTGACGACGTGACTTTCCAAGTAATCCGAATTACCGAACTACCAAAAGCGTCTCTGAAAGAGATATTGGATCGTGTACTGGTTGATTTTGGTGTATCGGATTTGGAATACTGAGTCCACGAAAAGTCGGATGTACATATCGCAGGTATGTGGTTTCTACAGGATGTTATCCTTGTGAAGAACTTTAGTAGAGGTGATTTGCAATGAGGTACCGGTGGGAATATTTCGGCAACCATTCTTGGTATTACGTCAGATAGCTAAAAACGTGTAGCCACAATCTGCTTGTGCACTGTCCAAAAGGTTTGTTTCACACGGACTGGTCAATTGAGTCCGCCGATAAGAACGAAAAATGTCCGGTGAGACGACATAACCTAGCCATTGCTACAGATGTCCAGCCGGAATTGTCCTTATAGTTGGAAGCACCATTGACACCTCCTGCCAGCCATACTTCGGCAAGCATTACTTGTATAATTTATAGAAAACTAATTGATTTTAGGATATACAAGTTGCTTGTGATACGCTGTCCAAGGTTTGCATGACAACAATGACAATCCGAAACACTCTGAATTGAGTACTCCGATAAAAAAAACTGTAAGACGACGCCATAACCTCAAGAATATACATCTGTGTGAGGATGATGACTGTCTTCATTCCTGTAGTGTGGAAGTGGCATCGGAGGAAGCAGAATGGTCGATCTCGTTGAGGGAAGCACTGGAGGGAATGACAGGGATGCGTTCAAACGCAGTCTGTGCCGGCAATCTTCTTAACGTTAACTTAAATATCAAGTAACCGGATTTGTCTTTCTTATATTTAGGAGCGTCGGCACCTCTTTCCAGCCATATATAACTTACTTCCGCAACAACCATTAAATAGCTAGAATTACAGGCAGCTAATTACTAGCTACAATTTGCTTGTGCACTGACTAATCGGTCACAAAAGGTGTGTCATCACATTCAAGTCAAACCGAAGCACCACTTGTCACGTAAGTCCTCCAATAAGTCTTTGGACAGTCTGGTGCTCGATGACATAGCTTAACCACTGCTACAGATACTAAGACGATACTCTTCATGCCTGCAGTGTGGAGATGGAATCGGAGGAAGCAGAATGATCGACCTCATTGAGGAAATCACTGGAGGGAATGGCAGGGATGCGTTCAATCGCAGCCTGGCCCGGCAACCTTCTTAACGTAACCCTAAGCACTAATTAACCAGATTTCTGTTACTCGTAGTGTGAAGGACGATAGGAATATTGGCACCTAGCTCCTTCCGGTCATACTTCGGCACAAACATTGTAGTACTAAATAAAGCTTTAGCTACAATTTGCCTAAGCACTGTCCTGTGGTCGACTCGGTCACAAAAGTATTGTATCACAATCAAGACAATCTGAAGCAACACTGGTCATTTGATTCCTCCAAGAAGTCTGTGGACAGTCTGGCGAGACGACATAGCATAGCCACTGCCACAGATATCGTTCAGTACTGTGAGGAGGATGAATCTCTTTACTCCTGCAGTGTGGAGATGGAATTGGAGGAAGCAGAATGATCGACTTCATTGAAAAATTCACTGGAGGGAATAGCAGGGATTCGTTCAATTGCAGCCTGCCCCGGCAACCTTCTTAACGTAAACCTAAACACCAAGTAACCAGATTTCTCTTTCTTGTAGGTGGAATCCACGACCTGGTACAGCCCGAGGTAAGTGTAAGATCCGTAACAGAGATATCGACAACCAAGCCGCTTCCGAACCACACGCACAGGCTTCGAATGTTTCATGCTGTTCTGCAGACCTAAATTTCCTCCTGACAGCCACTGGTCCCTGTACACTCTGCCCCTTGGATCTCTACCGCCTTCTCCGACGTACACAATCTCGTCCAGGTCATTGGTTTCATCATCGTAGCGACCCGCCAACACTACACACACTGCCAAAGGCAAAAATCTGTCATAAGAATTTGAGGATGATCCTTCCCCGACCTTGCTGACGAAGTCGATGCCTCCCATTACACGTTTGTGCATGCCCACGACGGCCATCTCCACCTTGGAGATGAAGGATTGGTTCACACATGTTCCCGGGATCTCTCCTATCATCCGTGGCAGATTTTTAGAGGTTTCCTGTGACGACATGATTTGGAGGACCTTCATGTCCGGCCTTCCGTGAAACTTAAAGGATGATTGGGGTTTAAGCTGAAATTTCTTAACCCGCTCCTCTTCCTTCACCGAAGCTTTCATGTAGAGCGCCGAGAATGTGCATAGCCTCTCCTTGACTTGCTGTTGGATCCTCAGAAGAGAATTTCTCGACATGGTTTTGGTTTCCACGATAGGGGCAGCCTGAGCCGTTACAGTCACATTAGGCTTGATGACTCTCGACCTGATGCGGAGATCATTATAATTCGTCTCGAATTCCGAGCTGTACTCACTTGTTTCCGTGTCTTCGATTGGAGTTCTAAATTCCGGGTCGTCGTCATCGTCGTCTTCGGGGCCAATTGAATGCTCGGAACTCCTGGTTGTGTTCGGGGAGTAATTCTTTCTGGGAAGCTTGGCGATGCGATTCGACCAGCGACGCAACTTGCGTGAAGTTTTAGGTAAATTTTCGTGATGGTGTCTAACTTCGTTGATTTTGTTCCTGCTGTCCTCGTCGTCGCTGCTGGAAAGCTTAACCAGTATCCGACGCACTCTTTTGTGAATTCGGTTGGAATCAGATGCTCCATAGTATAAATCGTGATCTGCACCACTGTAATTACATTTCCTCAATGCATTCTTCCCGCCGACCAGCCCGCCTTCCATCTTCGGCTCCTCCTTATAAAGTTGTGCCACCTCGCAGTACTGCTTCTTGTGATGATAGTACTCTGCAGACTCGGAGCTGGTGTCGTTCAAGTGAGAGCTCATGGTCGACATGGTTTGAGCGTGATTTTGCAAGCACTCACCCGGATCTCCATCCTTGACCCGTTTTCCGAGTAGTTTTGTCTCTGCAACTGGAGCCATAGCTGATTCTCGATCGTTTCGAGGCAGCCAATCAGTGTAGAGATTCACACCAACTCCGAAGTAACTGTGATGAGAATTTGTCGCAGCTCTCGTGAAAGTACAATTTTAAACTTGGACCTCCGCACTGACTTGTGCAAGTCTAGCAACCTCTGTCACTGAATCTAAAGCAGTGTGAAATTGTGTGCACTAGGGGATAGCTTTTTGGTTGCGCGATCAGAAACATATACACATCGATCGTGGCGCTCATGGCTTCATTTACAAGTAAATTACCATCTACAAAGACACCACTCACATATAAGTCATATCATAATTTATGGAACATGATCACTTTGATTAATTCAACATTTAACATGAGTTTATCGTCAGGTCCAGGATTGAGGATGCCCAACGCGGGCTATGGCTATGAGCATTGAGCATCGCCGGCATTGTCTTCGGCAGCCACATTGAAGTGTGATTTAAATGTTGTGATCAGTAGTGCTAGTCGTCATCGATCGACATTTTATGTAATTTACCAGGAACGTTACTTCCATTGTCGGTGTCAATTGATTAGCTCATGTCATAATTTCTAGTGCTTGGCATCGATCGAATGCGAGTTACTTGCTTGACAAGTTGACTGGAAGGAACTGACCTCAAGATTAAACTCAAGGAGCTCTTTGTTCCATAAAGACATATTAATACATCATTATTAAAGTCTACATTGTAACATTCAAGTATATTAACCGGCTGGCCAGTCGTCATCAAACCCTAGCAATAATTCAGAGTTTTGTATTTTGGTTTTATGAGCAAGGTATTGAGGCCTTAAAGTGACATTTTAAGAAAGAAAAAATTATATTTCAGGCAGGTTAAATAGCTTGGATTTTTTATAATAATTAATTAACTAGAAAATCTTTACAAATTTTACAAAAATAATTCATTAAAATAATAAATTCAGATGCAACCTTTAGAAATTCACAAAGTCGTCGTAAGGGAAGAGCTTTCAACTCTCCATTAAGGGGGTTTAGTGATGTTGAATTGCAAGGTGAGATTCGCCACAAAATCATCCTTATTGCAGGTGAGGCTCCTTTATCAAATGAAAGTGTTTTCCCCCTTTTGTGGATCACTTCTTACACTGCCTTGTTAAGCAAATAGACCCCCAATTAGCCATTGTGTTGGGCCAAAGTTGGTGCTTTGCAAAAAGTGTTATTGCATCCTTCTTACGTACACTGCTACTATGAAAGGCCAAAGCCCGGGGGGTGGGCTCTTCATACCATGTACAAAGGAACATGAGTGTAAGAAGGGACATGAGTGTAATTAAGGCATTAGCATGCATAGTATACATAAGGGAGAGGTATTAACTTTCTCTAGTGTGTACCTTTGAAAAGGCTATTAAGTATTATGAAGTAAAGGTCGATGTATAAAAGGGCCCCCCTAAGTTTTAGAGAATTTTTTGACAATAGATGTGTTGGTTTCATTTAATTCACATTTTAATGCATTGGTGTCATATGGTATCTGTCCTCAATGACTCCCTTGTCCATTCTTGTTAGGGTTCGCATTTGGATTATAGGACAAGCTAGAGGCTCTTGGAGTGCTCATGGGCTCCCTTGAGTTTTGCTCTCTAAATTTTCATTATTTGTTTGATGCAATCCGTTGAATTACATGCTATGAATGAAAAAATGTTCAATAAATTCTTTATTAGAAAGTGAACAAGGATGATAGATGTAATAAATGCATGTTTGATTTCTAATTTACGATTTGTATATGTAGTAGAGGCATTTATCTTATTAAATTGAGAAGCTTAGTATAAATACATGAGTCCATTTTCTAGCTAGTTGTTAGTACGTATACATTTAATTTTTCTCTATAAACTTCTTGTATATAGGGGGTTTAGTTTCATAGTGACCCATGCATGTCATTTAGGTTTCCAATGAAGAGTCCACCCCCCAGGGCCAAAGTGGTCTTGTTTTGAACTTAATGCCACATATGATTATCACTTTTAACAATGACTTATTCAATGGGACCATTGCAATCACTTGTCGACATTGTAAGGATGGAACATAGGTGTCACCAAAGGAAGGTGTTACTTTAAGGTCTCTGCATGTTGGCATCATAATGCACGATGAAGACTATCATTTGGTTTTCTATTTGTTTAATCCAATTTTTAAAGTTGATAATAGGATGCAATATTTTCCTTAAAATAGGAGTTAGGTCACAAGGGAGAAGCTATTATGGCTAATGTGTTGACTACAACATAGGTCATTTATGTGACATTGGATGCGAAGTTGGCATTGACCCGTCAAACGACATTGTTTTGTTAAATTTTTTGACCTTGTTTTTCAAAAAAAATTCTCAAGAGAACACGTCACCTCATTATATATAACTGCCCATGTATATACTAAATATATTATTTAGTGTCATCAATTCTATTGTAGTGTTGCAATATATGTAATGTAATTTCATGACAATAGAATGCAACATATAAACTAATTGTAAACCGCCCGTGCATTGTCACCAACACCAATTGTAAACTTAACATTATTTGTCATTCCTTGTAAAAAAAATTTGGACATAATAGATTTAAAATGTTCCAATATACTATCAATTAACTAAGTGAATTATCAGCCAGAATTCAATCATCCATGACAATGATTCAGTGTTTCATTGCTAGGATCAAAAATATACAAAAAAAAATGTATGAATTAAAAATGAACTGGGATGACAAGTTTTATAAACTAATTCATAAGCAAGTGTCATCAGAAAAGTTACCACAATGATGTAAAAACACCATATGACTTCAAATACAATATGTAGTGTACTTTTGATGAAATTTGACCCCATGAAGCCAAAGAAAAATTCACTTATAGCAAAGAAAAAGAAAAAATTAACGTCGGGCAATCTTAGTATTCATGATGGGATGGTGTTGTCTTGGTGATTGCCATGTTGATTAGCGGCATGAATGAGTGTGAGGTGTCTAGTATATACATTTGATTTTAATAAATTCAAGAGTAGGTGGGCAACGGCATTGTGTCTTACGATTCTTAGGCCTTTAAGTGTGAAATAAGAAGCAGTGAAAGTCATCTGGGACTCAAATGCAATGGGTGGTGATTGTGATTAGTCGTATCAATACTTAAACCTAGATGGCTAAGTTACACCTTGGATTCCCGGTGACCAAAATAAGAGGCCATGAACCAAAAACTTAAAGTACCTTGTGGTCACTACAGATCAAATGATGCTTCTAGTACTAGCCGTTTCCTAAACCCTAGACCGTATACACCCTTATGATAGTGTATTCATGAACATGAGTAAGTGGACGACAAGGATGATGAAAATGATGATCTAATGCTCGCCTTGCTACATGGAGGACCTTGATTGTTGGGTAAGGGTGGGCAATGAATGGGGAGAACCGGCTCCTAGTTACAAACCGACTGGTTCGTTTTTTCAAATTTCCGGTCCAAAATCAAAATTCTAGGAAACGAGTTGAACCATTTCTGGGATCATTTTAAGTAGGACTACAAGGAGTAACTTAAGCATTTCAAATGAATCACCATTTTATGACAAAGATGTAAGATGAATCTAGATCTAGACAAATTCAACCCACTATTATCTAGAATCCAGTAGGTTGAAGGTGTTCTCATGAAATTAACAAAAGCAAGCAGACACATTTTGGTTGCCCTAGCCCCTACTAGAATGTGGAGGGCCCTAACCATCAGCCACTAGACTTCCATGCGCTCATTAAACACCGAAGATAACAGTGGCTAGTTGGCACATACGAACCCTACCCCACCAAATTTCATCTACATTTGTTCTTACTCCCACTAGAGTCTGGTGGGCTAATGGAAACCCACCCTAAGCTTCATGTAGCCCAAATGTTGAATCACATCATGTGGTGTTGATCGTTTAGTTAGTTGCACTGGCTCGATGAGTCCAGTGCCAGGGAAGCGAGAAATTTAGGGTTTAGAAATTCTGCTCTGGCTCTGCAGTTGTTGAAGAACAGGAAACCACTTCCAAATTTTAACTGTGAACGTAATTTCTCATGTTCACTGAAAAAAGTGAGAAACAAGAGAAAGGAAGTTGCCCTTACGAAACTTCAATATCATAAGTTCAGAATGTAATAACTTAGGATGAGTTGCAATAACCGTTACTGTATCGAATTGCAATGCGATGGCGAAGGTCTAACCCACCAGAACTTTTCTATAAACTCTGCTAAAATGTGAGTGGCGAAAGATCCTCCGCAATCAATCGGTGAGCTCTTCCAGAATCTTAGATTTAGTGAACTGAATCTGCTGCTGCTTAGAACCGGCTTCAATCATGCGATGTTAGTAGAAATCGCGATACAAAAACTCGTGGGCCTTGGATTGATGGAGTCGAACGTTTGAATCTTTGGTGCTACTAGTGTTCGAATGATCCATCCGAGTCTGTTACATGTTGAAGTGATGGACTTGGAAAGTAAAGACGTCGAGGATGTGAAGAAGGCAACAACGTCCAGTTGGTCCAACTTCAATGTTCATCAAATGTTGCACCAACTGGAGAAATTGAGCGTTCCACATTTTCGGCGACTAATGACCCGCTGGATGGTTGAGCACAAATCTGGCGGGTGGAAGTTGGTGAGTTTCTTACTGTCCCCGCCAGGATTATCATACTGCTCGACCGACCGGTAAAACTCAACTAACTTCCAAATTATGAATAAACTCTCAAACAATTCACTCTGATCTCTGCCCGTCCATGCTCATTGAAGGTTTTATATTAGTTCGTAGGGAATTCCAACTCCACAGACAGAATTCGGCCAATATATCGGATCAAAGAATTCTCTCATCCGATTAGCAAGTGCGCATTATGTAGATTGGGAGGTCCTTCAAGCTTGAGAATCGATTTTCGAGATGCAAATCTCATAGGAGATAGAAGTGAAGATTCCTTTTCTCTCTTTTTTTTGTTAACGATTAACCTAGAATGGTGTCTGACTATATTTTGAGCGCGTAGTCCAATCTCATCGTAAAGGTCACATACGTTTTTGGTGCCCATTCTTAACTACCAACTTAAATTACCATATACCACTCAAACATAGGTGTCCAAATTAAGAAGATTGACATACATACCTTTATCCCATTTATTTGACATTCTCTGGAATTTCTTGTCAGTTATGTAACAGACGAAAGTCAATACTTGATTGATCACTGGAGTCTTGGGCTTTACTACCAGTTAGAATGAGATTAAAAAAATCACCTCCTGAATCGACCAGTTAGTACAGAAATATAAGTACTATACTCTAAGAAGTTAGAAAGTTCTATCCTTTCTTCTCATGTGTACCTACACACAATGTAGCTTGAGCTCAAGTTTCGTAGGCGAAGGGTAAGGAAATTTGGACCCTTGCAGGTGCCTAGCTAAATTGGTGGAGCTTTGGTTCCTCGATCCAATTTTGGATTGAATCTAAAGTTTAAGCCCGAATTTGAACTTGTAGTCATCGGATTTGAAAGTTCTACAAGTTCAAAATTGGGGTTGAACTTTAAAAGCGATCCAAAATTTCAAAGCTCCACCATCTTAGGCACATGTGAGGGCGCAAATCTTTTTAGGTTTCGGCCCAGGAAACTTGCAAGCTTGAGCTTGTGCTCGAGCTCAAGTTGTGTCTGACAACCCCAACATGAAGGAAATAATAGGTAAGGACACTTTAAATTAAATTTTGCAGGATATTCCTGCCCAGTTTATCAAGGAGCATGGAGACAAGTTTCAAGAGATTGTGTTACTCAAGGTACGGGAGCACCCACGAGCATGCGCTGTGAAAGTGAGAATTTCAAGAGAACATACTCGACAAAAGGTTTTATTTGGACGAGGGTGGCGGGAGTTTGTGATGGAAAATGGAGTGGAGGTGGGTGACGAGTTAATCTTTTGCGTTGTGGCGATGTCGAAGTTTGTTGTGTACATCTTCTGCCATAACGGAACCCCTAAAAAGAAACGGGTTGATTCCCCAGTGAATGAGGGATTGGATGTTGGTGCGAAAGTTGTGGAATCGAATGGCGATGCAGATGACATCATATATAGCAGCACAAAAACTTCTCCGGTCCAGATTATTAAGAGGCCTGGCAGGCTTTCAAAATACATGCTGCCCAACGACGTTGTGTATCCCGAAAACACCAAGGATATTTTCAGTCCGCATTTGAAACACAAAGTCGATAGCCTTCTTACAGGTTTTCAGTGTCCACATTTTGTGAAGAAAATACAACACGTGAATGTACAATCAGGAAGAAGCGTGATACTGGTAGGAATTTCAAACCAATGTTTCAACTCTACTGAATTTAAACTCATGAGTTATCCTTAAAGTCTTCCAAAAACTCATGATGTTTTGATAGGAAGATTTGCCCCACTTTTGACAATTTATAATGTTTAAGGTGTGTTGGTGTTGGAGCCCCCAAATTTGGTGAAATGAAAGGGAGGCGTTTGACTTGGCAAAGAGACTGCTATAATAAATAAAATCTCATGAAAAACTTTTGATGGCACCTAAAATGGTGCTCTGAAAACCTTGACAAGAATTTAAGTTTTATATAACTGTCTCAAGTGGGCCAAAGTCAGACATGTCCACTTCAATTCACTAAAATGAGGCCTGGTTCCGACACCACTTGAATGCTCTTTAAACATTATAAATTATCAAAAAGTGGTGCGAAACTCCCCACCGAATCAAGAGTTTTTGAGAGACTAAGAATAACTGATCTACTGGCCTAGGCAAGATCAGTTCAAATTTTCTTATCATCATATGCAAACTGCAAATGTCTCTGTTAATATGCACATTTCTGATTCTAGTTGACATTAATATGTTGATCTTCTGAATTGGTTTTGTGGCAGAGTTTTCCTGCTGAATTCTCACGGAGGTATGGAAATTATGTTCTGGGGTTCACAAACCGCCTTCAGGGACCGGATGGTCAAGTGACGGAGGTGAAGAGCATTGGGAAAATGCTAAAGCCGTATGGAGCATTCGAAATATCTTTCTCGACTGGATGGCGGGCTTTTTCGGTGAAATATGAACTTCGGCTGGCAGATGTGGTGGTCTTTTCTCTAACAGCGCCAGGATTTTGGATTGTTCAACTTGTTGATAGAGGCTCATCCCCAAATTGAGGTTCCATTCTCATCTGGAAGGACGCATATTACAGCAAGTCAAAAAAATGAAATTTTGTTGTTATATCTTCATCTTTAATCATTTCTTGGACATTTAAGTAACTCTTCTTGAGATTATAGTGTTATTCTTGTAATGAGGTAATCTGGTTAGGATTCAAGAACTAAGTTGAAATTAGAGTGCAAATACAATCCAGTCCATGAAGCAAAACTATACAAATTCTGGTATTTTGAGGCTAACCATTTCTTTACAGGATTGCAATTTTTTTGGGTATATCGTCTGACCTATTTTATACATAAAGGTCATTTTTGAGACTTGAGACATAATTTCATCAAAGAAATCTTTCTGTCAAATATTTATGAATATTTGCAATTTTAACCTTACACAGTACGTGTGGACTTTTGGCATTTCAAGATATTACCATCGAGCTCTATCTGGTTCAAAAACTGGAACTGATTAATGCTTTATATATTTTGATTTCTACATTGATTCCAAAACAACATAATTAAAGCCGATGCTTGCTATCGAATTTGTACATCTAAACTGTAAAAACCAAGAAGCCCAACATTGAATTCCAATCCACAGATGCCAAACCTGAAGAGATTCTAGAAAGTTTGACTTCTGAGGACCGAGTAATCTATTGCATGGTGGGTGTACTTCTGAGGTATTGCAAAAATGAAATGAAGGAGAACAAGCATGTAACTTCTTTCTAACTTAAGGGAATTTTACACAAGAAAGTGTTGTGCCAAAATTCAAGGAATAATGCACTCATACTGAAAGTTGTAGCTTCAAACTTTGGCGATATGCAAAATCAAATTCCACATAATATGCATTATCTTGGTTATAGGGTTGAAATAGCAAGCAGAGAGCATGCTAGAACTTGGATACCGAGGTGTTGTAGCCTGATGTGATACTATGTTCAGCACTAACAAGCCCCTAACACATAAGGTTCTAACTGTTCCAACTTTTAAGTCATGTTGATAACAATGGATTAGTTGAAGAACATGCCATTATACATATGTTGAATCATTCTATGGAGAAAATTTGAGGTAGACAATAATGTTGTCAAGCAAGACAAGTTCTTTGAAGCAAAAAAGACATTACAAAGACCTAGAAGATTAGATGAGAACTATATTGGTTCATATCATTCTTAACTTCACATTTGGCTTGATACTAGTGATATCTAAACTTTCTGAACCAAAATGGATTTATCAAGAAATTCTCACATGAAAACCTTCATTAAGAAGGTGTTGGAACAACCAAACATTGTTGAAGAGAATCTGACACTTTAACTCAAAAAGTCTTGGAGAGGAAGTAGATGAGGGCCCAAACTTGAAGATCTCCATACTTTTTAGTTGATGGAACTTTGAGATCAATGAATTGATAAATTGAGAAAATCAAGAAAGTGGGCAGGCATCCTGTTAGGCTTCTGAGATCTGGGTGGAAAATCCTACATTTATTCTATACATTTTTAGTTACATTATCACTAGCTAAGAATGGAGGATTGTCCACCTGGATCAGGTCCACCATCCAAGTGTGTACAATACACAAGCCATTTTGCACATCGTTTTGATTTCCCAGGTCTAATATAAAGCCTAAATCTCAAGTTATGGCCAAAATGGTATAGGGGCTTACCTTTGAGTGAGCCTGGGACAACCGTTTTTAAAGGTGATAGAAGCTGCTTGATCAAATAATCCCTCTAGATGTGTAATTTTTACAAGCAACACAATGTGCATGCAACTAAAATGTGTTACAACAAGAGATGCAATCCAAATCTAAGATATTTTTTTGTCATTTCTATTGAAGGTGTTGGCCATAGAAGTGCAAATTTATAATCTCATTCTAGCAAAAAATCATGCATAAGTTTAGTTTCACTCAAAACATAGATAACCTTTCTACTCTAGGATTACGAGTACGGTCAGTCCAGGCCAGTAGGACAAATATAAACACGCTCAACTTCGCCATTTCTTCCATACTAGAAGAAGAAGAAGAACTCCGGTCCCTACTAGGGACCGGAGTGAATAAAGTGTATGTTCGTAGGACAACCGTGGCCGTACCCCAGGGTAGCGGCGTTGGGTGTAATACTACTTCACCCTTTGCAGGGAGTAGACACTATGTTAGTAACTAATGTTTTAACCGGTTGAACCGGGGGGGGGGGGGGGGGGAGGGTGGTGTGTAGGATGCATGGGTTTTAATTTAGAATTGTGTGGGTTTTGCTACTTTGTTTGAGACGAGAAGCGTGCGTATTTGTTTGAGTATAAATGATGGTTGATTGTGTTGTTGGTCGCCAAGTCATGGTTCCAAGGTTGGTTGGATAAGGACGTGCGTGTTGTATTAATACGGTCCGGGTTCGATTCGCGTTGAATCCGTCTGAGCGTGTTAGTGCAATACACTTTGACTTGGTGCTGCAAGTGAGTTAATCATAGGCAGGAAAGTTATGCCAACCAGCCGGCTACTCCCCGCCTTTCTGAGCTATAGGTGGTAACTTAATAACTAGTGGTCTGACCACTACCCCTCTTTAATTTTAGTTATGATTTTGTAGGTCTGTGATGGGTTGTCTATTTTCTATTCGTCTCTTGTGGATTAATATTGAGTGTGCATATTGTATGGCAATTATGTTAAGTTGTTTGAATGTGTTCCTAATTTGTGATGTGGGGAGTTTAAGCTTTGTTTCAAGTTCGTTCATTGAGGGGATGTGAGTTGTGGCTCGAGCACCAGATGCTAATACAATAAGTGGGGCTACGTTCCAACCCTTTGCGATGATATTATTTATGAGTGGTTGATATTTTGTGATTTTTTGATTTATGGTTTCAGTGGAGAATCTGTCGTTACAGTATGTGAATTCTATAAATTGAACTGTAATTTCTGGTGTGGGTGCTTCTGGTGGTGGGGAATTGTAAGGGTGCCCTATAATGCATAGAATGTCGGGTTTGAGTCTAGCGTTACAATGACATCTTTGGGTACCACATGTGCAGGGTAGTAACCATGTTGGTATTGTGTTGTCTTGGGGTAGTTCATTATATGTACCTGCGTTCATGAGTATGTAGTGTCTTGTTATTTTATTTGAGACAAGAAGTTTGCGTATTTCCCATACCGCTTTGTTATGTCTTTTTGTAATTAGTGCGTGGATGTGTTGTTGTTTGCACTTAAGGAGTATATGTAGCCATGTATCCGCTTCTAATGAGTTGCAAATGTTACATGTATGGGATGGGTATGCAATTCTACCAAAAAAGAGTTGTTTTCTAGCTTGTCCCATGTATTGTCCGGTTCGGAATTTTACTAAGCACGTTTTTTGCTTGTCTGAGATAGCCGGGTTGGTCCAAAAGTCATTTGATAATGTTTTGTCGATATCTTTGTTATCAAGCCATTTATGTAATTGATGTGTTTGGGTTGCTAGAATGGATAGGTTGTGTTTTTTATCGTGTTTGATGATGTATTTGCCAAGGTGTCGGATGGGGCCTTTGTCTGGTGTTTCTTGCATTGAATGCCACCAATCTTTTTGGAGGTAGTATGGCGTGGGGTGCGCATGCTCATGTGTGGCTATAGCATCTCTATGTTCTAATTCACAACCTAATTTTGCTAATTTATCGGCTTGTTCGTTACCTTGAATGTTTGTGTGGGCTTTGACTTTGTGTAGTATGGTGGTTTGTGTGCGGGATTGCAACATTTTAACTATGGATTCTAGTATATTTTTATCCGGGTGGCTATTGTGTAGTGTTGGGTGTTTAGTTTGCGTGTTCAGGAGGTATAAGACATTGAGACAGTCTGTAAAGATATGTGCCGGTTCATTCCGGTATGTGGTAGTGAGGAGGTGGAGGGTGTGGTGTATAGCCATAAGTTCTGCCCTAAGTATATTTTGGAGTCCGGGTAGTCTTTCTGTGATTTTGAGGTTTTTGAAAGGGTTATATATACCATACCCTGCTTTTTCTCTTCTCCAATGCCCTCGGGTTATTTCTTTGGGTGGCATGAATGATCCATCCGTGTAATAGCAAAATTGTGGGTGGTATTTGAGGGGTAGGCATATGTCTTGATTCGTGTATATGGGAGTGTTAGAAGTTTGGTTTGTAAGTGGATGGGGGGGCGGGTATATAAGTTGGGACCATTTCTTGTTTCTATTTACTAAGGTGTTTATAGGTGTAGGCGGTGCCGGTGTGTGAAATGATGTGGGTATTTGGAGGGTAGTACTAATAGTGTCCATACGATTCGCATATTCACATGATCCGGGGGACGTGTGTTTGTGGTGTATACATAATATGCGGATGTCATGATTTTCTGTTCGTGGGTTAGTTCGTAATTCCGGGGGTATTGTGGGTTCATCATATGCAATGGTATCTGCTTTGAAATGTGAGATAACGTGAGAATCTGGGAAAGGGCCTTCATGGGGGTTGAGGTTGTGGTACCAGTTTGGGCCAGTTGTTATGAGTATTGTGATTGTGTCTGGGTTATGTTTGGCGGCAAGTCTAGCCCAATGTAGGGCTTGTTGAGTGTCTTTTTCTGTGTGCGGGTGGGCATATCCCACCCCTGCCCATTTATGTTGGAATGATGTGCCTATTGACCCGAATACCTTGTCCCTAGAAAATGGGGAGGAGAATTGTTTCAATGTAGTAAGATATGTGATTGGTGATGAAAAGTAGGAATGGGTGATGTGGAAGGAGTCAATGATGTTTTCTATGATGGCATTTGGGAGGGTGTATTGTGAGAGTTTGAGGGGGTCGTTTTTGGGCATTCTATATTTGTATCTTTGATACAACCATGCCACTTCTTTTTCAAAGTATTGTATGGGGGGTTCTAAGTTGTGTGGTTTGTTTAATGCATTTTGGTATTGTTCCCATAGCCATTGTAGTCTTAGTTCGGGAATGGTAATTAGGTGGCGTCCGTCATTATCATAGATGTGTGATGCGCCATATTGGCTTTGAATGGTGTGTTGTGTGCATTCAATGTCATTATCTGGGTTGCATTCATTCATATGAATGTGGCATAGGGGTATGTCTTGTGGTGGGCGGACATATCTTGTGTCTCTCATTTGTGCTTCACTAAAGTTTATTTGGAGAATGTTGGTGAAGTGTTGGTGTTGTTTTTGGGTGTAGTATTGTGTTAAGAGTAGTATGTTATGATTTATAGTGTTTTGGTTGTTCCAAGGGAACAAGTTTCGTTGTGGGAGCCATTTATGGTATTTGGTTTCGTTAGGAAGTATCCATTGGCAAAGGTAGGATGTGTAGTGTTTTGTGATTTTGTCTTTGTCTTTGTATGTGTGAGGGTGGTCGTTTATTATAGATTGTATTGGGAATTGTATGTGGTTTTGTTGGATGTGTAAGGGGGGTTTTGGATATTCTGGTAGTGGGGGTGGCATGGGGTGTATGTTATGTCTACTTAGGCTTGTGTTTATATGATGATTTTGTATTTTGTAGGCGTCTTTGAGAGTATTGGGTGTCGTATGTGTTCGGCAGGTATTTGGGCATTGGTTGTGACAAGGGGGTTTACAAAATATCTTACGCGCGTGTTCTAGGGCGGTTTTAACTAGTTTAGTGGGTGGGGCATAATAGTACTTAAATTCATCATTTGTCATGAGGTGTGTGCAATTGGGGTGCGTTATATGTTTTAGTTCGGTTATGTTGTGTAAAATTAATTTATGTAAGTATTTGAGGGAAGTGGTGGGAGTTAGTGTGGGTATATGGTGTGTTTGACTCATCCATTGTGTCTCTAATGGCGTAGGGTGAAGGGGGAATTTTGCAAGTGTACTTCTAAGGTGAGTGTCACTAGTTTTTTTGAGTAGGTATAATGTTCTAGTAATTGGTGATCTCATGCAATCATGTGGGGTTATTCGTGGTAAGTGGAGTGATCCGCCATGTTTGGCAAGGATATGTTTGGTTAATCCATTATATATTCTTCCAAGTCTTCCTTGGTCGTTGAGGGCATTTATGAGTTGTTCTCCGATACATGTTATATAGGCGTTTTTTAGTGAGAAAGCTTCAGTGCTGAACATATTTTGTGGAAGTTGTGTAACGGCATTTGATAGGCATTTCGGGAGGCCACATATATTTTTGTGTAGGGCAATTATTCTTTTATCTAGTTTTTTAATAGCGGGAAGTGAGTATGGGACGGCATAAAAGCTATAGGCTATGCCGGCTCTTATGACTGTGTCAACCATTTGTATTTTTTGCTTCATAGTGGTTGGGCATGTGGTTAGGAGTTTACATTGTTTGATTAGTTTGGCTATTGTGATGTGCGTTTGTATTTTCCATTATAGTGATAGAACTAAATTGATTCCGAGGTAAACATATGGTTCGTGTTGGCTTAGTATCGGTATTGGTTGGTTTCGGAAGTTAATATTGATGGCCGTTAAATGTGTTTTAAAGGCTTGTGCATTTAGTTTGGATTTATTTGGGCATCCTGTGATTGCGCATTTCGGGATGCTGAGGTCCATTCCGGCCCATTCGCAATATCTATCTAGCTTGTTCAATTGTTGTTGGATGGATGTCGTATTGTTGGATATTACCGCTAGGTCGTCCGCGTAGGCCGCGGAGCTTAATTTTGTATTAGAGGTTTTAAAGGTGTATCCGTGGGGTCCGCGTTGTAGCCATCTAAGTAATGGTTCGAGAAAGATGATGAAGAGGTAAGGGCTTAGCGTATCTCCTTGTATGGTTCCCCTTTGTATGGGTATGGGTAGTGTTTTATCGAAGTATTCCCCAATAAATGTGGTAGTTGATTGTGAATAGATATTTCCTACTAGTGCTACGACATCTTGCGGATAACCGAGGTCTTTCATAATGGCGAGGAGTCTAGCATGGTCTATAGAACCAAAGGCATTTTTGAAGTCTATGTATAGAATGTAGATGTCTTGGTTAGTGAGTCGTGCATCTTCTAATGCGGCGATGAGGGTTTGAAGTTGTCGGGCGGTGCATCTTTCAGCTCTAAAGCCCTCTTGGCTATCATGTAGAATTTGGTGTTTTTCCCCGTATGAGGAGAGTATACTAGTGAGCGTGCTAGTAAATAGTTTGTAAATAGTGTTGGCAAGTGCAATAGGCCGATGGTTGGTGAGATTATGGGGGTTGTCTTTTTTGTATAAGAGTATCGTAAGGCTCGTTTTCCAAGCTTCAGGTATTTGTTTTTGTTTATAACAGTGGGTAAAAAATAATAGTAGAAGCTTGTGGAATCTTGGCGGCATATTTTTTAGTATGGTGTTAGGAATTTGATCGGATCCCGGCATTTTCCCGTTGGTAAGGTTTTTAAGACATATATCGTATGTTTCTTGGTTTAGGTATGTGTGTAAGGGAGTTAAGGCTTCGCCTCTCTTTTCTATAGTAAATCCGTTGAGGTCGTGCCACGGATATTGTCTAACTCCACATAGGCATTGTTGTGGGTGATCGGGTTGATAATGACATGTTGGGACGGTTGGTCTATTGCTTATGGATTGTTGCACATGTATTTTTTATGCAATGTCTGTGGGGCTTGTAAGGATATTATTGAATCGATCTATTAGGCAGTCTAGAGGGGGGGTGTCAATATTCTTGAAGACTTTTCTATTAATTTTCTTGGGACTTTTGTCATATAATTGTCGGTATTTGCATATGGTTTTTTTAATTTGTTGGGTTGTGTAGTTTGTTGTTATTTTGCGGCCTTTGTTTTTAACTTCTTTGGCGATGTTGGCTAAGTTGGCTAACCATGTTTCGTATGGGTGGGAAGGATGTGGAGGTGGGGGTATAGTGACAGAGGTATGGTTGTTAATTTCTTGTGTGATAATGGGGTGAATTCGCTAATTTGGGTTGTTTTTTATGATATATATTGTTTTTCTAATAAGATGGTAGGTAGATAAATGTATTTTCCATTCTTTTTGGAGTTTCTTTGGAAGGTAGCCTCCTTGCTTAGCAATTTTGTTTGATAGCGTGGGAATGGGTGGGGCACTACATGTTTCTAGGACGGTGGTTGTAATGTTGTCGGTAAGGGATCTTAGTGATTGACATGCTAGTTGCCATTGTTCATTTGTCAAGTGGTTATTTTCTAACAATTGTATGAGCTCGTCGATTTGGTTTGAGTTGTCCTTGAAGAATTTGGTGTGGAAGGTTTCTAGGTTTTCCTTGGGTATAGGGTTGAGTATCCTAGGTGGTGGATCAAGGGTTGTGATTGGTTCTCTTGCTATAAGTGTGTTTGGGGGTATTCGGAGTTGTATAGGTAGATGATCGGAGTTTAGGTGTGTTGTTTGATTTGTAATTGAGGTGAATTGGTGGTTATGTGGGGTTTTGATGTAAAATCCATCTATTAGGCTATTTTGTGTGTAATTATGTCTTCTTTGCCTTGAAAATGTTGTGTTTGTCGGGATGTATGTTAGTTCTAGGTTGGTTGTAAAGGATCGCCAAAGATAATCTTCCGGTTGTGGCGGTGTGGTTTGTTGGTCGTTTTGTCTTCCAATCAAAGCAACGTCTCTATTAAAATCTCCACATAGGATGTATGCGTGATTAGGGTGTGTATTTATTTGATGAGTGATGTTAGTTTGTATGATGGGGATGAGAGGTAGGTCCTCCTCATGCGAGGGCATATATAAATTAATTAAGAGCCATTGTTGTAAAGGTTGGTTTGCTATGCGCGTTACTTGAAGGAATGGGGATATGTTTGCGGGGGTGGGAATTTTGGAAAGATTGCCTGGGAATGCATGTTTGTTGTGTATTAGTAGTAGTAGTCCTCCTCTATATCCTCTATATGTCATTCGTTGGCGTGTGATTCTTGTGATGTTGTGTGTGTTGTTAAAGAAAAGTTTGTATTGAGGGAATAGGTGTTATATATATTTTGTGGATTTAGTGGCGGAAAGCTTGGTTTCTTGAATAGTGATGATTGATGGGGGTTGTTGGGGGTCCGTGATTAGTTCTTGTAGACATGACATGGTAGTGTTTAGTGAGGAGGCATTCCAAGTTATGGTGTATGATTCTTGACTAGTTAGCGGGACCGGGTTGGGCGAGGGTGATGAATGATAAGTAATGGGGGGGGTTGGGGCGTGTGTATTCATTTATAGGTTCGTTATATTTTAGTGCCTCCATTAGTAGTTGTCGTGGTAGATATGGGAATTTTTCTTGTAATTTTTCTATATTAACGGAGTTATGGTCTAGATGTATATAATCATATAATTGTTTGTGTATTGTGTTGGGAGGGGTGATAGTGTCTTTATATATATGACAAAATTGTGTATATGGGTGTGGGGTATCTATACGTCTTTCTGGTGGGTTTTGCAATCTTGACATTCTTTCTAGTAGTTGAGATGTCCATTCTTGTATTGGTTGGTGGTGTAGGAGTGTGTTACATGTTAGAGTGGAGGGACTAATGGTTATGACTATTGCATAGATGACCTTTGGGGGAGGATGGTGATTATATTGTTGTATGTGATTATACAAGTATGGGAGGGAGTGTATTATTTGTGTATGTAGCGGATGTGTGTTTTGGAAAAGGGGTTTGAATGTTTCGGCCAAGTGTTGATATTCTGGGTGGAATTTGATCGTACTTGGTAGGAAATATGTTGTTTGTCTTCTCTTGTGGTCAGGGGGGTGTGTTTTTAGTAGGTCAGGCATAGGTCCTGGGTTAGGGTGGATGTCACCGCATTGTAAAATGAGTAAATGTAGTTGAGTATGGTATTGTATTGTTATGTTTAATTGTGATTTTTGGTTGGATTTTTGCGTGATTGGTTTATATTGGTTCGTGTGAAGGGGGGTGGAATTTGGTGGTGTGTATGAATTTGAAATGTGGTGGTTTGGGTGAGGTTTAAATTTTTCTTTTAGGAGTTTATAGAGTATTTTGAACATAATTGTGTTAGTCATGAGGGATTGTTTTTGTCTTTGTGTGTGTGAATGTTGGAGAGTGTTTAGAGTGTGGGAAAGTGGGCCCGGGTTTGTGTATATGTCTCCTCCTAGTAATATGATTATGGAGTTGTTCCATGTATAGTAGTGTGTAACTTTAGTTTTTGGATGTTTGAGGTGGGTGTGGGTTGTGTGACGAATGGTGCTTATATGTGTTATGAAGATTATAATTGGTGTTTGGAGTGTGGGTTGGTTGAGTGGGATGGGTTGGGTGGTGTTATGGGTGTTATATGTGTGGTTGGGGTGATTATATGGGAGGCTGGTTGTAGCTTTATGGTATGGGTGGTATGTGTGGTATCCATAAAATGCTTTTAGTGAAGTGGTGTGTGGGGTTAGGATGGTGAGGTGAGTGAACGTGCATGAGAGAATGATCATGGTGATTATTATGTAAATTCTTTGTGTGTATTCTTTGGGGAGGTTTTTGAGGATGGTTGAAAGCGGCCCCGGGTTTAGTTCAATGTCTCTGTGTAAGAGTATGAGTGTAGAGTTGTTCCAAGTGTAGTATGTTATGATTTTAATTATTGGTTTTTTGTGGTGTGTGTGTGTTATGTAGTAGATGTTGCCTATATGTATCATTATATTAATGGGGGTGATTGTGTGGGTTGTGTTGTTGTGATTTGTGTATAGGTTGTGTATTTGTTCATATGTAGTGTATGTACATATGTGTGATAGTGGGCCCGGGTTAAGTTGTATATCTCCACATAGAAGAATGAGTGTGGAGTTGTTCCATGTGTAATATTGTATGTTTTTGGTTTTTGGGGTTTTAAGATGTGTGTGTGTTATGTGACAAATATTGCCTATGTTGTTGATGTTGTTTATTAGCGTGTGTGGTGGGGGGGATTTTGGTGGTATTATGGTTTGTGCGGTGTTTGTTATATTGTGTGTATGGGTATAGTTGTGGTGTGAGGAAGTGGTGGTAGATGTATGGGTCATATATGTTGTGTGGGGGGTATATGTGATTGTGTGGATTATATTTTGTGATGTTAGGAGGTTGGTGTGTACGTATGTTGTCATGATGAGAAGTGCAATTATTATAGTGTATGCTTGGTTGGTAGAGGGTGTAGTTTTGTATTTGGGCGTGTATGTGGGAGATTTTACTCCTAGTGTGGCTATTTTGGACATAAGTGTGTATCCTTTATTTATATGTAGGAGGGAGGTACATAATAGGTGTATGAGTAACATCCATGAGTATATTATGTGTGTGCTATTCATGTAGGTGATGTGGTATGTTATATGGTGTGGACTTGGGGGGTTAGTGTGTATGTATGTTATTAAAGAAAGAAGTGTAATGAGTGGGATACATGTATGTCTATCGGTGGGGGGGACTTTGTGGATGACTATGTATGGGGTAAGTTTACCCAACATTATTGTGAGCTCTTTATTATATAAGAAAAAAGTAATACAATATGTAAGAAAAAGAGACCATTTGTGATGTCCTAGGTGGTCACTAACCATTAAATGCGTTAGGTCCTTGGTGATGCATTTGTTCGTTAGTGTGGAAGCCCGGGGGGGCTTGTAGGGGGAGTGGTGGGGTGTTCGCGTGGAGACCTTGTGGTATCGAGGGTAAAGCGGTTCTTTGTAGGATTTCCGGTGCGGCGGCGGAGAGGCCATTCACCAAGCCTTGCATTCGGAGGTTGGATTGTTGAAATTCGTGGGCGATCGTATCAAAGAGCGCTTGAAGGTTGGCGGTGTGGTGTGTGATCATGGCCGTAGTTGCTTCGAATCGGCGATCCGTGTGGTTGTTGATGGTGGTGATTAGCGTACCAAATTTTTCATCCAACTTGTCTTCAAATTCCTTCATGGTTTTGGTAAGGTGTTTTTCGGTGAGGGGCGGGTTGGAGTTGGTGGCATTGCTCATGGCTTGTATTTTATCCGCTATCGCCTCACGTACGGGTACTTGGGCTAGGCGAATCGACGTCTTGTTAGGGTCCGTGCCGTCTATGCTCCCGCGATGAGGTATGAAATCTATGCGCCGGCCGAGTATGTAGACCGATTTGTGAAGCCATTCCGTGTAGACCGCGGCGTTGAGACATTGGATATGACACCAACCCGCTTGCTTGTCATTTTGGGTGTTGTTGCCGAAGCCAATGCCAACTATGTTGTCCGCTCCGAATATTTGTTTGATGACCTTCGAGATAGTGGTTTGGGACTCTCGTTGTGGGAGATTATTGGCGACGAGCGTGGTGCTAATGCGTAGCTCCGATGGGTTGCCGGTGCCGCGATCACGTGTGACGCTAACTTGGAGCTTCTCTTGATTGAAGATGATTCCATCTTTGAGCACGTTGTCCCTAGCCTCTTCTGTAGTGAGTGTAAGAAAAGTATAGTTTTTATCTACCTCTGGTTTGGTAAGTCCCATAAACTCATGTTGCTTGCCTATGTAGTAGTTCTCATGTACTAATGCTTCAAAGATGGTGAATGCATGTTCATGTCGGAGGGTTTCTCCTTTGATGTGTAGACGTAGATTGCTAGCCTTGGTGACTAATTCATACCCTTTCTCTACCTTGCCTATTACTCTCTTTCCATCCTCCATTTCCATGACAAATGCCCTATTGTTATGTAAGAATGTTAGTCCATCTCTCTTGGGGTGTAATAAATGCATTTTTATGAAACCCGCCCAATTCTTAGTAACGGCATTGGTTCCTATGTCAAGAGGGTTGGAGTATGTGTTACCAAGTGGGATGTCCATTTGTTGAAGCCGTTCTAAGCATACTTTCTTCGCCTCATGTCGGCTAATGCTCTTGAAACCATGGTCGAAGCGGATGGTGATGTGGAACCCCTCGGAGAGGCCGGTGGTTGGGTCGATCTTTTCTAGTCTTGGAACTTGGGTGAAGTGGAGGTGGTGCCCCGGGACCGCATCCGGTCTCTCGCTCGGGTAGTATGCTTGAGGGACGTGTGGGAATGCTCTTCGAAGGGTGCGGAATTCGAGGATCTCTCTTGAGGGGGTCCCGATCATGGCAAACTCCTCATTGGTGCGGGTTTCCCTTATGATCTCGGTTCCTCTATGCAATGCCATGGTCTCATGGATGGGGAAACCGAGCCACATGTGTGCCACTATGTCGATGCTTGGAATTGCTACTTTGTTGCGGGTGATTGGTTGCTTACTAGTGCCGGAGTTGAATGTGTGTGTGCCCATCTCACTCTTCCTTCTCTTGGCGCTTTGAGTGTCGGTGGTGTTGTCCTTGTTCATGGATGTTGGGGGGGTCCTATCGGCAAGATTGATGGCTTCTAAGCGTGATGATGGTATGACGGCTTGATTGGGAGTGGCCGCATACTCGTCTCTTGATGTAGAAAGTTGAAGGGAGCTCCCGCCGTGCTCGGGGGAGATATCCACTAATTGCATGTCGATATCATAATCTTGTGAAGGAGGGGCAATCTCCTTCATATTGATGCATGGGTTGGCTTGTTGTTCATTGGTGGCTCTCTCGTCTTCGTCTTCACTGTAGCTTTCTAACAAAGCTCTTCGCCGGGTCCCGCTCCTGGTCTTCCTCCCTTCGTTGTTCTCGCTCCCGTTCGCTTCCCTGGTCCCGCTCTTTACTCCGTTGCCGAAGAAGCCAGAGCCGTTGCCGCTTCTAGTCTCGGCCCCCTCGTTGTCTTCTCCTCCTTGTGCGCCTGGCCCGCCCGTCTCGACCCCTCCCCTTCCTCCAGCCTCTCTGCTGGTCCTTCCTCCCGACTCTGTGTTGATTCTCCGGCCACCTCATGCGGTGCTGGTTCGGCTGGGCTTGTTGTTGCTCTTCTCCGTCCGGCCTTGAGAGATCTGCTGCTGCCCCATAGTTCTCTGCATTCTGGTTCCGGCGCTCTCTCTCGTCCTGGTCGCTGGTTCGAGTACAATCTGATCTGCGGTGGGCTTGTGGGTGTCTGTGTTGGTGAACATGGTGGTTATTGATGAAGTATGGGAGAGATGGTTGATGGAGTGTGTGGGAGGGGAGGGTATTTGAGTGTGAGGGTGGGGCTTTGTGGGTGGGCGGCGGTGTGTGGTTTTGGGGCATATGAGTTGTTTTTTGGGCTTTTCTTGGAGGGATTCGGCAATCTGGGTTTGAGGCAGGTTGTGATTTGTGTTTCCAGCTTTAGTGTGCATTAGTGGGGTGTGTTTTGGCTTAGATTGGAGTGTTGCAGGTGTTGTGTGTGGCGGGTTTTTTGTTGGGTGGTGGGATTTTAGGTTTGGGTGTGGTGGGTGTGTGGGTGTGATGGCTATTTGTGTGGATCTTGTGAGGTGTTTAGCAATGTTCTGACAAGGGGAGTGTTGGACTACCTTAATGCGGAGGTTCTTGGAGCTCCGATGCAACTTTTGATTTTGAGGTAAGTTTATAGATAGTTTGTTTCTTGTTTTTTGGTGGTTTTTGGTGGGAGTGAGTGTATGGTAGGTGCAAGTAGTTTTACTAACCATTGTGTGTGTGGTTTTGGTGTGTGTGGGTGATGGTGGCGGTATGAACGAGTGTGGAGTATTTTCCGATCTTGGAGATGGCCTTTTGGAGGGGTATTGACTTGTTGAGTATTGGATGAGTGGTGGCATTGAGTGGGAGAGGTAGTTTGGTGGGTAGATTATTGAGGGTAGTGTGGGTGAGTGTGCATTGGTATGTTTTGGGTAGCAACATCTTAATGGGTAGATTGTTGGTGGTAGCTTTGGTGGGTGGTAGCATGGTAGATAGGTTATGGAGGTGATCTTTGTTGGTTGAGCATTGTGGTGTGTGAAGATGGTGCTTATTAGCACCCATAATATGTGAAAGGGTAAAACCCTAGAGTTGTTGGTGTATGTTGATGTAGTTCTTCTCCCGCTTTTTTCGACTTCTAGATCTAGATCTGAGTTGTCTCTTCCTTTTGTGCATCTTCGGTGTTTTGTTGTGGTTGCGCTGGGATCCTTCCTTCGCTGCGGTTTGCACTGTTGCCTATCTCCGGCGTCGAGGGGGAGCTGTTCGGTCTCCGGGGCTAGCTTCTGTGAGTGCGCTGTCTGGGCAGCTCCTTTTCGGTGGCTGCTTCTGTGTTTCTTCGGCCGGATATTGTCTGTCGCATGTCTCGCTCCTTGGGGTGCTGCACCTTCGGCAGCTCCTGGGTCTTCTTGGTGTCTGTGGTTCAAGCTCGTTCTGCGCTGGATGTATACATGGATCTGTGCGGGTCGACGATCAGGTTTCGGAGGGCGCTCATATTGTGTCTATGACTTCGGCTTCGCTCTTGGCAGAAGCTTGAGCTTTGGGGTATTCTTGTCTGTCTGTTGTTGAGGCAGCGTTCGGAGAGCTCTGCCTCTCTCCATCCTTCTCTTCCATACTACCATATAGCATTAGTACAGTCAAACTCAATGGCAATGTCTGAGCCTTGAGTGTTGCCACAAAAAATGACAAATACTGGAATACATAACGCACCACATGGCACACCAGACAAGTTGTGAATGGTGGTTTGCATTCACAATGTCTTCATTCTTGGATCAATACTTGGGTGGAGAAGAGCTCGAAGAACCAATCTTAGAAGAGGGGAATGTTTTCGACAATGATTTTCCATAAAGGACCTCACGGATTGATGTCTTCAATGATTTATTTATTTTTAAACATTAAAAAAACATATTATAATGCCGCCTCCGACCTCTAGAATAAAAAAAAATGCAACACTACATTTGTCACATTATTCCTAGTTGCAATAATTGGGTAGTTGATTAGTTTATGACAAAAAGAGCATATCCAATTACCATAGTATTTCATATCATAAATTAAAAGTGAAGTGTTGGGGCAATGAGCGGATAGAACTAGCAGTTCCTACAAATGAACCAACTAATATGAATCAAAAACCGGCTATAGAAGGAGGTAACTAGATGGACATCCGATTAACTACAGGAGGAATCCAGATTTCAACCAATCTTCATTTTGAAATAATAGATAAACGGTTGGTTAAGTAACTAGGACCCCGGATATTAATTATCCCCCCAAGGATATCAGTGGATGCCGGCTAACCCCTGAGGGTATGGACCCCCCCCCCCCCCGCCATTTTTGGATTCATTCTCTAGCTCCTCTCCTCTACTCTATGCACCGAAGCTCTATGAGCTCCATCCAGAAGCTTTGTCGCCACTCCTCACACTCGCTTTCATTGCTCATCCTTGTTGCTCATCTTTGCCTTACGTCCCTCTCATTGATGTGTGCATGTGCTTCCCCGAGCCCACCTCCCAAGAGGCATAACACCTTATGTCGCATCACGGACAACCGTGATCATCATTCGGCTAACAGGCTCACGTTCATGCCGGTACCTAGCTACGGGCGTTACTTTTTCCGGTGCATGTGCTTCCCAGTTATTGACACTAGGGTTTGATATGTTTCCCACGAATATGAAGTTTGTTAGTAAATGAGATCTGCAATTGATGATTGAATCACCCCCTGATTTGAAGTTGGCATCTAGTAAGCTTTTCATGCTTCCGCCATTCCTGGTCTGTGAATGAATCAGTGGTGATCAGTGAGTGTTGGTCTGGTATATAGGTGAATGCTTGGTACGATCCACAAAGGACAGTGTGAAGACTGTCGGCAGTCTAG
This sequence comes from Polytrichum commune, assembly GCA_950295325.1. Taxonomy (NCBI): domain Eukaryota; kingdom Viridiplantae; phylum Streptophyta; class Polytrichopsida; order Polytrichales; family Polytrichaceae; genus Polytrichum; species Polytrichum commune. Next base: position 66,441,069 of record OX485803.1, on the reverse strand, counting down.
AGATTTCCCAACAAGCTTCCATCAACTTAACTTGCATCAGAAGCACATGCTTCCTACAAAACCCCACTTGCAAAACCTGTGAGGGCTCAAGGCATTTTTGCCGACGAAATTCACAGTTGGTGCATCATTTGGAGCGAAGTCCGGCCATATCCGGTGACCTTGAGTTTTGTACAATTCTTCTTCTGATTTTCATATTCAGCGAGTATCTGGCTATGATTCAAGGGTCGCTTTGTGAAATTCTTCTTGTCTCCTTATAAGATTTGCAACTTAGGTTAGGGTGCTTCCTTTCGAATTATTGCAAGATTTTGGGATCAGAGTCTTCTCATTCTTGAATTGGAAAGGTGGACAAGGACTAAGGTATGTGGGTGTTATTTGGTTCGTTTTTCATGTTCTTCTACTTCTACCAATTAGGGTTACACAAGTAAACTCGTGTTGCATTAGCAAATTTAGAATGAAACATTTGCAAAACCAGGTTGAACATCAGACCTCCCCTTATTTAGCTACAGGTATTAGAAGTATATGTTTGTTAATTTCTACATTGTACACATAGGTCCTCCTAATTATGTTCACTATTGAGTGTAGAGTAGTTATTAAATTTGAAAACATAGTCCAATCTCTTTTAAACATGTGCCTTTATGATGCTTTCTCTTTAATCCTCACCAAACCACATAATCAAATATAGGGATCCGATTAAGAAAACGAGCCACTAAGACCCATCTACCTTACTACATTTGAGGGACATAAGGACACACTCACCACATTGTTTTTGACAAATTTTGTTACATAAACCCTATTTGTCTAAAACCCTAGAATTGTTGCTTGTGTGGTGACTTTGCAACAAAGTTAGGTCGGATACAAAGCGTCAAGGGTTTTATTTGTGATGATTAAAGATGTGGGTGAAAATGTGGTGTTATCTGCTTAACTTTGCATTTCCTCTGATAGATTATTGAAAGTATCATGATGGTCTCATGGCCTGATCGCATAAGTCCCAATTTTTTGGGGTATTGGAAATGAATTTTGAAATCTTCGGTTTTTTTTATTAAAATAATTTATCCCCTAACCGGATGATAACAAAATTTTGGATTGCTAACCATTTAGTTTTCTAGGGGTTTGGTTTTTTACCGAGAGTGGTAAACAAGATGGGAAAATGAACCAAACTTTGGATGATTATGCTCCAACCAACCACCTGCCTCCTCGACCGACTCAAAGGCCGTCTAGGGGGTTCTTGGAGGGTTGCACTCAAATTTCTCCATGTTGTCTGAACTTGGACTTTTTGATAGAGCCATGTGGAGAACGGCCAAAAGAAAGTGCTATGCAATGTCACAATGCTCTTTTGTTGCAAGAGATAATGCTAATGTTTAATTTAAGGATGGATATTTTTGGTATAAGTTAAGTGGTCTTATAATAGATACTTTAATCTCGGCCTTGACCTCTCGTAGGATATTCAACATGCGATTAGTATGAATGAGTAGCAAATCAAAATTGAAGCCATAGCCAATTTCTTCATATATTTGGAGCTCATATAAATAAATCTAATTCTATATTGAAGAGAGAATGTATGTATGTATGTATGTATGTATGTGTGTATGTGTGTGTGTGTATATATAATCTATTTATATTTAAAGATGATCATATCTTCCTCCCAATCCCCAACTATTAGCCTCCCCACACCTGCTGGTGGTGAGGCTAGTCACCGGCTCCCACTAGCATGGTCGCACTTTATATTAACTTTATAGCAGTGGCAGCGACTAGTCGCATCGGTCCTGCTACTCGCTCGTTCGCTGCTGCGTTCGGTAATTTCACATGTCGGATAATTTCGTACTATATGATAATCTCGAGCAAGATAATTTCAAGTGAGGTAATTCCGCACTTTTGAATAGTTTCAAGCGAGATAATTCACTACGTTTTCACTTTTGCAATGAGTGAGCTTAGAGAAAGGCCACGAATTCATATTTCTTTATAACTACATTGAATATGACATTTAGGCAAAGCTTATTATGTGGAATTACGCAATGCTATATCTATTTATTGTACATTTCATATTGTACCAACAAATGTTAAATTGGTAGTTTGGACATTATAAAACATTGACAACTTTACTTGGTAAAAATTTATTTCATTAGCAAAATGATATAGCACCGTGTAAATCCAAATAGTAAGTCACACTAAATATCATATTTGACTAATTGTCCATGGAGATTTTTTTGGTATGATCGGTTCAATTTCTATTCTTTCCAAGTCATATTGGTTATTTACATGTTGCATGAACTTTCGGTTTTTTCTTTATTAATTTGAGGCATATTCTCTATATTCCTCTAGAATGCTTGATAAGTTTTGTGAGGTCTTGTTCAACAGGGTCATTTCTCAAAATCAACCAGTTCGTCTTTGTAACTTTAGATACCAAATTCTCATGAAGTCTCGAAGTTCCACTGGGTAATTTCTCAAAATCAACCAATTCGTCTTCGTAACTTTAGGTTATTTTTCGAACTCAACCTGGCTATTTCTCAAACTCAACCAGGTCATCTGTACGTAACGGCCGATTCTCCCCGAACATAGGCCCACACATACTAGTGACAGTGAACGGAGTTCGCCCGTTCACTGCTGCCGACCACCAGTATGTGTGGGCGGCCTATATGTTAACCTTTTTGCACTAACCACACTTCTCGGAAGATATTGAACACACCATCAATATGAGATAATTAACAAAACGCACAGTCATTCTCTTCATCATTTTTGAAGCTCATATCAAAATATCCTATTCCTTATCAAAGTAAAGATTTTCTTACTTCTCAAATCTCTTTCTTCTTAAATGAATACATATGTGCCACCTGCCCCTCCCCCTAAAATTGTGTTGACAATACAACTTTGCTCCCATTTTTCATAAAGTATCAAACACACAATTAGTACAAGGTGATAAGCAGATCCAAATTAAGGTTGATCATTTTCTTTATATTTTTTGGAGCTCATATATAAATATCTAATTCATTGTCAAAGTGAATATTCTCTTCCTTCTTAAATGATCATATATGTCCCTCCTCCCTTGAGCCCCGGCCCCCAATCATACACACTACATAGCGTTGCCCCCACTTCTCGTCTCCCACACAATTAGTACAAGATGATTAGCAAACCCAAATTGAGACCATAGACATATTCTCAAAATATATTGACCACTTAAGGTTCAATAGTCAACAATATTGGGACACCTTTATGATCATTTAATGTGAAAGAGATTCTTCACTTTGATAATGAATGACATGAGCTCCGACATAACATTATTCAAACTCATAACAATGTTTTGTGGGACTAACAGTATTATGTGGAGTATTCCTCACATTTAGGATGGCCTTTGGATACTTTCTTTTGGGCTCTCACAATTTCATGGTCACTGCTCTTGGCTTGTGTGTGAAGTGACCATGAAATTGTGTGTTTCACATCCTACAAACATGATCATTACTTTATTGTAGAAGGTGAGAGGGAAATATTCTATCTCCCTAGAGTGCTTGTAGGCAGCAATGATTTCTTACTTCATTCTTGACTTGAATTAGAAGAATATCACAGTGACATCTCTTGCAAAACTTAACTCTTGCAAAACATCTCGCAATCTCAGAGTGATGTAAACATTGATAAGTTACCCACTGCTGGCACGAATTCAACTTCAGTCAAAACTACATCTGACAAGGAAAAATTCTCCCACAAAGAAACAATGCACGGACATATGGTGTATCTGCAAACTTGAAATATTATGACAAATAGAACAAATAGCAAGGTTGCCCCTTGACAACAATTACCTACTGTGCAGAGGTGAACTTGCAGTTCTAAACAAAGAAGATAAGGAGTGAAACTGAGCAAACTGCTACGCATTTCTCTTTGAGATCTCAAGTTCGTGCAATTCTTGCTAAACTAGCTCTATTCCCTCAAAATTTATGGTGAATGTAGATAGCAGTGAAGACCTGTGTCAAGATAGTAGAAAGTTGAATACAGGGGTCAACAGTTGATTGTTCTTGCAAAATCAAGCTATGAGGTGATCTCGAACCACGTATCCTTGCGGGTCTGAAGGGCTTGCACCAGGTCTGCAATGGTCAAGAATGTGTCAGCTCCTTCAAATCATAGGTAAGTACAACAATTGACAGTGAAAGAATCTCATCCACAATGTAAATCCTGGAGGAATTACAGTGCTTGCAACCACCTGCCAACAGGCTGAAGTGTGAAGCAAGTGTGAAGCAATAGCCATCAATGCGGCAATCAAACCAACAGGGAAACAATAGTTCATCACTTCACTTCGCCCATTCGCAACTTGTAGCAGTAATATTTTTATCGACACATCAACAAAAAGGGCTGGGGCTCTCAGATGCAAGTAACCAAACATGACAATACAAAACTCCTCCAGTAGAATTAATCTTGATGTAAAGCATTACATATGTTCCTTTCAAGATGTACATTTCTAGAATAAGTTACAATTGCTCAACTGATCAAGTCCAAGTTCTAGCAATGGCCCAGTGAATCCTGGATTATGCTTCACATAAAAAAATCCACAGTTTGGCTGCCTCAGGGCTCACTTTTGCATTGTTCCTAGCACCTATTGGAGGTCCCAAAAACTTACCATTTTCTGTCCCTGGGTGTGTTATCTTGCATTTTTCGTAATCTAGTTTTAGTTTGTATTCCTTTAGTATGATTGCAACAGGACTAAATACAATGACTATATTTGATACTTACACAGAACAAACAACACTTGAATTCAAATCTAGGACACTGAATTCAAATAAAAAGAGTTCTTTGTTCAACCTCTTGTCAATAACTCCATGATGCTGTCTGATCCGGCCTGCCTTGGTATCTTCAACATACTGCAAAGAGGTACAAAATGTCAAGGTCCATAGGTCACCCTTCGGAAGTACATCACTGATTGCTCAACCTCAGGGTCGCAGACACGGCAGCTACAGAACATATGAAACAGCTACACTAGATATGATATTGAGTGTTACTTACTATTCGGAGTTACACATTCCTATGTCTTTACTACTAGTGTAATTTTTTACCAAGATGTAATTTTTTCATAATGTCCAAACAACCAGTTCGACCATTGTTGGTAAAAAATGAGATGTACAGTAAACAGTTATAGCATTGCATAATTCCAAATAGTAAGTGACACTAAATATCATATTTAGTGTAGTAATGATTCTGAGGACTCATCAAATCTCTGCAGCTCACCATCTTGAGGGCAACACTGATGGAGGAAAAAGCAATGGAGTCAAATGGGATTTCGTCCAGTGCAAAGAGAGCACACTCCAATGACTCTGGGCCAGGAGCAAATGTAGGCTGCTTGAATCGAGCCCGAAATATTATGTAGCTCTGCACTGCACATGGTCAAGCATGCATCAATGACCCAGCCCCTTGCAAATCTACTTATCCTCAGCACAGAAGTAGAGAGTCAACAGAGTACCATTCCAAGCTCAGTTAAGGCATTCTTCTAACATCTTGCATGGAACATCAGTACATGACACAACCAGAGGTGGCACATGTGGCAATCACATAGCCAGCATTGTGTCCTACGTTTCTTGTCCAAATGGAGCAATATAACTCACATCCTGCAGTATGAGAACTTCATTTGCAGGACTAATCCATTAGGGAAACATAGAACATACACGAGTACCAACCTGGCCAATGACTGGAATGTCAAGATGCGCGAAGTGGCTGATGACTTCCACATCTGCCTGAGCTTCCTCCATAGTCTCTCGCGCAGCACCTTCAGCAGCCGACTCACCTAGTTCCATATACCCTGCTGGCAATGTCCTACAACAACATCCTAGAATTTGAAGATTATTGATTTAGAGGTTACCATGTCATCCCCAAAAAATTAACAAAATTAGTGAGCTCAGTGAAAGTTGGGTATCCTTCCCACTGATGTGTTGAGTTCAAAATCCAGAAAGAAAACTGTTTTAATGCAACTGAAAATAGCACTTCTGTGACTTCTGGCGTTCCTGTATATACACATGTGCTGCACAAAGATGGATTCCTACCAGAGACCATATGATGGTTGAATACTCCTCTTACACAGTAGAACCTTGTTTTCATGCTCCACCAAGCAACCTACCACCTGTCATGTTCCAGTCAGAAGCAAATACTGGCCATCTCTCCTGACACTCTACATACTTAAAGATTACTATTAAATAGATATTCAGTTATCACCAGTGCAGATCTTTTCTTAAACCTGAACAAGGAGTATACAAGCTTTAGTACGGTCTATTGGACTGCTGCAACCGACTTCTGTGGTTCCAGTGCCATCTATGATTGTGAATTAACCACAACAGCCCATTTCTGGAGTTCCTTGAGTTTCAAAATGGATTTTGGGTCTATTGAGCTGTCACTGAAAGATGTTACCAAGAATGTCCACTAAATGGAGAATGAAAGTGCATTTTAATATACTTTGTATGGTCTTTGCACACAAATGGGTGGGAACGACACATTAAATCTGAATTTAGTGACAAGGCATTGAGAAGCCTTAGCCCACCAAAATCGCTCCACGTTTGCCAAGGTACAGGAGCTGTAATTTGGGAAGATACTGGATGGAACATTAAATTATAGAATACGTTTTTCAAACACACTGCTCGTCTACTTCCTGATCGTTAGATTTCAGGGTGACTTTCAGATTCTCAAAGTTCAGCTCTGCAAATTTGGGTTGTTCAGAGTGATAGCCTATTTGTACATAGTCCTCATTTATAGAAATCGCAAACATTGACTCATCGCATAATCAACCCATGAACTCTTAAAGCAAGACAATTAGATGAGTGTCCGGTGTTAGCACCGTGTAATGCATTTTCGTCTAAATAATTACCATTTTAGGGTTTTGATAATGTATAGCACCACATTTGGAGCATACTGCCCGCATCTCATGCTCGCCTTCTGGTATCCGTTGCTCCATCACACCCCCGCATGATTGGCAGAAGCTCACCAGCGGGCCAAAAACCTGATTGAGATTTCATTGGAGATCATCCTGTTTGCACAAGGTTGGAATTGAACAACATGCAGATGACAGAGACCACAAATGTCTGAACAAAGTTTGACAGAGAATCTTCAGTCCTTGGAACAAAATTTCTGGTGAAAGACAGGCATCTTCTCACCTTATAAAGTGTCACTAGCAAAGTACGAAACCAGCAACTCTATCAATACAACAATGGCATGTTGCCAGATTCCTCTTTAAATTCACCAATTCCCAAACCAATAGCAGGCCCATGCGCTTCTTTCTAAAGTCCATTGATGGTCCTCAGTCGCAAGATTTATATTCTGCTGCATTTAAGAAAACTAAGTCTCCTGATGCGTTGGAATTGGCTCAATTTTGCAGAGCAGGTTCCAAGACGAGACTCCAGACACACGTATATGTAGATGGTAACTGTCCGGATGATTACGCAATAAAACCAGTGGAACCAAAAAAACTATCAGATATGCCCGGTATAAAAATTTCCAGTATAATAAATCCGAAATTTATAAATCAGTACATATAGCGTAAGACGATTTCACATTTCGAGGTCGGAATGGGATCGGGCATTACCAATCTACATGTGATCTCTTCTCACCTTACAAAATGTGTTCAGAACCACATAGCTCGGTTTCCCGGCCCCCTTCTCAACTCTAAATGACGAATTCATTCGCAAGTAAATGCTGATCCATAATTGATTGGCCTCAAATGTAGTCAATAATGCTAGTATTGCTAAGCTTTAAATTTGAAGTGATTCTTACTTTCGTACAGATTTATTATTAAAAAAAAATTGACACTATCAACATCACAATCACCAGAGGATGCGAAATATTTCTCCTTCACATCCACATCCAAACAAGATTCCCTCCATGGCCTCTCCGAATACCAACCTTAGCTCTCGGAACCTTAGCAGTCTGCTGCATCCTATCCGAGCTCGAAGTCTCCGAACCCGCGGCACTCGAGCTGCAACACACCACGCGTCCTGCCCGGCTGGCTCTCGCAGAAATCACCCACGCACTCACCCCGCTCCCGAGCCCGTTGTTCCTCGACCGAAACCGCAATCCGAGTGCAGGATCCGCAACTCTAATTGGCCTCGCCCTTAAACCCGCATGAAACCCTAGAACCGCATGTGATCCCGCTGTGCGCCAGGAGCCGAGGGCAGACAGAGATAGAGCGGCCGGCGAGCACGGACGGCTTGCGCAACAACCTCGGACGATGGCGCCCCCCATTGGGACTTCTCACTCACGGCCTGGCCCGCTGTGGGAGGTGGCGATGGGGAGGCGAGGGTAGGGAGGTAGACGGCGATGGCTAGCATCGTGGCCCTCCACGCTGCGACATCGCAGGCAGGCAGGCAGGCAACGGAAGAAGGGACGACAGCTTCCTTCCTTCAATGAGGACGAGAGGATCGTCGAACGAGGATAATGTTCTTGTTCGCCATCCGACCCTTCCCTTTTGCTTCCGCCGTGTCGCCAAGTGGCCACACTGCATAAGTTAAGGGCCACTTCACACACGAGACTGAGAGCCCGTGACCATTACACTTCAAGCACTCTCATTGGTGGGAAACGCGGAGCCAGTCCAAGTTCGCTTCACACTACGCTTGAGGGACCAACGGAGTACGTGAATGCAAGATGGATGTAAAGTCTACGTGGATTCCTATGTGGCATCCAATGGATCATGTTTCATGGTCACTTGGACTTTTTTTCATAACCACCTCTTGAAGGTGGGCCTAACCCAAAACCGGGAGACCATAGTACTCCGAACGCTCGCAACCGTTGGTTTATTCTATTTTATCATGTGTGAGGACCCGTGTGAATAGAAGTTCATTGAAATAGCATTTGGTTGAGGGCCGGTCACTTATGGCTTCACACTCCACTTGAGGGTCCGTGACCACACTGCGTGATTTGGGAGGTGTGTTGGGACGGCCTTGGGACACGTTCTTTTGGGCTCTCACAATTTCATGGTCACGGCCCTTGGCTCGTGTGTGAAGTGGCCCTAAGCCCCAAGTCGCTTGAGGTCAATCCGTGCAATCTCAGCCGTTGAGAGCATGGAAGTTGCGACTTACCACGTCACACGGGGTCCCAACTCCTAACTCCCAAGTACGACTCTAGATACTTACATGGCAACATTTTTGGAGTTGAGGCTTGAGACTTGTGTTGAGAGTTGGGTCGAATAAAAACAATTTCTTAACTCTCAACTCGAATAGTTATGCATAAAAATAATCAAGATCCGACTTTAATGATGGGCAACCATATTTTGATAGTGTCTTGAGGCTCAAAAGTTGGGACTTTGCCTCTGTGTTGGGACTTGCTTACGTGTGTGGGGCTTGGGACTTGGGACCCCATGTGAGCTGGCCCTAAGGCATGGTTCACACCCATGGGTATTTTTTATTACTTCGTTGTTATTTTCTCTACATTCACACATGGTCCATTGTCAACTTACCTCATACATTAAGTTATCATCGCTAGGTTAAGTTACCCTGTAGTTATAACCTAACAACATAATTAGCACCAAACCTCGGTGGCAACTTGCCACATGCGTATCAGGATGGTTAACTAAATTAAAGACCATGGTGGTGACTAGTGACTTACCAATGATCAAATGACATCATGACACGATGACTTGTGACAAGCAAGGTGAGTTTGATGTTGCCCGCATGTCAATAGAAGTAGTAATTCACTCTAGATAGGCGACATCTTTGGTAAAGTTGCTTATAGGTGTGACTAAAATTACATTTATGCTAATTTAAAGTTAAGTTATTTTACCATTAAGATTGATAAATATGTCAATTAAAATTACGACATACCCATAGATATGTGAACCATCCCTAATTTGAGGTATATGAGCCTCATGTGGATACTGTCCTTCTTGGGGTCAGTTCACATGTTGTATGTGGATGTTATATGATTCCGTTTTCATGTTGAAATTGCATGGATTGACCTCAAGCGAATTGGGAATTAGGACTTGGAACCCATGTGAACCAACCCTTAAAGTGGGTTCACACATGATGTGGTTAGCTTTGCCTATAACGGTACTAAATTTACCTACTTTTGTAGGGGAAGACGGAAGTCTACCTATGAATCATCCAACATACTAATGTTGAAATAGCATGCAACTTGGAGGCTATTATTTTATGGTTGATTTGACAACAAAAATTAGTAATGAAAACCCCAAATTAATCTAGTCCAACTCATTTGAGATAAATTGACCATGATTCTAAAAGGTTTAAATTTTTTATGTTGTGATGGATGAGAGGTAGTTCCCTCTTGCCACTTTGTAGTGGTTGGCATAATTATGTGTATATATTTAGCTATTTCTAGCTTGTAGGTAGTTCAACCCATCTAACCAGCTTATGTGAAACATGTTAGGCAAGTTACTCATGGACATGTGACACAATACATCTTGAAAAATCGTGTGAAACATGGACAAGCACATAAAGACACCCTAAATACGTTTGAACCTTAATTTGGACATCTTGTGTTAACTAGCAGTTGCATGCCTTGTACTTTCTTTGGTTATTTCATCACTTCTTGGATGCGTTTGCTTTTTCCTAGGAACACATCATAATTGTGTAAGTCATTACACTAAATATTGTGTTTAGTGTCACCAATTATTTTGTCTTGCTCAATTCTCTAGTAGGTGATTTTAATGCTTGAACTAGATCTCACGAAGGACATGGCCTCCATGTTGACAATAATGGCATCAATCTCTTAGAGGTTCCTAGACCCCACTAATTGAGAGAATCCGATGACATCAGTCATTACAATCCAAAAAAAAAAAGTTGTCCTCCTCATGTTATTTGATTCTTAATGAAGTAGATAAGCGATGTCAAATTCTCACTTGTAGCTTGGTTACACTAGATACTATGTGCAACTCAACCAACCTTCTCTTAAAATACCAAGTGGCAAACAACATGGTAGACCGTCCAACACATGGTTTGAAAACGATTGTTGAGAGGCTTGGCAAAACTTCCATACGGTGTTAACCTCTAGTCATTTAGACAAAATGTACAAAATGGCTTTCAAAAAGTATTGCATGATGATCCACCACAAGAAATGCTCTCACCTGGAGTGCAAACAAAACGATCTACATGTCCTACTCAAAAGTAACCTAAAAGTGTTTGGTAGAGCTTTGAAGAAAAGATGATTCGATCCTCCTAATTACGCCACAAGAAGCAATGAATTATTACACAAAACTATACACCTTGGGTCAAAGTATCTATGATCGTTTTGTTCCAACCATTCAACTTCTTTATGTTTTTACAGGGGGGGGGGGGGGGAGGGGATATGGGCCCATATGAAAGACCTAGCAAATCACAAGGGCGAGGGAACAAATGGGTTATAACTTGAGCTTCTAAAATGGGTTGCAAATGACCTATGTGAACCAATCACAAAGCTATTTAATTTGGTGGCTAAAGAGGGTTTCCCGGCTTCATGGACTATCAACATCAATCAAATGATCTTCAAATATGGTGAAATACACTCCCGGGGAACTATAGGACCATAATGCTAGGAACAATCTTTGGCAAGCTTTATGGTGTTAGAACGTCCCCTATCCAACCTCATTAGAGATAAGTTTCCATCACTATTTGAGAATGTAGTTCCATGGAGCCTCAAGTATTTTTTTTTTCAATTGGACCAACAAATTAACATTAGCCTTTATATCACGGAGGCTACCACACTCTCCCACGCTAGAGAATTAATTGGGTTGAAACCATCATGATGTACTTTCAGTCCCATTAGCCTTTTTCGACTTTCTAGACATTGAAATCTACTCTCATTTCATTTCATTTCAATTAATTGCTAATTCTAAACCACATGAATAGTGTCACCAACTCTAAATCTAAATATATCAATATTTGTCATTCTTTGTAAGGAAAAAATTGGGCATTATCAATTTATAATATCACAGTTACTATCACTTACTAAGTGATATTTCATCCAAATTACAATCTTTCATGATAGTACTTCACTAAATTTTGTAGGATAAACATAATATACTGGAATTTATTCCAGTAATTGGCATTTGGATGAAGTAAGAGTAAGCCGAGATGACAAAAATTGTAAATTTATTCAGAAGAAGTGCCCCCATAAAAGTTACAGTGGTGACTAAACTACCGTATGACACTAAATACAATATCTAGTGTAGAGCTTCCATAAACACAATGTATGAGGGCAAGGGGAGAATCCAAGGAAAACACAAGAAGAAAGGGAGAGAAGGGGGAGGAAGGACCAAGTTCCATGTACCAATCCCAATCCATTTTCTAGAAAAATAATTGGGCAGGCAGGTAGAGAGCTTTGTGTATGAAAGGATGGTGTCATGTGTCTATCCCTTTTACCCAAGGACCAATATCCCATATAGATGAGTGTCCCATATTGTACATTGTGTAAGAACGGGCATCCGAAGACGGGTCGTCCTAAAGGTCAAGAAAATGACATGTGTTGGTTAGAGAGATTCGGTGACTGGATCAGCCGTTCACTTTGGGTGTTAAAGGCCATGTTGTTCTTTAAGTATTTTCTTTTGAAGGGAACTCCTAGGGTTCCTTGCGGTACAATGATGTTTTTTTGTGAAGGGCAAATATACACATCTATCACCTATATGAGATTTTTCAAATGCGATGTAATGTAAGTTTTAATTATTACTCTCTTGAAATTATTATAATGTGTGAACAATCATTTAATGCAAATTCAAATGTAGAGTAATTTGTGATTGATTGTACAAATTAACGTATACATGCTTTCAAATGCATTAGAAGACTGGTTAGTGATTTTGAAAGTTATATATGCATTAAATATTATATCTCCTTTGAAAGCTTGTAAGTTTCATTTTAAAAGATATAAAAGTTCATAAAAAATTTAATACCATGTACACTTGACTAAATAATTAAATTAAAGTATTTTTTAGGGTTGAAAACTTTGAAGTCATATAATATTCTTCAACAATCATTGTTATTAAAAATTTAAATATTACATACACTCTAATTCATTAATAATTTTAATTTTGTGTATATTCATTTAGTGATTTTATTATCACCTTGACACAAATATGGGTTGTCGATGAGATAATTCTAGCTTTTCAAGGTTTCAATGATATGAACACGACCTTTGGAGGTAGGTCACACATACATAAAATATAAATGGAGTTTGATTAAATATTTGATATCAATTGCTTCTAAACGAATTGATTTTTATTTTCACATAAAATAAAACAATTGGCGTACATTGATGATCATAAGAAGCGTGAAACGGGAAAAACATGAGGAGAAACATTGTGACACGATCTATGATGCGGTCAAAATCTCAATGTCAAGAGAAGTGAAATTTTTTCATAAATGATTTAAAAAATATTTATGACTGTGAGATTAAAATTTGATCAACCCAAAAAAATAATTTTCAAATATATAACTTAAAGACAATAAATCACCCTTATGTAAAATTTCCTAAATAAACACTATTAATTAAAATTTATGATATAATAATGAGTGATTACCGATGTGTTCTTATACGATAGACTCGGGAAATTTGTTGTTTGATAGTCTATTATCGAATGATATATGTTTCATTACTGATATTGTTATGGATTCTAAAATATATTTAATTACTGTAAATTTTTTAAAAATATATATCAATATACATAGGTGATAAAATTCCTTTACTAGAGACCATAGTTTATGATGACGATTGCTACACAAATTCAACCAAAAAACGTAGAGTCTTGAACAAAATTTTGGAATGTGCATTGTGTACCATAAAAAACAACACCAAATCAATTGTGACTATTATGAATGAACATGAAATATGTGACGATCTTTGTCACTGCGAAATAATGGATCGTGAAGATGCATGGCACTTTAAGATGTTGAAGCTCAAAAATCGGCGAATCACATCAAATCATAATAATAGTCATGATTATATACCAATATTAATGTCCTTTGATAATTTTTTTATTCAATTAATTTGTTTTCTCAATATTAAAGTTTGATTTTTAAATATTTAAAGAAATATTGAATATTACAATATCAAATAAAATATTTTATATATTAAAATACATTTTTATCAGTAAATTTTAAAAATTACACTTAAGGTCTAAAAACTACACAACTGGTATCTTAAACTGCACAAGTAAAAAATTACAGAAGTAATAATTAAATTTTTTTTGTTGATTTTGATAATTTTATATAATTTTATATTTTTGGCCTTAAAATATGTATGAAGTTTAAATAATATAATTATGCTCTTCATAGGTTGGCATTGATATCGCTTATTTACAGATATATATAGCAATTTATGCATCAACTTTTTATTTAAAATTTTAAAATATTGATTTTGAAGGATTTTTAATGATTTATTTTATCAATATGACCACATATCATGCATTCTACTATTCATATATACATCATTATATAAATTTATAAAATTTGAATATACAAGTTTTATTATTAAAACACATATATTAAAAAAAGAAAAAATGTTTTGTAATTGATAATTCCAATAGGCGATTGCAATTCTCTAGCTTTTGGCTTCATACTATAGTGAGGGACGGTTTAAAAGCTATATACATCATTTATCATGGTGACTCTAAAGAATAATACATGTGTAAATGATTTTATTCTAATCTATATCAATGTTATATAAGATGCACAAACGTTTATTAAGGATTTATAATAAATATTTATTTTAAAAATATTCTTGACACATATTTTAAAATACTAATTACACAATTCTACACACATACGTGTACTTAAGGCCAGCAACCTTCTTTCTTGAAAAATAGTTTATTCTACAAATCTGATGCATAAAGAAAAATGTGCATTGGATGCGTCTTTCAAAAACACACCCAATGCATATAAGGGCATCCCCACTAGTGCCTTAACCTTAAGCCCTTAAGTTTGCCATATGGAGGATTGAGGGTTAGGGTAAAGGCGAATGTCGTAGTGGTGGCCCTTTAAAGGGACCTTTAAAGCCATTTCTTTTACTTCAATAGAAATTTCTGTAAGGATTCTTTCTGAGATATTGTGGAATGTGAGTCTGACTCTCGAGGCCTTGAAACTTTGACCTGTGACATGTATGGAGATGCCAGGGGTTTGCAAATCAATGAATAGGCTTAATTCAGAGGAACAAATACACTTCATGGAATTATGCTGCAGGGTGGAAATATTAGACGGAAAAATTAAGGATTACCGGAAAATGTTCAGTCAAGTACAAAATCATGTTAGGAAATTCATTTCACAGAGATGAGGATCAATCGTATCATACACCATATCATTCATGACATTTAGGGGTTAACATTCTTATTAACAAACACCTTTTCTATTAAGACTAATTTAAAAGATCCATGATATTTTACTATGCAATCATATGAACGATCTAAATACCATAAAAACATCTTCGATAAGAAGTAAAAGATACATTATTGTAATAAGTCCATTTAAAACATTTGAATTTTCAATCCACTCTATTGCCTTTCCGCGCCCACCAATGTTCAATAAGGTCTCTCTTTAATGCTATGTGAACTCTTCTATCTTGAATGTCTATGGCTCCTTCTCGATACTCAACAAATGTTAAACCTCTGTTTATATTAGCATCCCGAGGTTGATCTAAATTCTCGTTTGCTTCGCCCAGATCGAAGGGTTGCTCTGGAATTCCCACATTTGGTAAATTTTGTTCTCTCTCATCCTCAATGATCATGTTGTGCAATATAATGCAAGCATACATAATATCGTGTATTGTTTGCTCATGCCAATACATATTCGGTTGTTTTATTATTCCCCACCTTTGTTGAAACACTCCGAAGCATCTCTCAACATCCTTTCTTGCACCCTCTCGTTTTTTGGCATACCATTTGAGTTTTTCATTGCTTGGTTCGCTAATGGATTGCACAAAAATCTTCCATTGAGGATATATCCCATCTGCCAATAAATAATAACTGTCGTATGTGTGGCCATTCACAAGAAATGAAACATTTTGAGATTCTCCACTTAAATAATCTTGAACAAGTGGACTCCGATCTAATACCATGAGATCATTGTTTGACCCCGGTACTCCAAAAAAAACATGCCATATCCAGAGAGATTGGTCAGCTACCGCTTCCAAAACAATGCTCCGATTATGATCTTTGTTCTGGTAATGCCCTTGCCAAGCCACCGGACAGTTCTTCCACTGATAGTGCATACAATCTATTGACGCGAACATTCTTGGCCACCCCCGACGTTCGTTAATCTGCATTTGTTGTAATATGTCTTCTCTTGTTGGTTTTTTCAAGTACCGAGACTTATACAACCCTTGAATCGCTTTCACAAATCTTTTTAAAGCCTCCCTTATTGTACTCTCAGCAATTCTAAAATACTGATCCAAAGCATCAGGTGTCATACCGTAACCCAAGATCTGCACAGCAGCTGCACACTTCTGGATGGCACTTAATCCTAATTTTCCAGCAGCATCTTTTTTTTTGAACAAAATAGGAATCATATTCACTGATTTCATCAACCAACCTCAAAAACAACCGCTTGGACATGCGAAATCATCGACGAAAGTCATGTTCTGAATATACAGACTCCGTGGGTTCGAAATAATCTTGATAAAGTCGTACATCGGCATCTTCTGCTCTTCTTATTTTTTGTTTTAGTCTTCCAGGGCGTGATCCCCCACGTCTTCTAGGTTCCGTTTCATCCTCTTGTAGCAGCTCTTGCATCCTACCTCGATGTTGTAGGGTGAACCTGCGCACCAAACTACCAATAAAGTGAAAATCATCGTCGGAATCAAAGATACTCTCTGGAATTCGCCTTGGCCACGCTCCACGCTTAGCATCCATTGCGTATGAATTTATGAATACGAATATATATGAATATGTGAATAGATATGAATATGTGAATAGATATGAATATGTAAATAGATATGAATATATATGAATATATATTTATATACAAACCATAGACATTAAAAATAAAAGTAATATAAATATATTCGAAAGAAAATTAATTTGGATACATTCAAAATTAAAGTCCTATAAATATATTCAAAACTTCATTTTATATAGATATAAACAAAATGTGATTTTACTTACAATGATAAAATATTATTGACATGAATTTGATTCTACTTTTATAGGCATGAACTTTTACTTCGAAGACGCGGGGCATGATGAGCATGTATTTCCGTCTCCGCAACCATAGATTTTACTTTAGGTTACTTTATATATTTGTTGTCTCTCTCTCTATCTCCTTTTCTCACATCACATATATTTTGTTTGTTATATTTTGCATTGTAGTATACATTATCGAATAGTTTTGTAGTGTTATTATATTTTATAGTTTTTACAATGGGTAAAGGAAGAGGTAAAGCAGCCAATTGGAGTGAAGAGGAAGATGAGGTTCTCTGCCGTGCCTATATGTCAGTTAGCGAGGACCGAGAGTTGGGCACATCTCAAACCCAGAAGAAATTATGGGATACAATAGAATTAGAATACAACGACAAGTTACCAAGGGGTTCTTTTAAACGTCCAGCCAAAGGATTGAGTGCACGCTACGCATCAATTGCAAAAAATGTAACAAAGTTTGCAAGTATGTATATCCAAGTACGAAATGCGCAACCTTCAGGTATGAACGAAAACGACATGGTTGAGAGAGCGAAGGAGATTTTCAAAGATGTAGAAAAAAATGATTTTAAGTACCTTCATTGCTGGGCGATCCTTCGGAACTACAATAAATTCATGGGCCCAATTTCAGAACCACCTAGACCTACAAATCTGGATAGTCTTAAGCGAAAGGGACCTGAAGGGGGTGAAGGTACTGAGGACATAAATGACTCACTTGAAAAAAATAGACCTGGAGGAACAAAAGAAGCGAAAATGAGCAAACTCACGGACATGCAACGTATGAATATAATGAGGGTAGATGTGAAAGCAAACAGAAGCATTGCCCAATCACAACAAAAGTTAGCTCAGTTAAAAGAACAAGAACTTCGCATGAGGGAGAAAGAACTGCAGCAGCAAAAACGACAATCCAATGATGCATACTTTGCAGATCCTCGTCATGTAGATAATCCCGAACAACAAGAATACGACAAACGTCGCAATGAACTTGCACTGAAGGAGGTGGACTTTGAATTAAGACAGCTAAAGACTATGGAACGAGGCAAACAAAAAGTAGAGGAACCTATCGAGGAACCTGAACTAGGTGGAGCCTTTTATGATCCTATAAATGTTAATGATGAGGGGGGTTCAGAGAGACCTTCAGGAGGATCAAGTACTGGTCAGCACGGTTCTTATGTGCAATCAATGTTGGATATGATTGATTTATGAATTTTAGTAGCAGGCAGAAAGCATGGTAGAAAGCATGGTAGAAAGCATGGTAGAAAGCAAATCAAGGTACTTTGCATGCCAAAATGGATTTGACCCTCAATGAACCAATATAGCATGTTCTTCGTTCAAACCTACACACTACCTCCAAGCATGCACCGCAAACTTGCCAAACATGGAAGGGTTGTATGAAAAACAACCAACTCCTCACCAGAAGTCATGTTGAGTTGAAGGACAACTCTAATAAGTCATGGTCTTTACAGCTCCTATAATTCCAGAACCAATTGCTTGCATATTCCTAGTTTGATATTCTATAATCAACTACTGCATGGCTATATCCAACCAAAGTTGACGCTCTGACTGCCTCTAATCAGTGAAGATCGTTTGAGATGCACCAGATGGGAACTCATTTCCATCAACAATTATTCACGGAAATTGCACAAAGATCACACATTTCCTTACAATTTAAGTTTGTGATATTTGTTAACATGGAGTCAGGTTATCAAATAGCTCGCCTTGTATCTATATAGAGTGTAATCAATAAAGTAAGCTTTTGAATTGAGAAGCGTTTTCTTTTTGCCGACTTTCTGCAAATAACAATGGTTTCAGTTGTAAGAAGTGCTTCTCGTAATTGTAAGAGTCTGTCAACGGAAGAAGCATTTGCTTGCACCCTTGCTTCTGCCATCCTCAGTGGATCACCTGATAAAACATGAATACAATAACCAACAATACCACTTCTCATGCATGAGCACTTAAAATAGAGAGTTGTAAACGAAGTAAATAAGGTATGTGGGTGTTATTTGTTTTGTTTTTCAAGTTCTTCAACTTGTACTGAATAGGTTAACATGACAAAACTTGTGTTGCATTAACAGAACCAAATGAAGCATCAGCAAAATCGGACCTCCCTTGAGTTAGTTATGGATATCAAAAGTGCATGTTTGTTGATTCCTTAATTAAATATATATATGTCCTCCCAATTGTGTTCACTATTGAATATGGAGTAGTTAGTGAAATTTGAACGCATAGTCCAAGCTCTTTTAAACAATGTGTGTCCATATGGCGTTTGTTGTTTGATCCTCACCGAACCACACATCAAAGAAATATAGATGTCTCCCTGAAGAAAAGTAACCACATAACACCCACACACCTGATTGCTTTTCAAGTATTAATAGCTGAAATACATACCCATGATGAAACTGAGAAGATAGGGCACGTAAGTAAACAAGGATGCAGGTGTTGCTTGTAGTAAAGGGAATAAGGCTTGCAGTTGAGATCTGTCAAATGAAGTCGCTGACATTAACCAAGTTCAACTGTGTTAGCACATAGACCTCAAACATGAGAGAAAAATAGTACCTTATTTACCCACAAAAAATAGTAAAAAAATAACCATCACGACAATGCAATCTTTGTTGAATTTTTGCTAAATCTTGTGCTACTAACCAGGATTGGAAACAATCAAAACAAGGTCCAAACTGGGATTCCACGCAGCGACCGATAAGGCCAAGGCTCCCCCAAAGGAGTCACCAATCAGGTAAATGGGTGATGTTGGTCGGCGCTCATGTTCTGTTAAAATTGTCTCTTCCACAAGCTTAAGAAGATCTAAAAATTCCACACCACCCATGAAAGTTAAAAACTGATGACTTTGTAGCAAAAGGCAGAACTACCACAAAGTTTTTTTGGAAAGGTCATGACTGGAAATAACTATATGAGGTACCTGTGAAAGGCGTGCGGTCATGAACTGGAATGTGAAGACACTGCAGATTAAATAACCTGCAAACATTGAAAGCACATGAAGCTATTAAGACCTCGTAATCTCAACAGTACCTGTCAAGTATGTAAGTTCATGCACCCACCCAATAGTAGTAGTAGTAGTAGTAGTAGTATAGATGAGTTGAGATGTGTGAAGAAAATCTTAATTTGTGAAAGAAGAGTGTAGTCAGCACCTTCCAAGTGCTTCATAATGCAATATAAGACCCAAACCAGTGCCATCCAATCCTCCAAACCAATTCTTTCGACAGCAACTCAGGCTTGTTAACACCTTCGAGCCTTTTAGCTTCAGCTACATCCACCTCTGCACAAGACAAGATTATCCTAATCAATTGAGGTCGACTTCCAATTTACAAAAAGCAAGACCTGTTGCAAATTCTAGGGTTTATATTTTGCATCTCTAACTTTAAGAGACAGCTCTGCCCAAGCTAAGGTTGATCTACACATAAATGCACATCACTCTCCCACACAAATTCACGTAACTGTGTCACAAAATTCATGTACTGGAAATTTCTCCACATCTTGAGAAGTGACCAAAACTAGGTTTTAACAAATTTGATTGGACCACAAGGCTGGATTTGATTGAACCCCTTCTTGCGGATGTAAAATCTTTCATTTTCCGCCCCACTTTGGGCGCCATATCTCCTATGTGGTGATCCTCCTCTCACCATCGTTGTTGCTGTTGGTGCGCACTGCAACATTGTTGCAGCGGGCCATTCCGCCAGTTCAACAAAACGATTTGCCAACAATTTTCCACCGATTTTCCAACGACATCGCTCCCTACATCTCGCAACCAAGTTTTTTCTATCGAGGATACCAACGACGGTGTACAGAAAGATGAGGAAGAAGCGGGAGACCGTTGTGCTATTTCCGGCACTTACAGCCGACCTGAAACGGGCGGAAGTTTTCAGGTCGACGGGCAAGTTAAGGCCGCGACCTGGATGATAAAGGTATTTAGAGGTCACCACTAGGAGCATTTGGGACCCCTAAGCCTCTAACTTGGATGGAGGCTCAAGGGGTTAAGGCACTAGTGGGGATGCTCTAAAAAACTCTCAAATTGATAAAGATATAAACAAGTTATGCAACGAAAAAACATGTTGGATTTAAGGCGATGAAACTTCTTTCTTGTATAATTTTTTTTTCGTTACAAATCTGATGCACAAATAGAAATGTGCATTGGATGCATCTTTCAAAAACGCACCCAATGCATATAAGAAACTTTCAAATTGATAAAGATTTGAATAAGTTATGCAAAGAAAAATATATGTTGGATTTAAGACCAGAAATTTTCTTTCTTGTATAACTTTTTTTTCATTACAAATTTTATGTACAAATAGAAATGTGCATTGAATGAATCTTTTAAAAACGCACTTAATGCATATAAGAAACTCTCAAATTTATAAAGATTTGAATAAGTTATGCAAGAAGGAAGCATTTTGAATTTAGGCTCAGCGAGTTTCTGTCTTTAATAACGTTTTTTTTCCAAGCATACCCAACATGAATTGAAAATTGCATTGGATGTATCTTTCAAAAGCGCATCCAGTGTATATAAGAAACTCTCAAACTGATAAAGATATGAGCAAGTTATGCAAGGAAGAAGCATTCTAGGTTTAGGCCCAACAAAGTTCTTTCTTGCATAATGTTTTTTCTAAGCATATCCAACAGAAATTGAAAGGTACATTGGATGCATTTTTAAAAAATGCACCCAATACATATAAGAAACTCTCAAATTGATAAAGATATGAGCAATAATCACATGAGAATCATGAAATAATCTAACAATGTGTTAAAAATATTGATGAATCTAAATGTTCATTATATAATTATTTGTAAGATCATGAGTTAATTATAAAATTTATTAAATCAAACTATATTTTTATTACGCTGAATTTATAAAAGAAAATATGATTGCAATTAATTTCAACACAACATCACGAAATATCATGAATATTTTTAAATTCAAGTTTCTCATTTATCAATTTTCATCTATTATTCACTATAAATGTAAGAGTATTACAGCAATAAAAAAATTACAAATATTTAAAAAAAATCATAGTTGTACAAGTTATAACTTCAAATATTTCACGCGAGAGTGAAATATGAAACTCCGATTATTAATGGACGCAAAATCATAGTCAACTTTTTAAAAATAATCAATCATCTCATGACAATAGTTAAATTTAGAGATGGTTTTGTCCCCATGTGCAATCCAATAATGTTACAAAAATAATTGAAAATAATAATTGAAGTTTCAAATTTTTTAATATTTATGTGTTATCATATATTATAAGTTTTGAATATTGATTCTACCAATGCATAAATTTTGGTTTAATATACCATGGCCCATAATAAACATCCAAGAATTTTATCTTATATATGCATTCAATGCACGGGGGGGTCACACCCCCTTACATTTTGTAACCACATGCGATAATGGGGTATTTAATGGGGGGATATTTATGCACCTCTCGGTATTTTTTCCCTCCCTATTTGTAGATATAAAGTTACTTTGACATATTTTTAAGCATCCTATGTTTATTTGTAAATTTTTAGAGAGACCAATTTTTGGCATCATATCTTTTTTATAAATCGTACAAGTACCAAATAATGAACGGAATACTATAGCATTGCAAAATCAACTATGTGAGCAACAAACGTTCCACACCATCCATCTTATCATTTAATCGGTTTCAATTAGTTATACCAATGCTAAAGCATTCAAAATGCCATTCAAAACACAACCAATAACACTTGGAGTTTAGTTAAAAGATTACCAATGAACATGAAGATAACAAAATGTACAAGCTAACATAGACAAGTTGTAAACACGGATAGAACAAAACAAGAATTATAATCAATTGCCATAAGACATGAAATTTTGCATAATTATCTACTCCAAAACAAAAGATTGCATTCAATTGAAAAAACCAAATACAAAAATTGAAAACATTTACTTTAATTGTGTTCACAAACACATTCAACCTTGTACCAAATATTTACAATGTGAAGGGTTAGGATATAACTATGCACCCTCCGATACATGTCAAGGTACATATCGATATCCTCTACAATGTCATGATAAGACAAAATGTTTTGGAGAGGTTTAACACCAATGATGACAAATAACTAAAACTAATTGTTGGCATGAGGCGGGCAACCTTCGAAGTCTCCAACCACTCCATCACGTATCCTCCAAGGCAAAGCGCAATCCTCTGAATCTACCATGGTGAGGTGCCAAATGTTGTAGCGCATCATCGATCATCTACAAAAGGTTGTTGTAGCAAAAAGGCAATGAATAGAATGTTGGCATATTAGACACTACTAGCAAGACAAGTAAAACTAATAACAAAAATTTATGAAGAATGAACTACATTCCAATCTTAATTCTCATAATTTCATGGCTTGAAAACTACGTTTTTTGAATTAGAGAATTGAACATGTTCATTCATAAATCTATACAAGACCAAACAACAAGAAAAAATGCAAATTCAAGGTTTAGGAAAGCATAATACCTAGTTTCCTCCGAAATTGGATTGAAAATCAACTCATCATCTTCATGCATTTGAAAAGTTTAGTACATGTTTATCACTTCAACCATCCAATGCTCATTGATAAACGACATCTTTGAATGAAGCAAGAGAATTTCATAGATTAAATAACACCTACTAACTTAGAAAAAAAATTCCATAACAATCATGCATGATTTGTACACTAGAAAGAACATTAGTCATTTTGTGATATGGATATGAAATAACAAACAATATCTTACATCACTATTAATTTCATGTTGACTTTTCAACAAATTCATTCAAGGAGTTCCCATCAACCGGATCAAGCTCAAAGACATCCCTCTCTACATCAAATGACATAGTCACTGTGCAAATTATGCTATCTACATCAACCCAAATAGAATCTGAGTGGTCATATTTGAATTTAAAGTGTCCGGGGACTTTTCTAAAATAATTAAGATAGACCATAAAACTAGATCCGACAATATTTGTTTTTTTACCTTTGTTACCTCCCGATTAAGAAGATCAACAAGATGCCTGCAACTTCCCCACCTTGTACCTACCTTTCGTCTCATTTTTTGAACTCGTCCTATACACCATGTGCCCCGGTCAACTCCATTGAGGACACATGTAGGTTGCAGATTTTTGGAAGGATTTACCCTAGTCCTCCTAACAACTGATTTAACTGTAGATGAGATAGTTGTCGTACTTCTCTGCATAAAATACACTCCACAATCCATCCCAAGACCCTACCCAAATGCTTCAACGCCTTCACGCCACTATGCTTGTCCACCCCCTAAGCCAACCCAAGGGCCGTTGAGAAGTCACAATGTTCCTTCCCCCCAAAAAATCCACAACATTTTCCCTCCATACTAACACTTTTCATTCAAATTTGGACAGAATTTACACAATTCTTCATCCAAGTAGTCAAATCCATAATTATTCTATTGATTCTACTACACACATTTGGGGGGATCCAATATCTATAATCCTATTTTTTTTTCTACTGATTACTAAAATGGAGGAATTATTCACCGCCCTATTTTATATATAATCATGTATGGGACATATTTCCAAAGCTATGGTAGATCTAACGAAGTTATAAATTTTACCCTCAACGAATTAAATTGACCCTATTTTTTATCTCACGTGGTTTCTAAAATTCCGATAGTCACCCCCCCCCGTAATTCAATGTATGTGAGATAAACTATTAAATTGGTATTAAGGTGTTGCTGCGAAATCACATCAAATATTATAATATTTTTAGCTATAATATTTTTCTCTTTGATAACTTTATAAAAAACATTATTCATATCAATTTGCAAAATTGTAACAACTATGAACATGATAAACATTAGTTGCTAAAAGTATTACATCTTTCTCTTGCATTATAAAAACATTATACATTAAGACCCTAAATGAAAGAAAGAAAGAAAGAAAAAACAACAACAACATAAGATGATTGCATATCATATCGTTGAAGCTTTTATTTTGAACTTATGAGAACATATATCTCATAATGTTCTTAAGAAGTTGGATTTTAATAGAAAAATGTACACAAAAAATGCAATTTGGTAGTAAGTGGTGGATTTACGGAGAAAATAAAAAATTATTGAAACATATCAAGAATAACTTATACAAGTAGAGAATTCCTATGGACACAAAAAAAAAAACACATCATTTGAACTTTGTATAGATTTTCTAATGCCAATTGGCCTAAAGCAATGTCATAGGAGATTTTTTGGGGTACAAGGCCTTGGCATATGAGGCCAAAAACCACCTTTTTAGGTTCCACCATGGTGGTAGGGACCGCCCAAGTTGTGCATGCCACCGGGCCAACGGCTGCACTGCTGCAGGACACGGAGCGGTAGCCTGCACCGCCAAGGCAACCGCTGCCACCGTGGCAAGGCCTAGGGTAATCATGACTTACTAGATCGGCAAAACCTATAATATTTTTTCATTTTAAGGTCATTATTGTCATGTACAAATAAGGCTGAAGTGTGACTCATGTGCCCTAAACCCTGCCTCACAGCCTGGGCGGGGACCATCCCTAGGACACAAGGGATGTGGGGCCTGCCACGGCTATGGGCACAACCAAAACCCCGCCGATTCTTTTTGATGTCACATCCAATGCGAGCTTTGCATCTAGCCGTTTGAGGGTCTTCCGGACTCTGTCTCTAGCACCTTGGATAGTTGGCTCATCCTCCAGGAGGGCCCGCACCAGCGAACTGGCTGGGCCCCGGCTGGACCACTATTGTGGCCATTGTATCAATATGCCAGGGCCTAAGTTATAGTCGATGGAGATCCTAGTCCAACGGGTTACATGTTGTCATCTTTTGGTTGTTTTAGCTGAAATGGGGTATATTCTATAAGTTCCTATAAAGCGATGGGTAATTTTCCTGAAGTCTTGAACATCAACTGGGTACTTCTCAAACTAAACCGGTTCATCTGTAACTAATTTTGGGAGGAAGAGAGGAAGATACTCAAGTTCATTCAACTACAACTACAGACACATTCATCTATATGTGGGATCGCCTCTGCCACCGATCCTATATAACCCAAGAGTTAGGGTTTTAGAGAGACCATTTTGCTGCTTCGTTGCCAAGCTTCTGGTCGTGCCGATTCTTTTCGATGTGGATGCATTGCTCTTTGTAGTATGCCCAGTTTCTTTTGTCTCGATGTAAAGATTGCGCTCACATTTGTTTCTGTTTCTTTAGCAGCAAGTTTGTGGCACCGTTTCGGGTTCTTAAGAAAACTAAACATTGGGGGATTGTGGGACAGTTGTGGACGTTGAACTCGCTGAATTCTATAGTTGTAGCTCGCGGAGTATGTTAATAATCTGTTTACGCTCTAGTTAATTCGCATCCAATCGAGAAGAAACTCAAGATACGATTTTGGCGAACTTGAGTTATGTCTGGTGAAAACTAACGTCTTCACGTTTGCATGCTCTGGCAAATTGATCCATGATCTTTTTCAGATCCATGAATATGATGAACACCTACTTGGACTCTGCCCCTTGTTTTGATGGAGAAAGAAGGACTGGACATATCAGGTGTTCATCGTATCCATGGCCCTGTAAATGATCATCACGCCCGAGTGTCGAGGCTCATGTCGCTATCTAAAGATGTCGAAGCGGTTTTACAGATAGACTATGCGAAACTTCTACTAGCTGTCAATGGAAAAGGAGTGGTCTAACTGTTTCTAACGCGCTTCTGGTTGCCCTGCTGGAAGGAATGTAAGCCTCTGCGAAACCTCATGGACACACCTGATCTTTTGCAGACTCCTGATTATGATGAACACCTGATATGCCTCTGCACTCGTTCTCGCACGGTGGAAGAAGCAGGGGATAAATGAGGTGTCCATCATATTCATCAGCCTGGTAAAAATCATGGCCGAATGTCGAGGTTTTAGGTGTGTGTACGATGCACGTCGTGATTGAAAAGATGTTCAGAATATGCTGACTTCAGGTATGTTCATGTTCTATTTGAATAACACTTAATCACCTCCAGGCTCCTGATATTGATGAACACCTTCTTTATCTTTGTGCCTCTCGTGGAGGAAGAAGCAGTGGAAAAATAAGGTGTTCACCATATTCATCAGCTTGAATATGATCGTTCTGGAGTGCTGAAGCTTCTGGTTTATGTAAGGTGTATGTCAACATGACAATTCTTTTTTTTGGAGAGAATGTGACTGACTTGAGGAGATGAAACCCCTACACCTCATGACTAAAGACTCTGGGAACTTGATTAGGTGGATGCATGGAAGGAGGTTACCGCACCGACGGGTCAGGATCCCATCTTAACTACTTTGTTGATGCACTCTGTTATGAATCCTGCAAAGTTCTTCGTGCTACCAGTCTCCCTGACTTATTTGGTAGGCAATGGTAAGCAGTAAAGGGATGTAGTCTGTCGCCCCTGATGTGGTGAAGATGAAGGTACTTTTCAAACTTTATCTCGTCATTGTCATCGCAAATAGTAACATCTGATTTTTGTGGGTCTTGTAGCTAATTCCAGAAGCCATATCCACTTGACATGGTGAATACCACAGGTGGATGTTTTACTAGGGTAGGAACTGCTTTTAAGATGCCATATTACAATACAATGGCATGGTAAATTATAAGGTCGTTCCAATAGTTAAGATAGAAATCTGGTCTTGTTTATTACATACCTCCGGGTTCTTTTGATATCCCTTATCGCTTTTACATAGTACTGGATTTGACCAGTGGTCTGACAGCGCTCAAAAATTCCATTGGAGGGAGCGGTAGATGCCAAGTGCATGTGTTTTTAATTGGGTTTGGAATATTGCAAGAGATTGAATCTCGACAGAATACTCTGCTGAAATAGTCAGAAACATGATGGCAGTACAAACTCTGGACGCATTGCTGAGATGCCAGATAAAGAACTTGTATTTATTCTTTAATTCCTTGATTCTGAGCAGTCCCGTGAAGTAAGTTCAGTAGAGCTATGTGCAGTTCTTCTATCTTCTCCCTCCCAGGTGCCTTGTGGATGTTGCAGCGACAAAAAATTATCATAAGTCAATAGACTTTCAAAAAATTATTCATTTGGAATGTTGACTTTCTTACGGTGGTAAATCATTTGCCTTCGGCGACCTCTCCATTCCCGTTATTTGGCTCTCTGCTGATATGCTGGATGAGGATCGCATTTCCCTCATCAACTTGATACATTCTTTTACTTGCCTAGCCTGGTTATGAATTCAACAAAATCTGAAGGTCTGAATGTCATAATATGTTGTGTAAGAACCGTAGATTCTAACCGATAGAATGAGAAAGTTACTAGGGCAGGAAGCCTCGTGTCAACATAAGTACTATTATAACTGGAGGACTTTGTTTGCGCAGTCTGTCTCTCAAGCCCGGAAGCAAGAAGATTGTATAAGATTTTTGAGATCTTCCTTCACAAATTCGGCATAGTGTTTGTTGCTGCAATGGGATGTACCGAATTAGTGTGTACTAATGCATCCTCTTACAAGCACAGTTTGTCTGTGTGGTTGATGTCTCACCTGTCTCAAGTTGATGAAATGGTGGTGCACATGTATCTTGAATGAAAATGCTATAATTATATGATTTATTGTTATTTTTATTTTCGTTTTTTCTCTAACTCCTTACAACCTTCAATGCTTTAGACCCATTGTTACACTCATTCAACAATTGAGCACAGCTAATTATCTTGGAATTGCTCAATGGCTTGCTGAAATAGGTAGATCCAGGGTTGTATTTAATGAGTATACTCCTGAAACCAACGAATATTTCAACTCGAGTAACTGAAGTGAATCTAATCTGGAATTGTCTCATCAAGGCAGCAACTGTGAAGTACATAAATCGTCATTTCAAATGCAAATGCTATAGGAGGTCAACTGAAGATTATCTTTGTCTATTAAGTGATCACAGAGGCCTTCTCAATTGAGTTAACAATGGAGTATACAATAATCCAATCTTGTCATCATGAATGTCTTTTTCATGTTCATACTCAACTACACACATTGGCATTGACCACTTAAACATAGGTGTTCATTCAAGAAGAGCCTGCATGGCACAAACCTTACATGTGGCTCCTTTGTTTCCATATACATCATACTATCTTACACGACAACAACCTCAAATATCATTCTCTGCAGCGCCGTAACTTGTCAGGTCTCCAAACCATCCACCTAAAGTTTTAAAAAATAAAAATAAAAATAAAAATAAAATCCATATCTAGATTCAGCTACGTGGTTAGGATATATATATATTGCCTGGAAGCCAACCTGACTTTCCAGTCCAGAAACGCTTAACCTCTAATTGGGCTCTGATTGAAATAAGTTATTTAGAAAAAGAAAAAATCATCCAGCACACGCAACTAAGACTCCAGAAGTGATACCCCTATAAGCGTTATAATTTCATATATGTTAAGAAAATTTTACTCCCCTACAAAAATACAATTGGTAAGACTAGTGAGTGTTATAACATGCTTGACTCCCTTCTTTTGTTAATTGCATCTTTATAAGTGTTAATTTTGAGAAAATCAAGGTAATAACATATGAGAGCTTACATTTTAAACACGTAATCACATTTATCCCATATTCTTTGCGAACAAGTCAAATATTCTCTCTTATTTCGAGATCCTTCCTCCTTGTGCACTTTCAAGCAATTTGGGAGAGGAGATGGTAGACAGAGAAGGTGAATGCTCATGAACACCTCAATTATGAGATGGAGTTTGGTTAAACAACCCCTATGAACCTATCGATGAGGAGTTTTTGGATATGTATTCCTCATAACATCAAGAAATTGATGTTGATGAGGTTATGGTTGATGTGGTAGAAGAAGTTGTAGGATTAAGTGTTGTTGAGTGTTCTCCAGAGACTTTGAAGAAATTCTTTAAACAAATACCAAATGATGCCCTATCACACATCAAGGGCATTCAAGGACTCCAGAAGGAAGTTTCATCTCATCATTTGGAAGCTCTCGTCAGACTACTATAGACTCTTTCTTTTGGTTAGTTTAGTTGAAAGAATCTCGTCAAGTTACTATTATATAGATTATTTATTTCAATTAGTTTAGTTGAATTATGTATTATCATTTGTACTTTCATTTTTATTTTTATAAAACATTATGTTCTTCATTTTCGGAAATTTTAAGTGTTATTTCTATAAATGTTATTAATCATCGGTATGAATCCTATACTTGTTATAATTCTATATATGTTATTTTTTTTTTGCTACTCCCGACCTGTAACATTTATAGAGTCTTGACTGTACCATGTTTCTGTTTGCAGATCGTGAGACTAGAGGATTCTATTATCCCCCCTTATTGCCATGTCAAAATTCTAGTGCTGGAAACCGAGCATTGAAGTTTAACATTGGAGCTATTAGGATGTGTTTGTGTGAGAAACCTCTTGGGCAAGCTGTATGAACATATATAATTTAATTTATCAATACACATATATTCAACCTATCTTACAATATTATAGAGGGATATAATGATTATATGTTATATGTGTATTTTGTTGTATATTATTGTACCAGTTATCAAATGTTATCTTTGTAGTACCCAACTTTGATTTTTTTCCAATTTTTAAAAGTGCTTTTTGAAAGGTCCTAAACTTGAAGTATTGCAGGAATACTTAGAACAACATAAACTCCGGGTGCGTATATTGTACCTTAGAGTCCACATCCATGCTTTTTGGGGTCCATGCCAGTGTGTGGGAAGTTTTTGGGCATAGTTGGTCAAGATCCTAGTGATTCTAAATCCAGTCGGTTATATGTTGACATCTTCCATTTTTTTTATTCATTTCAGGTATATTCTATAGATTCTTTAAAAATGGTTGGTAATTCTCCTGAAGTCTCCAACTTCAATCAAATATTTTTCAAACTCAACCTGTTCATTTGTACGAACCGTCTATTCTTCCTAGACAGAGTTCCATGCTCCTTAGTGGAGCTTGGTTTACATTCAACATTAGACTCAAGCTTAAACATTGGTTTCTCAAATTATGAGCATTTTCTTGAGCTAGGGCCAACAAGATTACAATGGCTATGGTTGGCAAGAGGGTGAGATGCAGTGTTATGTACTTGATTTCACCCGGTGCAAGGATAATCTCTCTCTCTCTCTGCTATCCCCTCACCTTCAACTATCCAAATGACTATCCAATTGCACTGAAGTCCTCCGAATTTGCTTGCATGAGTTCAACCATCTACACCAATCCTCCATGAGGGATCTGCTTCATTTAGGGTTTTGTGGGCTTTAGTGATCTTCTTTGCTTCTATGCATCAACTTTTGCCATAGTGTTTTGTAATTAAGCAATAAGATGTGTTTGAGACCAAGACATCAAGTCCTCTTGTCTTGAATGGATTGTTTGCTTGATTGGATAGGGTTTAGGATCATTGCATAGATGACTTGTTAGATTGAAGTGAATTTGCACAAACAAGTTAAATGATTCAAGGTTGTTGGTTAGGTGCTCAGACAGTTGATTGCATAGACATGTTTGTCTCTTTTTGAGGTTGATGTGAGGCCGTGGTTGGCCATGAGAGGTTGATGCTAGCAAGTTTGTTGACTTGCACAAATTTGAAAGCCATGCAATTGTACGCAAATTTAAGCCAAATACTCGTATAAAATGAGAAAGCTCATCATGAGATGCCTTGAACTTGGATCAACACTTGCCTAACATATCTTTATTAGGTTATTTTCTTACCCCCCCCCCCTTCCCAAGTTGTTTTGGTTGATCATCTTTTGAGGATTCTTACATATGTTAAACATATAGCCCTATCATGTAATCTTCCTCATCACCATCCCCTAAATTCTCTCTAGTTTGCTCATTATACTACCATCGGTGAAACATCTAAATGCAAACAACTAGATCAAAGGAACTCTAACCCTACTTCCTAAACCATAATTGCTAAACACACTATCATGAAGATATGGAACTCAAAATGCATCTATATACACCCAAACATTCATATCATCGTACACACAATGATAATATGTGTAGATCACTCTCATTGTATAGGATTATGGATGGACTTTAAGGTTGCTTGCTTGAGTGTGTCGATATATAACTCAAACAATTGAGTTTGGACCGAAAACAATCATGCCTAACGGGGGAAAAATCTTAAAGGTTTTGAGAAACTAAAATCTTATCATCTGGGCAAGGGTGCCTCGACTTTAAGGCCAATCGAATTATAGATCCTATTCGTGATACCTAAATACATAACCAAATACCAATATTTACAATCCAACAACCTAAACATCTTGCAATATGGATGAAATATTACGTGTGTGGATGAAAAACTATAGATGGATGTCAATATCGAGTGGAAGGTATGTTGATTGAATGAGAGTTGTTGATGGCGGCAAAACAATTATTTCCCGGGGCTGCTGTTATTTGCCCGCGAAATCATCTTAGTGTGACTTACTGTTCGGAGTTACATGTTCTTATATATTTTTACTATTTTTACTATTATATTGCATCTCTACCAAGTAAAGATGTTAATGTTCTATAGTGTCCAAACAATCGATTTGACCATGGTTGGTAAAAAGTGAGATGCACAATACATTGTTATAGCATCGCGTGGTTCTAGATAGTAAGTCACACCAAATATCATATTTAGTGTAGTAGGCCTTGGCTCCGTAAATCACTCCTGCCTACTCACAACGGACCGGCCCTTCCCCCATTTTCAATGTAGCATTCTGGTACCAATGCCCATTCTAGTGGTGTTGGTCTTCGGACTTGGAACCCCATATGAATTGGCCCAAAGTTTTCAACATACGTACAAGTGTTGTACTAGTATATTGGTCTAGCCCAGTGTCTAAGCATTGGTATATAGTAATGGTATGTGAGAATATACCCATATGGTATGTTCAAACCTGATACCTTGAACATACCTATCAAGTACATTGCTTTGTAATACTTGGGTCCTAACATACCTAGCATAGCATGTCCTCAAATGTACTTGGGTTGAAAGCATTACTATGGATAGCATATCTTGGGGATTGTCTATGTAGGAGTATTTAAGTTTTGAAAACCTATGATAGATTGGATGTGTGGGTAGGTGCACACAATATCAATTATTATGAAGAAGATGCTAGTGGGCATGATCATGTGAATTGATTTTGGATTAAGCAAAATGGTTAAGATGATAAATCGAAAGGCTGGCAATACCCATACCTTGCGTAAGGTACATACATCCCCAATATCAGGAGAGAGAACCTTAATACCAAAACCACACTTATGTTTAGTCTTGAATATGTTAATACTCATACTTGGCCTATATCATACCCAACCTTTGTAATCGAATATTGTTACCATACCCATTTGATCAAATCTTGGAACTCTTCATACCAAGATCAATATGATGTACCATAATTGTGACATTAATACAACACCGGCACTTACATAGTCCAATAAATAACACACCCACATGGTTTGCATGGAACAAGTTTGCACTTTAGACCTCACCAAACACCACCAACTAAGTTAACAAAACAATGGTTGATTATCGACCTGGTCAATCACTAACATAACATTATTTAGATCCATAACAATGTTCTACGGGACTGACAATATTCCACAAAAAATTCCCCACATTCGGTCTACATATGGGAATATCCCATGGAATAATGTTAGTCCCACAAAAAGATGGTATGGATTTGAATAATATTATGAATATCCTACATATATAATGTCAATTTTATATGTGGTAATCAAATGTATTTCCAGATTATAAAATTCTAACGTCAAAGTCAAAGTCAGAGCAAGTTACTGCAGGTAGTAGGCCAATGACCGGGAGTACCGACCGCTATTCTAGTTCCAGATAATTAAACTGGTTGAGAAATAACCAGTTGAAGTTCAAGACTTCAAAAAAATTACGGATCATTTTAGAGGAATTTATAGAATATATCTCAAATTAATAAAGAAAAACTGAAAGATCATAACATGTAACTGGTTGGACTTGGAAGCATTAAGATTTTGACTGATCATGTTCAAAACATTTCCAGGTCACTGTAGTGAAAGCACTAAGGGCCAGTAATCATGGGGTCCGAGTCCCAACATGGAGGGAAAGTCTCAACTTTTGAGCCTCAAGGATTCATTGAAATATGGCTAATCAACCTTAAACTTGGATCTTGATTGTTTTATGCAAAAATATTTACAAGACTTGTGTTGAGAGTTGGGTCTAGCTTTTTGCTCGACCCAACTCTCAACACAAGTTTGAATCCTCACCTTCAAAAAGTGTTGTATGTAGGTATCCATGTCAGACTTGGAACTTAGGACTTAAGACCCATGTGAAGTGGTAAATCCCAACTTCCCGTGCTCTCAACGGCTGAGATTGCCCAAATTGACTTCAAGCGACTCGGGGCTTAGGACTTGGGACCCCTTGTGAACCGGCCCTAAGCTGCATACATTTCTAGGTTTCCCACTCCAAGGACCAGTTCACATGGAATCCCAAGTCCCATTCCTGTTAGCAAGTCCCAACTTTTGAACCTCAAGAATCCATCAAAACATGGTTAATCATCATGAAAGTCAGACCGATCTTGATTATTTCACGCCAAAACTTTCACGGGACTCGTGTTGAGAGTTGCATCTAACTTTTTGCTCGACCCAACTCTCAACACACAAGAGTCCCAAGCCTCACCTCCAAAAAGTGTTGCCATGTGGACATCCATGGCATACTTGGGACACAGGACTTGGAACCCCATGTGAGGTGATGAGTCTCAACTTCCATGCTCTCAACGGCTGAGATTGCACGGATTGACATCAAGTGACTTGGGACTTGGGACTTGGGACTTGGGACTTGGGATCCATGTGAAGCGGCCCTAACTTCACACTAGGGCATCTCCCAAGTGGCCTCGTGAGCATATTCTCTTGGGAACACCCACTCTAATGGGCTGGAGTCCTCCCCTGGATAACCGCCACCGTATTTTGGCGACAGGAGGTCGTCATTTCCTCACGCACAAGGCCATGAAATCAGCCAAACCAACAGGCATTCAGCACCAAAACTTAAGGAATCACGATCATCGGGCAGCTTTACGAAATTATAAAGTTAACTTATGCCCCCTCCCTCCCCACCCGACTTTACCAAATCACCAAAGTCTTTCCTAAAACCCGGGTAAAGCTCCCTCGGTTATAGGGGAGGCATCCGGCTATCCCAATGCACCTATAAGAACTTGCTCCGGAGATTTTTTTAGTAGGTTTTCGTTAAGTGGTTTTCACACATGTTCATGGTTTTATCTACCAAGTAGTGAATGTTGGATAGTTTTTGTCCCATCCCCAATTCCCTTACTACTCATCTATCTTACCATCATCGGTTTTGGTTAATGGAGCTCCTCGTCACCTCATAGTTAAGGCTAAAAAGCAACCAATCACAAGGGCAGGAGGCGGCACTTTTAAAAGTCTTCTATTCTTGCCTCATGTCTAGGTACCGATGGGAGGGTGGGTGCTTGGGGCTTAAAACCTCCACTGTTAAGCCATGCCACGTCATTTGCCAACTAGGCTCAGCACTAGATAATGTTGATGGTGTGGAGGCCGTGTTTATAGAACCAGCTTTTAGGCTTCGCTAAAGTCAGGTGGGGAGGGGGCATTAGAGAGGCCAATGAGGTTCTGGAGGTTGTGAAGTATCCGGAAGGTCGCAGTTTCAGAGAGAGCAGAGAGAGAGGGCTTGGGGGCCAACTCCTGGACGGGCCCATGCGAATGACACGTGGCATTTTTTGTTTTCTTCCTGCCCGGCCTTGGAAAGGCTCCGGCACGCATGGTCCAACTTGGACAAGTGGCATGGCAAGGAGATGCCCGGGGTAGCCAAGTTTCGCCCGGGCAGATTCGGGCAGCTTCGCCGGGCAGAGGGCTGGCTGCTGACCAATGCTCAAAATTGAAGTC
Organism: Polytrichum commune; assembly: GCA_950295325.1. Classification (NCBI taxonomy): domain Eukaryota; kingdom Viridiplantae; phylum Streptophyta; class Polytrichopsida; order Polytrichales; family Polytrichaceae; genus Polytrichum; species Polytrichum commune. Next base: position 66,405,175 of record OX485803.1, on the reverse strand, counting down.
TTCAGTGCCCTTCAAATGGGTTTTGGGACTTCAAAAAATACCTCAAGGAAAACAACCCTTCAAAACATAATCCTCATGTCTAAGTGCTCCCTTCACTTGAAGTGCTGGATAAATAGTACCCTTCAAGTACTGTTCATCATCTCAAGTAGCCGTTTAACTCCGGTTGTCTAACTTTGGGCTCCAGATCTCAGATCCAGATGGGAATTAGTCGAGATGGGAATTATATGTTGATAGGTTTGGTTGTGAGAAAGTGCATACTTTGCACTATGACTCTATGCCTGGGTGTGATGTAGGGGGCTCGTTGGAGGATTGCATCACCCTTGGTAGACTATACGTCCAAAAGGTTATTGACTCACTAAATGATCGCTTCCCCGACTTGCCCATTTTTAATGCGGCCAGGCTTTTCAGCCCAAATTACTATCCCATGGATGCATTGGATCGAGGCACTTTAACTGAGCAATGGTTGAACCGGTTGGTGACACATTTCAAGTGGAGCCATGTTCTTGTTGATCAAGCCAATGCGGAGTTGCTCGAATTTGTGGAGATGTTATCTTCAACTTGTCAACACCGAAGTATGCATGAAGATTGGGTTTTTTGTGGCCGTGACCGAGAGTTTAAGATCAATTGGCCAACCCTAATGTCGCTATGGCAAGCCATACTTGTGATCCCTACTAGCACTGCTATTTGTGAGCGTGGTTTTTCAAAGCAGAATTGGGTTAAGAGCAAAAGGAGAACATGCCTAAACCTTGACACACTTGATGCATTGATGAGGGTTAGCCTAAACAGTTTGGGAGTTGAATTCATGGATTGGAATGGCATTTTTTACACTTGGAAAACCGCTACAGTAACCAACAAGTGTAGGGCATTGTCACTTCAAGAGGTGGAGTTAGATAGTTGATTCTCCATTATTTCATTATACTAGAAGCATGTACCATGCAAATCATGCATAATTTTAATATAAGTTTTATATTTCTTTGAAAATTTTCCATTGACGTCCTAGATTTAGATATGCCCTTCAATTGCAATGCTGAAATTTTAGAGCCCTTCAAAATGAAATTCATATGAGGGCTTCAATTTTGAGCACTGCTGCTGACCTCTGTGCTTCTAATTTTAACAAAGCGAGCCCGTGTGCCAGCCCCTTGCAGGCTTACCTCCAGTTGGCCAGATCTTAGGGTAAGTTGAGCGGTCTTAGGGTAAGGTCTCATGTAGGCCGCTCGCCTACCAGAGTCTAGTGTTAATACGGACAAACTCGTCCAAATGTAGAGGGAATCTGGTGGGGTAGGGTTCGTATGTGCCAACTACATTAAATAACATACTTAGGGCCGTTTTACACCTAGAGACCGGGCCAATTTTCCTTGAGCCCGATTGCATGTAATTTCCTTTTGGGTTGGAGGCCGGTCTCAAGTACATATTATAATAAGATTATAATGGAGGCCAATTTTTCCATATGTAAAGGCCTTTACATATCAATAAATCTACCATAATCCAATGGATCTACCATAATTTAGCATAGAGCCGTTCATATTTCCACATAATCCAATGGATATAGTTCGCTAGAAATATATATATATATATATATTTGTTTGTTTATTTGTTTATTTGTTGAAATGTGACATTGGCCCTCCATTTTGGGTGCACCCAATTCAACGAGCTCGGGCTGTGTCAGAGCATGCATTTTTTGATTAAAAATTTCATACCACCAAATCGCCCTGGCTCTAGGTGTAAAGGGGTTGGGGTTGGGGGTTGATTTAAGCCTTTTGGCCAATCACAAGTGCGGGTTTCAAGCCTCTTACACAACGAATTGGCCCGGCCTCTAGGTGTAAAGCGGTCCTTAGTGTCACCAATTCTAATTGCCTTGCACAATAAAAATTGTAAACTACGGTACAGTAGTGTATCACCAACACTAAATGTTAACCCAACATTATTTGTCATTCCCTATAATTTTGGGGGGGATTGTAGATTTACAGTGTTGCAATTACTATCACTTATCAAGCGAATTGTCATCCAAATTTCAATCATCCATGACAATATTTCATCACAAGTTGCTGACAAGAGGAATCCTCCCCCAAATTATGTTGATTATTCAGCCTAGAATGGTTATCACATATTGAGCACACATTCCAATTTCCGTTAAATAAATGTCATTTTGGTGTCCGTTCTTTGGAGCCGCACCAAATCACATACCACTCAAATACAAGTGTCCTAACAAGAATAGTAATTGAATAAGGGTTGTATGTTGCCAAAACCATTTAGTATATATAGAGAAAAAAAATCCTCTTAAAGCCTCTTGTCTTTATGCCCATTGTCATAGGTCCATATGTGTTGAAGGTAGAGCATTAGGTTGCTTGTAGTCATATGATAGTGTTTGTTAATAATAAAAGAATGAATAAGGTTTGAATAAAGCCATATGGGTTGTGGGAAGTGGGACAAGGTTTTCCTTGGCTCAAACTCTCAACATGGACGGGATTGGGCTCATCAGTTGGATAATGAACATCTCTATCATCGATCCATGAAGTGATAATTCTCTTCACCAAATGTTTTCCTCAAGAACATTGGGACCTAAAATTGGGCCTCACTGTTTTACATTGTGACAAGGTTGGGGCCGAAAAAAGTTCATAAAGTCAGACCGGGTTGAGTACTTAATGCTTGAAAATCGGGTTGGTGCTCACGCCGGTCCCATGTCATGTATAAAGTCACCCTTAGTGTACTGCAAAAGAGAAGTCCTCTTAGCATCTAAGTGTGCACTTGAGTATATTAAGAAACGGACATGTAATACCCATGTCATAAAAAATTCTACAACGTGATTTTATTTTTTAATATGAATCATAAAAGTAGGATAGACTTTCCACTCCTTCCTTCCAACTTGTAATATTGGTATTCCAAGGCGAGGAGTGGAAGGTTCAACTATGGACCCCTAAAGAAGACACTTCCTACTTGAAGGAGATGACATCAATGTTTTGTTTCCGTTTCTTAATGGAAAAAAACAAAAACAAAAACACCTTAAGTGTTGTGAGGAGTAACCCTAAATGGAAGTAATTTTCCCTAGTTTTTGCAAACATGTTGGTTCAATTCACCCATAAGTGGTGCTTACTCCCCATGGGGTACATGCTTAAATGAACCAATGGCCACTAGAAGATTGCTTCTTTGTCTGCTTATGGCATGCCCGTTTTTAAAAGCCCCGTCTCACATCACAACTTTGTAGAATGGGATATTTGAGCAATTTACCTTATGTTCCCTTCCCACTTGACTTCACCAAATAACCAAAGTCTCCACTAAAAACTCGGTAAAGCTTCCTCGGTTATAGTGGAGGCATCCAATTATCCCAATGTATCTACAAGAACTTGCTCCGGAGATTTTCGAGTAGGTTTTAGTTAGGTAGTTTTCACCAAGGGCCTGGGCATGCCGGGCCTACCCTGGGTTCGAAAGCCCACTTGAAAGCCTAGGTCATATACATAAAATGATTTTTTTTCTTGAAAAAACATGCCTTGGATAAAATTCGATTTCCCGAGCAGGCCTTCCCTTAAAATAAAGGTTGGCGACACCCCTGGTTTTCATACATGTTCATTGTTTTATTTACCAAGCAATGAATGTTGGATATTTTTTGTCCCATCCCCAAATGCCTTACTACTCATCTATCTTATCATCGGTTTTTGTTAATGGAGCTTCTTGTGCCCTCATAGCTAAGACTAAAAGCAACCAGTCATAAGGGATGGAAGTGACACTTTTAAAAGTCCTACATTCTTGCCTCATCTCTAGGTACCGATAAGAGGTTCAGTGTTGGAGACTTGAGACCCCCACTTTTAAACCATGCCACATCATTTGCCAACTAGACTTGAGACTAGATAGTGTCGATGGTGTGAAGGCTGTGATTTTAGAACAATCTTTTAGACTTAGCTAAAGTCAAGTGGAAAGGGGGCATTATTATGTGCCTCTTTGCATGTCCAAAGTGTCACTTTAGGATCAGATTTAATTGATGTTATGCATTGCATTTATCAATAAATAAATAAAATTAAAAATTGCTTCTCACTTGTCAAACATATGTAATTATCCTTGACTGTATCGATACATTTGTGTGTTTTTTTTTTATTGATTTTTTTGATAGAAAATTGCAAGAGAATATAACAAACATGGGGTATCATAGATGGTACTGAGAAGACCAAATGCCATCTAGTTAATTACAAGTTGCTATCCGGATGAATGAAGAAAGTTACAAGTTTTTGTAATTTGGTGTTGATGTAACATGATTTGCACACAGGTGAGTCACTTAGTGCAATTTGCAAATGACATGTGGCATAATATGGAGAGGATTAAATACATTTGAATTTTTTTTTCTAAAGGAATGATAAATAATGAAGGGTTCATTAAAGATAGGTAATCTCATCATAAGTGAAGTAGATAAGTATAAAATGTGGGCCATCACTTTTTAGTAGATTTAATATAAGGGTTGAAGTTTAGGATCCTAGGGGTTTATGTTTAGTATGATCTATTTGTAAACATGCACTAAGCCAACGAGTGTCAATACAACTCGGAATGCTACTAACATTTTGTATGGAGCGTATGAGGGTTCATGACGGGTTGGGAGGGTGCAAGCCCTGAAGCAACGTAATGGACATACATTCATGGTACTAAGGCAGTTGGTTGACCTCTTGGCCCGAGTCAAAGAATCTAGGAGGGAAAATCCTCACTTTCCTTATATTGAAATAATGTTGCAATATTATAGGAAACATCCAGGTTGCAACAAATTCAAATACGATCACATCGATAGCAAATGGATTGATGTGGATTGCAATATTTATACTATGACCATAAGTTACAATGCTAGCAATAAAGTATACACACTACATAGGATTGATGCGGAGGACTTGGAAAAGTTTGTGACTGAGAGAAATGTATAGGGTTCATATACAAGGTTTGTGCTTGTATATAGACTCCTACAAAGTGGATGTTGTGTTTTTTTTTACCACACAATTTTTTTGGTGAATACACCTACATTTTTGTAATGCATGTGGTCTATGATATTTTGTTTGTTGATATAGTTGTGTATAATATGCAAGTGTGATGTGGCCATGTTTTGTCGGAAGTCCCTTTGAAGTTCATGACATCAAGAATTATGTTTACAATAGTATGTATGCAATGTTATGTATGGTCATGGATTACTTTTTGTTACTTATAAGGGAAAAAAAGACTAAAGTAAGTTGCATTGGCATATGCAATATAAGTAATGATAGGGTGCAAACAAATAAGTTGTTTTAGGCAATTAACTAATTATAGGAAATATTTTTATTCATGTCTTGAAAGTAAATAGCATGTAAAGAAATACCCCTCTGCTGCACGTGGTGCATAAAAGTCCTATTGAGTGACCCACCCATGGATTTTCATGGGTAAAGAGGCATCCTTATTCGCAAAGGCAACGCATTAGTGTAATGAGAATCTAGAAAGATGATCTTGATGAGTCACCATCATCACACGGCTCAAATATATAGTTCAATCAACTTTATAGCCACAACTCCAAAGCATGTAAGGGCAAACCCACTTGTTGCCGTATCCACACAACAAATCTTGCCACATCCATCCACTCTTTATGCTTGCAGAATCAGATATGGCACCCATTGCCATAACCATTTTTGCATTTAGAAAATTATTTATTTGTTGATTTCACATTGCATTGCAAAAAGACGTGATAAAGAGCTTAACAATTAAAGCATCTTATACTTTAATTCTAGGTAATGAACCCCCTTTAGGTGGAAATGAGTCACATTAAGTGTCACGTGCCTCTTTTACACAAAAAGATATAGTCATGAATGCAAATGAGAGATTTGTATTGTGAACTCTCAAACCTTGTACTTTACAAAAGCTTTACAATTTACAACAATATTATGATTTATTTATAAGTTGGAGCCACCCAACCATAGGAGACAGACAACAAATCATCTCTCCTCTCCCAAGTTTCCTCTTATGTCAAAGGCGTACTTTTACTTTCTATTTCCAATATAATAAAAGCCTTCAATTCAATATCTTTAGGTCTACAATGAATATTCTATTAGTGGTTCTCCTAGAACCATTGTCCATCTTCTGGCTTAATCACATCCTTTTAGATAGAATTGTCTAATTCCAAATTGATTCATTCGTCCATTCTTCTAGTTGGTATATTCTAATTCCAACTTGATACATTTATCCATTTCTTCTAGTTGGAACTATCTAATATCAACTCAAATCATTTATCCATTGAGAGTTGTCTAACTCCGATTCATAACTTCTGGTTGGACCTGTCTAACTCCAACACAAAGGTCTTCCAAAGGGAGGTGATTAACTCAATTGCAAAGATATTTCCTCGGGAGCTTTCCAACACCTGTGCACAATTCCTTCATGGATTGTTTAGTCCTTGTGCACCATTCTTTCTTGGGTTGTCTAGCCCTTGTGCATGATTCATTCTTGGGTCATTTGACCCATTTCTTCCTCGAGAGTTGTCCGACTTCAATCACCATCTACTCACATGCTAAGTACATCAAAATATAGTCAACCATCATTCTTCCCCAACTGATCAATAAATCTCTTAATTAAGGTACATCGCACTAAGGTAAGTGAATCACCCTTAGGCAAAAATCCAAAAGGAAAAAAGGACATTGATTGTTCATCTCATTATGTTTGTGGTGAGTTTGTAGTGGCCCCCAAATGGGCTCATTTTCTTGAAAATGTGGATGATTGTATCCACTTTCCGCAAATATTTGCAAATACGACAATGGATGGGAGCCCTCGCTCAAAATTTCCAACATATTATGCATTTTTCACCCATAACCAATGTTTGTTAATACTTATGTGGATACGGGAATTAGGGGGCTTGCCCTAAGTAATAGCCCATCGACACTTACTGGTGCGGGCCACCAATGAATGGTTCCTTCCAACTTAGGTTACATCCAATGGCTATCATTAGTCGAATTGGAGTTGAAAGTGGTCCATGCTGGTAAAAGCCGTTCACTGGTCACCCACACCAATAAGTGTGGGCATGCTATAAGTTAAATAATTTGGTTGATGAGAGTGGAAGAACTAGGCCACAAGATTTGCTAGCCTCCTATTCTGATGTTCCTAAGCTATGGTGGGAGAAAATTATCATATACAAACGTACCTCTCATTTATCCAACATAAAAACCTTGACATATTATGCAACCATAATTGACACCATAATCATCTTTAAAGACCTCGAATTAAACAATATCAACATCAACTATTCGTTGTTTCTAGAAACACTTGTTGGTCAACAATTCTTCGATTTCATCAACACAAGAAGAAAATTGTTGTGTGAATAGAAAAAATATTTTCACTTAAGCCCAAAGGCATGCCTTGTGCAAATCCGCATGGTTGTATGTAACTAGCATGCATTATGGTTCTTGAAACTCTTTCATAGAACTCTGAAAGTTTTTTTGCTCTTCAAAAAGCCCATATGAATGGAGTCAATGCTCCTACACCCATAGCATGAGTAATTTGCACAAGGTCATTTGAGATGAATTGGTAAGAAACCTATAGGGTGTATGGTTTTTTATGTTGGATGGATGAGAGGTACTATGCTTGTATATGATGATTCCCTTTCTCCTCTAATAAGGCATGGTTCACACCCGTGGGTATCTTTTCTTAACATCGTGGTTATTTTTTTACTACAAGCACACTTGGTCCATTGTTTAACTTACCTCGTACATTAAGTTACCACCTTTAGGTTAAGTCACCGCATAGATATAACTTGACAACACAATTAGCATCTAACTTGGGTGGTGACTTATCACATGCGTATTAGAATGGTTAGCAAAATCTAGAGACAATGGTATCAACTAGTGAATTACTACACTAAATATGATATTTAGTGTTTGATTAGATTTAGTGTTTTACCACCCTACTATGCTCAACACTAATTTTCAATTCTTTGGTAATTAGTGTTAGACATAAATGCGCCGCCGCCGCCTTCCTTGTTGCCACCTCTTTCCTACTAAACACTAAATTCGTGCATGTAACTTTCACATATTACCATAGATGATATTTAGTGTTTGAGTTTACATTTAATGTTACTCACTTTCATAGGGTTAGTGATATTTAGTGTAGTGTTCGTATTTAGTGTAGTGATCACATGACATGTTGACGTGATGACACATGACAAGCAAGGTGAGTTTGATGATGGCCATGTGTGAATAGAAATACACTAAATATTATATTTAGTGTGACTTACTATTTGGAGATATGCAATGCTATATTTATTTATCGTACATCTCATATTTTACCAACAAATGTTAAATTGGTAGTTTAGACATTATAGAACATTGACAACTTTACTTGGTAAAAGAAAATCAATAGTAAGGAGATATAGGATTGTGTAAATCCAAGCAATAAGTCACACTAAATATCATATTTGGTGTAGTAATCCACTCTAGATAGGCGATGCCTTGATAAAGTTGCGTATAGGTGTGAATGAAACAACATCTAAGGTTAATTTGAAGTTAGGTTATTGTACCCTTGAGGTTGTTAAATTTAGCAATTAACATTAGGACATACCCATAGGTGTGAACAATGTTCAAGATTGAAGCCCTCATATGAGATTCATGTTGAAGAGCTCTCAAATTTCATCCGTTCAGTTGAAGAGCTCGCCAAATCCAAGACATCCTCAATCTAAGAATATAGAAATGAAATACAAAACTCATATTAAACTTGTGCATGAATTATATGGTACATGTTTCTAATATAATGTGAAGAATTAAGAATCAACAATCTAACTCCACTTCATGTAGTGACAATGCCCTACACTTGTTCGCTCTTGTGGTGGGCATATTATATTGAGGACTTCAAGTGACATCTTCATTTTCAATTTAGGTAGAAATACCTTAACCCGTTAACCATCCTCTAGCCGTACACTAGACCGCCGTCATAATGGTGAAGTGCCATTTCTAAAACAGATCATGGCTTGGCGGCAACTTCAATGCGTGTACACTTAGTGTAGCCAATGGGAGTCAAGTGTTGATGTACTCATGAGGTAACCGATTTAGGCGATGTTCTGTATGGAAATGTTAGGGAGAATCTAGTGAACAAGTAGGGGGTTGTACCACTTTCCACTTTGAAAAATTGTAGCATTTTTTGTATAGGGAAGAAAAATATGAAACAACTCGCATTCTTCATGAATCCTTCTCGCCTATCTTGGAAAATTATCTCATGATTGTCAGACCAGATCTTCAATGCGAATCGCCTTAATTTCACGCGTTATGATATTTCTACCTTTGGGGTTGCGTTTTGAAGGGTTGTTTTGAGAGAGGTATATTTTGAAGGACCAAATCACGTTTAAAGGGCACTGAAGACTTCAATCTTGAACACTGAGTGTGAACCATCCTTAAGCTAATGTACTTTATGACATACCATACCAACCTCCTGTCGTAGCTGCCCGCAGCCAGATGCAACCGGGCCGGGCAGGTTTGGAACCGGAAGGAACCGGTCACCAGCCGCAGCTTTGTGGCCGCGGAATGGTCAGGCCGCTTAATTCTCTTCCGGACTGCAGTTTGTGGAGGAGGCGTCGGCCTCTTGCTGTCGCTGCCCTCCGCGTGCTCGCACTGGAATGGCCGAGACTCATTCCCGGACCCACGTCGAAGCTGCCTGCCGCGGAATTGTGACGCGAATAAGAAATTCCAGAGATGCGGAGTACTACATACATGCCGCATGATACTCCTGCAGGTTTTTAAAGGTATAAGAAGTAGGGAATGCGTCCAAGTGGTTCATCAACGACACATCATCAGAGCTGCAGGAGATACTGCCAATCGAGGGCCAGGTGCTGGCGACTGCCGCAAGTTAATTAGTCTGCTGCAGTGGAGGGGTCTGGAGCCATTGGAATTTGGGTTCCCATTGAGATTGGAAGTTGTTTCTGGAAGCCCATTCGTTTCGGAGAACTGTACTTACAACTCGCATGTAATCCATGCGTCTCAAGTAAGCGAGTGGAAGAGAAAGTTTCGGAGACTTGATGAAAGGACGGTTGGTTGTGGCATTGGTGGGTGTGGTAGGCTTTAATCAACTTTTTGAACGTTGTTGCGGTGGAAACGGGAGCGTTGGAGCGCTGGAGTGTTGTAGTATTTCGCAGGGTTGGCAAGTGTCCAGACTTTCTTGTTGGCGCCACCTTGTCTAGCCTCCATGGAGGCTGGAGCTCGGGGACTGCGTTCGCCAAGTTCCTTGTGACCGGAGAGGGAGCTTCTTTTGTTCCTTATGCTGATCTTTTTGCGAGGAGGAAGGTATTGTTGTGTTGGTAAATTAGTGTTTGTGATCTGTCTCTAGTCTGTGTTCGACATCGGAGGCTGTCAAGTACTGGGGCTTTTGGCGAACTTGCTGCATTGGAGTACGAGTGAATAGGTTTCACGCAGCAGAACGTGAAGCGCAGAAAGTTTAGTTTTAGATGGTAGTTGTCTATTGGTGAACACCTGCGAGGTGGAGAGTTTCAATAGAAGGTGGTGGTGCTCAGGACTATTGGCGGATTGCAGCGTGGAAGGCGATCAGCTTTTATTCAAGCTACGTTGTCAGCTTCTTCAGGATTGAAGAGCATTGTCAGTAGCACACATTTTGGGAGAACCATAGGTTGAGAAAGAAAGACAAACATATCGATACGCGCCGCGCGACGTACTCAACGGCATCCGGGGAACAAACAACGAGGGATGGACAGGTTGAAGTCATTGCGTAGTCACAATTACCAGCAGCTCCGAAAGTCGAAACCGGATAGGCACGAAGACGACAACGATGACGATGTTGGTGGCGGCGGCAACAACGAGCAGAGAGCAATGTGTCATCAAGATAACAGAGACTTTGTTGTAAGCATTGACGACAATGCGAATAGGATTAGAAGTAATAGGAGCATCCGGCGAGGCGAGAATGACGAGGGAGTTGGTTTTGCGGAGAGGCGAGCGACAAGTTTGCCAATCACAAACGGCTTCATGCCAAAAGCATTGCCAAGCACTGCAAGCGTGAGCGGCCGAAGAGGCGACCAGGAAGCAGAGCCAGCTGACAAGAAGGTGGTGCAAGCCGGAGGGATTTGGAGGGCGTGCAGCTATGACTTTCTCGGTGACGCCGAAGTGGACTCGTGGGAGAAGAAGGCGCAAGCGGAAGCCAAGAGGGACAGGCGAGGGACAAGCTTCGACTTCGGGGTGCCCGTGGACCCGCCGTCGAGACTAATAGGAAATTTCTTGCAAATGCAAAAACAGAGCGGTGGAAACTCGTTGGACATGGACTTCGATTTGGTTGAGTTCACGGATGCTGCAGGGCTAGCAGGGTGGTCACCAGGGTTGGAGAGCAGGCAGCTGACTCCTCTTGCTGAAGCTTCTGAATCCATGAGGGACCATTTGGAGAGTACCACCGGAGCTGCTTCGAAAGGCAGGTTCCCTCGTTTGGATTCTACAAATTTGCAACACCCGCCCTCCCCTCCCTCTTCCTCTTCCTCCTCAGTATCAACATTATCACCATTGTCTACGTCACCTTCCTCTTCTGCTTCCATATCCATGTCCATGTCCGATTCAGTTCGAGAGAATGGGGTTGGTATTGAGGACATGGCCCAAAAGTCACAGTTTGCTGAGCCTTTTGTGTCTCCTTCCGCACCATTGCCATCCATTCAGCTTCACGAAGCTGTTAGGTCATCGGGTAGTAATGGTACTGACTCACCAAGGGGACTCCGTGACGACAGTCCACCAGGAAGTGCAGGTAGAGATGGATTACGGTCTCGGAGGCCGACTAGCAGAAGCCCAGAGGCCACTTCTGACAAGGTGGGGTCAGCTGCCGAAGAAGAAATCATCAAATCACCAACGACACGAGACACGCAGACTTTTAGTAGAATGAAATCTCGTTTGGCGGAGCCACCAATTCCTCGAGAGCCTTTGAGGTCAGGAATGATGGCAGGGGGGAATCACAGAGGCCGGTCCGGGCAACTCAGGTCGCAGCAGCTCCGGTCGGGGATTATAGGGCGAACAGGGTTCTTGGGTAAAGTGACGGAGGAGGAGGAGGATCCTTTTAAGGATGTGGACTTGCCTGAAAAGTTCAAAGGAAACAAATGGAATTGGATTGTTTGCTTGGAGTGGATTGCATTGATTGTCTTGGCCGGAGGCTTGGTATGCAGCACCGTCATCCCGAGACTCAGGGAAGTGACAGTGTGGGGTTTGGAGCTATGGAAGTGGGTGACTTTGGTGGTTGTTGTGGTTTGCGGCCGCCTTCTATCTGACTGGATAATCCGTATCTTAGTGTTCTTCATAGAGCGGAACTTTTTACTTCGAAAAAGGGTTTTGTATTTTGTATATGCCTTACGGCGAGGTGTACAGAACTGCATGTGGTTGGGATTTGTGCTGGTCGCATGGCATCTGATGTTCAGAGCTCGTGCGCAGCAAGCTACGAGTGCTTTAGTTTACATCACCAAGGTGTTGCAATGTTTTCTCTTAGGAGCTGCACTTGTGGTGGTGAAAACCTTTTTGGTGAAGGTGCTGGCATCCTCCTTTCACATGGGCACCTATTTCGAGAGGATTCGAGATTCCCTTTTCAACCAGTATGTATTGGAGACTCTTTCTGGTCCTCCCGCAATTGAATTGCAACAGATTGTGAATGACCAGAAAGCTATAGATGCCGAGGTTGCTGGATTACGCAAGGCAGGAGCCTTCGCCCCTGGGTTGACCGACCATGTGAACTCTGGGCGGAAGTCGGATTCGAGACCGAGAAGTGGAATCATTTCTCGAGCGGAGGAGCCTAACGCCGATGCGGTCATGACCATTGATAAGCTTAACAAGCTGAGCCAAAAGAACATCTCAGCTTGGAATATGAAGAGGCTGATCAACTTAGTGAAACACACTGGAGTGGCCACTCTCACCCACAACTTCGATGACCAAGTTTACTCAAGTGCAGTTTCTTCGGAGACCGAAATCACAAGCGAGCATGAGGCAAAAATTGCTGCCAAACAGGTGTTCCAAAATGTTACCAAGCCTGGCTGCAAGTAAGCAACTTCCCTTGCTTTGGCCATTGTGCAATTCTTTTTATTTTATTTTTATTTTTGAATTCTTGCTGATCTAAATTCTGTACAACCAGATGCACGATGTGCTTACACTTGTACAATACCCATGGTTTCCATCCTCATTTCTGACTTTCCCCATATTCATTATCAGCTGTTCCATCTGTAATGGAGAACTAAAATGTACACATCACAGATATATTTCGGAGGAAGATCTGCTGCGATTCATGGGTCCAAACGAAGTCGCTCGTGCATGGCCACTATTTGATGGCGCTCTGGAGACTGGAAAAATTACTCCCCAAGCATTGAAGAGCTATGTTGTAAGTTCTCGATAATCTTTTGACCTAATCTATTTTGGGGAGATGGCGACGTGCCTTTTCTTCTTTTATCCGTCTTGCCAAAGGTTTTTTGATGCTGTCACCGTCGAGGGCTTATCTCTTCTTATTGTGAAAGGACTACTGACAGGAGTGTTGCCCAATCGGGGATTTCTTGTTCTGATTACTTTGGCTCCGGACTGCAGATCAATGTCTACCGAGAAAGACGGGCTTTGGCACTTTCACTTAGTGACACAAAGACTGCTGTGAACAAGCTCCACCGCATCATCAATGTGGTCCTCACTTTGGTGGTCATTGTGATATGGTTGTTGATCCTTGGAATCGCAACCACCCAACTGTTGGTGTTCATATCATCACAAATGCTGCTCGTCGTCTTTGTGTTTGGAAACACGTGCAAAACTGTCTTTGAAGCGATCATCTTCCTCTTCGTCATGCATCCTTTTGATGTTGGCGATCGGTGCTTGATTGATGGAGTTCAGGTACCTAAGTTGATCATCTCTCACTGATTTGCGAGTATAATTCCTGATTTACTTGAGGGGGGGGGGGGGGGGGTAAACCTGTCGGGGCTGTATGTTGTATTGGATATAATGTTTGAAATTTGAAACACTAAAACCTAAACCCTTAAATTCTAAAACCCTAATCAACTTCATATTTGATGCTTCAAAAAATGACAGCTGATGATGGTTGTGGTTTGTGGACTATCAATAGATGGTAGTTGAGGAGATGAACATATTGACAACTGTGTTCATAGGCGACTTCAGTGCCAAAGTGTGGTATCCAAATTCTGTGCTGGCAACAAAGCCTATCCAGAACTTCTACCGTAGTCCAGACATGGGTGACAGCTTTGAATTCATTGTCCACTCCAGCACTCCAGCAGAGAAAATTGCCCAACTGAAGGACAGGATTGGAAAGTACATTGCAGCCAAGCCCCACCACTGGAAACCCTCATTCAGTATGCTGGTGCTGGACCTGGTGGAGGTGAACAAAATGAAGCTTTGTTTGGGCTTGTCGCATACTATGAATCACCAGGATTTTGGAGAGAAGGTCAGTCGCCGATCGGACTTGTTGTGGGAAATGAAAAAGTTGTTTGAGGAATTGAACATCGAGTATCATCTTCCCACCCAGGAGGTTCACATTCGAGACCTCGACAAGACGACGAAGACCGCATAAGTATGTGGCCACGACAATTTTGCAAATTTAGTACATTGAATTGTTGGTCTTCATTCAGGACCACATCAGAGAATAGTTAAATTTGGGACATAGGAGAGAAAACATCAATTTGTTCTTACTGATGCAGCACTATATACCTCACAATTGAGGTTTGCAGTTCAGTTTTTGTGAGGTCCAAAAGCTGGCAGGCACGAACGAACGAACCTTGTACATAGAAGAGATGTTGATATAGAAATATAGGGTTGAATGAAATCGGGATATACTTGTCTTGAGAGTTACTGATGACTGAAATGTGTTTTGTGAATCTGGAACAACTTCTGTGGCAATAGTAACAACTGCCTAAATCTCACGATAACCCTTCTGAAATTCTCCAATAGTGTCAACATGGTAGCATTATTGCTGCTGAAATTCAACAGAGCTGTTGGCCTAAACATCACCGAAGCTGTGGACTGAATTTTTTTCAACGGCATATCTCCCTTCTCAAAACCCCAACTTGAAGGGATTTAATATGTTTATGGGTATTATTGTTATATAGCCTTGTGCATTCAAGACATCACAATGGAGATAGATTTTATGAACTGTTTTTGTAACCTCCTGCAACTCTAGCAAATTACTTACCTTAGCTCATCAAAAGCAAGATCCCGAACCTCCTCATGTAGCTTATCAATGCTCACAGCAGCAACCCCAGCTGGTGTGGTCCATCAAATTAGAGCTACAAATGAATAAAATTTGGGATTGCGGTGCGAAGCACATATAGCGAGTAATCCAGCGTAAAGCACCAACATCTTTAGTTCACAAATCTTGTTGCCATGATAGCCTAGATGTTGGTGCTTCACTGGTATAAAGAGTAGAGCCAGTCCAAATGAAGCTGATTGGGGTAATCTAGAAAACTGGAAATGAGTCAAGAGTGCTTCAAAGAGTTTCAAAAGAAAGAAACGGTAGAGGATGGGTAAGCCAACCCTTATAGCATCCAAATTGTATAGGAGATGGCATGTATGTAAACCACATTGTCACCTAAAAATAATAAATATATTCATCACAACTTGAACACAATAGGCAACTATTTTTCACCACGAGTAGTAGCTTCTCATTGCCGTTGTAGGGGGCCTTGACTAGGCCACTACCTACTGCAAAGCGTCTTCTAATGATTTTGAATTTTCAAGATGACTCACGATGTGAAATTTGCAAGCTTGCTATATGAAACATTCATGAAGAAATAGTGTTGACACAAAGTCAAAGAACCGATTTGTATGATTGAATCTTTTATATAAGGTTGTGAGCGTCATAAAAAGTGTTTTCAGAGCAAAAACTTATGAAAATTTTCATGTTATGGAGATTATATGGACTTTTGTGGATTTTTTTGGTACATATATTCATCTTATGAAGACTTGTGATGTATATTCAAATGCAAAAAATAAAAAAATAAAAAAATGATGATATGTATAGAGTGTGGACATCGTTTGTTAATGGAATTGAAAACTTGTCATTCTATTCATTTGAGATGATAATTTTTTTCAGATTATTAATTATACATAAATAATTCTCTTGGCGATTCACAAACCATATTTGATACGAAATTAATAAAATTTTAATTTATTTTGGATTAATTTATGTTAATTCTTTGGAAAATAATAGTAAGAGAATTTCAACTTAGTCTTAAATTCCAACCTTCTTTAGTGAATAGAGAAAAATATTTCCAACAACTCTTTTTTGAGGATAAACATCATTTGAGGATCGAAAGTCTAATTTTTTGTGAATACAACAATTCCATTGGGAAGATCATTCATAGGTTAGGAGGTTGATCATGAGCTCAATGAAGAACCATAAATAACATGGTAAGCCCAAATCTACTTTCAAAACATCATTTTAAAGTAAACCTTGCACACTTTCCCCAAAAAAAAAATCTCTTTCAAAATGTGTACACTTAGCTCCACCCCGAGCTCCGGTCCACAATGTGGTCTCAATTAACATCAAGGGTCAATCCATCCACACTGAGCCTTTTCTTGGCCCGTCCTACCCTTGAGTTGGCATGCCACAACCTCAAACTGTTTGTCCGTGTTTCTAGTATGTGGGCGCAAAAACGGTCCCGTGAACTCTATGAACTAACCCATTATGGCACAATCCGTCAACAAGCCAACACACCACTTACTAACTTCGACAATATTTGTCATCTCATGTATCATATGTCATTAAACCTAGCTAACTGCACTTCCCAATTAGCCTTTGTTGACCCCAAGTAACCACTAAGATGTCCAATCAATGACCAACATCACTAAGGGCCACTTCACATTTGAGACCGAAGGGCCCAAACCATTGCATCTTAAGATCTCTCATCGGTCAAATAAGTTGAGACCATCCAAGTTCACTTCATACTAGAAGGTGAAGGCCTTAGGGCCTAAAGAATTGATTGTAGATGAAAAGTCCACACGGATTCCTACATGGCAAACTTTAAATTATATTTCATGGTCTGGTAGAATTTGCATTAGGTCCACCTCCAAGAGATAGGCCTAACATACATTCTGGCAGACCATGTCAATGGTACATCCTTTGAATGAGAATCAAGGGCCCTCACAATTACATGGTCACGGCCCTTGACTCATGTGTGAAGTGACCCTATGTGGGAAATCAGTCAACTCACTCCAAACCAACCCTTGAGCTACATACTTATAGTGATGACATATTTAGGTTGCATTAAGGTATTGAAATGGGTAGGTGACCTAGGGACATATTTAGATAGGGGCCGGATTAGCTACCTCTACCTTAGGCCTAGCCACACCATTGGGGACCTCGTGTGGAGTTGGGCATCAATGTCTAGGGAGATTTTTGGGCATAATCGGTCAAAATCTTTCCAACTCAAACCGGTTACATGTTCTGATCTTTTGAACTTTCTGCATTAATTTGAGACGTATTGCATAGATTCCTCTAAAATGATTGGTAATTTTCCTAAAGTTTTAAGCTTCAATCGGTGATTTCTCAAATTCAGCCAGTTCATCTATACGTGATTGTTGGTTCTCCCTGTTCATTGTTGGGCATGGTGCCTACCCGCTGTCGGATTGGGTCTAAGGGACCAAACGGCTGGCAGGGTTGTCTGGGTAAAAGCAATGAACGGGGAGAACCGGTAGCTAAGGTAGTTGAGGTTAATGTGGACACCTCCAACTCTATGGAATCATCCAACCAATGGATTCAAGCATCAAAAGCTTGAGCAAGATAGCAATTGTGAATCATGATCAAAGAATTTGAAATCGCTAAAATAAGAGTTGAGGAAGGTGTTGATCTAGGCTCTGCAATCAAAGATTCTCTACTTCCAATGTGGTGTTATAAGGGGGGGGGGGGGGGGCAAAGATCTTTTATCGTTCAATGTTTTGTAAGTGGACAACTTCATTAGTAGATTCTACATGGGTCATTTGCCAATGAAAACCAAATTTAATGCCAATATTGGTTTTGTCATGTCTCTAAAGTGGTCACATGTAAGATAAGATCTTGCCAAATTATTTTTTTCATTATATAATACCCACAATACAAGTTGGTTGGCACCTCACAACCACCTATTGCCTCCTAATTTGCCCAAGTTGTCATTTCCCAATTTGCCCACCTCGGGCACAAAAATCAAGCGTGTCATAGCTCGGTGAATAGCACTTATTATGAAGGATGGTGGGCATAGTTTTGACTTTTGTAAAGGTAACTATCTCAATATCATCAAGGTGATGGCTAAATCACCATGTATTACTCACCCACCATTATAAATAAAATTATACCGATGATTTGGAACCAAAAATAGGTATCTGATTAAGAAAGCTAACCAAATTAGCCTCATCTATCTTAGTTTCATACGAACCGGTTGTATTTGAAAAATAACTAGTTGAAGTTCCAGGCTTCAAAAAAATTAACGATCATTTTAGAGGAATTTCTAGAATATACTTCAATTTAATGAAGAAAAACCGAAAAAATCACAACATGTAACCGGTTGGACTTGAAAACACTAGGATCCCGACCGATTATGTCCAAAAATCTCCCAAGACAATGGGCAAAGGGCCGTCAGGTGGCGTGGACAAGGGTAGCTTAGCAGGGGTGCCATGGAGGGTTAGTTTGCTTAACCTAGTTAGCTCTCCACTGCATTGTTTTGTCTAATAAGTGTGGGTTACCATTTGGAGTTACATATTGTTATAACATTTTCCCTTAGATTATTATTTGTTTTGCCCAAAAACATAAGTTGTTAGTATGCACATTGAAGAATATGATATCAATTAGTTGGTAAGAAATGATAATGTCGTTGAAAAGTTACAGCAACATGTAACTCTGGACAATAACCCACACTAATTAGAAAAAATATAGAGAGAGAGAGAGAGTAGGAGCTGGAGACTTGCAACTTGGAAGGGGCTTCAATTAGGCGCCTCAAGGTAGATGGGGTCTTAAAATGGTTACTTTTTCCGACTAGCCCACTTCACCTAGGATATGAAACACGCGATTAGTACAAGATGGTTGGCAAATCCAAATCAAGGCCATATCCACTTTCCTCATGATTTTCGTAGCTCATATGAATATCTAAGTCAATACCAAAGTGAAGATTTTTGTGCTCATCTAATGGTCTTATACCCCCCCCCCCCCCCTCTTCCCAAATTATTTTCATTATTGAACCTAGAATGATTATCATATTTTGAACACTTAATCCAATCTCTTTTAAACACATGTCTTCCTTGTATTTGTTCTTGCTTTTGCTCCTAACCAAATACCACTCTAAATACATGTGTCAGATTAAGACTTGTAACTGAATTAGGCACGTTTACTCTAGCCTTAGCAGGGGGAAACAAGGGCTTAGACCTAGTAGGGGAAGGGCCGGAAGGCAAGGTGGGTTGCTAGAATTATAAATATATATTTACAATATAACTGCGGATTTAAATCATAAGTTCTTCACCTTGACCCTAATTCAACACTATTTCCACTTCTGATTTTTTATTTATTTACATATATATTTCCCTTCCTTCAAATTTTCTGAGTTATTTTTTTATTACAAATTGTAAATTGGTGACTATGATATTGAATATAAAAGAGCTTCAGATTATTCCATACATACACTTGCAAACAAAAAAATAGGCCTCCAATATTTGTATGTAGAAATCCTTCGATAATTCTTCTTAATTGTTTGTAATAGCCTATATATATATGCATGTCCTTGCTATAAAGTTCATCACCATCTCCAGTGTTTCATAGAGCTTCAAATATCTACATTGCTAGGCAAAAGAATACCCTAGCCTTGTGTATACTTTTTTATTTATAGTCACAATTAGTGTTCCTTTTGTGCACCCAAGTGCTACGAGTATGAAAAGTTAGTGTGCCCTCCCATTTGGTGAATAGTGTAAGGCCCAAAATCTTAAACTTTCATCAATCACTTCCCTTTGTGCATGAAGAAGCCCAGGATATGAAAGAAATGAGAAGATAGTGTACATGTACAAGATTTCAATGGACAAAGCCATGTATATTGTTGACAATACACATAGCCCAGTTAGTATATCCAAATTTGATAGTGAGCTCTCTCATCTAGTTCTTTGCATGACTAAGACAAATGGACAGTTTTGAACAACCTCGTGGTCCAGAGAGTTTCATTGAAAATATAACCAAACGTTCAGCTGTTTAACTGTCCAGCTAAGTGTGAATGTTAGCCCAGTTAGCATTTTTCACGAGCCACGTACATGTACAAGCATCGTTTATTGTCATGTATATTGTCAACAACCTCCTGAATGTTAATACTCAATGATTTTCTCTTCTTTGAATACATTGTAATCTACATCAACAACACCATCATCAATATTTTATTCCCCAAAGACTTGAAACATATCAACACCATATCATCTACTGACTCCAATTTTGCACGAGGACCCTTCATTGAAACAACGTTCATGCACAACTTTCATTACTGCCGTCAGCCATCACTGTGGCACTCTTGTGAGGAACCATGTATAAATTTGTCCCAGGTTCCAAAAAGAAATCCTCTTTTTGAGAGTCAACTTTTCATGTCATGGTCATTAAAGCTCACAAGATTTAACACAGGCTGTTAAAGGCAGAGTCTACCTTCCCATGACCATGCATCAGTTAAATTAATACAAGAGCAAGTGGAATTATCAAAACTGCTCTAAAAGCTTGAGATTCTAATGCATCAGAGAAATTTTACACGCAAGCAAGAATTTCCATCAAAACTGCATTTGGTCACTGATTCACAAATCAGATATAGTTTTGTGCAATCTGAGCAAGATTTGTCAGATTTGTCTTCAACCTTGGCAGCTGATTTTGCATGGCAAGGATCATCTTTTTGATAGTACCCAAAAAATGCATGGCGCAGCCACCACAATGCATCCTCAATAAATTATGATGATGGAAGTCCAAGTACCTTAATAAGTTCTCCTTTCCTTCCCCTTGTGACTGCCATACTAGAGTGCTTTCTGGTTCAGCTTTGAAAAAAACTCTCTGAATCTATTTATGTTAACACATGGAGCAATTCCATTGCTTGAGACCCACTTGAATCCCACATAGAAATTACGTTTAGGCATCCACAAAGATGTGTGAGGTAAGATGAGCTCTTTAAGAAAGTAACGCACAAAGCCAGTATTGACAGACAACCACGACATGCCATGACTCACTTATTCTTCCTTTGTTGGATATTGGGCATCCAAAACACTAAATAATGTAGGACTGTTCAAAACTGCCATAAAAGATGCAGCAACTTTGTTAATCTGGGAACTAAATTGTCAATGGAACAGGTCATGCAACTTGGTTGCAAATTTCCTTCCTATTGACCTATTTGTCACCACCTTAGTTGAGACCTCGGGACAACAGGGTAGGAATGGATATCAACTTTCATGACAAGATCATTTTGTATATAATGATCTTCATCAACAAAATTTCTGCACAACTACACACAACAACCCAGTTTGATGAAAACTTGAGTTGCAAACTAGGTTGCCAAATTTTTTCTCAATTGCCTATATATCAGCTCCTTAGTTGAGAGCTAAGGACAGCAAAGTAGGGACGAATGTCAACTTTAGTGACAAGATCATTTTGAACATAGGGATCTTCGTCAACAAATTTCTGCACCACTACACACAACAACCCAGTTTGAGGAAATGAGTATGAGATTGCATAGTCTTGCACAGCCCTGGAGGATGTGAATTTCGAACTTTGACAGGTTTTAGCCTTTAGCACACAATATTATTGGAACTACAACAGACATACACACTTGGTGATAATTTGAAGTTCATCAAGTAAAATTCACCTTCAATATGATTGACATGGAAAATCAAGAATGCCCCATCCACTGGTGAACCAGCAGCACCTCCCACTACCATAGTGCCCTCGTCCAGATACTGCATTGCAAGAGCATTATGCTGTGCTTGCCATGGTTCCCGTTTTTCAACTATGTCAGGTACATAATCTGCACAAAGATCACAACAAAAACAAACGTAAAACCATCGACCAGCTAGAAATGTGGCATAATCTTAAAGCAATTGCAAGATAATGTGGCAGTACGTGTATTCAAGGTACCATTGCTCAAGACTCATTCTAGCATCAAATCACACAAGAGAGGGGAGAGATGATTCCAATGTTGTGATTGGCATGAATTATGGTGTTAGTACATCTTCAAGTTAACCATAATGGTGGGGTGCACCGAAATTGTAGTGCTAGGAGGGTCACCCATCTGAGAACCTTTCCGCCCTTAGGCAGCTTAACCTCAGAGTTCTCATGGAATCATGTTTAAGCTGGCCTTGGGTTTAAGCCATCCTTGAACTTCAAACACTTATACTTTTGAGGACTTCATGCCTTTTTTCTTAAGGAACAAGAATCTTCTTAGAGTACGGAAACTATTGATCTCATATCAACTATACACTAGAACTCGAGAGCTTGGAGAAAGGAGCCCTCTCATGCGCGGGGAGCCTCGTGAGCATACATGCTCACTCATATCCACTTTACACATGAGCTCTCAACGTGAGAGCTTCACCTTTTGACTGGGCTTACAACACTTGGAGGACACCTCGATGAATCCCACGTGGAATGATTACAACAAGCTCTTGGTCAATATCCGAAGGCGATAGCTCGTTTTGTGCCCCAAGCCCATGGGCTTTCCAGCATTCTTTGGCATGTCATGAATGCTTCTTTGTTTAGTATCTTTCCCCCTTTATATCTCACTTTGAGCATGGTCACTTTTACTTGCTCAAACAACTACTGAGAGCTTGAAGATTGGTCAAGCTCTCAATAATTTGAGCTTTGGATGAACTCTTGTCAACTCCAAGTATCAAACTCCTGAAAATTGCAAGTTCAAGCTCTCAACTCGAGGTCTAGTGTAAATGGGGCCTCAGATCAACCAACCGTGGGATTCCCAATTCCAGAGTAACAAACATCAACATCGCTCTGGCAGCATGCCTACCCAGGTAACAAGCTTCGTAGGAAGGGACTTACCGTAAGTCACCATGTAATACTGCCGGTTCTGCTCCTGGGGCTCCCCCGTAGCTGCTGCTCTTGTTAGGGTTTGGGTCCTTACAAAGTTCTGTGATTGCAATCTGTCTGTAGCAGATCTCCTCGAACCATGTTGCTTGCCACGCATCACAGGCAAGCAACTGTGATGTCCAGAGTGAATGATAATTGATGAGCGACTCCTCAGCTTCACCTACAACAACAGGACAGATGTAGAGAGCTGTGAAAATTGAGTCAACAACGTCGACATGGCATGACGATGTATGTGCATGAGTAGGTAACCTATTTCTTATTTCCCTCTTATTACTTTCCCTAAAAATCACATTCGTAGGTTAACACTCGGCCATCCAAATTAGGAGTTTGTGGCACTTTAGTCCAACATGACGACAATTGGAATCAAACGGCGAGGCTAATTAGAATCCAACTGTGCATTTCGACTTGTCCGGATATGGTACAAAATAAGAATGTCGAACAAACAATTCAACATACAATGCCAGTCATCTTAAGTCCAGCCTAAGGCACCTTGCATTATTCTTCTTCTTCAGCTTTCTTGTTTTCACAAAATCACATGCGAAAGTTAACACTCGACCATCCAGATTAGTAGATTGTAGCACTAAAGTTCAACATGATGACAATTGGAACCAAATGGCGAGGTGAACTAGAACCCAACTGTGCATCTCGAATTGTCCGAACATGATACAAAAGAAGACAGTTGAAACAAACTATTCCACATTCAAGGCCAGTCCTCCTGTCCAGCCTAAAGGAACTTGCATTATTCTTCTTCTTCTTCAGCCCTCTTGTTCTTACAAAATCACATGCGTAGGCAGCTTGAATCAAGATCACAAACTGCAAACAACAAAGAAGTCCAAATTCAAGGTCAGTCATGGAGGTTTGGCGCACATAATGGGATGCGGGGAAGGCGAGGATTGAAAGCGAGGACATCGCTGCTGCTGTCATCTTGAGGAAGATTTCAAAACCCTAATCAGGTCCTACTGGCAACCCAAATGTGAAGGACGCTTCTCCGAACTACATAAGGCTTAGGAACACCAGGTCCCATCAATCAAAGTAGGTGTCACTACCTTGCTAATACGGTATGAGGACCACTTCACACATGAGCCAAGAGCCGTGACCTTGTAATGGTGAGGACCCTTGACTCTCATCCAAAGGCCGTACCATGGTGTTGGGAAAGCCGTTTTATGTAATCTTGGGCCCTCAAGTATAGTGTGAAGTGAGAATGAACTATGTTGTGGGACCATTGCATATTTTGTTGGCGGAAAAAGAGGGGAGGATTTGGTTTAATATAATATGTCTCAAACTTTATCAATTTAGGAGGGTTATTTGGTGGTGTTTGTCTATCCTAGAATCTGTTTTGGAATATGCCATGCAGTCTATCCTGCATGAAAAAATTATTAAAAAAGTCATGGTCTTCCAGAATTTGCGTCAGGCTCATCTTTTGGAGATGGGTTTGACGCAAATTCCAGTAGACCATGCACCCTTATCCACAATGTGCCATGTAGGACTTCATGTAGACTTTTCATCCACGAACTTTTCTTTGGGCCTTTAGGCCTTCACCTCCTAGTGTGAAGTGAACTTGGGCGGTCTCCCCTTTTTGGACCAATGAGAGCTCTTACATTCCCATGGGCAGGGGCCTTCAACCTTGTGTGTGAAGAGGCCCTGAGATACTACACTAAATATTTGGAGTCACGCAGTGCTATATCTTTTTACTATTAATGTGATTTTTTACCAAGTAAAGATGTCAGTGTTGTATACTCTCCAAACAAGTAATTTTATTTTTGTTGACCAAAAAAATGAGATGTACAATAAATAATTATAGTGTAGCATAATTTCAAATGGTAAGTGACACTATATACAACATTTAGTGTAGTATTGGGAGTGTTTTTGCTTCCCACCAACAATTTTATCGGTTACAATGGTACAAGAATTGTCTCATCCTGTTAGCAACTGCAAATTATGCAAAATATTCATTTCAAGTTCTAGGATCGAAGATGAGATGCGAAAGTTATCAAAGGTCAAAGAGAAAAAAAAAAATCAAAAAAAAAATCTTTGAAGTGATCATATATGCCTTCCTTCCTCGAATTGTGTTAGTGATCAAGCCTTCCACTATGATGACCTATAAAAATGACTTGGTGAAGGAAATTATAGTTCAATCTCATCATGAGATATGCCTTTTTGGTGTTAATTCTTTAACTACAACCCTTGTCATATATCATTCGAATGTAGGTGTTCATTTAAGACCATGAACATGTAAGTTCCACATATCTTAGGTTCTTGATGGAAATTTTCCTTTGTTGTTGGAGGATTTTGTACCATTTGTGTGTGTGTGTGTGTGTTTGGGGAGGGGAGGGAGGGGGGGGGGGGCATGCCCCTATAGGTATTTTGCTAGTTCGTTATAATACTTGGGGGTGGACTCTTCATACCATGTACAAACTAACGTGAGTGTAAGAAGGGGTTTTATTTGAGGCATTAACATACATAGTAAATATAAGGAGAGGTATACTTATTCTCTAGTGTGTATGTCTAAAAAGGCTATTAAATTTTCAGAAGTGAAGGAAGATGTACAATAGGGTGATCTAATATTTAGAAGAAAAATTGACAATAGGTGTATTTATCCAATGTTGTCATATGGTCGAAGTCCTCAATGACTACTATGTATGTTCTTATTAGGGTTTGCATATGGGTTCTAGGTATTTACAAAATCGAGGCTCTTGTGAGTGCTCATGGGCTTTCTTGAGTTATGCTCTTTGGTTTGTGGCTAAGTTATTGTGCGTTTGTCTTTGTTTGTTTGATACAATTGTTGAGTTACATGCTACGAAGGAAAATGATTTTTCTAGAGTAAAGTGAAAGTGGAATTCCTGTGTAGTAAAAGACCTACTTAATTCATAACATATATTTTGTATATGTAGCGGAGACATTTATCACATTAAATTGAAAGCTTAATATGGTTACATGAGTCCATTTCCGAGTATGCCATTAGTACATATACACTTGTTTTTCACTATAAACTTCTTGTATGTAGAGGGTTTAATTTCATAATGACCTACGCATTTCATTTAGGTTTCCAGTGAAGAGTTCACCCCCCAGGTTATAATTTAACCTCAATAGGTTAATTTGGACTCTTTTACATGAGCCTTTGGAGTTAACTACAAATTATGTTGTTGAAATTCTTGGCCCATAGAATAGCCCATGTGGGTTGAACACCTCTTGAGTAATGTTATGCATGTTCGAAATTGGACATGTGTAAACTAAGCGGTGATGATATTGTTGATAAACATTTCTCATGGATGAACACCTAAATTGGAAAACATTGAGCACATTGTCTATTATTAGAGTGGTCGATTTCATTCTAAAATTTTTATAAGTACAAGAAGATTCCATTGAAAAAAGGATGCATTATCTTTGATATTTTATGCAAAGATAGAATGATGTAGGGCGATATCACAACGCATCTTTGATGATGTTTGTCCAAGTAAGTCATGCTTTCCGGACCCCTAAGTGGTAAGTGTAACTTGCTTCATACTTCAACTTTTAGCAAATAATTAGTCTTATGTTTTTGTGACAAGGCACTCTTACATTCCTTGGGACCCACTTAATTCCAATGTGGATTATATATATTTTTATTTATTTATTGGTGGAGACAAATGAATCAAATTCCGCATGGAAATTACAATCTAGTACCTAGACCAAGAAGCCCTTTTATGGTACTAGCGGGACCACTCACATTATGTAGATTGGGTAGATGATCATCCTCATGTTGCTTATCACTTATGTCATATCAGCTTACATCATGTGTACTCACATTCAAGGTCAAGATTCATGCTTTATCATAATGACCACCTTGTGGAGATGACCAAGTTTCGGCATTATGGAGATTTTCCAACCCCAAAGCCCAAATTGAAAACCTAACATGTGCACTTAGAGGCATCAAGATAAAAATAATATAAAAATAATTATTTGAAGTTGTATAATACATTAATATAAAAAGTGTGGCTTTATCTAGAGTCTGGATTTTCTAGTATGTAAACAAATATTGAGTCAGGTCGATGAAAGTGTAATTTACCCATTTGAGCTTCACATAATCTTTCATATAATTACCATCCACTAGGAGGAGGTTTTTATTATTAAAATTTATAAAAATATGAAAATCCAAAATCCTCTACTTTGTAGGATCAACCTAGAAGACGGCTGGAGCGGTGGGTGAAAAAGATTGAAAGATAGGTAAAAAGAATCAAATGACATGTTTAAAGGATTGAAAGACAAGTTTGACTCAATATTGTCAAGTGGTTGACATTATTGCCCAGAGTGTGTCACTTGGGTCTCCCAATGATTTTGGGGGCTAGGCCTTCCGAGTTTGATACATTAGCAACTCCATATCGCACTAGTGTGTATTCTAGAGTAATTATGATTACAATGCAAATGTATGATAAACAAATATTCTTACGATGCAATAAATCATAGCGATTCCCTCTTTACATATTGGCCCCTCCTCCAACATCTCATGTAATATTGGTGTTTGGGTAATTCAAACTTTTTGGCCAATTCCACATAAAAGTGGTGGTTCACATCATCCTCCCAACCCCCTCAATATTGTGACTTCTTCCCCACAACTTTGTTGTTGCACTAATAAGGATTGGGGAGGTCTAAGGTTGGATTGATGTCATAGGGTTGATGCTTAGTACATTGTAGAAAGACTGAGAATTGGTGGTCTAGCTTGTTGAGCAAAGCGACATTGTGGCAACAATGCTTGTAATGTCAAGAGAAGCAAAGGAACAATTCATATGTTTCTAAGTCTATGGAAGTCATCTCAAATGTCTTGGAATAGTGTGCCAATGGCATGCTTGTCATAATATCACTACGGTGAAACAAGTTCACTCCCACTACTTTGTGCATGATATACTACTTTGGGATTTTTTTATTTTTTTTATTTTTGCATAATTTAATTTTTGCATAGTAATCATGGTCCATTCACATGGACACACATGTACCCATACATACTCTATATATTTGGCTTATCACAACTCCAATTGATCACATCTAGTCAATATTTTCAAGATACCACATAAATAAGATGCTCCATAGATCACAATAAACGTCTATGACAATCCTAATTTTTGATCCAAGCTCTGGATCCTTCCTCAACTTGGCTCTGGTGAGATGTTTACCCCCTTAACCTTCATTTCACTACATCATTCTCCCGCTACACGACACGTGTAATCGGCATATAAGTGAGGGTGTTAATGTTGTCTAAGCTGACATTTCGTTTTTTTAACTTGTTACAAGTCAAGTGATACTATTCATATCATCTTATGATTGCCTATATTTTAGTGCTTCATTATGTGGCTTTCTTGTCCTACAACCAAATTTCCTTTCTACTCCATATGCATTCAATGAAGATTTTTGAAACGAATGTTGCCTATCCCACCCCCATCATGGCCCCGAAGGGGGGGGGGTGCACTCATAATAAATTTTTAGAGCCACCTACGATAACCACTTATTTTCAAGGGGGGTATTATATTTGGGAATTAGAATATTAGGAGTCCTTAAAGTAGAAATAATTCTACTGAGCTTAAAATTTCTATACCCTATCGGTAATTAGAAATCTAGAATGCATTCAATATTCAATACCCTACTTTTCTTATAAAATTTTGATAGCTTTTAATGTTTAGCCCGCGGGGGGGGGGGGGGAGGGGGTGCATTGCGATTTGGCATTGTGGATTGCGTCCACACCCTCGCCAAGTGGATAGTTTTCTATCAAGCAAAAAGGCACGTAGAGATAACCAAAGCCGACCAGTGTTGTGAAGATCAACAACAAAACATTTTAGTGCTCAAAGGTACAACACATAATCAAGCACTAGAAGATGTGCAATGACTCTAAGAATGGCGCACCAAGCACGCCAATAGCTATAACCAAAGATGAGCTTAGGGCCGCTTTACACCTAGAGGCCGGGCCAATTCCCCTTGAGGTCAATTGCGTGAAATTTCAGCCCCTTTTGGGTTGGAGGCTGGCCTCAACTACACATTATAATAAGATTATGATGGGGGCCAATTTTCCCATATGTAAAGGCCTTAGGGCCAAGAAGCTAGGCCGATTTAATAAATCTAGCATAATCCAACAGATCTAGCATAATCTAGCATAGAGCCGTTCATATTTCCACATAATCCAATGAATATGGTTTGCTAAAAAACTCATGTTTTATTAAAGAAAGTATTTTTTTTTATTGAAATTTGACATTGGGCCCGAGGCCAAGAATTGGCCTTCCATTTTGGGTGCACCCAATTCAATGAGCTCGGACCATGTCATACCATGCATTTTTTGATTAAAAATTTCATATCACCAAATTGACCGGGCCTTTAGGTGTAAAGGGGTTGGGGCCGATTTCAGCCTTTTGACCAATCACAAGTGAAGATTTCAAGCCTCTTACACAACAAATTGGCCCGCACGGGGAGGTCACTTCATTGTCAAGTTGACACCACGTGCGGACAAAGTTTGCTACCCCTATATTACATGTCATATATAATTTTAAAATTTATGATATTTTTTCTACATATACATAACCATTGATAGTATCTTTTTTATACTTTTTTGAAATTTTTAGTCATCTTTATTTTTTTAGTAATTGTTTTAGTTCAATTATGTGTCATTCTAGTTAGAAATGGTATGTTTATGAAAAAAACAAATCATCAAATTTAGTTACCACTTTTGACTATGTCATAGGTACTATGTATATCTACTCATGAAAAAAATTTGATAAAATTTTGACCCATTTTGGTGGTGCAACTTACCAAAAGAAGATGTTTTTTGGTCGCACGTGGTGTTCAACTTGACAATGGAGTGATCTACCCGTGTTGGCCCGGCCTCTAGGTGTAAAGCGACCCTTAGACTACATGGAAGAGAAGACCATTGTCAAGACAACCCACCCTACGTGACGATCTGGCAGCAGGAGAGAATGCACAACCCCGGAAAAACAAGCATAACAAATGATTCGAAACTCCAAAGTTTGAAGCTTGAGCGGGGATAACAAGGGCACAATCATGTGTTTATACTTCGGAGGCAATCAATCGAACTCTCAACTTAGTAGCACAACTACATGAGAAAATGTAGGTTTCACAGTCTCGAATATCGTATACCCTAATCTTTCTGTACTCAACATGTTGATGTCGATTCACAACCTGAAGTTCAACGACACCTCTCCACATCAAGAAAAACTCAAACACTGGTTGTGTGACTAGGAAACCTAACCCGATCTCACTCCTTCCTTCTTTCCCAATCCCCTGCAAACATCCTCGAGGTTGGAATTTGCTTAAA
Organism: Polytrichum commune; assembly: GCA_950295325.1. Lineage (NCBI taxonomy): Eukaryota > Viridiplantae > Streptophyta > Polytrichopsida > Polytrichales > Polytrichaceae > Polytrichum > Polytrichum commune. Next base: position 66,374,898 of record OX485803.1, on the reverse strand, counting down.
TCTACCATTTATGAGAAAAAAAGGAAAGAGATTGCTAAATTCTCTAAAGCACTTCCACAAACCCCTCCGGATGGTGTTTGAAAATAACGTAGATCCTTTATGCAGTGTCAACATCAATGTAGTTACTTCAGAGGCAATCAGTTGAACTCCCAACTTAGTAGCACAGCTACATGAGAAAATGTAGGTTTCAGAGTCTCGGATATCGTATACCCTATTCTTTCAGTAATCTCAACCTGTTGATGTCGATTCCAGCCTGAAGTTCAACGATACCTCTCCACATCAAGAAAAAACTCAGACATTGGTTGTGACCAGGAAGCCTAGTCTGATCTCACTCCTCCCTTCTTTCCCCATCCCATGCAAACATCCTCGAGGTTGGAATTTGCTTACATCTACCAGTTCTGAGAAAAAAAGGAAAGAGATTGCTAAATTCTCCAAAGCACTTCCACAAACCGCTCTGGATAGTGTTTGAAAAGAACGTAGATCCTCATTGCAGTGTCAACATCAATGTAGATACTTCGGAGGCAATCAATTGAACTCCCAACTTAGTAGCACAACTACATGAGAGAATGTAGGTTTCAGAGTCTCGGGTATCGTATACCCCATTCTTTCAGTACTCAACCTGTTGATGTCGATTCACAGCCTGAAGTTCAACGACACCTCTCCACATCAAGAAAAAATTCAGAAACTGGTTGCGACCATGAAGCCTAGTCCGATCTCAGTCCTCCCTTCTTTCCCAATCCCCTGCAAACATCCTCGAGGTTGGAATTTGCTTACATCTACCAGTTGTGAGAAAAAAAGGAAAGAGATTGCTGAATTCTCCAAAGCACTTCCACAAACCCCTCCGGATAGTGTTTGAAAAGAACGTAGATCCTCTTTGCAGTGTTGACATCAATGTGAAGATGCCCTTGGAATTCGAGCTTCGAAAGGTAAGGCCATCGATTGCATAAAACTCGAAATGTCTCAGATCAGTGAGCACACAAACAAATTCGTCTTTGCCACAGAGGAATTAATAACTATATAAAAAATGACTCAACAAAGTTTAACATCTGCTTGTTGGGGTTTCTTGGGCGGGACAGTGCTGACCATGCATGGACCGGTTTGAGTCAATGGGATAATGACACGTCAGGAGGTATAGCTCAGTGGTAGAGCAATCGGCTGCAGTCCGATAGGTCAGCGGTTCGACCCCGCTTGCCTCCTCATCAAAGCCCTTTTGCTTTCCTCTCGGTCTGGTTTGGTATAGTATGCTCAAGAAGCATTTGAGTTTTATGCCCCCTCCCCACCTGACTTTAGCTAAGCCTAAAAGTTGGTTCTACCAACCCGGCCTCCCCACCATCGACATTATCTAGTGCCGAGCCAAGTTGGCAAATGATGTGGCATGGCTTAAAAGTGGAGGTTTTAAGGGGCTTACCCCACTACAGGCCCTTAAATTTTGGTGGTGGCAGTGATTGGTTGGGTGCAACTGCCGCTGCCCTAATGGGTACCACACAGACGGGAGATAAGAACAACATGGCTTTGAAAAGTGGAGTGCTTCCTCACGATGAATTGCCGTTGGTTTTTCCCTGGAAGTTCCGGAATTTAGGTTCAGTTTTGTCTTCACGTGAAAAACATGCTCACCATTTCATCGCATGCTTTTAGGTTTTGGTTTAGGGTTTAGCTAAGGTGCTTCTCTTCACTTTCAACACAGTCTTGAAAAGATAAATAGATAAGCACTTTATTACTTTTACAATATTTTGTGTGATGCTAAACTGCTGGTAGTGTGGTACATGACCATTGGCAAAGTGATGAGATGTAAGCATTTGCTTTGAAAAGTTGCCGGAACTATAGTCCACATCACAGAACCCCAATTGCCGTAATGTGGTAAGCCCCTAAAAGTCTCAAGCACCGACCCTCCCATCAGTACCTAAACATGAGGCAAGAATATAGGACCTTTTGCTTTCCTCTCGGTTTGGTTTGGTTGACGTATAGTAGGCTGAAGGAGCATTTGAGCCTTATGCCCCCTTCCCACCTGACTTTAGGTAAGACTAAAAGTTGGTTCTAACAACCCAGTCTTCACACCATCAACATTATCTAGTGCCGAGCCTAGTTGGCAAATGATGTGGCATGGCTTAAAAGTGGAGGTTTTAAGCCTCAAGCACCGACCCTCCCATCGGTACCTAAACATATGACAAGAATATAGGACCTTCAAAAGTGTCGCCTCCCGCCCTTGTGATTGTTGCTAATTAATCCTAGCTATGAGGGCACGAGGAGCTCCATTAACAAAAACCGATGGTAAGATAGGTGAGTGGTAAGGCATTTGGGGATGGGACAAAAACTACCCAACATTCATTGCTTGGTAAATAAAATCCTGAACATGTGTGAAAGCTACTTAACTAAAATCTACTTGAAAATCTCCAGAGCAAGTTCTTGTAGGTGCATTGGGATAGCCGGATGCCTCCGCAATAACCGAGGGAGCTTTACCCGGTCTTTAAGAGAGACTTTGGTTCTTTGGTAAAGTCAGGTGGTGTGGAGGGGGCATTAAGTTAGTTCACAAAGGCAACTCTATCTCCGAAGAGCTTGAAGCTCCTCATAATGGAGTTGGAATGATAATAGGAATATGCACCATCATGGTTCCTTATTGGTTCTCTTCCACTGCATGATTTTATGGTCTACTACAGTAGTAGATTCCAGTTCATATTCATAGATTTTGAAGTGACGGTTTTCGAATATGCTAGCTTGACCAGGTATCATGAAATACTAGATTCATTGATCACAATGATAATTAACTCCACTCTTAACTTAAATCAAAACAAAATTTCTCTCTCATTACCTTAGCTAGAGAGCTAGAAGTCAAAGCTACTCAATATCATGCTTAGCCAGTGCTAAACTGATTTAGTAGGATGTTCAAACCTACACAACATTAGCATAACTACACTGAATATCATATTTAGTGTCATATCATATTTTATGTCACTATTGTAACTTTTGACACTTCTTATGAATAAGTGAGCAGATGTTGTCGTGAATGATGAATGAGTTTATCCGTTGGCCAAAACCCTTCTCTTGTCAGCAACTTGTGATGAAATATTGTCACCGATGATTGAGATTTGGATGAAAAATCACTCGGTAAGTGACAATAATTGCAACGCTGTGAATCTATAATCCCCCAAACAATTTACAAGGACCGACAAATAATGTTGGGTAAACATTTAGTGTTGGCGACACTACACCGCAATTTACGATTAGTATGGAGCAAGGCGATTAGAATTGGTGACATTGAATATCATATTTAGTGTAGCTCCTATTTGGTGGCGGGACTAGTGCATAGGCCCTTGCACAACATTACTTTCTAATCGAATATCGAACTTTACATCTTTCACTGTTCGAGTTTTCATCTTTCCATGTTCTAGACTACCACCTACAAATGGCCTATTCCCGGGGCACCCATGCATTCATGCTACGTCGATGAATAGGTTGGTAGGTCATTAGCTAGGTCCATGTCAATGACTGGGGAGAACCGACAGTTAGTTAGAGATGAACCGGTTGAGATAGAGAAATAACCGGTTGAAGTTCAAGACTTCAAGAGACTTAGGGCCACTTCACACACAAGGCTAAAGGCCCTTGACCATGGCAATGTAAGAGCTCTCATTGGTCGGAAAGGCGGAGACCATCCAAGTTCACTTCACACTAGGAGGTGAGGGCCTAAAGGCCCAAAGAAAAGTTTGTGGATGAAAAGTCTACATGGCAGGTTATGGACAAGGGTGAATGGTCTACCGGAATTTGTGCCAGACCCACCTTCAAGAGGTGGGCCTGACGCAAATTCCGGTAGACCATGACTTTTTTGATATTTTTCTCCGGCATGACATATTTCACGATAGATTGCAAGGCATATTCCATAACAAATTCCATGACAAAGAAACACCACCAAGTAATTCTCTTAAATTGATAAAGTTTGAGACATATTATATTAAACCAAATCCTCCCCTTTTTTCCGCCAACAAAATATGCAATGGTCCTGCAACTTGGTTCATTCTCACTTCACACTATGCTCGAGGGCCCGAGATTACATAAAATGGCTTTCCCAAGACCCATGATACGGCCTTTGGATGAGAGTCAAGGGTCCTCACCAATACAAGATCACGGCTCTTGGCTCATGTGTGAAGTGGCCCTTACCGATCACTTTAGAGGAATTTATACCATATACCTCAAATTAATATAGAAAAACATTGGTCGATAGGTGAATAGTCCAGTAGGTTAGTTGCTAGATACAAAATGTTGATAAACACTGCCACCTATATCCTATATCCTATCCATGCTCCAGGACAGTCTTATTCCATTCTATGGTACTCAAGTAGATAACTTAGGGTTAGTTTTCATGTAGGCCGCTCGCCCACTAGATTCTAGATAATAGTGGGTTGAAGGCGTTCCCATGTAGATGAGCACAACCCGCCAACCACATTCTAGTGACCTACTACATCTTGACCTCCGGAATGTCACCCTCTATAATGTCACTTCTTCTCTTATATTTTGAAATCCTAGGGAACAAATGTGCTCAGTTTAAATCTCCTTCCTTGTTATCGCATTTCCCTCTCATATATCATGGATTTTGACCTTAAAATAATCTCATAAAGAATACGCTTGCACTGATCACGTTGTCATCATTGTCATTATCGCAATGTTGACTTCGTGTTATTCCATGATGTCACATGCTACATTGATTCTCTATGATCATGCATCCTTGTTAACACTGCAAACCTGCCTAATATCACGTGCACTTTCGTTGCCACGGGTGTGATATTTAGGGAGGTTAGAGTGTAGAATGTGGAGGGCCGTGGACATGGGCCGATAGATTTTTCATGCACCCACTCAAGTACTTTTTAAACCTACAAGTGCTAGTCACCGAAGGATTTGACGACTGATGATCTGAAACTCCATCCTTGGTAACCTAGAGGAGGATGCTAATAGGTGGGCCCATATTTGAGAAGACGAGAGTAGCTAACTACTTGGCACATACAAACCCCACCCCACCAGGTTCCATCTACATTTGGGTGAGTATGTCCTCATTCCCACTACCATCTAGTGGGTGAGCAACCTACATGAAAACTCACCCTTACCAGGCGAAAGATGGAAGTTTCAATTATCTTTCATTAAAATAGGCCCCTTGCCATTCATGGCCCTCCAATTCTCTTAGGGTGGAAAATAATAATTTTCTTCATGTTATTCATCATCCAATACCTACACTGATATGTTTCAATTAGGCTATATGTTGACAATCCACACTATTTTCTGAATATTTACTACAATGGTGACCCAATACAATATTTATTTCTCCCCTGTAATTATGAAGTATACAGATGAATAGACAAAGTTGTAAGTTTTTGTAATCTGGCTTTGATTCAAGGTAATTAGCAGGGGTAAAGAGAGGCAACCTAATTGGACATAAGCTTAGTTTTCTGAGTCATCTTGATAGAAACCTGTAGAACCAAAGTTAATAAATTATGTATTTCCACAAGGAAAGGAGGCTGTTAAGTCTCCCAAAGAGTGGGTCGCAAGAACACAGGAAGGAATTTCACATTCAGAGCAGTGGAAGTTAAAGTCTTCGCCACAATCTTCACCAGTTGTGCCAAACAGTTGTATCAGGCAGCAACAACTCATCTCCGTTGCTCAAGTCGTTCCTTTAGTAGCACTCTGTGCCTCATTGAATTAGCTGAGTTGAATTCCTCAAGTAGGAATGGAATTTGGGAGCCATGGGGAGACGTGGAAGGAGCAACAATAGTGGAGGAGGAGAAGCCATTTGCATCGCCATCATCATCATCATCGGACTCTTGTTGGGTGGAGCTGCAGCATTTACTGCTCAGGGTAAGTTTTCTGGTCTGTCTGTCTCTGTTGTAGAAATTTGCTCTGTTCTTTTGCTAGGTCTGTAAATGAAGTGTTCAAGCTCAACTGTGAATTTCCAGAGGTTCGGAAAGACGAGAAAATTGGTCTGCCTGGAAGAATTTGCACAGTAAGAGGGAGGTTCATCACTTAGGGTTTGTGAAGTCTTTTGGATTTGAATGAAGTTCTTGCCCACAGAATGTACATCACAAACCTCTTGATTTCGTATACCAACACTGGTTTCACATTGGTTCAATCACCTCAAACTACAACGTTGAATGACAGTTTACCAAAGATAGGGTTGCATTTTTTAAATATTTTATTTCTGTATTTTATACTTGCAAGATCTAGAAGGCTGAATTATGAGCTTAATCAATGTGTAATGAATTATTAGGTAGATGTTGATTATGTAGAATCACTGAAAAGATATTAAACCCTAAAGGGTTTATATCAACACTGACTCAACAGTCACTGGTCACTTCAGTGGTGAGATGAAAATCAAAGTTCTTTTCGGGCATGCTTGAGGGCAGTAATTGATCCTATCATTAATGCAATCTGAGTGGGGAATATGGTGGGTGCACTGCTTTGACGAGTAACGAGTGAAGAGTTACTTAAGGTGAAGAATGCCGCATTTTAGTGCACGAAGAAATAAAGTTTTTATGGAAGAGCATATACATGTAAATCATAAATGTCTCACAATTTTAAATGCCTGGTTGACACTAATACTAGGCACCGGCACGATGAAGAGCATCAGAGGCATCCCTTTTGTGAATATTTGAACCTGTCAAAGATCAATGAAAGTCGAGAGATATGACAATTTGTTTTTGCCATCGGTAAAATAGGTGACGCTTCAATACTTCGTGAGCATATCTTGCAAGCCATAAATTGCACTTATGGACCTACTGTGATTCTGATCTCAAGAAGCGGAATATCCTGCCAACTAAGAATCTATATGAAAACAGACATATGTCCCAATAGCTTGTACCTACACAGATACTTCCTGCTATTCTCACCTTTCATGAGGACAGTATTCTTCATCGAGGCACCTGCAGAAATCTAAGTGTTCCGTGCAATATTAGGGCTGCGTTATTACAAGAGTTAAGGGATGCCTTAGCTGTGACCCAGGTTTGATCTATTTTGCAGCTGTTTGTACACTCAATACAACCTGGATGACTGCAGTAAATGTCTCATTTGGTCTGGCATTAAATTTGGTATGCCAAGTTAATTAGAGGGGTCTTTGTGACTTGTGTGACACTCTTTCGAGTTGCCACCCAGTGATTGCAAGGCAATTCATGTGGGTCGATGATGTTTTGTGTGGGCCTCACCAAACCAGATGTTTAGTGTACTATTGTATTCACGAAGTTTTTACTGTGAGCATAAAGGGCTATCAGAAGCTTCAAGGATGCCCTCGTGACCAAGTTTTGGTTGAACTTTGCATTTGTTTGTGATGCATCCAAAACCTATCTCATAACTGCTAAGTATTTCATAAATGTCAACATCTGTGACATGTGTTGGTCTGTCATTTGTTCAAATACTTGTCCCCTTTGACATACTGGAAGCTTGCCTGAACCTCTCTTGGACCTTTGATATGCAGCACAGATTGGGAAATGTGCATTTCAAGGAGCCCGTTTCCCCCGTTTCGAACTGGAGGGTAAACCTCCCAGGAGGGTGTTCAGGAGGGAGGATGAGCTCACATTATGTAGAGCATACCGCAAGCGCACATGCTGTGCTCCCGAGCAGACAAATGCTGCTTTAGTGTCAATAAAAAAGTTGGCAATCTATGGTGAGGGCAGTGCGGACTGCGTGTCAAATTGGGAGGCTGTGGAATGCTCAATTTGTGATCCACAAGTGGGTGTCTTCTCGGGGCCACCCCTCATTTGCTCCTCCTTGTGCCGCTCCCTGTACGAGTCCTGCTCAGAGGCATACTTTGCAAATGACCCCACAACTCAGGTAACGTGAGTTCTTCTCTGCACCTATGTGCTAAGCATTGTAACTTCTCAGAACAAAGTACCCAGATTTTGGCCTGTAGATTGACATTAAACTTTGTATTGGTGGTGTTTTTTTTTTCTCATATGATTTTATTTAGGTTTGCCCACACCAAGTGTTAGCTGTCCATAATGTTAAGGGCCTCACACCAATTGAATATGGCACATCAGCATTATCATTGTTATCACCTATGCTATCATTATTATAGCATTTTTATGTCCACATTGACAGATTGGTGGTTTCTTGGACACATAAAATACCACCTTATGTTGAGCTAAAAGATGAAACCTAACAGTCCAAGTCAATGATTACTGAGCACTGAGTAGTATCTTACTGCTTTGCTTAACATCAAGTGACACGTCATATACCACATAAGATTTGATGGTAACTCCAACATTAGGTGCGGACAAACTGTATGTTTGTTGCTTTCTAACATTGTGTTACCATTGACTTGCCACTTGGTGTGGCAAACAAAGCAAACTTTGTCACACAGAGCATGCGCCATGTCAGTGTCCATGTGGAAATGGATGTCGAGTAACTTTTTGGTGTCAATCATAGGACAAGTTGCCAATTTTCTAATCCTCACTTACCATCGCGTTACCACCTGGTGTGGTCCGGCCTCAAGCTGAGTACATATAGCTAAAGTTCTTATATGAAGGGGCTGATGTGGTGATGGCTGCTGCATTAGTTTGTGTGAAAAATGGAAAGGAGCTGTACATTAAAGTTACAATTCTCGGCCAATATCTCATTCATGCATCAAATATTGAAGCCCATCTCAGGACATTCAGGGTCAACTGCATGGCTCTCTACTCTTCACTCAATCTCAAGGGCATGTGAAACCTTACTGCAAAGCGTTGTAAAATAAGTAGGTTTAAGTCTTAGAGACAATAATAATGATATGTAGGCCAGAAGGATTAAGTTCACAGAACAAGCATTTTTTGTACCCAAATTACATGAATGCAGAATAAAATGGTATAGTAGAAATGATGATATGTTTGGAGCAGTCTTTGATTAGTAGGCCATAGGAAGTTCATTCTGGTTGGAAATCCTCATAAATCATGTGAACACCAGGAAAGACATGTTTTTGTTCCTGTAGGAGGTATGGTTTCTCATGAAGTGGTATGTTTATATTAATTTTTCTTCTTGTAAGGTGCAGGTCCTGGTACCCTGTGGACCCAAGGATGTCGTGTGTGCTCAGGGACGGGAATGGGCTTCTAACAGCTCTGGTTTCTGCCGATTAGCTGGCTTTGAAGTTGAATTAGTGGACATGAAACTTCAAAATGGAGCTGAAAGATTTTGCTACAAGGGGGGAGCTGAGACATTCAGCATCTTGAGCTCACAGGAGCAGCGTCGCATCTCATTACTGCATGTGATTAGTGACTGGGTAGACTCTTATGGAGTTCCAGAGATGGTATTGTGGGCATTTGTTGCGCTTGTCCTGATTACCGGGGCTACACTGTTGAGGTAATTGTTTCCTCCAGGTCAAATTTTTATTGTATTTGGGGGAAAGAATAAGGTCCACTTTACATTATAGCCAAGGGTCATGACCATTAAATTGTGAGTGCCCTTGAAACTCATCTGAAGGCCGTACCATGGGAAATTGAACTTGAAATTTGTGTGATCATGGCCCTCCCAGTGTAGTGCAAAGACATGCGCAACCAGGCTCGCATCTGAATGTTATTTCATTACCATCCTATTCATGTGGGCCCTTTTACACAATAGGATATATAAATCAAGGGTTGGGAGATTTTGAAGCATCATGGTCTCCTGTTTTTGTGTTAGACCCACCTCTTAGAGGTGGATTTGATGCAAATTCGGTAGACCATGAAACTTCATCCATTGCATGCCATGTAGGACTCCATGCAGGGTTTTCAAACTTCCTTGGTCCCTTAGGCCCTCAAGCTGTAGTGTAAAGTAAAGTGGGTCTCATTATTTTCCACCAATGAGATTTTAGATTTCAATGGTCAAGAGCCCTCAAGCGTTAGTGTAACATGCCCCTGACTCATTTCATTTGAGATGTACAATTCGCATGTTGGTATATTCAAGGTTGAAATTGAGAAAAGAATATTAACAGACATTGTCAAGAATTTGTCCAAAAGTAAGCTGATTCAGGCTCTTTTTTTAATGTAGCTCTTCTGTTTATTGACAGATGCAGAAACATAACCGCAAGGAGAAAACGAAATGCATTGGTCGAACAAGCACAGGAAATCAGAATGCAGAGGGAGGGAAGGATGTTGATGTTGAAATCCATCAGCGAACGAGCAAACAAGAAACTCGATCTTTCAACTTCTAGCTGATCAAATCTCCTGCAGCTTTCCAAAGTCGGTTAATGGTTGCATGCCCTCTCTTCTCATCATTCCTCAAGGCTGCTTGCTGTACATATGTTACAATATTCCACTACACATGGGGACGTGTAAATTGCTGGATGTGACCAATCAGGCTGTGCTCGATATTATGTCCAAACATCACATGCTATCAGATGTTAGCATAACTGGTATCCAAGATATGGTTATTGTGAGAGGCTGGCTACAAACCTGCCTCGGTTAAGTACATGTTCAAATGTTGAGAGGACCTTGACACTTTACAGAAGTCTATGGGCAGATCATTGTTGCATGAATCGAAAATGGCACTGTACTTCAAAGGGATCTTAAACAACAAATGATGAGTAAATTGGATGTTATTGTGGTTTTTGCCATAATGCAGGATCGCCTTGGAGTTGATAAGCTATGTTATGGAATGGCTTTGTGATTGAGAAGCACATGTGCAGTCATTCTTTGCACATATTTTTAGCTGCAGAGAAGGTTGATCCTTTTCTCCCAAAAACCCATAGGTGTCAACTTAGATTGCTCGGATTGCTCAGCAAAGCAATTAGTGAAAGACACATTGTGTTGGAATGTTGTTGGAACACTGCCTGTCTATTCTCATATGAAGAATACGTACTCTTTGTACAGTGTAAGGATATGTGAAGTTGTGCACGTTGTTGGTTCATCCATCGCAATATGTGGGAAAGCTGGTAAGTAGAGAATTTTATGCCAGTGAGACATGAAAGAGAGGGTTGGCAAATGATACTGCAGGGTCCCTTCCAAGTCCCCCCTGCATTGAAATCGACAATTTTAATGCAACCCACAAGCCGAAGTGCTACTAGATACTGACAGGGCAATCCTAGCTGGGTTGTTACCAGGTACACGGCTAACCTGAATTAGTGTGGCATCAAATTCATGTGTGGCATCAATGTTAATCTGAGTTGTCTCCATGACTTGTCATGTGAGATAGATGTGCCTAAATCCAACGCAGCAGTAACTTAGACACCTATACCTATATTTGAGTAGTATGTTGTTAGGTGGGGATTTAAGAACGGACACCAGAAAGACATGTGTTGTCAAAGGGATTGGATTGTGTGCGCCAAATATGATAAACCATTGTAGGCTCAATAGTCAACATAAATGGAGAGACCTATATGATCACTTAATGAGCACGAGAATCTTCACTTTGATATTGAATAAGATATTTGTATGAGCTCCAAAAATTATGAGACAAATGGCTACGGGCATGATTGAATCGTCTAATCATCTCGTTCTAATTGCATGTTTCATAGTGTATGAAAAGTGGGCGTAGAGAGAAACATATCCGAACAACACATGTCTATCTTTGCAACAAGATTCTCATGCCACCTTCTACTATTGTCACCTAGTGATTGCAAGATTATTATCGTGGGTCAATGATGAACAGTGTGGGCTACATTGAATCCTATGTGTAGTGCTATGTTCGGGGAGAACCGACGGCTAGTTCATCATCAGCCGATGGATTTCCCCTCATGGCCGGTCCAAATTTCCAATCATCGGATGGCAATCCGACTATAATTTCAATCCTCCGGCAATTAGCCGATGGACCAGAAAATGTCCCGGAAATGTAGCCGATTCTTCTTGTGAGTTACTGGATTTCAACCGGAAGCATCCAGAGCGCTATTTGTCTAGGGCATTTGATGATGCACTTGAGGAAGTACGCTAAACCTTAAACTTTTTGAATTATGCAACCTTTCCATGACCAAATCCAATTGCTTCTATGAAGAATTGGGGGACCCTTGGCCTTCAAGCGGTGAAGGCATTGCTAGGTTCAATTCCTGCCAAGGATATTAACTCTTCAAATTTAAAGTTTTGAACATGCCATTCTTTTCACTTATTCAAGATTTTGTACTAAGAAATGATTTCTAATAACTTTTCATACATTTTTTAAACAATTAGTGCCGATATGAATTCCATTTAATCGGATATTGGCCAATGAAAATATGAAACTATAGGCAATTGGCGGATTGATTTTACAAAAGCCTGGCTCTTGCCGATGTAAATTGAAAAAAATCCGACCCTTCGTAGCAACTACCGGCAATTAGCCACTAAGGCTTCAAAAACTTCCCGAACTCTGGTGTAGTGTAATGTCATCCATGTGAGTTCTCTTTTTTACACGACTCAGGATCAAGATGATTCTAATGAAGTTGGTTCTGACATGCGTTGATCTCAAGCGCATCCAAACTAGATATTTATTGTTGTGCACTCAATTGCTTGAAACAACACAATGGAAAGAATTTGGAGACAACTGGTCAACAAGTTTTTCAAAGCTAATTGATTGTTTGGAGTAGATTATTGATCATGCCTTGAGAAAAGTAGAGAATATTTGTTGCAAGTCCTCTTAAATGGTCGGTTTTCCCCCTGAAGATCTGAAACTTGAATCAGTGTTTAGGCCATATCAATCAGTCAGCTTGTAACTACGCCATTTATTTCAATGAGTTAGTGATTATCATTTGGAAGTATACAATGCTACAACCTCACACAAAAACTTGATATTCTATCATCAAAATTCTTTTAACTTCTCTGAAATGCATACTATCTCACTACAAGAATACCAGTCATGGGTAATTGTCCAACGTCACTGGAAAATCTGTCATGATGGTGGATTTGCATTATTCTTTCCTGATGCAAGACAATTGCCTAAGATTCATATCCTAGTAATGTCTATTTGTGCTATTACCCTCTAGGAGTTGGAAGATATTGCACTACATAAATACTAGTACTAATCCCCACTAATTGAAACACAAGGTGTACCTAGTTGCCGATTCTCCCCATTCATTGCAAGAAAACATGGTTTTCTAGATCCCGGTAGGGCAAAAGCTCTGGGCAATCATCCAGTATTGGTGCCACGCCTCTTTCAATGCAACAAAATGAATTAGCTTAAGTAGGTGGTCATGAAACGAATGAGGATGTAAAGTAGGTACTTTAACTCCTAAACGCTTTTGGAGCCCCAATTTGGGCCTTTGATGCATGCAATATTGTGAAACTATACAATAGCAATAGCTTGTTGTCTTCGAATGTTATTTTTCTTGACATTTGGACACGAAATAACTTGGAAAGAGTCTAATGAAGATCTCATATTCTCCAATGTAAAGTGAGAATACACAATTAGTATGAACATGTTGGAAGTGTTAAGGGTTAAGCTTTGTCAGTTCTTGTGTTTGTACAAACATGTTCAAATACATGTTCCAAAGCTTCCTTCGTGTCCTTCCAACCTACTTATTGCAATTTCGATGCAATGTGCAAAGAGAGGGAATTATTGTATACAAGCGTACCCTTCATCCATCCAACAAAAAACTTGATCCCCTATAGGTTTTGGTGCCGGTTTATCTCAAATGATCTCGAGTAGCTAGACTAATTTGTGGTCTTTAATCTAATTAAGTGTCAAAGTAACCAAAATAAGTTACCTTTGGGTTGCATACCATTTCATGGCTTTTTATGTCGGATGAATAAGAGGTATGCTCGTATACGATAATTCCCTCTCTCTGCAATGTTTCACTATCTTGAATCACATTACTTGGTTAGATATGTGACTCACAGATGGGAGGTTTGTTTTTACTATAACACCTTCATCCACTTGGACGTATATAGTAGCCCGAGCTCGTGTTAGGGCCCCACATGAAGGAACGCACATGATTTAATAATGTTATGCATCATGTTATTCTTGCTCTGCGTGACCTAAAATTCAAAATCGTCAAGGATTCCACAATCTCAAAGGAATATTCTCGATAGGCTGAGGTGTTTGGTTTAATACTATTCACGAAGTACCTCGGGGAGTGCACTTAAAGTTAAGACTAGGAATCACGTGAGTGCGTACTTTTGACCCCCCTATGTATGTACTAAAAAATCATCTTAAAATTGTAAAAAAAAAATGAAGTTGTTAAACACAATCTAAAGTTCTTGTTGTATAAATTTCAAAAAATAATCAATTGTAAATATTTTTAAACTGATTTTTGAAGCAAAAAACAACGCATTTTAGTTCAAACTTCTATCATTTTTTAAATATTTTTTAAAAACTTTTCGTCCTGAAATTTATACCAAGTGATAGATATATACGTAATGATTTGGCACTTAAAATTCTTAATTTAAAAACTATTTTAAGGCCAAGTATTGTAGGGGGTATGCCATTAAAACGCACTCACGTGTATTCCTAATCTTAACTTTAAGTGCACTCCCCGGGCGAACTACGCATCCAATGAGTATTGGTCAAAAGTCAAATGGACACTATAGCGCTATGGTGTTTGTCCAGAGATTCTACGTACTAGGATTATAAAAGAGATTGAGGGCCACTTCACACACGAGCCAAGAGCCGTGACCATGAAATTGTGAGAGCCCAAAAGGAAGTGTCCAAGGTCATTTCAAGACACTTCCAAAATCATTTAGTGTGGTCACCGGCCCTCAAGCATAGTGTGAAGTCATATGTAACTGGGCCCTCAACCAAATGCCATTTAAATGTCTTTCTATACATGCAACATCCTCACACTTGATAAAATAGAATAGGTCAATGGCTGTGAGCATTCGGAGTGCCATGGTCATTCGGATTTGTGTTAGGCCCACCTCGAAGAGGTGGTTTTTGAAAATAGTCCAAGTGAGCATAAAACATGATCCGTTTGATGCCATGTAGGAATCCATGTAAACTTCACATCCATCTCGCATTCACTTACTCCGTTGGTCCCTCAAGCATAGTGTGAAGTGAACTTGAACGGGCTCCGCCTTTTCCACCAATGAGAGTGCTTGAAGTGGAATGGTCACGGGCTCTCAGTCTCGTCTGTGAAGTGGCCCTGAATAGTGGTCACTTAGTAATGTTATTGTAGTATTCGATACTGACACGGTTTAGTCAAATTCAAGCTAACAAGTCTTTTGGAATTGAAAGGATGCCAAATTTATACTTAACCTTGGACACGATACCCTCGTGAAGTGCCATTCCCTAATTATTATTATTATTTTGTCAATGCAAATGAACAATTTTCATAGCACACAGAAGGAGAATTACTTTCACCCCACGAACTACACTATATGTGATATTTAGTGTCACTTATTGTTCGGAGTTACACATTCCTATACCATTTTACTGTCATCTTACATGTAAATTTTTATCAAGTAGAGATGTTATTGTTTTATAATGTCCAAACAACCAATTCGACTTTTGTTGATAAAAAATGAGATTTACAATAAAAAAAATTATATCGTTGCGTGATTTCAAATAGTAAGTGACACTACATATCATATTTAGTGTGGCACAACTATTGCACTGCCAAGACTAGACATCCACTTCTTGAGCTAGGCGCCATGCTACCACTATCATCGAGGTAAAGGGGTCTAGTAGCACCCTGGTCGCTATATATCACTTGTGGCTTGTTCATCTCAAGTGTGTTTGTGTAGACTAGTTCGGGGGTCTCTAATGTTAATTCCGAGGTCAAATCTTCTTAAGAAGGGAATTTTTTTTTTGACAAGCTTATAATATAATTGATCGCGTTTTCACCTTGGGTAAAGTTAGTGGGCCTGACTCAAAGAGTTGGTGGTGTCTAGGGAGAGAGAGGGAAGTATCATATATGACCATAACTCTCATCCACTCAACATTATAAAATAAATAAATAAATAAAAGTTGACGTCCTATAAACTTCAAGGGCTTCAAAACTAATGCCCCCTCCCCACCTGACTTTAGCTAAGCCTAAAAGTTGGTTCTAAAAACACGGCCTCCCCACCATCGACATTATCTAGTGCCGAGCCTAGTTGGCAAATGATGTGGCATGGCTTAAAAGTGGAGGTTTTAAGCCTCAAGCACCCCCCCCCCATATCAGTACCTAGACATGAGGCAAGAATGTAGGACCTTTAAAAGTAACGCCTCCCGCCCTTGTTATTGGTTGCTTTTTAGTCTTAGCCTATGAGGGCACGAGGAGCTTCATTAACAAAAACCAATGATAATGCCCCCTCCCCACTTGACATTAGCAAATAACCAAAGACTTCCCTAAAACCCGGGTAAAGCTCCCTTGGTTATAGTGGACACGTCCGGCTATCCCAATGCACCTACAAGAACTTGCTTTGGAGATTTTCAAGTAGGTGTTAGTTAAGTAGCTTTCACACATGTTCATTGTTTTATCTACCAACCAATGAAATGTTGGATAGTTTTTGTCCCATCCCCAAATGCCTTGATACTTACCATCGGTTTTTGTTAATGAAGCTCTTCGTGCCCTCATAGCTAAGACTAAAAGCAACCAATCACAAGAGCGGGAGGCAACACTTTTAGAGGTCCTACATTCTTGCCTCGTGTCTAGGTACCGATGGGAGGGTCGGTAGTTTTAGCTTAAAACCTCCACTTTTAAACCATGCCACATCATTTGCCAACTAGGCTCGGCACTAGATAATGTCGATGGTGTGAACGCTCATTTTTAAGAACCCACTTTTAGGCTTAGCTAATGTCAAGTGGGTAGGGGGCATAAGATAGATGAGTAGTAAAGCATTTGGGGATGGGACAAAAACTACCCAACATTCATTGCTTGGTAGATAAAACCACGAACATGTGTGAAAACCACTTAACGAAAACCTACTTGAAAATCTCCGGAGCAAGTTCTTGTAGGTGCATTGGGATAGCCGGATGCCTGAGTCCACTGTAACCAAAGGAACTTTACCGGGTTTTTAGGAAAGACTTTGGTTATTTGGTTTAGTCAGGTGGGGAGGGGATATAATTCCGGTGTCATTTCAACTTTTAAAAAAGTAACATATGAGTCGGTTGCATACTATTTCAGGGCTTTCATATTGGATGAATGAGAAGTACGTTCATATGCAGTGAATTTCCCTCTCTCCAATTTTACTATAATATTTTCATCCACTATCCATTGTGTTAGGGTTTCTTCCTTGTTAATTCTCTCCTGTCAGTGGTGCAATTGGAAAAATGCATAGTCTAAAACTTGTGCCCGGGACCCGAGAAATACCACATACTAACATTGTAGCTTAACATACATAATGATAAGTTATGTGGAGCATAACTCCAATTTGGGTGGTGACTCACTCTTGAGACTGTTAGTAATGTTATTACGGGACCACTCAAGGATTAAAATTGAAAGTTCGAGGTTCAATGTGTATCATGGTTATATTCTCGGGGCCCACATAAATGAACGAATGCAGATTTGTTTAATAATGTTATGTTGATAAGGATGAACTTGCTAATGATCTACATTCACAACATTAGGACACACAAGCCATTAAGGGTCAGTTTTTGTGCATGTAAAATACATGTTAAGTACAGTGAATATTGTATATAGATTCATATGGTGTTTTTTTGTCATTGTGATCAATTTTCTAATGATATTTATTGTGAAACCAACTCACTTTAAATTTGTGCAAATGTCACTTATTGATACAAAGTTTGGTACATTGTGCATCCTAATGTGCAACCAAAATTATGTTTGCTCAAATTTTGTATGGAAATAGATGGCATATACATATCTAGGTACTTGTGAGAAGAAGAAAGAAAATG
This sequence comes from Polytrichum commune, assembly GCA_950295325.1. Classification (NCBI taxonomy): domain Eukaryota; kingdom Viridiplantae; phylum Streptophyta; class Polytrichopsida; order Polytrichales; family Polytrichaceae; genus Polytrichum; species Polytrichum commune. The sequence continues at coordinate 66,357,243 of OX485803.1, read as the reverse complement.
AATATAGAAGTAAGAATAAATTGTTGTTTTTTACTATATATGTGGTCAAAATGTGTGTAAAACTAATGTGTTTTCCCGTTGGTTGGATGCAACATACACACATATCAAAACATGTTTCCATGTCCAAATGTCACTTCTCATAAATGGAAAAGAAAAATTGCGCAAGCGCGCGCGAGAGAGAATAACTTTGGTCTTGCCATGACAAATTCAAAACTTCCCAACGCAAAGTTTTTAAGCTTAGTGGCAAAAGCGTCCTTCAAAAGAAGGCCAATTCAAGTCATGTTCCTTTAGTTTTTTTCTTGATTGTTTTTCCAACAATCTTAAGTGTAAACATGTGTTTTCCAAACAACTTCCTACCCTTCAACTATTTCGGGTGGGTTCCATATTGTATTAGAAACTCAAACACAATGTTTTCATGTCTTTCAAGTAAAACTACTTCAAGCAAGAAAGGAAGCTAAGATAATTGCTTAAACACGTTAGATTGTAGCATCATTTTGTGCTTGCTCCGATGTAGGATCTCTAAGAGGGGTAAGCCTCACATGTGCTCATATACACCCCACACCATAGTGTTAGTGATTGCACAACATGTGTCCACAACCATACCCGATTGTTATTTATGTTCGCGAAGGGAAGATGAATAGAAAACTTCACAACTTTAAAACATACATACTCAATGTTTAGTTTATCATCTTGTTGTTAACCATGATGGCGTTTCACACATAATAAAATAAACACATAAACACATAAACACATAAACAAAGAAGTTACAGGTAGTGGTTGAGCATTGTGGACCACTCATCCTCCCTACTTCATAACCTTGCAAGTATGGGCCTAGTAGCCCCGACGCTTGTGTACAGTAAGTTATGTAAAAGCGTGAGGTCCAAGCAAGTGAGTAAAGGTAAGTATGCAGCAAGTTGAGCCTTAGTGGGGCCATGCTTCTACGCGGAAGAGGTTGGTTTTTTTTCTTTTTTCTTTTCCCTTTTTTAAGATCATAGATGCGAACCCAAGAGATGGTATTTTTAGGGTTAGCATAAGTTTTGAAATCATGGTGTAAATCAAGGTAAAGTGATCAATTGTCTTGATTAGCTAGATTTGCATGATTTATAGAATACCAAGTTTTAGAGCATCCTCAGTCGGTCTAGGTAAAGCTCACTGCAAACCAAAACCTATCTTTTGACTGACCTAAAATTAGAAACTGAAATTACCATCATTAGAAGCACACCTAAATAAACGTGAGATATTTCTCAAGAAAAAAGAATTGTAAAAATTTGACGTAGGTGAAATCCCTCATTGAAAACACCACATTTTCAAAATTTAGAGGGAGTGCACCAAATCTTGCTTTAAAATGGAAAGATCCTCCCACACTCCCTCCAAATTTTTGACATTTAGAGGGAGTGTGGGAGGATCTGTCCATTTTAAGCAAGATTTGGTGCACTCCCTCTAAATTTTGAGCAATTTTAAGCAAGATAGGTCTTGGTTTGCAGTGAGCTTTACCTAGACCGACTGAGGATGCTCTTAGTAAGATAGTAAAAATCCTTCTTGGGTTGCTCACTTTAGCTCATAATTGCCATGCATATGTGTCTTGGTGTTTATGTATACGAAAAACTTAGCATATGTATTAGAGAGAGCGTGAGAAAGAGAGTTCATCTTGAGCATTGCCGTGAGCTCATATGTGAACCCTAAACATGCATATGAAGCAAAGTTGCAATGAATGTTTTTTAGAACACATTCATACATTTCTTTACACGCCTTAGATCCTCTATTACCACATATTTGATTTACATTGATTTAAACGGTTGTGATTTGTGAGAAATGCACATTAAACCCTAATTGAATTCGATTGGACATAATTATCACCTTTGTGTTTACTATATAAGTATGTGTGCATACGTGTCTTACATTAGTAATTATATATGTTCAACTCAACTTCCTCTTTCCATGCCATCCTTAATCATTACATTGAAACTCTTTTTTCTGTTGATAACTCACAAATCTATACATTCTCACAACACCTAAAGAGTTGCAACACATGTCACATAATTGTGTTTATGACAAGACTTTGTTTAACTGTCAAAACATACAAATGTTTACATGCACTTCACCCATCGTAACTTTCCTTACTAAGATACATAATTTATTTCATGTGTTAAGGTCACTCCACTAATTGTGGTATTTAATGTCACTTACTACTTGGATTTACAGTGTTATATATCGTTGTACTATTCATGTAATTTTCTACCAAGTAAAAGTTGTTGGTGTTTTATAATGTCCAGTTTCATGGTTGTTGTAAACTCAGTTTCATAGCAAAAACCTAACTACAGTTGCGATGTGTAATTCTATGCAAAGGAATTATGTGTGCTAACAATTTGGAAACAACTGAATGAAACTCCCATGATCTTGAACATCTAGCATTATTTGTGTTGTGAGTTTTCAACATCCCCTCTTCATCTCCATTGGAGATAGGTTTCTCCATGTACCGAAATGTAGAGGGCGCAAATCCTGCACCCCCCCCCCCCCCCCGCTTAAAAGAGAAAAGAAAAAACACACCTTATGCACACCTCCTGACCCCTTAATCGAAGACATTTTAAGTTGTTTGAATGTCTCTAGTTTAGAGTGGAGATGGATTTGGATGAAAAGCGGGACAATTTCAATAGAAAGTGGGGTTAATTTTGGGCGAGTGTCGAGACAATTTCGGGAGCCATTTGCGATGGGTATAGGTAGCTAGGGACGAGTGACTTCAAATATGTATAGTATATTAAAACGATGTAAAATTTATTTTCATTTTTGTTTCTACCATGTTTGAGCCAATTGCGAGGCCAATCATGCAAATCAGTAATCCAAATGGGTTTTAAAATACAAAAGGCTAAATCAACCAAAGGGTTAGTTTAAGCGCCCTAAGCCCGCCTCATGCAACCTCAAGTCTTTCTTCCTATTAGACCATCAAGTTGATAGTAGCCTTTGTATCACATAGGCCACTATATTCCGCTGCTCTGAGCCCGGGTAGGGCACTCGCGAAAATTTATTAAACCATGTGAGAAAGAATGTAGGGTATTTTTTATTCATTTGTGAGAAAATTTATACAATTCTTCGATATAATGAAGCACCTCTTCAATTACAAAGTTGTGTGTGTAAAAAAATAAAGGTACCATATAATGCATTAATTTATCTAATTCTTCCAATCTAAAATAGGGTTGGGAATAGTAGGTAGAGAAAAAAATATTGAGGCTGAGGCATACAATGCATTTTATGGTGGTCAATGGATGGAAAACTATCCATTTTCAATCCAAATTCCCGAATGAGCTTAGATGTTCATATTTTTTTATTTTGGTGCTTCTCTCAAGTTTGCTTGCTTCAAGTTTGTTTGATTTGAACATTGTTTGATGTATGTTTTGGAACAATAGGAGGTCCTAATAATACTTCAAGTTTTATGTTTTGGAAGAATAGGAGGTCCAATAATGCTTCAAGTTTTTATGTTTTGGTACATTGTTTGATGTCTTCAGTCTAGACATGATTTATTAAATTTTCACTACAAATTTTCAAGAGTCATATGATTCGTCATTCATGGGGTCAAATATAAAAAATTATAAGGAACATAGGGTACTAGAAACTAGTTCACTTGCGACTTTATAAATACAAATAGGGTCATCTAAAATGACAAAATTTAGATTTATTTTTACTAATAGGGTGTAAAGAATTCCAATTTCTTAGATAAATAGCCCCATGATAAATACCCTTCTGTCGCAAATGGGTTATTAAATACATGTATGAGTGCCCTACCCGGGGCTCTGAGGAATCAACATATTTCTAACACCACCTCAAGATACTTCTGGTCCCCATAAGCCTTCTTGGCTTCCCGAACTCTTTTTCTTTTCTTTTTTCTTTTGCATTCCACTCATTTTACTACCCTCAACAAACACCACACTAAAGATTGCATCTAGGATCGCCAACCCTATTTGTCTTCATCAATACTAATTATTAACCCCCCATGTAGTGTCACCAACACTATATGCAAACATAACATTACGTTTCATCCATCCCAAAATAGAATTGGGCATTGAAGATTGACAATGTTACAATAGTTGTCACTTGCCAAGTATTTTTTCATCCGAACTTTAGTCATTCATGACAACATTCCATCACAACCTAAATGTTGGGATGCTAAATACACCAAACTTAGAAGTGGAAGGTGGGATGACAATACTTGTAATGATGTGTCATTAGAGATGATACAACAACGATTTGAAATACCATACGACACTAAAAACATGTCATTTATTTAGTGTAGTGGTACTATGCGATTCTTTCTAGGCGGTGACCAACTTTGGGCCACTTCGCACACGAGATTGAGAGCCCGTGACCATTACACTTCAAGCACTCTCATTGGTGGGAACGGCGGAGCCGGTCCAAGTTCGCTTCACACTACGCTTGAGGGACCAACCGAGTATGCGAGTGAATGTACGATGGATGTAAAGTCTACATGGGTTCCTACATGGCATCGAATGGATCGTGTTCCAAGGTCACTTGGACTATTTTCAAAAACCACCTCGTGGAGGCAGGCCTAACACAAAACCAGGAGACCATGACACTCAGATCGCTCACAACCGTTGATTTATTCCATTTTATCATGTGTGAGGACCCGCATGAATAGAAGTTCATTGAAATAGCATTTAGTTGAGGGTCCGGTCACACATGACTTCACACTACGCTTGAGGGTCCGTGACCACACTACGTGAGTTTGGAGGTGTGTTGGGACGGCCTTTCGGCACTTTCTTTTGGGCTCTCGCAATTTCATGGTCACGGCTCTTGGCTCGTGTGTGAAGTGGCCCTTTGTAGAATAGGGAGCATTTTGAAAAAGGATCCCACTTTCCAACAAGTGGGGTAATAGTGTGAAGGGGGACAGCCTAGCCCACAAGAAAAGGCCGGAGAGGCTGACGGGCAGCTAATAAAAGCACTGCCCGCATGTTCCCAACACTTTTTGAGCCGGCCGCACTCACTCACTCTACACCCCCTTCACACTAATTCACCTCCACTTAATTAGAGAGGCGAGTTAGTGACTATGCTAAATAAGTATTGGGTTTAGTGTCATGTGGTATATTATGTCACTGTGGTACCTTTTTTTTAATGACATTTTTATGAATAAATTTACCACAAGTATTGTCATGCATAATTGGAGTTTGGATGAAAAATCACTTAGTAAGTAACAAGTGATTGCAACATCGTAAATCTATAATGTCCAGTTTTTTTTTGTTTGGTTTTGTTTACAAGGAATGACAAATATTGTTAGGTTTACATTTAGTGTTGGTGACACTGCACCAATAGGGGGCGGGGGACAATTAGTAGTGAGCAAGACAAATAGAATTGGTGATGTTGAATACAATATTTAGTGTAGTAACTCACCAACGGTTTATACTTGATACATGTTGTGTTTCATGTCACATGGTAGTTTATGTCATTATGGTAATTTTACTAATGGCACTTCCTTGTGTATGCGTTTACAAGTAATTTCATTATGGTAACTTTACTAATGGCACTTCCTCGTGTATACGTTTACAAGTGATGTCATATCAACTTACTCTTTGTTTAACCACGTTTAGTTTGGTGTATTTTGCATCCTACCATTTAAACTATAGTGAAATGTTGTCGTGGATGATTGAGTTTTGGATGAAAGATCACTTGATAAGTGATAGTTATTGTAGCATTGTCAATTTCTAATGCCCAATTTTTTTACGAGGAATGACAATTAATGTTAGCTTGACATTTAATGACAGTTGGTATTGAGCAAGACAAATAGAATTGGTGATACTAAATACCATATTTGAGTGTAATAACCAATGTTGGACCGGTATATATGTTAGAGCCTGGTATAAGCATTGGTAATAAGTAAAGTATTGTAGACCATACCCAACTGGTATCAAAGGGGACAATACACTAGCTCATACCTGTGCATCATGGGCATGAGATATTTATGAACATACCAATACCAAGGAGGGGTTTAGAATGCAATACTGAGACCATTCTTGTGCACATGGTCACGTCATTTCTCCATAGTATTGTTCCTCATTTTCTTAGGGTTGTATTCAAAGGTTGTAGTTAAGCAGATAGGGATGGAAGATATTGGCGGCCCACCTTGGTTTTGATGCATAATGGAAGATATTTGTTGCATTAGTCGTTGAAGATTCAAGCCGTCACTGCTTTCATGGTGGTTGTTGAGGTTTGGCCCTAAATATGTATCATCTAGTTTACTTCAAGATTTCATGTTATTTTTCCTTGGATGATGGGTGTCATCTTTATCTAGTTATGACCAACACATGTTAACAAGATCCTTGTGTTCATGGCTTGGAAGGTTGCATGAATAAGATGTGATCTGTTTGCAAAAATTAGCTCTCAAAGATTAGGGTTTCCCTTTTAGGATTTCGTAGTTAGATTTCAACAAATATGACAACAACTTTGGTTCAATCTGAATGGGAAGGACATGGTGTACCAGGAGGAGAGCATTCCAACACAGAGCCAAGAACAACAAAAATTATACACAACATCATTGTGGATGTTGGAGTTACAATAGAAGTGTTGCATGTTGCAGAGAAGTTGGTAGTTTGGCGTGTGTGACTCACTCATCTACAAGACAACCACAAGTTCTAAATACCTTATCATAGAACCTTTTTAGTGTGGGCATTTTTCTTGTTACATCTACAAGGAATAAAAGTTGATATAAAGGTACCACAAACAACGAGGTGTGTTTTGTGCCATCCAACATCATCCACTCCAACTGTGTATGAAGGGTAAAGCTCCACTGTCTCACAACCTACTACTCGTTCTAGGAAAGGTATCCTTAACTACAACCCTGCACATGGATCCACCTCTATGATGAAACATGTGATGAATGAGCACGCTGCTGATATGAAGAGACATAAGGAAGTTGTGGCAACCACTGATGCAGAGGGGAAAAAATAAAAATGCTAGAAACAAATTTAGGTGAACCCTAGTGCCATAACTGAATACTATGGTAGTATTAGCCCTTAGAGAAGAAGGATGTAGCACAACAAAGGTTTTTGGAGGATCTTGTTCTTTATATTGCAAAATGATACATTGCATTGTCTGCAGTGGAAAATCCATGGTTGCGGCATTTGGTGCTGCGACACGATCCGAAGGTTATGTTTTCCACACGAAAACAGTTGGTGAAGGAGATCATCCCGTGTATGTTGCAAAAGACTATGGAACGTTTTGTGTTGCCGGCATTGGCAAGTTGTGCAACAGTGACAGTGACTTTCGATCTGTGGATGTCGCGTACGGGAGTGAACACATTCTATTTGGTTGTGAACTTCATAGATAGCGATTGGGAACCCCGACATATCAATGTAGGTATTTTTGAAGCATCAGATACTGTAGGAGCAACTTTAGCAGTTATTGTGAAGAGGTTGCTTTCAGATTTCCACCTCACAAACAAAGTAATTTTGTATGTGAAGGATGAAGGTAGTAATCTGAGATCATTGGCGTCAGCTTTAACATCAGTTGTCTCTTGCAAGCCTTTGGTTTTGTTGCAACCCTACCTGGGAGTGTGTTTTGGACACATTATGTTAAAGGCATGTTAATATTCTACAGACGACACAAAAGTTTGTATTGGAATGATTAAGGTATCCATTAAAGAGGCTGAAACTAACTTGCAGAAAATAATTACATGAACTAAAAAATCCGGAAAAGGAACAACGGAGTGGGATAAAGCGTGCGTTGAAGCGGGACTTCCCTCTCAAAAATTAAAGATACATGTGAAAACAAGATTCGCAAGCAAAGTCCTGTTTTTTTAGGTGAGAACTTGAACTTGAACTTGAACATTCTCCTTCTCCTTCTCCTTCTCCGTCTTTTTTTCATATAAAAAGGTACCTCAAAAGGAATGTACAATGGTTATAGACCATTTAAAAAGCACATAAAATATTGAATTTTGTTGTTATATTGTAGAAAACACGAGAGTATGCAACGGCGATTAATATATGTTATGGTAGGCAGACTGCAGCCTTGCAAGCCCGAGTCCCAAGTGGGCTGACTTGGGCTGTGGCAAAGGCGCTCATAGAGACTTTGTCCCTGTCGTGCAACAATGCATTTAAAACCAATCTCACATGTATTGGCTTTTGAGTGATGCATTGTATGCAGCCTTCTATATAAGCATCTAGCTACAAAATGAGTATGATCGAAGGATGCCTGCGGTGCCAACACTTCAATGTGGGTAGATGGACTCGGAGCTGCAACTACTTTATGGCCGCATGGCTTTTGAATCAATCGAAGTTATCAAACCATATCTTGCATTTGCAATTGATTTCACTCGTGAGAAGACACATAATATGTTGTCGTTGATGTTAGACCCTAGGTATAAGGGGTTGCAGGTGATTATTGACTATGTGGGACATGAGAAGGCCATGCACATTGTGGCAGAATATGATCAACTTGTTTTGGTGCCTTTATTTGTTAAGGTGTCATTGTTGTTGAATCTGAGCTTGGAGAATAACTTGGCACCCACATTGGAGACTACAACTAATTATTTTTTTGGGCACATGAGTTCTACAGAGGAGGCTAGTGAGGGCATGCTGAAATTGGAGCTCATTTTGTTTCAAAAGTTTTTTGTACCTATAGATAAAGACATTGCTCCACTTGCTTGGTGGAGGGATAATGCCCCTCGATTTCTACACGTATCATTTCTTGCGAGGCAGATTTTAGCAATACTAGGTTCTCAGATCGAGACATAAAGAATTTTTAGTGTTGCTGGACTTTTGTATTCCTTGCGTCATTGTAGGTTGGGCATCTACATTTTAGATGCATTCGTCATGATACTCAAAAATTGGCCCATAGATGCTAGACATGAGTGCAATTCTTTTGCAAAATCTGATCTCGGTGAATTTTTTGTTGATGAGGCTGAATTGGTGGACGCTCATGAAGATGAATTACGAGTAGCAAATTGTTTTGAGGAAGACCCTACTTGCTCAGATGACGAATTAAACAAGTATAATTAATATAACGTCTAATTTAAGATGTTGGATGGCCAAGATGCATTTTTTTTTGGGAGAGAAATGAATCAATTTATTTCATCACCAACAAACCAAGATGCATTTTTTCACCATTTGTATTTGTATGTTCACATCTATAAACCAAATCTGATGAAAGCTCATTTGTTTTGGTGACGTGGGCCAATATGCTTGTCTTGAACTTTTGATTCAACAACAATTGGAGCTTGAAAATTTTATTGAACCTCACCATGCATTGAAAAGTAAGACTTAAAATCATAACATACCATTGTTTAACCTTGGATGCTATCAGTAAGGCGCTTGAAGTGGTATTTGATATCATTGCAGAGCCATAATTCTTGCATGTTTAATATTATACCAAGCTCTACATTTCATGACCCCCCTAGCACCTTGACAAGGCCTAATAGTGAGCTACAAAGTCATTGCATACCAAGACCCCATTGATATCATAAAATAGTAATATCAGTCCAACATTGGTAACAACTCGCTTGAATTCTATAACCCTTTCTCACATAACTCACCGATCCTCGATCATAAAGTGTGGTAGGGGCCCACCAACCAAGGATCCTTTTGAGCAGCCCGCTTGGAAAAAAATACAACGGATGGAAGTGGCGGATTGATGGATGGATGAGATTGTCAACCTCAACGTGGTTCCTTGATGAGTTTCTTCTATTTATGTAACTTATGTTAACCCTTTAAAAGGCCTGAAGGCCCTAAAGCCTTTTCTAGTGTGTTATATATAGACATTGCCAAGGGTTTCTTGAGCACTATAATTAACATAACATCACTAAGGAAATATATCATAATATTACATCAATTGAGTGACTAGGTTAGGTGGGGCTGGGGATATGTCATGTACAATGCTATAATTATACTTTATGGATGCTTGTTAGAAAATAGATTCAACTTGGAAAACAAGTGAGATTCGGGTGAAGCACTATCACTAAATATTATTAAAATGGAAATGTAATAGAAATTGAATAATGTCGTGATGATGCTCTTCTTCTAAAACAAGCGTTACAATTAAAGAATTAGATCTCAGTAGTCCACATGTTGAGTGCTTCCTATAAATGGGGAATTCCATAATTAAAGAAGCATTGTGCTCGCTTGGTGCATGGCCACATAGAACACAATTAAGGAGCTGAGTAATGTCATGCAAGGCGCAACGTGTGTTATTCGGACGTTTTTCCTCTTTGCACCCACGTCATGTAGGAAGAAAAGAAAAATACATCAATGCTCTTGTACACTGACGTCACTAGATTGGAGCATGTTCTTTCTTACATTAGTAATGTTTTACCAAGCTTTAAGGTAAGGGTACTTTCTTCCTCTTGGAAGGGAGGCTCCCTTTGAGTAACGCCATCAATGGGAGGAGTGGTCCTCCTATGGGGGAGTTCCATGCGGGCTTGTTTGATGTCTAGATTTCTCTTCTTTGGTCCTCAAATTGTGAAATATGGTATGGATATCCATTGTATGGGTTTCATAGGTTTCATGATTTCAATTGGAGGTGTTGTAGAGATGTTGCAGTGCTTGGATGGAGTGTTCACGGGTGGCTCCCTTTACGTCGGCAATGGTGGTGATAAGGGGGTTGACATTCCATCTTGCCACTTCTTTCTCATAGGATATGAAATATGCAGTCGTTGCAAGATGGTTACAAAATCGTGCCCTGTAGCCATTTGCCTCACAAGTTTGGGGGCTCATATGGATATCTTGTTCATTGGCAAAGTGGTCATCAACTGGTCATATAGGCCCTCCTAATCATGAGCCCAAAATGTTGAGCATACTTTGAGCGCATAGTCCAATCTCTTTCAAAATATAAGTCCTTTGGTGTCCGTTCTTAAATCCATACCTAACCACATACCACTCACATATAAGGTGTAAGAAAAATGGGACAATCTTTATGTATTGTGTAATGGATAAATATAACACATGTGTTGATATGGTCTACATGTGAGAGGGAGTTTTGATGCAATATCTAATATGGGTGGACACGTACAATGCCAATTGAGGCACATCAATCAAACCTCGGTGCATGGATGTGCACGCTTGACAAAGGATGTGCACACTTTAGAATGGAAACATGGGTTTCATATGCACAAGATAGAATATTTGAAGTCCAATAAAATTTTGCTAAAATACAAGGATCTTGTGTTTTGCAAGAGCCATGGGAAAATAATATTTTGGAAAGGAATGAATTACAATATGTGTGGCCGCTAGTAGTCACACATAGTTACTCTTATGTTATCAATGCAATTGATTGTGAATTGAAATGTTGCAGCCAATGGAAAACCAACAAATGTTTCAATCAATGAAATTTGTAAAACAAAGATATGGGATGCAGGAAAAAAAAAAAAAAAACAAACAAACTCATACATTTTGTTCCAAATCAATCACAATGCTACAACCCTTATGGGTCCACTCAACCTGAAGACTCAAACTTATTATCAACCGCTACCTCCATATCCATGAATTATTTGATGTCGACGTTTGTTTGAGTACATGGAACTCTATAGCCTCACAAAGCCACTCCCATGGCCTCAACGTAAGGAAGGAGCTTGTAATGGAAATTGGGAGACCCACCAACCAACCAAGCAACCATAATGAAGACAACAAACAACAACAAAATCAATAATTAATGGATCAAACTCAAAGGTCAACCCTTGATAGATGTAAATTGAAAACAACTTACAAAATAACTTCAATTTCATCTAGTTCTGGAATTTTTTTAGAAAATTGAGCATGACAGCGTGAGTCAGGGTTCTTTGAATCCGAATTCAATTCGTGAAGGACTGGTTTTTTTGATTTGGCTGAAGAAGGGATTGAATGAGGGAGTTGTGGATGATGTACTCTGGAGGGATAAAATTTTCCAACTATTTGGCATCAAGCTTGGCATGCTTGGATTGTGGCTCTTGTGACACGGCCCAAATGAAAGTGTTTTAGTCAAAATAAGAAGAAACATAGATGTTGTAGTTGAATATGACGCTACATAAAAGAAAATTGTACATGTGGAGATGTCAAGGTCAACCACAACATCATCATCTTCCCTACCACAATATATACCACTGATGCTTCACATATACATGTGAACTACGTTCAATTGTCTCAGGAAAAAGTTTGGCAAGTTCCTCCTCACTCCATGTTGGATTGTGGATAGACAAGTCCCCATGTGCCTTTGCCTTGAAAACAACTAAGAAAAAATGACACGAGTCCTTGCATGGGACATATTTACCTCTTCATCCAATACTTCCCAAGTGCACACTACGGTAAGTTGGACACCTACATCTAGGATATTGGTTGACCTTGAGCACATGCACAACATCTAGTGTCACACTATTTTCATTACAAACAATGTAAACACTGCCATCTTTGGTAGGGGTCAAATTGCATCCTCTTCACGATACACAATGTCAAGACACGCCTAAGATTCATGTTCTAGAAATGTTCTTTAATAGGCCCTTGCATCCAAGGTGAAATTTGTCACTCTTCCACCTCAAGGAGATGAGGATAGAAAGGGGAAAGGTAACAATACGAGGAAAGGACGTAACCTCTTTTCTTAAGACAATTGTTTTGGATGACAACAATGACGATGGCTTCACTTAGGATAATGCTCCACTGTCCTTTTTGAAAGACACTTAGGCATCTTTGCCCTAATCCTTGAGGACCCAAGTCAAGTCAATCTCCTCTTCATCCCTCTTGAGCTCCGCACAAAAGAGTTGGATACTATGTGTCCACATAGGGGAAGTTTGTTTCATTAGTTGAGCTCATATACAATCAAAATCATCTTCAAGGTGTAATTCAAGTGTGACAAACCATCATAATAATTAATCATAAAGAAAACATAGAAACAAAATTGCACATAATAGCAACCATCCCTCCTATCATCATCCAATACAACCCCACATCAAAATGGTCAAAATACCTACATCAATTAGAAAAGCAATACGTCATCATAGTAAGAATTCACAAACATGACCTTCCCTAAGATAACCCCCAACTACACAACGCAATCACATCCAACATACTTGGATGTTAAAACGTTAAAAGTAAAAATAGCCCAACCCAAATTACCCCCCCCTAACAAAAAATAATAAAATAATCCAAGGCATGGCATCAAGCCCCACAATACAACCACCCAGAAATCAACCACCCAACACATCCATTACCAATAGAACTATACAACATCCATCTCCTTAAATTCAAACCTCGACAATACATATGCACCGACGGATCATTCATACCCCCTGATGAACATGGTATAGGTAACATAGCCGGATCAAGTGTATACTCCCCCGCCAACAACCTAAGGATTGCGGAAAGACTCTCAGGCCTACAAAACATCCTTAGAGCCGAACTAAACGCCATACTAATAGCAATCCAAAATATACAACACCACACGCGAGATATTCACATCCTTATAGATAGCCTCAACAATATATACGTAATAAATAATCACATACGACACCCATCATCCCAACACAACCACCCGGACAAACTACTTAACCTCATAACATGTCCGCACACAATATCACAATACAGAAAGTTAGAGCACACATAGGCATAACATGTAATGAAATAGCAAATCAATTAGCAAATGAAGGACTCCTCCTAAACAAACATGCCAATACCCCCATAATACATACGGCCCATACTGTTCCATACTGGCTCAACGGGGTCCCAACAGGTACACACACAAGTGCCATACGAAACCTACAAACATACATCAACAAAGAGCATAGGAACCAAAAACTAAGAATAGCACAATCCAGATCTACATACATAGACAAATGGACGTCCAACGACCAAATAAACCACAAACTCTCCAACCACTTCTGGAAAAACCTTGGGGCCATAGACGGCCAAATCACACAAACCCTAAAATTCCGATACGCCCAATACATAGGTAACCATCGTAAACATATATTCTGGCCTAACCTATACCCAAATCCGAACTGTACACTATGCTCCAACAATACCATAGATACATGGCCACACTTACTATCTACATGCTCAAACCCACACATGAAAGGACTGTAAATAGCACGCCATAATAAAGCAGTACACCAAATCGTACATGCGCTTCAAACAAATAAACACACAAGATATTATACACTCGTGAATGTAGGCCACCATAACTCTAGACCATAATACAACACAATCCCACAATGGTTACTTTGATGCACATGTCCCGCTACACCATGCACATGCCTATCTAGGCTACGACCTGACATACTATGCGTACTAGGCGCCCCCACAGATAGCCAACCCCCCTTAAGGCACATTGCATTACATACCATACAATTCATTGAATTCACCTGTTGCCATGGCAGATTCCCAAAAAAAATCCCGTAATGAAAAAGCCGCCCAATACAACCCACTCATACACAAACTTAAAAGAGATGGCTGGCAAGTCAAACCCCTCATCACCATTACGGCAGGGGTTAGAGGAGCTATTCATGAACAACCAATTAAAGAATTATAAAACCTACAAATACCCAAAACTAAAGTAAAAACACTTATGAAAAACCTACACCTAATTGCCATCAAATACCTCACATTTTTTATACTAAACAGAAGAAAGTTAGACAACAAACAATCCCCAGTAGACCCCCATGAGGGAGGAAATACTCCTACGGTGATGCTTGGTCAAACATGAACACGGTAGAGAGGAACGGGCTCCCATTCACGTCGGAGTACAAGTAAAACTCCGACGTTACTTTTATTTATGACAAACAAAAAGGACCGAGGTGGCTACTCAAGCAATTCAAGGGAAAAGGGTCACATAAATACAATAAGATTTTTTTTACTTATTGTGATAATAAGATAATTGTTTTTGTGTGTGTAGGGGGGGGGGTTGACATGTGAGGACTTCCTATGGTACATGTAGAAAATGTGAAAATTATAATAAAATTATAATTACTATATAGAGTTTTTAGAAAATCATTATCAAGATATTGGACATGACAAAAAATTCGATTGCAATAATTTGGTAAAGTTTTTCCTTTCTTAGCAAGATCCAAATCATTCAAGATTTAGAATTATAGTTTGGGACATTGAGGCCATCGTTGAATATAATCATCATATCCACTAAAGCCTCAAACCAATTAAATCAATTTGAGGCAACAAAGAATAAGAATTTTTGGTACAATTCATCTTTTCGTACAATAAAATTTCAGCTTTTGAAAACTTATGTTTTAAGATGATCTAATGAAACCATAATACGCTCCAGGAAATTAAGGGTCAGCCCTGAATGCCTCCTCGCCAACTTGGGGCTTGTACAAATTGTCATGTAGACCATGTAATGGTGGTAGCTAGTACACACATCGAGCAGATGTAATACATGATTTGAAATAGAATGCGTTTTCTTTTTAGAGGTCAAGTACAATCTATCAAGGGAAGGCATGGGAGGCGTGAAAAATGTGTGGGGTTTCAAAAGCCAATAGGCCCGAGTCCATGTACAATAAAGCCACTTGTAATTTTAAATGTTGCAAGTACCGTAACTAAGACATTTACCATACCGTTCCCAATCCCCGGTCCTCTTTGTTCTTTGAGCTTTGACCGTGTTCCCATTCCCATTCCCATGATTTCCAACTCCCCTCCCCTCCCCCAGTCACCCGGCATGCTATATTATACACTAAATACTGTATTTAGTGGTCGCCAATTCTATTTGTCTTGCTCGATACTAATCATCATCAACCGTATATGTAGTGTCACCAACACTAATTGTAAACCTAACATTATTTGTCATTCCTTGTAATATTATTGGGCATTGTAGATTTACAATGTGGAAATTAGTATCACTTACGAAGTGTTTTTCCATCCAAATTTCAATCATCTATGACAATATTTCATTCTAGGAATGTTAGGATGCATAGTATACGAGAAGTGGATGAACTAAAAGTAAGTTAGGGTGACAATGTTTGTAAACTTATTCATAAGAAGTGTCATACGAAAAGTTACCACAATGACATAAAATATCATATGACACTAAATACAATATTTAGTGTAGCTTACACCAAACAACACCACTCATGTTAACTTTATAGTTATTACATAAATGACCATAAAGTAGATTTAACTTCAAAGGTCATGAGCAATGTTATCTCTTAAAATAATGGTGTACAATGTTGATGGTATTTGGTATCCAATACATTATTTATGAAGGGTTACACTATATTGTCTAGAGGCTTAAAGATTGTTATGCTTGTTGGTTGTCAACATGGCACTATTAGACAATACGGGTACTTTTGAAGTTCAAAACAAGAGATTTGAACATGGCATATTGGAGTATTCAAGATGATAGTTTCACAACTACTGTCATGTGGTTATCTTGATGCAACCAAATGTCATGTGTGACCTAGGCATAGGCCTCGTAGTAGGATAAGTGGCACTATTTGGCATGTGATGGTAAATACCATAAATGATGTAGTTGAACTCAATTGTAACTCAAGCTTTGAGTCATCTCCTCACCCCTTCTTCTACATCCTACCATTGGTTGTTATAGTTGATTTTTAAGGAAATAATCGAAGTAAAGTCATAATTAAAGCATTCTTGGTATACTTTCATTTCTTAGTATTTATAACACCCAAAACCCACGACCCCAAGTACTAGTCTTACACTAATCAACGGACATAACGTTACTTAGTTGAGGGACATTGCGTTGTAGGTTCGAGAATATGACATGCATTGTAGCCCACTTATTATGGGTTCTCCCCCCTTTTGAGCTCTAGTCAACACGAATATTGTTCACATTGTGAAGCTCTTTAATGTGGGTTGTGGCTCATTGGCTCCTCGGCTCACCAATTGTGCATATATGTTCTTAATTCATAAACCAAAAATTAAAAAATCACAGCCTTTGGCCTCCATATGCAACATGGCAGTGTGCTAGACATGATGACTTTATGAATGTAAATCCCATAATATATGGAGCAAGAATAAGTAGTTGGTTTAAAAAGGAAATGACAATGAGAGATTGAATAATGTTATGAATACGTATAAGGGATATATATATATATATATAAATATATAAATATAAAAGGACACCTAGGCGAGAAGAAATTAATGTATATACATAACATTACTTAACACTCAGTGTTGGCTCACTGGGCTCTTGGAATATAACAGTTGGATGCTCGGAAAGCTGAGTCTCCTGCCTAGCTTTTCAAGCATCCGATAGTTATATTCCAAGGGCCTACTGAACAAACGGTGGGTGCTGATAATGTTATGTACAAGCTTACATCTCATCCAATCATGTTAAGAACCTACTCCCCTTTAAATGTATGGTTGATTCATTTTAATGATGTCCTTCTAGAGTATTCCAAGAGGTCTTTGAAACAAAATTCGATTATCTAAAAAAAAAATAATACTCCTCAACCTACATTATATTTTCAAGGCATTTTGTTAGGTGAAGGAGAGGATGTGGATGAAACCATGATCCCTGGGACGACACCTATAAAGGCAACGGGCGCCAAATTCCTAGTCCGGGCTGCCCGAATTAGCCCGTAACCAGTAACTCCGCGTTGTGGTGACTCACTCCACCCTTACTAAAAATTCACTAACCCGCCACACGTAACTCACTAAACACCTTACTAGTGAAGTTCACCCCTCGCCCCCCCCACGCCCCCGCGCCGCGTGGGCTCGAGGCTTTCCTTGTTGTTTGTTTGGGTGTGAGTTTGTTTGTTTGCTTCCCTTCGGAGTAGCATTGGATTTTGAGACCCTACTAGGCTGCGGATGATTGCCGCCATGGCCCCTGCCACGCACGGATGCTGATTCCGTCGCCTTTGCAATCCTCTTCCTCGTTCCTGCTGCCACTGCTTCTGTCGCTTTTCCGGTGGTTCTCCAGAGGCGGATCGCCATTGGTTGTCCTCTTGAGTTACTAGATTGGGGAGATTGATTGATCGCGCTTTGAAAACTTTGGAGAGATTGATCGGGGATGAGCAGTTCCTGCGAGTGGTCTTCGGCTGAATCGGGTTGTGTTGGAGTCTCGGAGACTGGAGAATCTTGAAGTCGCGCAAGTTATGCGGTGTGGTGAATTGTCGGGAGAGAGATTGATTTCATCCTGGCATTGTGGAAGAGAACCGGCGTGTGATCGGTTGTGCACTGGAGTTTTGCGACTTCCTGGTGTGTGCATTGCGAGTTAGTGCTTCTTGAGCGGAGAGAGAGAGAGAGAGGAACAGAGAAATTGTCGGCATTGGAGAACCGCAGTCCGGAATTGACTCGTTGTAGGAGGATTGGGGTAGCGTGAATTTCAGCGATAGATTCGGCAAGCAGCAGAACGCAGGTTCATTTCTAAGCAAGGAATGCGAGAAATACGGAAATTCAAACCTCAAGTTCTATTCGTTCTGCTCCGATTCTCTCGGAGCTGAATCTGTCCTTGTGCTAAGAAATCTGCAGACATCCTTCAGTTAGCAGGACGAGGTATCCGGATCGCAGCTTGTGGAGATTAGCTCGAGGAATTCCAAGTTACCAGGAGCTTTCGAGTAAAGAAATGGAGACTGCGGGTCTCCTTTCTCAGGTCTCCCTCACAGGGACTAGTGAAGAAAATATGTCGCCGAGCCTGGATTACGTTAGGGTGCTCGATTGTGACACCGAGGAGAATATGGAACTCTGAGAAGTGAAAATGCAGTGACAATCTTATATACGAGCTTCAAATATTACATTGGTGTCGATTCGTTTGTTCAGAAGAAATCCATCGCACACTCGATCGAGCACTATCATAGGCTGTGAAGGATTTGAGAAGGAAAGCTTGACAACATGGGAGAGTCGAAGATGGACAACTATGAGATCATGGAACAGGTCGGACGAGGTGCCTTTGGATCGGCGATCCTCGTCAACCACAAGCTCGAAAAGAAGAAGTAAGAACGTGCAATATATTTTCGTTAGTGGCCGAATTCATGTTTCTCATTTCGAAAGATGAATATTTTGCGCTCGGTGCTTTGGACGTCGATCATTTGAACCTTCATCACAAGTCTAGCTTCCGTTTTACTCGTTTCCATAAGGAACTGTTAAATGATAGCTGTCGTGCTGCCGATCTAGAGCTACAATACTCACCTTTCACCAAAGAGTCTCATAGTATAAATCGGGATATGAGATCCACTTCATCGATGTAATACTAATCTATCCTCCGGTCCGAGAATGACGTGTGTCACATCAATCATAATTTGAAGAGAGATTATGGAATGTATGATCTGTATTCTTCAGCAAGTCATTCCTCAACTCTTCGTTACTGTATTATTTCAGAACACATAGACTAACACCGCGTTTATACCGTGAGTGAGAGTAAAACGGATGTCGAATTAAAGTGTGCCCAAGATCTGTATAAATTTATATTGTCCTCACTGAAAACCTATGTGAGTTTACATAAACTCATTGCATTCACTCTCTACAGTTTTGACGACTTGGTATAAGTCTTTGTTAATGCATCGCAGTTGCTGGGAGGCTTATTGCGCCTCGTAGTGCACATTTTCTCTAGTCAGTGTAATACTTTCTCATGTAAGTCGAACATTGTCTGAGCAGATACGTCTTGAAGAAGATCCGACTCGCCCGTCAGACAGATAGATGTCGACGCTCCGCTCACCAAGAGGTACTAATCTGTCACATTACATCTTGCTGTACTGGTTCTTCAAGCAGGAGAACATAAGATTTCTGGTGACTGCTATGTACTATGTAGACTGTGGGACCACAAAATCATGGAAGACTGATCCTAGAAGGTCGCAATAGTAGTTTTGAAATTTGATATCGTGCATTCCACTTTTACAGATGTCGCTGGTCTCCAGGGTACAACATCCTTATGTTGTGGAGTACAAGGAATCTTGGGTAGAGAAGGTGAGCACATGTTCTGCATTGATGTCACCTGAACCTCAACTTTCTCCTGTCTCTTTATATATCATCACGTACTATGAATCTCATACATGAGCTTAATATGTTGTGGCAGGGCTGCTACGTTTGCATTGTGACGGGTTACTGCGAAGGTGGCGACATGTGAGTCTAGCGCTCTTATGTCTCTCATATTTCTTGTTTGCTACTATTTTGTCTGCTCCAGATTTTTTTGCTTCTTGAAACGTAATTGATTGTTATGCTTGATCGTTGCAAATTTTTGGCCCGACTGAGTAGTAATGTCCACGTTCTGATGAGTCTGCTTTGCAAACACAGTGCATTTAGTGAAGGCACAAAGTTATCAAACTCTTCTGGGGTCTTGAGAGATGCACAATACTTTTCTCTGGTTGCAGGGCTGACGTGATTAGGAAAGCACACGGCCAATATTTCTCTGAAGAGGTAACTTGTCTAATTTCTTTATCCAATCCCTGTTTTTGCTGCTCTCAGTAATCAAGCGTTTTGTTCTCAGATATTGATCACTAATATCGATTTTGTGATATCTGATGATATCTTATCGACCAATGAACATCCTGTGCTAATGGTTTTTTCATGTGTGTTATGTGCAAATCTAAGTGACTATTAGTGTTGTGCATTAACATTAGAATATGCCATGATGTGCAGTATACTAGCTTTACCGAATCCATGCACGGTTTCTGATTCACACCAAAGATTTCTTACCGGCATGTGTTTTATTATTTGATTATGCAGAGACTCCTGAAGTGGTTCGCTCAACTTCTTTTGTCAGTGGATTATCTGCACTCCAATCATGTTCTTCACCGAGATCTAAAGGTGATCAATATGGGTCTTCACTCCAGAATGTCTATTCACTTGTTTGAATCTTGAATTTGTTATTGATCATTAAAATGATTTCTTTGTTTATAAATATCAGGCACAACAAGCTAATTCTGACGTGTGGCCAACCTTTCATTGTTGCTTCGCAGTGTTCGAACATATTTTTGACAAAGGATCAAGAGATTCGTCTGGGTATGTCTTCCTTACATGCTCCCTTTATCATTTTCCTCTTGTCGGTTGCGAACTTGATGAACAGAAAAATTATCATTATATTCTATTTACAATCTTCAGCCGGGACTTTAAATGCTAATTGTGCTAAATTTTTCTGCAGGTGATTTCGGCTTAGCAAAGATGCTCAACAAAGATGATCTGGCTTCCTCGGTAAAATTTCTGAGAGAGCCATCTTCCTATTTATTGCCATTGCTCCTCCGTTTTTTTTCTACGAAAGAATGAGAAGTAGCAAGTAACACTTGGAATTTGTTGAAAGCGGTTCTAATAGCTGCTGATTATTGGCTATGACAGGTTGTGGGCACGCCAAATTACATGTGTCCAGAGCTTCTCGCAGATATTCCGTATGGGTTCAAATCGGATATCTGGTCTTTAGGTACTTCCTCCTGTTTTCTTGCTGTCACGCTCAATCCTGGTGAGCAGCAGCAATGTTCTTTTGCGTTGAAGAGAAGTTACTTCGTTCCTGATTGTGGCGTCCTTTGATATTCTTTGCAGGGTGTTGTATGTACGAAATGGCAGCCCATCGACCTGCCTTTAAAGCGTTTGTGAGTCTCGCTATTTTGCATACTTAACTTCCCTGAATTTGGTGAATAAGTCTATCCATGCCATTTAAAGTGCCAAATTGGGTTTGGCTGTTTCAGAAGCAGACCAAAATATCGTGATTTTGCTGGTGACTGCAATCTTTTCAACATTCATTATCCTACTTCTAACAATTTCGATGTCATTTGTGGCTTGGATGAATATTAACGAGTTTATGGTGAGCTTGTGTTCAGGACATGCAAGGGCTGATCAGTAAGATCAACAAATCCACCATTGGGCCTCTTCCCAGCAACTACTCAAGCCCCTTGTAAGTATCTGCATGAAATTGCGTACCCAGTATTTTGCCACCCAGCAATATGAGCACCTTTCCTGGGACAAGTTTAGATGAATCAACTACGTTATCCTTCACCACAATATCACAGTTATTTGCATTATCTTAGAATGCCAGCAGCAGTTAACATCCCCATTATGGAACCCAGTAGTTAATCTTGAGAAGGTATGTCACTGCAGGAAGAGCATGATAAGGAGCATGTTGAGAAAGAACCCAGAACACAGACCATCTGTAAGTGTTCCTCTTCGTGAAATTGTAGCTTTAATTATGTGCCTTGCCGATTGCAAGTTATTAGACTCTTATATAGTGCTCAATCATCTTCCTAGGCAGGCTTACACCTAACACGCTCTGCTTTACTTCTAGTAGCAAATATTTCACACAACTGACACTGATGTTTTATGTCTTCATTTCATGTGTAATGGCAGGCTGCAGAGCTCATCAAGCATCCACACATGCAGCCGTACATAATGCAGTGTCGAATACAAGCTGCATTGCAGTGTTCTTCTCCGGAGCCCCCTATCAAAAAGGAGCTTCCTATACAAACAGAACCACCTATACGAAAGAGCCGATCAATGCCTCATAAAGTACCTCCTCCGATCGTCAATCCTGAGCCAACTAATGTGGACACTAGTACTGATCGAGAAAGTTTCACAACGGATGCTAAAAGCAGCCCTGACAGGGATACAGAGTACGGTGATTTGACAGATGCACCACCTGTTGAAGATTGCATCGATCAGACGTGGACTTATGACGATGTAGGGGCCAAGGAGACATCAAGGTTTGATTCAAATTTCATATCAAATAGTATTGTGGATCTATTGCTTGCTTCCAAATGTTAAGAATCAATCAATGTGGATTGGACAGTAGTGGTCTTTGAAATCTCGTAGCTGGGAGCACACGAGATCCTCTGTCAAGCTTCGTTGACACAGCAGCACAACCCCATCTAGGTAAATGGAAATTAGAATAGGTTGTGATTGTCCCGATTACTGCTGTTTGTGTCTTGTTAAGTAATAGTTCTCGTCGATTTCTTGTTGGTGCTTCAGGTCATCCAGAGAAGGTGTCCAGCATCCAGCACCTCGACAAAGAGACACAGTTCGGACACCGGATCGAGATTGGGCAAAGGAAGAGAGTAAAGTAGCTGCACAATATGCAATAAATCTACTTCGTCCGAAACCAGAGGGCAGAGACCGGACCTCACCTGGAGAGGAGAGGGCAGCACGGTTGGCCGAGAAGACCACCACCTCAAGAGTTTCGAGGTCTAACCGCAACCCTCCTGTTGCAGAGAACCCTCAAACACCAGCTGCTAAAGTAGTGAATGCGTTGAGAGCAAAGGGGGATCCCAACAAGCGTACCCCACCATTATCAAAAACGAAAGATGCTAGTGTAAGTATTGAGACCCCCCCCCGGCCCCCTCCCCCCCCCCATTCTGTTTTCAGGGAATGCCTCTGCTTACGACGTCCGGATGCTATATGCCAGTATAAAACGGGTCGATATAAAACTTTGTGCCTGCCAGTAGTCGCCGAATTATTTGTTCTTAAGGGTATCGTAATTTGCCAAAGATCTCGGAACCCTTTCACCTCGTCGCATGTTTGAAGAATCTCAGTACACGCACCCTGAGATCCAGTATCAAGTACGATTGAGACGATTTGAATTTACTAATCCTTTGTGTTTGCGGTGTGGCTTCATTCAGAACGTTGCCGCTGATTCTCCGAGAACAAGATTACGGGCTGACAAGCTCCCTCCTCCACTTCCTACCAAGGGGCACAACACCTCGGAGGAAGAAACGGTGGTGAAGAAACAACGAGTGCCAGTGACTCCCACAGTCACAAGTAATCCAAGAAGATCATCTCTTCCATTGCCGAGGACTACAAGAAGGACCTCTCCACCTACGCGTAGGACTTCTCCTCCTCTTCCGAGCACAAGGGCGACACCTATTCCCAGAGTTCGCGCTTCAGCACCAGCTCCCGTGGCTCCTCCCCGGTCTCCCAGGAATGATGGATTTGGGAGCGGTCGTGTTTCGGACCAGCACCGCGGCTCCACTCGTGAACGTGCTTCAGACCGTGACACAGAGACCGTCAAAGCTACACTCCAACGGTTGTCGAGCCTCACGTCAAGGTCCTCCAAGGACTCCATGCGTTCTAACCGATCTAGTCCCAGTGAGAATGGAAACATCATCCAAGAGTTGGGTCTTAACAACAACCATTCTCCAAATGTTTCTGTCAATGCCCCTCGCTTGGACTTGATTCCGGAGTTCAAGCTTACTGCAGAACTCGAGCCCTATCAGAGCCAGATCTCTTGTCAAGAAGTTAAAGTGGCTGTGGAGCGTCCCAAGTTCCCGACGTCGGTTATGCCTACTACAACTCGGAGCCATATCGCAGTTGTTTCCCCACGGAATTCTTATCCACTGACCCCTAAGCAGACTACTGAATCTCGCCTCGCCACGCCAGCTCCCAGCAGTATGGTGGTACCTGTGCCAGAATCAGTCAACAAGTCCCTGCGCCATTCGGATGTAGAGACGGATCTCATTGAGAAGACCCAAGAGAAGGGCACCATCCAGATCAACCAAAAATCGCCTGTGAGTGCACCACCGGTCCGTCCAGCATTCAACGATGTGATCCATGTGATCCGACACAGCACATTCCGTCTCGGAGCCACTAGCGATCACTCGCATACGGATACTGATTATGCCACCATGGGCGAAATTGACTTCCGTGCTGGCAAGACAGACCTTGAGCCTTTCCACGGTAAAATGGACATTGGTTCCCTCTTGGACCTGCCACAAAGAGGCTCCGATGTGGAGGTTGTTTCAGTCTCACCTGGCAACAGTGTTACCAGCCGTCACCCGCAAGTGGACATGCATCAACGTCATGGAAATGGTCTGGATGTCAAATCCTACAGGCAGAGGGCTGAAGCATTGGAGGGTCTTTTGGAGCTTTCTGCGCAACTCCTATCCCAGCACCGGCTGGAGGAACTCGCCATTGTCCTAAAGCCTTTCGGCCGAGGCAAGGTTTCTCCACGTGAGACCGCCATCTGGCTGACCAAGAGCCTCAAGGGCATGCTTGGTGACGACCAACCTCATGACAGCCCTACCGTCGTTATTTAGACTAACTTAGCTTGTTGCCTTGTGTGTCCCAGTGAAGCCGAAATGCTTTTTGAGTGCTTTCATAGTGTTTCCATGCAGAGCTTCTCAGGCAATTGCTCTTACTTGTTGATTGTCGAGGAGCGAAGGATAAATACGGTTTCCTGGTTTTTGGTTACATCATGGCCTCTGGATGAGTCTGATGGCACTGGATGTTTTGTACTTTACATTCTTCCACACAAAGGCCAGAGATCCTACAGCTGATATCAGCTGCTCATTTAGTTAACAAATTAGCTAACCCCATTAATCAATTCCTCTGTACAAAATTTTAAATTCCTCAATTATAAAGCTCCTCAGCAATGCTTAGTATAGGTGTAATGATTACCTTGTCGGGTTTCTGTCCCTACTCATTTTGCAGTAATTGGGCACCAGCAATCTGAAGTTGATCATCATTGTTGTTTCACTTGGTTCTTGCCTAATAATCCCTCAACTACTAACGCGTTTCACGTGATTGGACCTGTGTGATACTGATGTTAAGCTTATTTCAGTGTTTAGTGGAACAATTACATCAACACGTTCAGGTCTGCTTGTCAAAGACATCTGGTCGTCTCAAATCAAATTGAGGTGGCATCCATTCATATCTGTATCCATTTCTCATAATATCTATCCTTCTGTATCTTCTCATCCTGCTGTTCACTTGAGCAAGTTATTGCTGTGTAAAAAACAAGAGGCTGAGCTGCTGGATGCACTTGTCCTGTAGGTTAAGATCACTACTACCAGTAGCAATTTCACCTTGCAGGCAGAGTCTACTATAAACAGCGACATCAAGTGTGCCAGACAAGTGACGAACAATGTTTGGAAAGCCATTTTGTGGTATGAAGTTGGGTAAGTAAGGCTGCTACTCACGTGATTTGAAGATCACTGTCATTTTCTAATCACATCATTTTGTTCCCTCACACGAAGGAGCCAGTACAATTACATACACATCAAGCACTCTCTCTGCATCATATCTTTGTCGCCATCATTCATTTCGTGGAAATATACCTGAAGTGATGAATTGCTCTAACGTAATTGAAATACTTGTATCTGCATTTCATTACTTATTATATCTCTACTTTTCAAAGCCGAAAACAGCCGAAAGGGATTGAGCGCCACAGAATACCACACAAGGTGAAAATCTCGCTGTGAAGACACGTAATTCTCACGAGCATGGCTTAGTTTGAATAAACTGGGCATCCTCAGTAGACAGCAGATTCAATGTGACATTTACTGCGAGGCACACCAATCTGACAAGAAGGCCATCTAGTAAGGTGGACATGGTCTCTCAAAATCTACTCGAGTTGCCAATGTTCTATAGATTTGAGCAGGCATAACCTGCAAGAACGTTCAAGCTTTTTTTTGAACATCGAATCTCATTCCAATTCGCTCCTTTAATCTTGACCTTCGCTGGAAATAGGCTACTGTATTAGTTCCTGTTCAGAACCTACTTACTGGAGATGAAATTGAGGGCAATTGATGTGATCGGGGATATGAGCAGGTTGCCCAATCGGAAAGGAAGCCAGAAGCTCCCGAAGGCTGTCGGAGAAATTTTCTGGATAAAGTAAAGCATTGAATTGGGCGACAAATCTGCCAAGGTCGTTGGCTGGAAACCAATCAAGTCGCGACAGATCAATGCTACTATGCAACTCTAATGAAGACAAGCTCAAGCCAAAGCATGCCACAGGTATTCTGGGATCGATACTGAAAATCCGGTACTTCTCTTTTAATTCGATCAAATTAATCCATATAAGATTGCACTTTCCGAATGGATCATGATTCAGTGTGACGTTTTTCAATTGATAATTCAAAGCAAATGAACGACACGGAAATGTTGAAAAGCTAACTTCATATTTTTGTACATATATCTGACTCAGTCCTCCAACAGTGCAGCATTGTAGTACTATTCACTGGAACTCCAAACAACGCAGCTGCTCACTCCAGTTGTTGCTCACTGCTTCATGCCTTCTTCAGGAGAAGCTAGCCCACAACTTCCGGATTAGAACCTTGACCCGGAGTTCGATGAAGGCATGAGCTGCTCACGTCGATCCAGGTTCTCATCATCACCACCAGATCTGTTCAGTCTCATTGCAAACTTGGAAATAATGTGCCTCTCAAACTCAAATCCAACAACAGTTTATGACTACCTCGGAGGTTCCCACGGAGGAGATGGTGAACTGCCCCCACCTCCGCCGCCCCCACCTCCTCCACCTCCGGAATGATCACCGCCCCCTCCTCCGCCTCCACCTCCACCTCCGGAGTGATCTCCTCCACCACCTCCTCCACCACCACCTCCAGACTGATTACCTCCGCCTCCACCTCCACCTCCACCAGATTGGTTTCCACCCCCTCCACCACCACCACCACCACCACCACCACCTCCAGAGCGATTACCTCCGCCTCCGCCTCCTCCACCTCCACCTCCACCCGATTGGTTTCCACCCCCTCCACCTCCACCACCCCCTCCGGAGTGATCACCACCACCACCCCCTCCACCACCTCCTCCTCCACCTCCTCCACCACCCCCTCCACCTCCTCCTCCACCTCCTCCTCCGGAATGAGACCCACCTCCACCGCCGCCTCCGCCTCCACTACCACCGCCTCCTCCACCACCTCCGCCAGAATGAGACCCACCTCCGCCACCTCCTCCACCACCTCCTCCTCCACCACCACCCCCTCTACCGCGACGAGGAGGAGGACGCCAACCCCATTTTTGTGTATCAACCGGACCTGCGGCATCGATTAGAGCAAGTCATTACCAATATCTCGATTCTACAGAATTGAGTTGAGCGAAATGACGTCTTGCAGGATAACGACTTCAGCCCAGTCTATGTATCGCTCCCTGGCCTCAGCCCCTATCTGCTATTATGCTATGTGATGTGATGATGAATGTGTGCAGAGGGAAAAACCTGCAACCAATTGTGTGACCAACCAAAAGTATTGGATGTGTTGTGATGTGTACATAGGTAAAGTGCAGACAATTAACAAAGAAGGTTCAATTAGCGAGAGGGACTGTCGCGGTTTAGAGAATGTACTGATCAGTACCGACCAGTTGAGAGGCTCATCTTCTGACCACCGGTATGAGCCTCGTCTTCTTTGGCCCATCCACCGCCTCCTCCTCCACCTCCACCTCCACCACCACCACCACCTCCTCCTCCGCCTCCTCCACCACCACCTCCTCCGCCACCTCCACCTCCACCTCCGCCTCCACCTCCGCCATTGCCACCCCCACCTCCATACCCTGGTCCTCCACCTCCTCCACCGCGACCACCATTTCCACCTCCTCCTCCACCACGACCTCCGTTCCCACCGCCTCCTCCACCATGCGAATTGCAGTTGCATGATGAATGTCCATTCGGACCTCCACCACCGCCGCCGCCACCGCCGCCACCGCCTCCATATCCTGGTTTACCTGGCTGCCCATTGCCGTGACATGAGCACCCTCTGCCTTTCGGTGGCCCATGATAAGGAGGCCCGCCAGGCTGACCATTTTGGCCATTCCCTCCAGGGCCCCCTCCTCGACCACCATTTCCACCAGCACCACCAGCGGATTCGGTCTGCAAGGGCGAATGACATTTTATCAGACTTACACAAAAGCACTGTACTCACGTTGCCGCAGGATGAGTTCGAGGAATAGCACGCTGGAAGCGTAGAGGTCATCAATGTGCGTGGGTAAATTTCACGAAGCAGCATGTGGTGTAGCTGCATTGCAAGGTGCGAGATAGCGGGATACCATAATCGCACTGACAGAGACAAACATACATCGATATTGCTCGTTCCTTGAGTAGTGCTACACTTAAACCCTTTAATACTCTATTGGCAGCAATTCAAAATGACCCAGCACCGAAAATATAGCACGCATTGTACATTGTCAAACCATGACTACCTGCAGTGTCTGCTACAGGAAACAAACAAAGTCCAGGAATTGTTTGTTAGATTACCTCAAGAGCGCCCCTCCTCAGCGCCGTGGCTGTTTCCAGCTCCTCTTTGGTATCCTCGTCTTCCAACACCGACCTGTCCCCATGGAGCTCCCTAGAGATGACGGGACGCACAAGTGCTTGTGAAACAAGTAAAACCACTGCGAGCAGTGAGAGGACTCCGATAGGAGCTCTCGCCCTGGAGAGTATGCTAGTCTTTCCCATTTATCCCGATATGGTGGGCAAGTGAATATGCATTGTAAGTGCTTTGTGCAGTGTTTTATACTTCCTGCACTTGGCTCACGGAATGTTCCAGGAACAAGGCGCCGCATCGAGTAAATTGAATGCGATTTGAAGCGGACAGTAAAGTGTATTCTGAACGAGCACTGACGAGACTGTGGCTTTCACTCAGATGGATGACTCATGATCAGTTAATGCGGTTAACAGGTACAGTCCCAACTGGTGGACTTTGTGCACCTGATGCATTTTCCTCAGCTATTTCGTGTGCTCACATGTCCATCATATGTCTTTTACCATTTGCAATGGATTAGCTTACATGATTTTGTTTTAATCTACCAAGGTACCCGACCCAACACAGATAAGCAAACAAGCAGTACCCGACCCAACACATACTGCAATCATGAATTCAAGCAACTGTTGGCAAATGTACATCTTTGCTGGCCTCACCTGATCAACCAGTACCACACATTTCCTTGGCTAGGTGGGAAGATCAGAGTGGAAGCACACCTCACTCATCACGTACCTGTCATAACTCATGCTGAAATGATGCCCACATGCATCCAAGTTAATCATCTGCAATATCTCCCAATAATATGTCATCCGCCCTTACAGCTTGGTATATTTCCTTTTTATATATGCTTAACATGACGCACAAATGATATATGATGGTCTAGATCAATCCAATAAATCTCAGACTACATTGGTTAAGTTGTGGCAGGATTCTGTGGGCGGTTAAGTTCTGAGTCTGGCAGCCAAGTGGATCACCTCATCAATTGAGCTGCAGCAGACAGATGGTGTGGGCAGCATGGTGTCAGCCCCATTGCAGTCAGATGATTCTATCCTCCAATGTGCAGCCTCAGCCCTAGAAGCATATCATATACAGTAATCTCCTGCTTAAGTACGCACTTTGAACCGGAGCCATTGGTGCGCACTTAGTTGGTAGGTGCGTACTCATATCATTTTTTAAACCCTTTGATTCAATGAATCGCGATAGGAAACGGATGAAACCTGACATAACCCGCTTGATCGAAGCCCAACGATGTGAAATCATTGCAAAGTTGAGCAAGCTGAACTCGCCGAGCAAGCGGGCAACGTTCGATGATGCAAACAATGAAGACTATTGTGTTGTTATGATGATGACGTTGATGAAGTTATGGAAACGATGTGATTTAAAGAAGAACCACCTATCGATGACAAAATCCATCCTGTCAAGACATTTGGTGAATTTGAAAGTGCTACCGACTTCAGAGGCTTTGAAGTTCTACACATCACTGTCTTTGACATCAAAGACCAATTGCTTTGCTCCAATGTTCAAACGGAAGCTGGACATATGTATGATGAACTGCAATAGTCATTTGAGACGCTTCGGCAAAACATTTACAAACTGACATTGAATGTCAAGCGTAAAAAACTTACGCATATGCGGAAAATGACTTTGCATGACATGTTTAAACAATAAAGTATGAACCCTAATTTTTGTCAAAAAATTGCGCATTTAAGCAGGAGATTACTGTATGCCATCCCAAGGCGCATCAGCTAGAAGGCATGCCATGCCATTACATGATTGAGTTCCTTCTGATTCACCATCATCAGGTACAAGCTAAGGACAAGCCTTGACAACATATTATTCTTGAAGGCTAGTAGTGGATGTTAGCCAAAAATGCAAAATATTTGTCTTTGGTAGGTGTCGTCCATGATTTATACAAATGTCTAACGTCACTTAATGCACATTACTGAAACTGAATTACCCCTACATACAGATCTCATAAACTCACATGGATGCAGTATGCAGGATCTATAACGACATTTCGGACTCAAGTTATTAGCTATGGGGGAGCTGTAAAAATGCTACTACAATCTGGTCATGGGGTACGTACCCACCTTATTACAGCCACCAACCGCAAGTATGTGATCAATGATACGGCCTTCATGAACCTACTTTCGTAATATAGTTATTTTCAGGCTTGGAATCTGCAGGGGATCTTCAAGTCTATAATTGATGCTCGGGCCACCATTTCAGATACATATTGTTTACACTAATTTGAAGGTTTTTGTTGTAGCTTTTCAAGGCATAGTCCATATACCATGGGTTGATAGCAAGTTGGGCATATTTTTATAATAATTAATTAATTAAAAACTCTTAAACAAATGTGTATATCTATATTTATTCATTGAGTACATAAAATATCTTATTTACAAATCCATGTATTATAATTTGTTTTTCATACATTCATGACTTTGAATTGAGCTTTCCAACACATCAAATTTCTTAAAATTCAGGTATTTAAAAAATTAGTTTTCTTTCATTTAGGCCATCTAGCCCAATAATAATAATAATAATAATAATGAAAGATTAATTTTTTGAATTAGTTATGACCACCATCTATCAGGGTAGGGTAGTGGGTAATGGGTTGATGATATTTTTGTGAAAGGTCGATACAAAAAATACAAAAGATTAAAAATTATCATGTTCCTGTTGTAACATTCTTTTGTGCAATAATGTTGAAATATTCTCACCTGCATGGAAGACAAATATCCTTCTTAAGACTCATGTTGTTGAGATTGCAAGAAACAAAACTCTTACAGGTCTAGTGCTCCGTTAGTAATGAGAACAATATCTAACAAACATCATCCGTTCTTGAGATCTTGCCACACTTTTAAAACTTGACACATTTCCATAGTATCAGCGGTATGAACTTATGAGAGGCTTTTGATGAGGTGGAAGTGAAGTGCATATTTCTTCTCCTACACCAACTATTGAATTTAGAGAAATCCACCACAATCCCACGCTCACTGCTGAGTCGGTGGGTTCTTTGGATAAGGAAATGAACTCATATGCAACTTCATTGTTCATCATTTTGAGTTTGGGATGACGGGAACAAGAGAAAGAAGCGTCTGACACACCCTGCTGTGGCTGTAATGGGTCTTTGTGCCAAGTTGTCACCAACCCCACCGTCCATTTACATGTAAGTTGTGCGGCATTAAATGCAATGACAACATCTTGACTTCTTTGTCATGGCCCCACAGGAATCCACACCAGTTGGCAGTTCCCTTTCAAGTGAGTTGAATTTTGTGTCAACTCTCTGGTCCACTCCCAGTCCACGGCGGGTCCATGTGAGTCATCATCCTTCTCTTGCTTTTCCACAACTGATCATGTATGTTCTCCTCTCCACTGAATCATACATCTAGGCATCAAAAGGATTATAGGTATGGGGAGATGGAATGCAAACTTGCAGCCAATGAAACTACTACTCTTCTTGAGAAGCTCAAGTATCGGTTTCATGGCAGGCATTTGAGCTGAGGTGAAAATCTGTTTTCTGATGATGTTGCAGCTGGTTCAGGGCATTTAAAGGCTTATTGCTGCTTATCACTTCCAATTTAGTGTGAGATCTCTCAGAAATTGTGAGCTTTGATCCTCAATGACAGGAGTTGTTAGCTTAGCAACGTGTAAATGCGTAGTAGCTAATAATGTTTGGCTTCAGAGCAGTACTACTGCACTGACACTGCAAAGTAGGATCACCTGCCTCTAGGGCAGTAAGGTACATGCGCCCAACATCAACACATAACCTAAAATTAACACTATGTACCACTGACTTGCATGTCTTTTTTTGTTTTCTTTTTGTTTAGCTGTCCTTGAAATGCTTTTGTCCACTGCAGAAAATAGTTCCAAAGCCACCAAGGCCTCCCAGAAAAGAGAGGAGGGTAGTTCTCTTAGGCACTTGTGGTGGAAGCAGACAACCTGGAGAAAGGTAACAAAATGTTTCAGCATGATCTACTATGGTATCATTGGGCAACTTAATATTGCACCATTGGAGTTAATGCTGGAATTGTCAGCCCAAATTGTCAAGGATAGCTTGGCCAAGTTCAGAGATGAGGGATATGGGCCTTATGTGGTCAGTCGTCGTAATCAGCAACCTATATGTACGTGGTATATGGCAAGGCTTGTAGATAATAATAAACAACAGATAGACAAGTAATACAATGAGATTGGATTATGTGCTCACACTATATTTACTCTTCTAAATGTAACAATTAACACAATTGGGTCTTGGGAGGGCCTGCCGCCTATGTGATTGTTAAAATTAGAGG
Organism: Polytrichum commune; assembly: GCA_950295325.1. Taxonomy (NCBI): domain Eukaryota; kingdom Viridiplantae; phylum Streptophyta; class Polytrichopsida; order Polytrichales; family Polytrichaceae; genus Polytrichum; species Polytrichum commune. Next base: position 66,324,111 of record OX485803.1, on the reverse strand, counting down.
TAGGTAATCTTCACTTTGAACTTTAATAATGTTGGTTTTCGTCATGATTTTCAGTTGCTAACTGATTGAGACAATACCTGAGCCAATCCAACGGTCACAATTGTCTGTGGAGTTGGATGTTCATAGTGGCCATGTCACCGCGCTGGACATGGAACACAATAGGGCCACAACCCTTGTGTGATCATCTGTAGTGTCAATTTAGTCTATTTGTGCACTAGTAGAGACTACTTGTTGAGTGAAATGACTGAGTCAGATTCCTATTTATATGAAGTTTCCTGTGGAATGTCAAGGTGTCACGTGACTCATGAGCTTTGGTAGCGACAGTGCAGTATAAATGCTGAGCCCTGGCCATGTCCCCACATGTCAGATGTTTGTATGTACAACTTTATAAGAATGTCAACCAGTTGCCAGTATTATTTACAAGAGAGTTAAGGGCCCACATAGAGGTAGACGTCAAACCTTCAAAGACAACAAATAAAAACCAAGTGTGCTGGCTGCAGCTGGGAGATCCGTTCCTAACCTTTGCCATGCTGGCTTTGTAGGATGTCGGTCTAAGCTGTAGCTTATAAGGTCGGTGAGTTGATCTTCTTCTTTGTCGACGTTTCTCATCAAGCTCCTTGATCCAGATTACAGGATTGCGATTAGCTTCAGTTTTATTGGTCATTGACGGTGGTGACGGAAGTGCAAATCGAGAGTGTGGGACACATGTTCGTTCAAGTCCAACTCAGTACAACAATGGCATCATTTCCGCAGAGGAGATTGTGCGAAAGGTATTGATAACATTGTCTACTTATGTGCAAGGTCACACTGTGTTTAAATTCTCATGTCACATAAATTTGACCTCCATGCAACTTGGGGGCACTCAATGTGGCCCATAAGGTATCATGAGTGTACAAAACAATATTAGATAAAGATTTGGCTTACAATATATACATATGGGGGGGGGGATTATTCCACTTAATTTTGTACAAATAATTAAGAAACTGATAAATTTTGGGGGGATGTAAGTATAACCTAAGGTCTCCTAAGGTTTCTCACAAACGAAGCACATGTTATTCATATCTACCTTATACGTTTCAAAAGATCATATGTGCTAATCCATATGATAACATTTGCCATCCCCCGCGTCATACTTCAATGACTTTGTCATAACAACGTGATATATGAGTTTGTCTATAGAAAATTTCAATTGTTTTTCAATTACTTATATTTTGTGTACATAATAGAAGCAACTTACTTTGGGAGTTCAAAATTTCCAATACATACATGAGCCTATTTTGTAGTGTGTCATTTGTATGTATAGCCTCCTTTGTGGTTGTGAAAATTTTGTATATACTAGGGTTTTAGTAAGGGCTTTTAATAAGGGGCCCTGAACCCATGTGGCTTTGACTCTCAAAGAAGAGTGTCCCCCTCCATAGGGTAGGTTAAGTCACCACAACACTTAGGATATGAAAGGTAGTTTTGTGCACACATATAAAAGGGCAACCTTCTTATGGAGCTTCTCCATCACACTTGTGCATTAACAAGGTTAACCCTGAACCATGTGGCTGATAGGATACGTCACTTTGGTCATAACATGGATCCCTTATGCTTGATAATTATCACTATGATAATGTATCAAGGTTTGATAGGGGACCCCATGTCAAACTTGTACCAAATTCCAATGTAATCCAAGACAATGTGACCATTTCGCATTAATCCTTTGTTCACAAATGTAAGGTTTTTGATCTTGAATGGATACCTGTATTTTAGTGGACTATGTGTTCAAAATCTCTTCACCATCCTAAACATAATGGGCGGGGGGGATTCCTATATCAACATGTTATCAACTCAAAGATTCTTCATATTGACAAAGAATAAGATATTCACACAAACTCTATAAATTATGAGGAAAATGGTTACGAGCATGAATTGGATTAGCTAATCATCTTGCACTAATCACATATTCATGTTCTACTATACGTGGGTGCAGAGAGAGAAGTGTCCATTATAGACCTGCTTACCTTATATGAATGCACAAAATGCAAGATTGTTTTGAAAATGAGCAATGTGTAGTGAAATAGCTTTGAAACAAGAACTGTATTCACACATGAAGCTTAGGTTGTTAGATATTACAATATATTTGTCTTCCAAACGAGGGGCACGTGTCCTACTTTGTACGAAGGAGCATTTCATCAAATACTTTCTACCCTGACCGATTGGGGAAAACATGTGAATTGTGGGTACCTTCTGAAACCGATCTCACAGAAAATCCGCTCAAGTACCTATGTCCTTTTGTTACCTGCACAAAAATTATGCACACTCATGATCTGGCCTGTCAGTGTTGTTGTAGGCTAGGTGAGCTTGTGACATGGTAGATCATATTGATTTTCTTTCTTCACGGGTATCGAATTTATTCAAGGTTGCGAGGTCTCGAACTGATCGATATAGGTAGGAAGAACGTTCATCTTGGTCTTCAATACCCTCATTTTTCCGTGTCATTTTTGGACAAGACAATTTTGGATTGAACAATGATGAAATATCAGAGCACACAGCTGCTAGATCCTACCTGCCTTTTGATGTAAGGTTCCATTCAAATTTATATACCAACATACTTGAGAAACAACAATGATGATAGTAGTAACTCAATCTAGCTGAAACAGGCTTGCTATTAAAAAAAAATGAGGAATTTGTCACTCTTGATATGAGATTGCACTAGCTATCAATATATAGGATGGCATGAACTCTCCAGGAAATCTTTCACCTGTTACAAATTGTCTAGACCTTACAATTGTGCAAACTAACTTTATGCACTACTAACCCCACACAGCCAGCTTCTCAGTATCTTAAAATTTACGTTTGCAGTTTAATAAACCGCAAAAGACGACATTTCGCAAGTTCATACAGATCCCAGAGTCTGCTAATAGGATGGTGGAGGTTGTCATGTATACGGTGTCTTGAAATATCCCAAATTCCCATGACAGAACCTACACTAACTTGCACTATAGTTTTCCCTGCACATCTTTCTACAGTAGTGTTAAATAGAGCGAAGGAGAAATCTACTATATCCGAGAGTTGGTTTATATACTTATACAGTTTCCTGACAACTTTCAAATCTACAAAAAAAATGAGACTATTTAACACTAGGTATAGGACTAGGACTGACTTATAACTTCCATGTACTGGTGGAATTCAGATGCATGGAACCATATTTTGTGACTGAATATACCCTCCTGTGGAAGCTCCGGCCACCGCATCACAAATTTTCAACTTCACATATTTCGATGTCAAACATCACCTGTTCTTCAATTCCTGCTAATTTAGCAACCGCATGAGGTCAGTGACGGTATTAGTTATATGGTCCACCAACGATGAAAAAAGATGCTTACACATGATAAAAGAGATTCTAATGCACACAAGGAGTGAGTGACACAAAATGCTGAGTTCCAAAACTCACGATGACTGTTGCAAAGCCAATGTCGCCAATGTCATCGACGTCCGTGGCCAAGGAAATAGGTCAATGGAAGCGATCCTCAGAGTGAAATTCAATCCCTTAGATTCAGAATAGATCTAGAGATCTCCTGTAGCCTAAACGCTAGACTTTAGCAAGCCCTAAATATGTAGTCCTGTTCTCCGACTGTTCTTTCTGGTCATATAGTCTGTCGGTTTGTGTTTTGGTTCTATGTTTGCAAATTAAGCCAGTGTTGTCGAGATACTTGGCAAAGAAAGTCGGTCACTCGAAGTGATTATCGGAGGGAAAATTGTTCAGTTTCTTACATTAAGAATAGGTAGAGAACTTGTCGAACCTAAACTCAAGAGTGTGGTCGAATTCCTTACCTAAGGATTTCGGTGCGAAACAACTGAGAGAGACATGCAACTGATGATGTCAAAATTCAGAAGCGAATCACCTCATGACACGATCGAATGCTCATCAATTCTTGCAACCTAATCGACTCATACTTGCTCCAAAATACATGGCTATGGTGGACACAGGGACACTAGTATTCAGAGATGAATCTTGCTCATGACCAAATGCTTACCAGCGAGAGATCAACGGAAGCTCTGACAGAAGAATGCATCTACCGGCGGGTTCCTCCTCCTCTACCATTCACATCATCCCTGTAATAATAGCTTCCATCCAAGACTGCACCATTGGTGTCGTCCCATCCGTAATCTCCATAATCTCCTCCTCCTCCGCCGCCACCACCACCCCCTCCGCCTCCTCCACCTCCTCCACCACCACCACCACCACCACCTCCTCCTCCACCATAACCTCCACCATTGCCTCCACGACCTCCACTAGTTCCACCACCACCGCCTCCACCATGGGGGCCACAATGGCAAGTGGAAGTACCACCACCATTGCTACCAGGCTTTCCAGCTGATCCACCATCTCCTCCTCCTCCTCCTCCGCCTCCTCCTCCTCCTCCTGTGCCCCCGTTGCTGTGACAGGAGCATCCATTTCTAGGATGCCCCCCTGCAGGCACAGTTCCCCCTGGGGAGCCGTTTTGGCCATTTTGCCCTGGACCGCCGCCCGCACCTCCAGCACCTGGGATCGTCCCTGTGTCGGTGCGCACAGGTGGAGCTGGAGACTCCTGGAGCATTAAATCATTCATCGCAACACAATTTTCTTAGACCATGGTCGTTGCAACTCCTGCCCCACATTGAAGTGTCTTCTACATATATTTTCATCCGCACATTCAAGTGTTGATAAACTAGTTCAAGATTAGGTACTGAAGTCAATTGTGAATTGTTTAAAAACAATTTGGTGACGGTAGCATGCCACTGATCTGCAGTTTGTGGTTCCTGAGAAGTGGTGAAGAAGCTACCACATTGGTAACCCCACAATTGTCCATCACCACAACAACGGCTAGTCAGCTACATTTAATATTCACGGAATTGAACCTTCAGAGTCCCCACCCAGCCAGCATTACAATGACAAATGTCGCCTGGCAGTAGACTCCTACTGAGCAGTGATTCCAGGTTAGGAGTTGATACAAACGAACTACATTTTGGATGAGGATATGCTGTTGGTTTTTGGTTGCATGAAGCTTAATCGTCAAGAAAGTAGGTTTTCAACTAGGACTCCGTCACCTATATCTCCAACCGTTTCAATTCAGTTCACCACCAACTCTCACTAACGTCTTTGAACAAACCTCCGCTCCTGGACACAACATTTAAGGAACACCTGTAACAATAGCTGACAACTACGGAAACCCAGACAGTAACATACTCGATCGAGCTGCTGTCTGATTGTAGTTAGTCTCCTGCCTACAGCCAGCTTGAACCTACTAACATCACCAATGCTGGAGCGACGCTGGAACTACTCCTCATCCTTGACCTAATCAATCAAGCCCCAACTGGAGGAAGCAGTCTAACTGCCACATATTTTATATTCACAACAAATCTCCATCGAAACCCCCAAAACTGCAGGAAACTATATATAGCCAACTTACTTGTCCAATAGTGGTCGGAGTCGCTGGAACAGTGAGCCCTTCCGACAGGTCCCGCCGAGCCTGCGAGGGTAGAACTGCTACTACTGCAGCACTAAGCAGCACCAACACCACCACTGCACAGTGACTCCTCGTCATCATCCTCACCCAGCACCACGCCATCTACTCTCAGTTCCCGATGGCTTTGGTTTCCTTCAGTGCTCTCGAATCAATGTTGCGGCAAGTTAGCAAGACTTAGGAGGTTGTCGATCGAACTATTCGAGCGAGTTGTTGCATGGAGCTCCTGTAGTAGTACTGGAATCGCTAGCGGGTTGAGCAATATCCATGGGGTTGGTTAGGTTGCCGCAGGGAGTATTTGGGGATTTTATAGCTCACCACGGGAGGGCTCCAAGTCTTTGTCGTTGTCGTACCCGATCGATCACCTTAACCAGCGCAATGTGGCAGGCAGGCCGTCAGTAGTGCAAATTCCAGCTCAACGGTGAACGGTGGCGATGGCATGTGAGTCTAAAAGTTACCGCGCCACCGACCCAGGCGGTGGGTTGAGCTTAGCGAGCGGCGGATTGCGAACCGATCCACGTCGCGAGCTCGCTGCTCTGCACTTTTGGCATCCTAGTTGGTCATTGATTTGCTAACGAGGGATGCGCAAGGCAAGGCCGAAGTTGCCCCCACAATCATCCCCTCCATGCTCACGGAAACATGGCAAGGATCTCCGCAGATCAGTGTCCGGGGAGATTCTTGAGCACGATAATCGGGGAAAATCCTAGTGTTTCCAAGTGCTGCCACCGGTTGTATGTGGAAATCTTTCGGTTTTCCTTGGCTAAATTGGCCACACTCTATTTGTATCCCTGTAAATTGATCGGTAAAGTTTCTCAAGTTCTCCATGACATTATTCAGCTGCATCCAGCCGTTCCATTCCAATAATAGCAGTTTTTCAGCTTGAATCTATTGGTGTATAGTCCTAACAGTGTGTAATTCCGAATAGAATCTGATTTATTCCTGGTCCCACCCAGAGTAGAAACTCGACTGAATAATGTTATGTAATTCAATCGGTTCATTTTTGTAACTAGAAGTCGGTTTGTTTTTGTTTTTTTTTTTGTTTTTTTTTCCATGCTTCGCTTTCATTGCACCAACTTATAAAGGTAACCGTGTCATAACAGTTTCAAGGAGGTTTTCGAAGAAGTCTCAACTTCTGGTTGGCTAAGAGGTCGAAGGTTATATTGCAAAACTGTGGACCTCATCTACCCATCTACTAAACAAGCCTTACACCAACCTACCTAAATTTTGGACAAGAATTTCACCCACCTACCTAGCTAGGTACTCATTTGAAATTCCTGCACATTGAAGATTCAAGAAACACACAAAATTTCAAGAACCATCGGCACTAACATTCAAGCAATTCAAGCCATGTCATAACTGATTGCTCATCCAAGAGTAGTAGAATTATACGAACTCGTCACACTTCTTTATCCACGGAGGCATGACATCATCCATAAAATCCAAGTTATGTCCATGAGCTAATTGGATACAACTGGTAACCAACTTGAGTAAGTGGATGACTTGCCACTCTTGCGGTTTATCGTCCACTCTCCTCTCTTTGGATTATCTAGTCCTTAAATAGTCAGTTTTATTTGTTGTTTGTCATGTCGAATATCAACTTGGCATTCAAAGTTGGGAGTTTTCTAGGATCTGCGAAATGTGATTTGAGATCTTATCCACATTCTATAGAACTTTTTGATTTGCCTTGTTGTTGTGATTTTTCAAAACCAAAAGTAATAGAGGCACAAAATGACCAAGTACCCTCTCCCCCTCCCCTCCCCCATTATATTGAACCTAGAATGGTTAATGGATTTTGAGCACGTAGTCCAATAATCGTTGGTGTAGTAGGGGATCATTACGCAAATGAGCACTTTTGCACTGATTTAGTTGTAAATACATGGGAAGGAAAGGCATACATTTCATGCAAGTGCAGAGGACCAATGCATTTGGAATCCTGGGATGTATTAACTTGAGATGAAGCCCTCGTAATAATATGTGCATATTTCTCATAGTGCAACAATAACCTAAAATAGGCTTAAAATTCTTGAGTTAGACCAAAGATTTGTCGGAAAATAAAAATAAAAATGGATGTCCTAAACCTATTGGATTTAAAGCTTCCTAAGATTTTTTCATTCCTTATACATATTGAAGACTTCCCATGGAAATATTCATCTTGAAGGTGAATCAATATTACATGTTTTCCCAACTCTGAGATTAGTTGGACACCGAGGGGGGGGGGACTCTTCATACCATGTGTGAACTAACATGAGTAGGGTACATAGTATATCTAATGGAGAGTTATTAGATCTTGATGTATGGGGCTTCACTGATTGGATCTGCTTATTACTTCCCTTCATGAATGTGTATGTTGAAGTTGGATGATTTTGTCATATTGGGAAGAAGCTTCATCACAATGAGAGAGAATTATTGTATACAAGCATACTTCTCATGTCTTACACAAAAGCATTCTGAACTTATATGTCTGAGGTTGTTTTGTGTCACATGTTTTGACACCAAAATTAGCTTCAAAGACTCCAAATCTTTCTAGTGCAACAAATTTGCAACAAATTTACTACAAACCCATGGCGCACATATTTTCAACATGGATGGATGTTGGGTACATATGCTTGTATCCAACGTTTCTCTATCACCTTTAGGAACAACTCACAAAAACATTTTGTAAATATTGTACTTGGGGTTTAGAATTGTCATATGATTACCATTTTAAGGGAGGGTAAGGTGCAAGCAAACTAAGTTAGGGCAAGTTAGCGATCAATTTCATCAGTATGTGAGTCAACTACAAAAAAATTATGAAATCGTAAATAAATGTTGCCAGTTGAATAAGTTACTTACTGTTGCACAATACCGATGGTTGGTGGAAACCACGTTACATTATAATCTTCCAACGTTGGACATGTGGGAAACTAAAAATGTGTAAACAATCCTAACTTCACAAAGATGCTATTCATATGATCAAACTGAATCTACCATAAGAGGTGTCGGTTTTTATTATCAAATGTTGAATGGGAATAATTTGATTTGAGCATTTTGGGGAAGATTTCACATCAGCCTTTAGGAATCAAGGAGTGGGATTTTACAGATTGATGGTACCTCTCCTATTATTTTCTTGTGTGCAACATAGAAAAGGCACAACAAAATCTATACATTCCTTTGCTTTGTAGTTCTTTGAGAAACTTGTTTTTGTTATTGTATATGTTTGTCGTTCTATTAATAAGCAACCCCCTCGATAAATATTTTAAGGAAAAAAAAAACAACCTATAGAGAGACACAAAAGCCATCATGTCAACCTCCCGTAAACCATCTAACATCCCCACATCCAATCCCCTTTTTCTTTCTTGCAAAATTCCAAAGTGTTCCCCCCGGCCGGCCAATGCACGAGGAGACACACCACTTAGCCAATGATCATACAAACGAGTCTAGGCCTAGATTGTTGATATTGTCACTTCAAATTGTACGTTCGTCAAGCTCAAAATGTTCCACACGTGTTTCAACTAGGTAACGTGATGATGAAAAAATCATCATTACATTCAATTGATTATTTGATGATAAATTTAGTTGATCATGTTTAGGTGTTTCACCTTTCTCATCTAGTGGTTTGGTTCCACTGCGGTGCATTTTAAAAAGGTGGCCCATTCTCTATTTCCAATCTTAATGAGTCCCTTGTATGTTTTCAACAATGAACTGGATTTTTTTTCCATTTGACTCCAGAAAATATGTGTTATATATATATATATATATATATACACACATACTCTCTCAATTTGTTTAGTCTAATACACTCTAAACTCTGTAGTATCATGCTTGCCGCAACCAAAGTGCATGTGATAACTTAAAGAGTGTGAACACATGTCAAGTTCTTCTCTTGGGCTTTGAGGTTTGGTGTATGTGAGTATGTTACTTGAAGTTTTGAAGCTAATTATGCCTCCTCCCCACCTGATTTTAGCTAAGCCTAAAAGTTGGTTCTAAAAACACGGCCTTCACACCATCGACACTATCTAGTGCCGAGCCCAGTTGGCAAATGATGTGGCATGGCTTAATAGTGGAGGTTTTAAGCCTCCAGCACCAACCCTCCCATCCGTACCTGGGCTTGAGACAAGAATGTAGGACCTTTAAAAGTGTCGCCTCCCGCCCTTGTGATTGGTTGCTTTTTAGTCTTAGCTATGAGGGCACGAGGAGCTCCATTAATAAAGACCGATGGTAAGATGGTGAGTAGTAAGGCATTTGGGGAGGGGACAAAAGCTATCCAACATTCATTGCTTGGTAGATAAAACAAATGAACATGTGTGAAAGCTACTTAACTAAAACCTACTTGACAATCTCCAAAGCAAGTTCTTGTAGGTGCATTGGGATAGCCAGATGCCTCCGCTATAACCAAGAGAGCTTTACCCGGTTTTTAGGAAAGACTTTGGTTATTTGGTAAAGTTAGGTGAGGAGAGGGCATAATCTGGTGTCATTTCAATTTTTTCTAAAGTAACATATGGGTCGGTTCCATACTATTTCAGGGCTTTCATGTTGGATGAATGAGAAGTACACTCATATGCAATTGAATTTTATGAACTTAGGGCAAGGCCACTCACCCTGCATCCGCATCTGCATCTGCACTTTTACATTCGCAATGCAGATGCGGATGCAGGGAAGTGCCCCACTGAACCTGACATAACTCAAATGTGGATGAAGAAATTTCCAGGAGGTGCAGAAATCCCTGCATTTCCTCGATTTATGCAGGAAGCTTGCTATCAACTAAAGACAAACAACTTTATTGATGTTTTAGAAATAATTGGTTGAGGTTTAACCGGATAGTTACAAATGATCCGGTTTAGGTTGAGAGTTTGATCCGTGACCGGGTGAGGTTGATTACCGTGCACAGTAAAATTCATACTTACAGAAAATGACACTTACAGATAATCCGGTTTAGGTTGAGAGTTTGATCCATGACCGGCTGAGGTTGATTAGGGTGCACAGTAGAATTCATACTTACATAAAATGATACTTACAGATGATACCCACATTTTGTGCGACAAGCACTCTTTGTTGCTAATTAAGCATGGTTTAGAGTGTGATCCGTGACCGGCTGAGGTTGATTAGGGTGCACAGTAGAATTCATACTTACAGATGATCCGGGTTAGGTTGAGAGTTCGATCCGTGACCGGCTGAGATTGATTAGGGTGCATAGTAAAAATCATACTTACAGATGTTCATGCCTTCAGAAAATTACCGATCATTTTAGAAGAAATCCAAAAGTTAGCATTGATGGTGCAGGATGAGTGGGAGTTTTGCTTGGGTCTGCATCTGCATCATGGAGGGAGGCCACTTGTCAATCCCGGATGCAGTTGCAAGAATGACTGGGCTTGCACTTACATACTTATCTGAATTAGCACAAAGACTTGAGCTACTGACGAGTTTTTGTCCTTCGGATGACATAGTGCCGAAATATCCTTCATGCCAATGGATAGGTATTAGGTACTGCCCTATCTTCCTCATCCTTCTTTTATGCATTTATTTTGGGGGAAGGGGGAGAAAGACAAGTGCTTCAAAATTGTTTCATTGCCGAAACATACATGGCCAACTGGATTGAAACAAAGAGAAGGGCAGCTCTCCAGAGTTCATGCGCTGGAACCAATCCACATACTTATAGCTGGCATTGTTACTGGCGAAAATCATAGAAACAACCTGTGATTAAAAAAAATTAAGGGTCTAATATATTCATTATAGATCAATTTTGCAAAAAAACGTACATATAATATAGGTGGTTTTAAAATAATGAAACGTGTCTACATGTAAAATATCATCACATATAATGATCTCTTTTATCTAGTCAGTACATGTAAAATAACGTGGAAACAATTACTAGGGGTAGCAAGTCTAGGGTAGGGTTTGTGGTAGAGGCAATTTTCTGTTGAAAAAGCTTGGATGGATGACTTCGCAGGCTGGTAGGCTTCAACGTTACTAAATCAATGTATCCAATGTGGAGCCAATGGTCTCTACCCACATGCCGGAAGTAAAAAAAATTCAGCACTCTGTTTGAATTGCAATCTTCTTTCCAAAAGAAAAGAGAAGAGCTTCTTTTTTTCCTTCGGGCTGCCCTGAGACCATTGGTCACCAGGGCAGCACGGAAAAAAAAAGTGTAAAATTCAAAAAAATTGGTTACTTGGGGTATAAGGAAAAAAAATGTAGTATAAATAAAATAGGGTATTTTTAAATAATTCCCCCAAAAAAAATTACTGATAGGGTGTATTAAAATACAAGAATTTACCTTTATTTTGAAAATACCATACCTTATAATCTTTTCTGCAAGGTAAATAGCTCCCCGATAAATAGGTCTTGAGTGCACGTGTGTGCAAAATATAAGAGGGGGTGACCCCCCTAAGATATTGTTGCATCTAAATCCAATTACATGCCTCCAAAATGTGTCTTAATTGTGTTCCATCTGGAGATCACATTCCTCTAGTTATGATCCAATTGTATTACTCGAGATTCAAATCAGTGAGAGCATATAGTTCAGATTGTAAGAAAAACTTGCCAAAAGACCCTCCTATATGATGTATATTTCATACTTTTAACATTTGAGCACATACATTTTTTATATCAATCTTAGGACATGTTTATGCTAGTGACCAAGGGATGTGAGAAAATGTACATGTATTAGATTTCTCATGAGTACATCCCTTGGACCAAAGCCATGACAAAGAGAAACCCACATACCATTCTAAAACCTTGGTCACATAACATAATGTATAGCGGATGGCGCCCTTGTTTTGTTATTGAGACAACTTACTCAAGTGGCCCAGGTGACCATCATAGAATATCCATTACAAGTTATGTAGGATTTCATTCCCTTTATTTTTCATCCATTTTTTGCCACTGTCGAACTTATTTAGGTGGTATTTAGTATGAAGCGAAGTGGGATTACCACTACAGTAGTTTTTAAACAAGTGAGTGACTTTAGAAAGCATTGATCATGGCCCTTGGTTTCTATTATTAAGAGGCCTTTAGAACTCATATCAATCGAGCCTTTGGATGGCTATTCAATTTTTTATTGCCCACACACAAGGAACTTAAGACAATGCACCACCTGATATACATGGTCCTGAAAGCAACATCCCCATGGTCTTGTCCCATTTTTGGAAAATTTTAAGGAAATTATGGTAGGTTAGCAAATAGGTTGGAAACATGCCGACCCACAAAAATTGGATTATTTGGGGTGACCCTTATACATTGTCAAAGTGCACCACAATATTAGGTCTTTTGGTGTCGCAGATAGGTCCACTAATGTTGGATTGTTAAGTGAAAATCACTCAAAGTTAGATTTGTAAGGTATTCTTCCCTGCTACTAAGGGGGTGCCTTTTCATTGAGCTCTAGGGAACAACTTCCTAAATTAAGGTCCTAGGGTTCCCAATGCAATAAACTAGTGAGGGAGGGGAGGTGTCAGAGTTGGGTGGAGCCCATCTCTATGAAGGAAATTTAGAAGCACTTGCATGGGAGAGGCAAGTACCAAAAATAAGAGCTTAATCTCTCTAATTTTGGCAAGATAAGTATGGTCTCAAGGACTCCCAAGATACTCCTTTGGTATGATGAATTCATAGAAGTGCAAACTCGATTCCATGATTTTACAAACCAATTTAGCAATAGGTTCTATCAAATTCATTGGTATCATGAAATAAATTGACTATATTAAACAACCAATTTACCTTGAACTTTCAACCAATTTCATTACATGTTGTGAACAATTTCATGATTTGGTACCCATATTCACAACTTCACAAAATCAATCTCATGAATTATATAACTTTCATGTAACAAAGAACGGTACATCGTATATAAGATTCTCCTAATCACTCCCTAATGTCTCTCTTATCCAACCTTGGATCATGTCTGTAATGATTGCTTGTACATCATTGTCAATGTGACCCTAACCAACATGGAACAAACCCTTTAAATAATGCATTATTCTATGAATCACTTCCAAATCAATTTTTGTGTCAAACTTATTATGAAGACAATGTTTGGAAGCTCTCACCAACAACCAAACACCGTACAACTAGACACCGCACTCCTAACACAGTTTGTGCTCTACTCACACGGCCAACACTCTTCCCACAATCGAATCCACAACCACATTACACTCTTAAATCCACGAGATTGTGCACTCCAACTACTTTGGGTTTGTGTTGCTTGCTTTGAGGTACAGTTATCAAAGTCTTGAGAAGAACCAAGACAACTTGCTTCCAGGTTTGAACTTTGAAGTATTGTAATGAAAGATCAAACAAAAATCGACATCAAGGCTAAAGGCTTCTAGGTAAATACAAAGTGAGAGGAACCAATGAACAACAATGAGAAGGCAGAGAATGAGAAACGAGGAGGCAAGAAGTTGAGAAGTTGATAATACAAAAACCATAGAGTGTGAAAAGATTTGTGAAATTGATTTGGAAAACTCGTGATATTGCTAGAGGTAAAGGTCCATTATCATGAAATTGAGGTGTGCCACATGTCAAGTTGGTTTAGAAGAATCCTGAATCAATTAGAAGGTTCATGAGTTTAGTAGAACATATTGGTTTGAAGGTTCACGAACTAGCTTGGAATATTCATGAAATTGAGTTTGCACTTTTATGAAGTCACCTTACCAAAAAAAGTAATATCTTGCTATGATTGGTTGCTAGGATGTTGCATTCAAGACACAAGGTGAGGGTATTTAGAGCCAAGTTAGTGTGTCATTAGCTCATTAGGTGTTGGTTCCAAGACACATGATGAGTGTGTAAAAGATAAACTTAAAAGTGGAATATCATATAGTTATGGAATGAAATTGATAAAAGTCTTATTGGACTAAATGTAGATAAGGACAACCATTATAGACAACCCTTGTTCTTTGTGAATGAGTATACTTGAAATCTAATATGAGGTGTCACCAAGTCTAGCATTCATCAACCTAGCAAAAAACTATAAAAATTCTTAACTAATTCATAGTATGTCCAAAAAATGGTGAAATAAAAGGTGGAGCTTAAAAAAATCTTGATTTACATCCAAAAATAGAAAATACATAATTCTCTAAATGCTAAAATTGCGCAATATGTAGTTCTATATTATACATACCTTAACATGTAAAAGTCGTTTATTAAATGAGGGTATTGTTCACTTTTTGTGGAACACATTTTACACTCCCTTGTTAAGCAGATAGATCCTAGATTAATCAATGTGATTGGCCAAAGTTGGTAAACCGTCCTTACAACCTTCTTGCACCGCCACTACAATTGGCCAAATTAATGTTGTTTTGTGTTTAGTGCTGCATGTGATTGGTGGTTAAGTTTATCTTTGGCTTGCTTAGGGGTTGTTTACATCATGAACCATGACGTCATCCCTTGCTCCTCTAAAAAATGTGATTGGCCAGTGAACTCGTCCTGGGACCACTTTGGTTTCCATCAAGAAAGAAAAAAATGTAAGAGTGACCATAGAACTTGAGGTCCCCAAAAGGCCTAATATTAGGCCTACATTAACCACTTGTCAGGGTCCAATAGGTTTTGTGGCGGGAGAGGCAAATGAGGTTCTCTCACTACAAACGTTTGGGGACCATAGCAGAGAAATGTCGTTTTAATTTTTAATTTTTAATTTAATTTTAATTTTAAAATTGTCAAATGTTTATTGGAACTCGATAGGTCTAGAGATTAGATTGCACAAGCATATTAAACATACACGAAGGCATATTAACAATGCTTGGAGTGAGATGGTCTCCTCCATCCCTTGCCTTGCCCTTTATTGCTCATTTTCACACCTTGGTTGATACAAACAATATGGGATAACTCTTCTCCCACTACGGACCAGCCTTGTAGGCTTATTACACCCTTATTTCTTCTAGTGTTACATTTCTATGACTACGAGCAATCCAATGCTCCACCTTCAACAACGTTTCCATAGTTACGAGGGAAGAAGGGAAGAAGAAGGGGGGGAAGATTAAACCCGAAGAAAATTCCCAAACTGCCCTTTGTGGACATATATTTAAAAATTAGCACATCCAATTTTATGGTACATGGTCACTTCTCTTGGTCCTCGTTTGGTTTACACCTAGTCAGGGGCCCAAAGGCTTTAAAAAATGCACTTTTTAGAAACTGGACCATGAGAGTGTGACCATGGAAAAACACCCTCTGACATGGGACAACCCTCGTGGTCCATGATGTAAACAACCCCTTAATGCACCATCGCACTCACTTGTTAACACTCTAACGATGGAATAGAGGCGTCACTTTAAGGCTCGTGTTACTTTTAGACACACATAATGTGGTATTTTGGCAGCGTGGCCAACACCTTGGGAATGGAGGGACAGGTATATATATGTGAAACAGGCTCCGAAGTTTCCCCAAGATTCTTGTGGTCGATGATTGAATTTGTTAGTAATATTGGGGTGGTGGCCTGGTGGTGGTGATGATGAGTGCCCGCGTTTTGCATGCACGGGCCTTCGAAGTCAAGTTTTTACTTCTCAAGAAGCAGTGATGAGACACAAGCACCATAATGGAAGCAGTGATGTTCTAGCAGCCAAAAGTATAATTCATGCATATAAGGTAGACAAGCCTATAATGGTTACCAATGAACAGGGCGAACCGACTGCTAGTTACAGATAAACCAGTTGAGTTTGAGAAATAACAGGTTGAAGTTCTAGACTTTGGGAGACTTTAACCCATCATTCGAGAGGAATCTATGGAATGTACCTCAGATCAATAAAGAAAAACCAAAAGATCGCAACATGCTTGTCACCGGTTGGACTTGGTAAAGACTAGGAATCTTGATTCTTGACTGATTATACCCAAAATCCTTCCTGGACAATGGCCGTTGCTTCCAACCTTTCTGCATGTGTATGAACCCTAGAGGCTAGAAGAGAGTAAACATTTCAGGTGGGACGCTTACTTATGACGACAAAATGTAGCTGAGTGTCAGAAGTTTGACGTCTCACGACACTTATTACATCAGTAGCAACCCCATCCCTGCTGAGGGTCAGAAACCTCAGAGCTCGGTCTGATTACATCTCCATGAGACATGGCACATCAAGTTTACAATCTCTCTTGTGACTGCTCCCCGTCCGACCCATTTCTGATTCATTTCACTCACACAGACATCCCTTACAGTGCATGGATGCCATATGTAGATCATTGAAGCCTCACAAATCTAGTATGGCGAACATTAAGTAGAAACACGGAAAGGAAGGGCGGGAAATAATGGAGATTCTATCTGGACATACTAATCAAACTGTGACTTACGCATTTATATGAAGCCTCAATCATCATAAGAATGTCTCTTAACTATCGCATGAGCTCGAACAGTTAGAAATTAGTTTGTGTTGACACATGTCTAAATATATGAGCTCAAATAGTTTATACTAGTTTGGGTCCGTGTTGTCCCAGCATATTGTACCTGTGCATCTGACTTAATTTCTTGGGTCATTCTACACCCTCCGCTCAACATGTTGTTGATCTATCATCATTTTGGAATGTTAAGACGGTGATAACGTCAACGTTCGTGCACCTGGGGATATGCCTTCACCATTTCAAGGTTATAAAATGTATAGTAGATTGGCAAACTCCATGGCTAGTGTGAAACTAGAGGAAGCAATGTTATGGCAAATGTCCATCATGAATCGTAGTGAAAGGGCAAGTGTCGTTTTTTGCATGGAAACATCACAAATGTAGGTCTTGTGTAGGTGAGGCACTTGATTGACCTCAAGTTGACCTCATCTCATCTTGACAACGTTCATTTTGTAGGACAAAAAAGTGGGCCTCCATTCATTAGGTTTTGTCCACTTTGCCACATGTTTCCTTGCGATATAGAGAGGGACTTGACAAACAAGTTGCTTCACAAGTAAAGGTTTATGGCATTGAAAACAACAAAATGGTGGTGACACTATCTGGAAGTCATTATGTTCCACTATCAGCGTGATATGTACACTTTTCATGAAAGAGTACCACTAACACCTCCTACCAGATTTTTGCACAAAAAGACATGAACAAACATTTCCTGCTCTCAAGTACTAATCTATCAAGGAAAAGGATTTGTAAGTCTCAACACCGACCACTTTTAGATCACTTATAGTCCTTACTCAGTTCAAACTTGCTAAGTTCTTCTGACGAATCAGCATTCATTTACATATGATAAAGAAGTTATTTTAGCCCACATTTGTTTTGACAGTTCAAAGAGATGAATGTTTTCACACAAGCCTATAAAGCTCGATCTTCCAACATGTAACTGGAACACAAGATACCAACTGAAGGCGAACGGAGTGAGTATACTTCCAGGATTGAACCTAAAGAAAATTATGAGCATTTTGATCTATCAGGAAAAGATCTGATATGTACATCTTCTAAAAGACACTCATCTCACTTACTATAAAAGAAGCCAAATTCCAATGACCAGCCAACAACTATAAGAAAGTAAAAAAACCCCACTACTTTCCAATAATGACACCACTGTCCTCAATCGGAGACAGAACAATTAATCCAACACATAACTTATAAGAAACTTCTAGCGCTACGCGTGAAGTGGCAGAGTACAAAGTTATCTGTCATTATTTCTGAATGTGCCGCTGTGCAGAGGGCACTTGATTGAAACGTCAATAAATGTTGCAGGGTAGCTGTGAGAAAAGAACAGTCAAAAGGACTCTGCTGCTCCATATGGTGCCAAAAGGCAAAGATCTGCACTCAGCTGTGCATTCATTCATGCTGTGCGCTATTTCTTTTTGCAGAAGTGGATGTTTTTGAACTAGAAGAATGTTCTACTCCTGGCACTGCATGCCGAGACTTACACAACAACTACATGTTGACAAAGTAATCCTCAACCCCAAGATACAAACAAACATGGAGAGAAGGGGCGTAGGAAGCTCATCACCCATCATCACAGCTGCCAACAACATCCAGCTGTGCAGATGCCGGCAATTATAATAATACCCGCATTCTGAGAGCATTCAATCATGACTGGCATTGCACACATTCCGGAATCACACACACGGAAAATGCTCCTTGTAAGTTAAGCTATGTGTGCCTTATGTGGTCACTTGTCTTATGTATCTAGGTTGAGTTCACATTCGAAGTCTGAGCATACATAAATCGGTCAAATTTTGATTTTGATTTTGAAGTATCATGTTGTTGAGACAATGAAACAAGTGCATTGCAATATCAAAAACCGCATCAAGGTCATTGGGACTTGAAGAACCCCCTCTAGGATGTACATGTGTCTGCAATTATAATAATACCCGCATTCTGAGAACATTCAATCATGACTGGCATTGCACACATTCCGGAATCACACACATGGAAAATGCTCCTTGTAAGTTAAGCTATGTGTGCCTTATATGGTCACTTGTCTTATGTATCTAGGTTGAGTTCACATTCGAAGTCTGAGCATACATAAATCGGTCAAATTTTGATTTTGATTTTGAAGTATCATGTTGTTGAGACAATGAAACAAGTGCATTGCAACGTCAAAAACCGCATCAAGGTCATTGGGACCTAAAGAACCCCCTCTAGGATGTACATGTGTCTGCAATATTAATACCCGCGTTCTGAGAAAATTCAATCATGACTAGCATTGCACACATTCCGGAATCACACACATGGAAAATGCTCCTTGTAAGTTAAGCTATGTGTGCCTTATGTGGTCACTTGTCTTATGTATCTAGGTAGAGTTCACATTCGAAGTCCGAGCATACACAAATCGGTCAAATTTTCATTTTCATTTTCATTTTGAAGTATCATGTTGTTGAGACAATGAAACAAGTGCATTGCAACGTCAAAAACCGCATCAAGGTCATTGGGACCTAAAGAACCCCCTCTAGGATGTACATGTGTCTACAATTATAATAATACCCGCATTCTGAGAACATTCAATCATGACTGGCATTGCACACATTCCGGAATCACACACATGGAAAATGCTCTTTGTAAGTTAAGCTATACAATGTGCCTTATGTGGTCACTTGTCTTATGTATCTAGGTTGAGTTCACATTCGAAGTTTGAGCATACATAAATCAGTTTGATTTTGATTTTAAAGTATCCTTTTGTTGAGACAATGAAACAAGTGCATTGCAACGTCAAAAACCGCATCAAGGTCATTGGGACCTGAAGAAACCCCTCTAGGATGTACATGTGGAATCCCCAAGGGTGGCAACAACTAGGATTATAGAACAAAACTATTGATTTGTGCATCACTTTATAATGGTATCCATATAATTAATAGCTTAGCTTTCTTTTTTATATGTTGATAAAGAGAAAGTTAAATCGAATCGATCGGTATCATAATACATGTAAATAGACAATTTCTAATGTAAAATATAATGGTTTAAAGTTGTATAATAGGTTTTTCTATATTAAGGGGGTCCTAGTCCAAACGTTGGGAATTTTTCATCTTATTAAATTATTATAATAAAATATAAGTATTGTTGTAGAATATACAAGAATTATAGTATTTTCAATCCAACCCATGCTTTGAAGTTCTCTATAATAACTCTTGATCATTAATATTTTGGCCAAATTGTTTTGTTTTTCCTTCTTTTCTTGACTCCTTCAAGTACTCAAGAAATATATAATACCGCACAATCACATGCCAAATTCAATAAAAAAAATCATTATTTTGGCTCTAGATAGTCAAACTTTAGTTTTGACATACAACATACTTGATTTAATGTTGGTGAGCCTATCCTTGGACAACATGAGTCACACCTAAATAATAAGATTGGGGGTTGCAAGAGCCAGTGACCCTGACAAGACATGTATTTATCCCGCTCTCATATTCAATATGAACAAAAGTAAGCAATGGTCGTCACTAAGAAACACCAACCCACTCGGTTGAACTGAAATGCGGTGTAAGTAATAATGCAAAAGCAAAAGTAAGGTAGTGGCCATAAACTGTTGATGTTGAAGATGAAGATGGGCACCACAAACCGACATCCAAACTCCAACGCTACAACGGCCCCCAAAACACCACAATTTGCATCAACAATCCCATTACTGAAACAAGAAGCAACCATAAGAAGAAGAGAAGAAATACCACCTACTAGCTCTACCCTCACTCCACATGCAAGCTTCACAATGAGAAACCTTTACGGTTTTCAAAGAGTGGTCTTCCCTCTATCGTCCGATACCTTAAATGTCATGGATGATTGTGGTTCACATTGAGGATGGAATATTCATTTGGCCCTCTTGTAGATTACCCACTTCATTATAGTTGACTATGGGCCCAAAGGTAAAAATACAACCATGATTATATAAATGATATGCCTAGTATATTTACAAAACCAGAATAAATAATACATGTACCTTATGTATATTGTGTAACCCCTAGGCACAATTAATACACCTTTTGTGCATCATAGGAGTCCATACTTTTAATAACGAGTGCACCCCCGAGCTTAGGAGTGAGGGAATTTTCATTCAAAGATTCTATGGTGCTAGTCAAGGGCTCCACAAGGTCCATTCTAATTAGCTCCATCCTTCATGGAGTTAACAGATGCCAACAGAGTTCGGGAAGTTTTTGAAGCCTTAGTGGCTAATTGCCGGTAGTTGCTACGAAGGGTCGGATATTTTCCAATTTACATGGCAAGAGCCGGTCTTTTGTAAAATCAATCGGCCAATTGCCTATATTTTCATATTTTCATTGGCCAATATCCGATTAAATGGAATTCATATTGGCACTAATTGTTTAAAAAATGTATGAAAAGTTATTAGAAATCATTTCTTAGTACAAAATCTTGAATAAGTGAGAAGAAAGGCATGTTCAATACTTTAAATTTGAAGAGTTAATATCCTTGGCAGGAATTGAACCTAGCAATGCCTTCACCGCTTGAAGGCCAAGGGTCCCCCAATTCTTCATAGAAGCAATTGGATTTGGTCATGGAAAGGTTGCATAATTCAAAAAGTTTAAGGTTTAGGGTACTTCCTCAAGTGCATCATCAGATGCCCCAGACAAATAGCGCTATGGATGCTTCCGGCTGAAATCCAGTAACTCACAAGAAGAATCGGCTACATTTCCGGGACATTTTCTGGTCCATCGGCTAATTGCCGGAGGATTGGAATTACAGTCGGATTGCCATCCAATGGTTGGAAATTTGGACCAGCCATGAGGGAAAATCCATCGGCTGATAATGAACTAGCTGTCGGTTTTCCCCGAACATAGGATGCCAATACAAATTTTCGAGGCTCTTCCAGAAATCCTACAAGGCCAAAACCAATGTTGATTTCCGGAATATGAAGTGCATACATGTGACACTTATTGTCTATGTTAATAATGCATTTGGTGTTTCAAGAATTCACAACAACAACCTTACGCCAAAAGGCCCAAATGATTGCACACTCTTTAAGAAAATTCTTTTCGTTATATCTCATTATATTCACTCGTGCTTTCATGCTTCCAAATCTTAAACTCAAGTGGGGTAAGGCCAAATTATGATTTGTGTAGATCAAAAGTAGTGATTAGGTCATTCTAGGCATAGTCGCACAACCTCATAGCATACATCCACTTCCATTCATGAAACTTGATGCCAAGAGTTGGAGGAGAGGAACCACTTTGACACCACTTGTAATTGAAGAAGGAACACATTCTTGATTTGTGAACACTTTGAGATCACTTCCATATATCCAACAAGTGCCTCATAGACAAGTTTCAAACACAAGACATGCTTGTTCAAACATGTCAAACTAATCTTGTACACCTAATAATAACAACCAAGGGACAACCAAGTAGGCACATAGAAAGGCCAATCTAGATAGCTGTGAACATTGAAACTGGGAGACCCCTACATTATCAAAATTATATATCATAAAATTTGCACTTTGACTAGAGATCCCATGATCGTACAAACCCCAATCGCAAATTCCTCATTTTAAAGTGTTGGCAAACATTATTTCTCTAACTTTATTATCCAATCGCTTCGTGCCCACAATAGGCACGCATACCTTATACCCAAATTCTTGACGTAAACGTAATCATAAGAATGCATCTAGAATGTCTATGTGCATATAAGAAGTAGCTATATAGAGAGGTTTCTAGAAAACATTAATATACAGTTCACCTGATTTACAGAGAGTAACCTGACCGCTCTGACACTAACTCAATACTATACATTTAATGAACTTGAAATTTTAGCTCCATGCAGGTGAGAATATTCGATAGAAGATTCTATATTCAACAAGTCGATTAAACATCAAGAGTCTACTAACCTATACAGTCCCTACTAGAACGCCTTTTGAGAAGAAGAAGAAGAAGAAGAAATAATAATAATAATTGTTATCACCCAGTTGACTATCAACTTCACTTGAGCAAATTATATTGTATGTGTATGTTGCTTCAGTTAATTAATTGACATTAGACAAAAGAATTCATACACATCATCCTATGGAGTAACATAACATTAGTCATATGAGTGACCAGGTTGGGTGGGGCCGAGAATATGTCATGCAAGGTGCTAGAATTATATCACATGAATACTTGTCTAAGTAAATTTAGCATGATAAATTGTTCATTGTTCAAGTGACACATTGCCAATGAATATAATTAGAATGAAACATACGATAACAACCGAATAATGTTATGAAACGATAGGCATTGGTTGTAGGGATGTGACGATTGATAATGTTGGATTGATTTCAAGGATTTATAGTGTTCTTGGTAATGATAACTCATCAGTTGGTATATTGTCTTATGGAATGGATAACCAACAAGAGGAGAGTGGAAGACAAGATGTGGAAGTTGGGAGTCATCCACCTACTTGAGTTGGTTATCAGTCATAGCCAACGAGCTTATAAACATAATCTGAGAATTTTGGATGATATAATATCTTCATGGATGAACATTTGGGACAAATTTTAATAATATTTTAGCTCTTGGATGAGCCATTGGTTATGTGCATTTTAGCCCATACACACCCCAAATAAATACTTACAAATCTTGCTTCTTCCATATATATTGTTGATTGCCATGCATATCACTATGAATGCATAACATTAATATTACTTGGATTTTACCACTATGGAGACAAGGGGGAGATGAAAGCTGCAAGAATTTAGGATGTTGCTAAGATAGAGGGTGGTTAAACCAACCCTTTGGCCGGACATTCATTTTATTTTTGGATTCCAAATGGATTAAGTTAGTAATATGTAGAATTGACTAATATGTTGGCAAATTGTCTTAGACATGGAAGAGAATAAAATTTAAAGAAATTGCCCAATGTTTGAATATAGTACAGTCCTTTTTAAGTAACCCACCCCTAGCTACCTAAATACCACCCTAGTCCCGCAATTTCCCCAATACAAATGGCTCCCAAAAAATACCAACACTCACCCAAAACCAACCCTCTTTTTCGCCCAAAATAAATCATGTATTTATTAAATTTAAAATTATTTTGTGTATTTTAAAATTTAAAACCCTAAGTTATTTGTCAGAAAGTTAAAACCTATAAACTTATTTGCCCTCAAAGAAAACATATAAGTAATCCGCCCCTAGCTATGTCACGACATTTGCCTAAATATGCCCTCACTTTCTCCCAAATGTGTCCCTGCCTTTTGCCCAAATCCACCCTCTTTTTGCACCACACACATTTGGATACTTTTAGGTGTGCTTCATTTATATAGGTTTAGGAGGCCCGCATAGGGGACCATTTTGGGATAAGGAGATGATTAGCACCCTCTATCTTTGGCCTATCCATG
Organism: Polytrichum commune; assembly: GCA_950295325.1. NCBI lineage: Eukaryota > Viridiplantae > Streptophyta > Polytrichopsida > Polytrichales > Polytrichaceae > Polytrichum > Polytrichum commune. Next base: position 66,299,949 of record OX485803.1, on the reverse strand, counting down.
CTTGCATCATCAATGCCATGCTCATTGTTGCAACCACATCTAACACATAATATTTTAACATAACTTTTTTTAAATAAAAAAACTAACATCAATATGATTATGTGCTTTGGAGTATGAACCTGAGCCCCAAGGGGTTGACTCGTCATACCACATGCAAACTAAAGTATGTGTTAGCAGGGGTATTAATTGAGGTACTAGGTTTAGGGTGAGGTGAAGATTGCATGTTTTTTTTGCAATAAATCTTGAGTTCTTCTCCCCTTTCTTACACTCTTGGATTCTCCCGTGGTGGAGTGAGAGATAGCTTGAGTCATTGTGTGCATTTGAAGAGAGAAGTAGAGCTCTTGCAAAGGTTTGACTCTCTTCCTTCTCACTTGGCAAGAATGCCAAGCCAAGGAGGAGGCTCCTCACTTAGGAGCCTTCCTCTCCACATCTAAGATTCATCCATCCAAACCTAAATGGATGAAGCCCAACGGATAAGGTGCGGCCACCAACGCCGCATACCGTGACAACATGCATAGTGTACATAATGAAGAGGTATTATTTTTTGCAAGTGTGTGCATTTAAAAAGGCTATTAAAATATTTGAAGTAAAGGTAGATGTACAAAAGGGTGCCTTAAGATTTAGGGAAAATTTGACAACAAGTGTATTGGTTTCATCCAATTCACATTTTCACCCATTGTTATCATATGGTCATAGTCCCCAATGGCTACCATGTATGTTCTTGTTAGGGTTTGCATAGAGGCTCTTGGAGCACTCATGGGCTTCCTTGAGTTATGCTCTCCAATTTGTGGCTAAGATATTATGCTCTTATCTTTTTTTGTTTGATATGTCCACTAATCAAAATGATTTTTTCGTTGGAAAGTGGATAATGATTTCATATGCAATAAAGGCTATATAATTCATGATATATGTTTTGTATATGTAGTGGAGGCATTTATCACATTAAATTGAAAATCTTAGTATAATTACATGAGTCCTCTCCCTAGCATGTCGTTAGTTGTATACACTTGTTTTTCTTTATAAACTTCTTGTATATAGGGGGTTTAATTTCAAAGCGACCCATGCACGTCATTCAAGTTTCCAATGAAGAGTCCACCCTTGGGGACCTAAGCTTACTAATCTTGCGTGTACTTAACACAACATACAATGAACTTAGAGTAAGTTAAGTTAGAGGGTGCTAAAACCAACACCCCACCCAAAAGCAACACCTGTAAACGCTCCCCAATTGCCAACACTCTACTATCTTGAACCATTCCCCATGGAAAAGGATTGCTTGGGCTCACGGAGTGATGGATTTAGCTGCCATTAGTGGTGCCATCTCATACTGGCCTCCACTACCTCCATATAGGGTACATAACATGCTCCATTATATCTTGTGTCGGTTCAAGGTGGGTTTCGGGTGGCTTGTCAAAGCTTATTCTAGCCATTCTTTTGAATTGGGGGGGGGGGGTGGTTGTAGCCCTTCTATTCACAAAGCCAAGGAGGTAGGCCCACAAAGCCCAAAAAGGGTCGGTTATGGGCACAAAGGGGGGTTGATTCTAGGCATAAAATACCCATGATGCTAGGGGATTGGTACCTAGTATGCAAGAGGGTAGATCAGTACCTAGGATGCAAGGTGATGGTTTTGCAACCGAACTAGGTGGAATCATGGAGGTGGCCATGTGGCTTTGCACACTATTACTAGTTGGCCTTTGATCTAGCTTGGGTTCGGTACCCATCTATGTTGTTCAGTTATAGGTAATGAAGGTGGGGGTCCTCATAATATGCAAGGCTGTCATACATGGGGCCTAGGGATCAGTTTAAGGAAGCAACACTATTTATGGTGTTTAGTGTCATGTACACTATTTGCTAAGGGTCCAAACTAGATACCTAGATTTCTCAAAGTGCCACACCCACTAATTGCCAATCTTATTCTGTTTGTCAACATAACTTCCTTAAGTGGAAAAAAATCTACATTATGACAATTAGAGTAGCAGATTGGGATACATTAGATAATAGTCTTGCATATTAAAATGCAAGGGGATGATTATTTTGGGCATACTTATGACAAGTGTCATTTGTGTAGACTTTAGTCAACTTGTAGACCAAGGTATAACATAGGCATGCACCTCATAACATTATTGAACATGCTCATGCCAAGATATTTGTAAGCGCACTTGAACGCCAAGTGTCATGTGGTGACAATTATGGTGAAGTTTTTAATCACCGATGCATCCTAGCATACAGTGTATATGTTTGACAAAGTTTTTGCAAGTTTTTCTCTTTTGACACGCAAAAACTTGCACAAAAAAAAATGCACGTCAATTGACACATACTGTGACTTGTGAAGAAGGAAACCACACGTCAATTGACACACTAGAAATTGAAATGACACGTATTACTTGAGTACTATAAAGTGCAGCTCAAGTATCCGGAAAACATAACCCATAACAGTAGGAGAACTTCCTACACTCACTCACATACTTAAGTTCAACTTTGCTCTTGCAATTTCCTTTGTAACCGGGAGCTAAGACAGTGATCGGAGAGCGAGACTAACTAGGAACATGGCGAGGCAAATATTTCAATACACTGAAGAAGAGAGTGACATGTGTAAGGGAGAACTCTTGGAATTTACGGAAACACTTCGACATGAGTGTGAGAACAAAACGATATTTGAGGCTTGGCGCATATGTGGTAGCAATTTGGAATGGCACACAAATTGGCCTAAACTTATGCAACTTTGGCAAAAAATTATACTCATTCCATCAAGTATAGCTATTTGTGAGAGAAGATTTTTCAAACAAAATGCAATCAAAAGCCACTTGTGCAATAGGTTGAACTTGAAGACCCTTGATGCTCTTATGCAGGTTTCTCTTTGTGGGCTTGAAGTGGATGCAATGGATTGGGCTACCATCTTCAACATTTGGAGAAACATGCGAGACCGAAGGATACCTACACTCGATTGATAGTTTTTTTTTTGTTACAAATCAAGTTTGTTTTTTATTATTCAAAATATTAGTTTTCTAAAATATTGTGTAAGCCAAAAATTGAGGTGACATTTTGGAATAAAATGTAGATGTCAATTGACATTCATTTTTGTTTTTGAAAATGTCACGTAACACTTTGGATTTGAGGTTGAACGTCACATGAAATTTGTCAAACATACACACTGCTAGCATACACCTCAATAGAGGGTAAGTGACACTATTATGCATTTAACACTAAATACCATAAACGGTGTAGTGGTTTTGACTTTGAGTTTTCACCAAATATTTAATTGAGGCTAAAATTTACTTTTCTTTCCTTGTACCTATATTTAGCCCAGATGCTAATATAAATATATGTTTTATATATCAACCACATAGCCAATATGTATGTGCCATAGTGTTGGTTTAAGCACCCTCTACCTTGGGATTAGAGGACCTCCTCTCACAGAAGGTAATTGTTGAGGTCAGTGTTACTTTGTCACAAAAGGGATCTGCTTCCAATATTACTTTGAATGTCCAGCGGACTTTTGTAAAGGGATCCCTCCTGTGACCGTAACAACTAGTCTGTGAGCCTCAATGAAACTCATCCAGACTCCAGCTCTAAACAATGTTGACAATTGGACCAAGTTGGGAATCATCTCATCTGGTTGGCAATTTTGAATCGTGGAGATTGTCATTGCAAGTTTCAGAATCAAGGTGAGATGCAAAAGTTATAAGGGGTCAAAATAAATATTCTAACTTTAAACAATCATATAGACCCTACCCTATTGCATTAGTTATTGAACCTAGAATGGTTTAAATCTTATCTGCACATGTTCCAACACCATCAAATAGGGAATTACTGCAAAAAGGTGACCTCTTGACATTAAGGTTCCACAGCAGTATGCAAGAATTTATGTATGCCTTTCCTCGATCAAACAGCTCAGGTACACAAAAACCAATGGTACAGTTTGCTAGCCAATAGGCTAAACCTCCTGTGAATCATTCCATGGATTTTCAAATTGGTTAACTACCAAAAAAGTGATGTACAACTACACTAATACCAGATCAATTGACAATTCAGAGACAAATAGAACCCAACACTTACCAGGAGACACGACAAGGGGTGCTTACATACTTCTCCCCCTGCTTTTTTGTTGAGCATCTGATGAATGATTTCAGAATTGACAATGAGAGTGCACAAGGCACCATTTGACATCTTGGATGCTCAAGATCGATGCCATATAAAGCACAAACATCTCCTCTACTATGCGTTCTTTTGCATGAATCTAGTGTTGATCCAAGGAACTTGGACTGGAGCAAGGTCCAATCAACCTCACAGGTTAGGGGTCTAATGCAACATCTATTGACAGCCTATTCTAGCTCTAGGACCTTCCAAAACCATCAGGTGGGTGCTTGCAAATGAATAGTGCATTAATGCACTATATTCAAACACCTCTTTCTACCAAATGGATTAAAAGCATGAGGCAGGTAAGGCCTCTTTTGCAGTATGAGCTAAGCACCTCATATCCTGCTCAAATTCAGAGGTTCGTTCACAGAATGACCTCCAGAATGACACCTGAAGACGTGTTGTTGTATTCTAAGGAACAAATTGGTCTCATGTAGCTGGGGTGGCAGCCACCTCAGTCTTACCAGAGGTGCGGGAGCCCATGACTTTGCAAACAGGAAGGGTGCTGTCTGTGTGCACAAGGCTTAAACCCAGCCCAACTTTCAGGTCCTTCAGTAGGATTTTGTCACCCATGTCCAGACTGCTGAGATCCACTTCTATGCACGGGGGGATACCGTCTCCTGGGCACTTATACTTCACTGTTCTCATCATTGTATAAATGTACCCACCTGCAAATACATTCAAAGTTCCACTCAACATTACATTGCTGAAAAAGACTTCCGGAACAAAACAGATTATTTTGTAAGCCTACACACTAAACAACAAAAATAGAACACCAGCAATCAGAAAGCCAAAGAACGCACCTTTCCGAATGCCAGGACAGGCATCTTCACCGATAAAAACCAGAGGAACATTCACTTTGAGCCGTGCTGTGGGTGGTGCTCTTATGAAGGTGACATTCATCACTTTATCCGTTCCTGCATGCAAATGAATCTGGCACCAAACAAAAGAACGGTTGACGTGAATATAGAGTTTGTGTGTGTCTGTGTGTGTTGGGTTAGGGTACTGAAATGCACAATGATCCCTGAGTGAATCAAGGGACAGAAGAACTTTGACATACTAGGTGAACAAAAATCAAACTTTATAGTATGTTGCTTTGGCCTCACAAGGGTTCAATTTCTTGATATTTCTCTAAACAACACCCATTCGAATGCATCACCAAACCCCAAAAAGTCGCAAACCACTCCCACTTCCAAAATTCCTCACATAAGCTCCACGGATTGTTCCTGTAGACTGCAGTCACCAGGTGGAGCTCAAATTCTCACATACACTAGAAATACCATTATCATCACTTCAAGCTTCTAATCGTGCACATCGATATTACCGAATGATACAAGAATCGAAGAGTTTTAGGACTCTCAAGCATCTGCCACAGAGATGAAAGTTCTTCACACATAAGGTTAGGTGAATTAAGGATTGCTCAAAAACTCACCGAACGAGGCAGCACGCGCTCTTTCGACTGCGGTTTACCTTCGTTGTCAAATATTTCCAGATCAAAAGTGCGCGACAAGAAGAAACTTTTGCCAATCCTTTTCAACACTCTCTCTATCTGCTTCGTCTCCACGGACAACAGCTGCTTGTCACCCCCAAGGTGTCCATTCTCCTGCCCAAACACAATGCTTGGCACTCGCCCTGCCCTCCGCTCCTTCTTGCAGATAATCTTCCCTGACGCGTCCCGCGGGACAGCCTTGATCACGTCATCGAGTTTCACTTCCTCGACCACAGGAGGGGCGCCACCCTCGCCATCTGCACCAGAATCCGGCTCCACTCGCTCCGCAGCTTGCGACAAGTGCCTTAGAAACGAGAATCCGAAACTAGGGTTTCCACTCTGCGCAATGCACTCCCGAACAGATCGAGGCTCAGCCCCCACCAAGCTTCGGTGCGTTGATGATGTCAACGGCGAGGACTCTTGGAATAGAGAGCAATTGGCAATGTGCCGGGATTGTTGTTGATTTTGTTGCTGTTGTTTTGCGTAGCGAGAGAGACGCAAGACGAAGGATCCTGCGCCCCTCATCCTGCGAACCCCAACCTCCAATCCTCTGCTTCCCTGTGGTTCCCTTGCACTTCTGCTCCAACGCTCATGAGACGAAACCCTAAAACCCTAAACCCTCTCTCTCTCTCTCTCTCTCGCTCTCTCGTTGGAATCAACAACAAGCAGGCCTCTGTTTGAGAACAGGCACCTGTGGTGGATCTGACGGTTGTGGGGAATCTGGATTCCGATCGGACGGACTGGACTTCTTAAGCCCTAATTACTGTACTTGCATCCAGCAAGGGAATGTGGATGGTTCTAATGTGAGATGGGGTTTGAATGGGGAATCCCAAGTCCCAAGCCATGTTAGCAAGTCCCAACTTTTGATCCTCAAGAAACCATTTAAAATATGGTTTATATTCATTGATTAACATCAGATCTTGATTATTTGATGCATAAAAATACACAGGACTTGTGTTGAAGTTGGGTCTAGCTTTTACTCCACCCAACTCTCAACACAAGTCCCAAGCCTCGCCTTCAAAAGAGTCATATGTAGGCATCCATGGCATACTTGGGATAGATAGATAAAAGATAGATAGATAAAAACTCCGGTCCCTTTCCAGGGGGGCCGGCGTGAATAGAGTGTCCGTTCGTGATGCCAAAGGCCCAATGTCCACAGGACAAGGGGACGTTGGGACAAAACTACTCTCCCCTTTCGAGGATGGACACTATTGGTAACCAGGAAGTAAATACGGCAGTCCACCGTAGCTTTACAGTTTGAACTGAATGTGTGCTTGAGAGCATAAGTTATGATTTATTGGTGTATGTGACATCCAAGTCATGATTCCTAGGTTGGTTGAGGGAGGAAGTTTGCATTAAGACGTTCCGGGTTCGATTCCCGTTGATTGTTTACTGCGTGTTCATGACTTGGTGTTGCTAGAGTTTAAAAGGCAGGAAATTTGTACCAACCAGCCGTCTCCTTCCCACCTTTCCTGAGCTATTGGTGTCCAATTTAATAAAGATTGGTCTTTATTAAGACCCCTGTGTTTTTTTTGTTTTTTTAATTTTTTAATTTTTTAATACGGTTTAGTTATTAGGAATCGATTGGTTATTTTCAATTCTTCTTTTGTGTAGTAAGATTGATCCGGCATACTGGATGGTTGATGTGTTAATTGCATCGAATGTGTTTTTGACGGCTGTTTCTGTTAGCTGGAATGTGGTTATGAGTTGTTTCATTGAAGGGGCATGGGTTGTTCCTCTAGCTCCTGCCGTGATTACTATAAGCGGGTCGACTTTCCACCCATGCAATCTAATTTTGTCAATTAGTGGTTGGTATTTAGAGATTTTGTTGTCCATGGTTTCTTGAGGGAATCTGTCATTCGTGTATGTGAATTCGATAAATTATACTGTTAGGTACTCGTTGGGGTTGATGGTGGGGTGTTTTGGTATGGGAGTCCTCTGATACATAGTATATCTGGTTTGAGTCTAGCATTGCAGTGGCACCTATGTGGGCCGCATGTGCAGGATAGAAGCCATGTTGGGACTGTATTTTCTTGTGGGTTGTTATTGAATGTTCCTGCATTCATAAGGATATAGCATCTAGATTTTAGTGATGATAGTATTAGTTTTCTTATTTCCCATACAGCTTTATTGTGTCTTTTAGTTCTAAGTGCGTGTATATGGTGTTGATTACATTTTAGAAGTACATGGAGCCATGTGTCTGCATCGGGGGAGTTACATATTGGGCATGTTTTCGATGGAAATCTTTGGATGCCAAAAAATAGTTGTTTTCTAGCATTACCCATGTATTGGCCAGTGCGGAATTTTAATAGTGATGTTTTTTGTGAGTCGGATATTGCGGGATTAGACCAGAATTTGTTGGATAATTCGTTATCAATATCGGGGTTCCTTGTCCATTTGGATATGTTTGGAAATCTTTGTGCCATAACTTCTAAATTTTTTTCGCGGTCGTGTTTTTGTATATATGTTTCCAGACATCTAACTGGACCTTTGTCGGGCCTTTTTGTTGGTCCTGGCCACGTGTCTTTATGGAAGTAGTATGGTGTGGTGTATGCGAATTCATAAGGTTTTGACGCGATTTTGTATAGTTTTTTGGTACCATTTTTAGCAAGTGTGTCTGCTTGTTCGTTGCCTTTAATATTGATATGTGCTTTGACTTTGTAGAGTGTAGTGGGTTGTGTGCGGTTTTTTAGCATTTTTACCATGTTTGTTAGTATGGTTTTGTCGGCGTGATTATTATGTTGTGTTGGGTGTTTTATGTGTGTGTTGATAACGTATAGGCAGTTGAGGCAGTCCGTAAAAATGTGGGCCGGTTCGTGGGAATATTTGGTAGTAATTATTTTTAGTGTTTTGTGGATAGCCATTAGTTCGGCTCTGAAAATTGTTTGTAAGCCGGGGAATCTTTTTGATATTTGTATGTCTAGTTTTGTGGGGTTATATATTCCGTATCCTGCTTTCTCTTTCTTCCAATGTCCGTCTCTGGCTTTTTTAGGTGGGATGAAAGATCCGTCTGTATAGTAACTGTATTGGGGTGGAAATTTCAATGTAGTGTTCACTTCGAAGTTTGGTAGTGCTGGTATGTGTACATCTGTTAGGTTTGTATGTAGTGGGTACGATGTTTTGTTCCATTTATTATTTTTATTTACTGTTGTGTTAGGGGGTGTGGGTGGGGTTTGTTGTGCGTAGTATTGTGGGATTTGCATCTTTTCAATTGTTGTTTTGATTGCTTCTATTTGGTTGGATGTGCCGAAGTTGTGGTTCTGATGGTGAATACATAGAATGTGTATGGCTAGTGGTTCCATTTGTGGTTTAGATGTGTCCTAGGGGGTTGTGGGTTCGCTGTATGTTATGGTGTCTGCTGCAAAGTGGGCGATGACATGTGTGTCAGGGAATGGTCCCGTATATGGTGTCGTGTTATGGTACCAATTGATATCTGGTACCACTATTATGGTGATGGTGGTTGGGTCGTGTTTGGCCGACAATCGTGCCCAGTGTATTGCTTGTTGGGCTATTTCTTCGTTATGTGGGTATGCGTATCCTATTCCTTTCCATTTGTATTGGAGAGCCGTTCCAATTGAACCGAATATTTTGTCTCTGGTGTGTGGTGAGTGGCATACTTGGGACTAAGGATTTGGATCACCATTTGAAGTGGTAAGTCCCAACTTATGTGCTCTCAATGATTGAAATTGCATGGATTGACCTCAAGTGACTTGGGACTTGGGACCCCATGCCAACCAGCCCTAGTTATTCCATTTAGTGTGTGTGGTAATAATTCCTGAAACACGCATTATTTTGTCAATTCTCAAAAGTAGTGAGGGCTAAACTATTTATTGAGTGATATTGAATTCATGACTACATGCTCATTTATTACATCGTTCAAGAAAATAAGTGAATGCTCTGAGGTGTTTGTAAAGTGCATAATTTGTTTTGGTGAGCTCGAAGAGGCATAGGCATCTTCTTCTTCTTCTTCTTTTCAATCAGTGTCACTCGCTTTTGAAGCATCTCCTAACACAAAAGAAATTGAACATAGCTTGTATTGAGAGTTTCTAGGACTTAGACACTTTAAGTTCTCGAAAGCCTAGATCTTATAGTGGCACTAATTTTCATAGCATCAAGAAATTTAGTATCACCTTCAGTAATTTCCCACACGTGTGACTATTAGCCCACCCTCACTAAATGGATAATGAATGTAAAAGAGGAGAAAGAAGCAATCTCCAATTGGTCACCCATCAGTCGTTGGTTCATTGAACCATGTGAGGCATAGGGAGGAATCGTCATTCATGGGAAAATTTGAACCGATAGTGTATACAATGCACAAGCAACTTTATGCTTTAAAATTTTGCATTATCCCGGTCCAAAAATGCATTGTTTAGGCATGCGATTATCACGAACATTTATACATGTGTGTTAAATTTGGATTGCCTCTTTGTCCATATTTACCTAAATATTGGTTATAATACTTGCATGTACATTAGTTTCTTTAATTATTTCATTGTTACTTGTTTGTGTATATTTTTTGAAATAACACAATAAATATGAGGACAAGAAGAGACCCAAGGACTAAGGTCAAGGCATCCATAGTCAACTTGATCCATTTAACTGCTCACTAAGGTCATGTAATGCCAACATGGATGAATTTTATAGTTTTTAGATGAACATAGTTAAAGTTTATGTGGTGGTGGCTTGTGATTGATTGCCTTCAAATGAGTTTTGACAATTATTATAGCCCAAGAATTAGCATTTAAATGAGCGGGTTATGGGTTAACCTATAAATTGATTGTGTGTTACCCCAAACTTCACCACTTCAAAATTTGTAGCACTTTCCATATTCATGAAAAAAAGATTGCATTCTCCTTAGAATACGTTTCCCATTGCAAGAAAAATAATTCCATACTATTGCTCCTCCTAAACAAGTGCTAACTCTCTTATTCATCCCTACACAAGGTACGAGGGAAGGTAAAGGTAGTGAAGCATGACCACCATGGATAGCACAAATGGGTGTCGCTATGTGTGACCACAATGGGTCATGAAAACTTTTCACTCATAGAATTCATAAAATTAAAATTGCTTCAAATATTTTTGAGTTTCATAACTTCTGCACAACATCACTCAATCATATGTATTTCTATATTTAGCATCTAATAGGGGCCTCCACCATCTCACCTTAATGGGGAAAAACTTAGATAATGTAAAGAAATTGATGCCGATATAAATAGTAAATAATGTCATAATGAATTCACAATCTTTCACAAATACTATCAGGATGAAGAGTGTTTCTTATGAATTGTGCCGGGAATATGACTCCACCCAAACTTCCAAGTATAAAGCCATGTGTATGAACAATAACTGAGTATTCCTACTTTGTTGGCTCTGTCTGTAGGATAGAGACTATGCTTCAAGAGCAAATTTCCTAACCACTTTGTGTTCACACTTGGACGTTACTTGTTCTTGTTGTTTTGGTCCACTTTATGTAATGTGGATGTTAACTATAGTTTATATATATATATATATACAAGTGCTCCCTAAAATGCATTGAAAGAAATCTAGTTAACTATAGGGAATTTGGCAGTTCTTGATTATTTAATTTAAAAATTTCGGGTGATAAATGAGTAGCTTCAATCCTTGACCTGTATTTGAGAAGAAGGTGCACAAAATCTAACAAAGGTTTGGTGTAGTGAATAGCCATGGATTGGCATGAGCAAAGTAATCAACTACAATTGTAGTCTTTCATAGCAAAGGACAAAGCCTCACGGTTCTACCGTTTTCTTGTTCACATGACCCACATAATCATAATTACTTTATTTTAGAGTCCAATGAACTAGTCCAAATAGCTGAATAATATTATATGAACCCAACAAGACAATCTACCGTATATAAATTGGATCACTCTAAATACCCAAGCTCACCAAAGTGTCCACAAAATGCAACATGCAAAGCTTGATGCCACAAGACCTCATGCCTAGGTTTGTGGTGCCTACCCTGTAGGGCTCAGTGAGCTGGCACTCGGCCGACATGTAGACTACACGTGTCACGCACTCACTGTCTCTACGTTTCTACCACCTCCCTTGCCAAGCTTGCCATCGCCACCACTCCCGTTTCATCTCTCTTCTGACCTCGTTCTAAGTACTGATTTCGGGACACCATTTGCTGATTTCTGAACTACCCACTACGGAATTCTTTGCTGACGAGGGCACATATCTGCTTCTCTTTCATCAGGTGGCTTCTCACACTGGCCTTCTTGGTTTTTGTTTTCGTCTTGATTGTCGGAGGAGGTTAAGTGTCCTGGGGTAATTGAACACCTTGTGTCTGAGGTGTAATGTTTATGCAATTCCAGTTGGTTGGAGGGCTTGGAATTTGACCTTGAATATTCTTATGGCATGTGAGATGCTGAGTGTTTCAATCAATTTTATGGCATGGTCAAACTAGGACTTTGACTCTGTCAGATAGGGTTATGTCCGAGCTTCTTAGATTCCATTGGCCTGTTCAGTTTGTACTTGAATCATTGGTGTACCGTGAATTAATTCCATATAGCGTCCATAGATAACTGATCACAGTTAGGATTCTATTAACCTATGCTCACCTGTTTATGCTATCAATCGCTGTCAGCAGCATGTTGTGATGTCAGCTTGGCTGTGTTTGGACAATTGTAAGCATACCCAAACCGACACTATGTGCTAGTGTCATACATTTGAAGCCCCATAGTGTGTGATTGCGGTATTTAATGTCAGTGTTGGTTTTGGATATACGGATCTCAAAGCGTAATATTGTGCACATCGAGCAATCTCGTCTCTAGACGTACCTATTGGGTGATGTTTAACTTTGAGGTTTATTAAATCTCTCAGAAATTTCTGGGCTGCAGACTTCACCCTCGATGTTGGAGTTGATGTGATAGGTTTTGTCCATGTCAACTTTTCATTCCATAAATCTAGCCAAACACGATGAAGTTATCGCACAGTCGCCAATTTTCTGTAAGATAACGATTTGATATGACGAGTGGACAGTTAGACATTTTCGCTCAAGAGTATGGAAATCACATGACGCCTTCTAATATTTTGTGTTTTTGACATCATTTGAATCTGTATACCATCCGATAACCTTCAGACCTAGGTTAAAAATATATCCAGTATCAATGTGGTAGTAGGATAAGATTGACCCAAATAATGACTTGGGTATACAAAGATTTTCTCATCTAGTGATACCCACCAAATATCAATATTTGTCTGGTATCACAGTTCTGATACCACTGGGTAGGTTCTCTGATATTGCCTATTGATACCATGCATTCACCTATTTTATTTGTCCAAGATTGGTGTTCACTTAGTTGTGTAGAGAACGAATTGATTCAAGCCACCATTTATATACCATTATTGAAATTGTATGTTGATATGCATGATTGATATTTTATTTTGATATATATATATATGGCATCGACATTGTGTTTGGGTGCAGGTGGTGAAGGAATCATGTGTCTGCCATGGCTATTCGGTGGTGGCGACTCAGGGCCTGAACACAGGGCTCCATCTGGACCATCTGGGGGAGGACCTGGCAATGCTGCCCCTGGTGGGTACGCCCCCCCACCCCCATCTCGACCTACCCACTCAAAAGGCCACTAAGTTCCAGCTCGGAGATCCAAGGGTTGTGGGGAGGACACATAAATTGTATCATTTGAGGTATGGCATCCTCTCTCTCTCTCTCTCTCTCTCTCTCTCTCTAGGTGAAGAGTCAAAGACCGAGAGGGGTAAAACAATCTCAGGTCGCTGGATGTCAAATTTACTTATTTGCTGTACTGTACTCTAGTAATTACATAGTCTTTATATTCCTCATAGCCAACTCTCAGCCTTAAGACTTCAAAAAATCTATCCCCTCTAGGGCTCTACCAGGCATTCAAATGTCTGCTTTATTATCCGGGTGTCATGTTTTTCCTGAGAATTGCCATGTCAACAAGTGATGCCATATCTGTTCAATTCTCATTTGTGGCGCGGTTTCACTAGATAGTGAATGCCGACACCTGTGTTACTAGACCTCTTGAGTTTATGATGAGTATGCTAGAATGTATTAACTGTGACATTTCCTCTGCTACCCATGTGCAGATGATGCGCTCAGGCTTGATTGAATGGTGAACCCGCAAAGTAGAATCTGACGGGCATTTGAACCTGATCTGTAGTGTTTTGGAGCTCTGGTGATGTAAATATTCCCGTGTTATAAAAACGTGATTTTCTATCCCCTTGGTTGTTGATCTGGTGTGGCTGACTGTCTAGTTTTATGTGAGGTCGCTAAGGATCTTCCTTTGTGATTGACAAAGGAAGACCTGTGTGCACTTTCACGAATGGTCTGACGACTTTGTGATTGACAAGTTCTGCTGGACATTGTCATGTGATCAAGATTTGAGTTCTTGACTTCACTCAATCAAAGATATGTTTGTAATTTGTAGGTGGCAATGCTGTAAGAGATCCCCACCTTCCTGGTTTTTGAATCTGTTCAAAACACAACCAGCTGAATGTAGTTGGTTTAGACCAACTGCACTGTGCCGGCCTATACATCACACAGTGACCAATATTTCAAACACTTAAAATGATTTTTCTTGCAGTCACAAAGAGAAGTTTTCATGGGCCCTGTAATAATAGATATTCACACCTTGTCATCCACAGTCATACATGCCAACCTTGTGAATTCCTTGTCGTTCAGATGAATTGCACACATAAACCTGGAGAACTGTAGTAGAACTTGTGAATATCTGGGTACTAGAAACACATATGAACCATAAACCATTCACATAAACCAGCAAAATACACATAAACATGACCACATAAACCATAATGAACTATGTGTGACCCATTTACATAAACCATTGACCACAATTGTTTGATTGTATAAAATACACATGGTTTATGAATTTAACACACATTCATGCTCGCCAGATTTCTGAGAGCTACGATCTGTGCAACTTATCGTGCTATATATGGAAAGGGCCTAAATGTCACTTCCAACTTTTCCTCTTCCACATCGCTTCAAAGCATGGCGCCATCTCAACCATACCGATGTATCCCTACACCCATCCAGCCAATGTAATTCTTGATCGATACAATGCAACATTCTCAATAAGTATGATGAACACAGGGCAAAGAGAAGCATCGGATGGTGTTTGAACTCTCAAAATGATCATAATCTGTGCAACCCGACCCTCGATTGTCAGATGTGGAATTCGAAGAGTCTAATAAGCTAGCTCAATCACCAAAGGTCACATTCTAGATAAGGAACTTCAGCTTCAGAGTAAGTTAAAAATGAACAACAAACCCATTGGTGTCCCACAACTGTTCGAAGGAAGACCTCCAGCTGCCTTAGCCCCCATAAGGTTTGCAGTCAGATTGCGCGTTTTAAGAGTATAGATACCACCAAGGCGGTGAGGTTCTTCATCTTTGCGCTTGGGGCAATGACGCAGTCAATGAGGTGAAACCGAGGCGCGTCAATTGCTGGTTGAAAACTATTTCCAACCCCCCTGCGGTGCCCGCAAGGGCGCCCCAGAATTTCTGCAAGGTCCGCCTTAGGCTCGGACCTCACAACGGAATCGTAAGTTGTATCTGCACTTAAAGTAATCTGACGTTTGTGTTTTTCTGTGTGAATTTGACTTCTCCTTCATTTAATTGGAAGTGAATTTGAAGCGCTATGTGAATAGTTGACCGCAGCCAGTAGAAAAATTTACTCCGAACTAAGTTAACCACTACAACACTTATAAAAGTGCAACCCCCTTTCAAGTTTCAAAAAAACTTTTCCCTTGCACTGATGCAATCACAAATTTGCACTTTGAGCCATGTGGACAGGACATACTTCACTGTTGTTACGACATAAAGCCCTTGTTTTTTGTCCTTCTGCTAACTCTATTTGGCATAAGAGAGGGGTAATTAGTGCTGATGAACCAAGTTCCAATAAATATCCCAAATTGTGAAAGCACGACAATCTGTGGATCCTTTCATATTTCAATGTACCTCCAATGTTATCATCTCGCCCTTGGAACTGAAGGAAAAGGTGTAAAGAGACTGAACAAGTTCCTGTAGATTATGTTCTCAAATTTCCTTCTTCATACAACGCGGTTGTTCCTTTGGTGGTGATCTGATGTCGTGTATTCTACATATATATACATGGTCCCAATTTTTCTATCTATGTGATGCAAGAGGCAATAACTATCGTACCTACACCTACTAGCACCTCCCAATTTCCAAAAGGACTTGCACTTCTACATTCTCTTCCTCTTCCTATTTCCTGGCTGCAGGAATCTTTCCTCAATCTCACCAACCCTCACCTCGACATGCACAAGCAACAGTAGACTGTATGGCATTCTAATTCTTGACTGCAAAGTGAAACGTCTGAATTTAAGCATCGTAAACATCCTTTTTCAGTCTGAACAAGCCCATGGTATAACATGATTTGGGATTCTTTTTGAGCAATACGGCTGGGACCTTCAACGACAACTACAGTGGCATCGAAACATGAATGCAGGAGTGAGTAGTATGCTTTGCTAGTGCCGGCACGCCTTTTTTCGTACCGATCAGAAGATAAGAACATCATGTTCTAGACAAATGTGGCAGAGTTTAATGCTTTTGAAAACCTTGACTCAAATTTTGTCAAGTCATAGGAAAGTGTCCTTGATGTCAAACTCCATGACTTAGGTTCTTGTATTACGCAGTTACAAACAAGCTCACAGGACAACTATTCTCACAGGATTCCAAACATTATTTAGAAACTACACAAAGAGAAAACCCTAAACCCCTAAACCCATCCCTAATTTTTTTCTGCTTTTGGCACCTCCCTCTTCCATAAGAACACTAGGGTCTTCTCTACCTGATATAGTCTAGAATCAGAAGTTGATGTCCCCACTCAGCCATGTTGTCCTGGTTTACAACCAAGCATTGGAAGCTGCCAACAGCACTAGGAAGAAATTACTAGTCAGTCCTGATACAATGAAAAAGATCAATTGCGTGTGTATGTCTGGGTGGAGAGCAGGAATTTGATAACCTGGGAGCATACACAATGTATCTCTCTACTGCCCAAAATTCTTCAAACAAAAACCACCAGAACTTCACAAATGACTCGAGTGCTAAGAAAACTAATAAGACTTGAAATAAGCAGGTTAGGAAGATTTAAGCAAGCTACCTGCTTTAGCCAGGAACCAATTACTGCCATCATGGTGCAGATCCCATGCAAAGTAATCGTCAACCAATCTTGCATCATGCCCACCTCAAAGAGGTTGATCTAACACAAATCCAGGAGAACCTGACACTCCAAACTCTCACAACCCTTTAGTTCATTATGACTTATTGTGTGGAAGGGTTGACACGAATAGAATGGTAATGAAATAGCATTCGGTTGAGAGCTGGTCACGTATGCCTTTACACCACACTTGAAGGGCCGTGACCACACAAAATTCAATTCCCATGGTCCGGCCCTCACAATGTCATGGTCACAGCCCTGAATATGACAAACCTAATAGGTTCCCTCAAATCATTTTGAGCTTTGAATAATCTACTGGAAGAGGTGGCGCCATGAAAACCCTAATATTTGGGAAACCATTCTTCTCAAAGCCAGTGCAGGAAATTTTTCCCAACTACTGTAGTGAACAGCAATATACAGGATTCTCAAAATGGCAACTATGTAGGAATGAAATTGGTCATGCAAACTTCAAAACCCAAAGCATAGATCCAATTAAGGCGAAAGTGTGAGTAGAAGCTTCATTTCTCTAGAGGTTTTTGATTCTGCAACAATGGCCGCATACTACTTCTCGAAGAAAGTTGCTTGATTGTTCATCTCCTGACTTGCAGGAAACTCCCAGTCAAGGTCCAGGCCACTGAAATCATACTGCTTCGCAAGTGCAATACTTTGTGGTTGGCCAACATGCTCACCATCTCAGCAAACACTGTTGCATTTGAACTGCCTCCACCAATAGACACAAGTGTCTATTTGGATTGAATTTCAAGGCAGTGGCTAAGAATGTCTTGTATTGTCCATGAGTCGTTGCTAGGGGCATACAAAGAGTTGACACCTGCAAACGCATACAGCACATGCGTCGGGAAGCTCACATTAAAATCTACATCTGGTATACATATATATATATATATATATATATAGATTTACATGTATCTATCTATCTATATATCTATATCTATATATATCCAACTCTGATACAGAAATATTTACTTGAATATTTACATCAGATTACATAGTACCAATGCATAGCTTTGTTTCTAAGCACTGGTACATTTCTATCCCTTCAACCTCAAGCCTGAGAGGCCAGCCTGGTCATGTTGCTGACTCAAAAACTCACGAGGTCTTGTTCCCTTGTATACATGTCTTGAAAGCAGATTCCATGACAAGCGTGCTAACATTCACCAGATTGGAATTGGAATGCATCAAAATCAGCTTGAGGACAGTAAAGGCTCCTGTTTTGGCACTTTTCTGACATCCTAAAACTTGAATTTTCTCGCCAGATTTACTAAGAGTAATGAAAAATCCATGGCCTCATATTGTGGACCCCTTACCAATATGACCTGTGGTACCTTCTAATAGAGACCGCTTTCCACTTTGTAACTCAAATTGATACATTCAACTCACCTCTTCACACCCTGTAATCGCATTGACACTTTGCAAAAACTGAAACTATCAATGTTGACACTTAAATGAGAAAGCTCATCAAATCCAAGGTACCCAAAACTAGGAGGTGCTTCAAGTTCAGCCATCACATTGTGATCTCCGTAATATTCAGAAAGAAAAAAAATTGCTTGTAATCCAGCCCTCAACACTCTTCTGACAAGATCACAATCATTGTTTACAAGAGATTGTCCGCCAATTACATTTTAGACTCTACCCAGAAAACCATACAAGGAACATAGAATGAAATTTAAAAGAGGAATATTTTCACATTTGTCGTCATCATTTCAGTGAACACCTTCCTACCATACTTACAAGACCTATCAGAATGATTCAATTGAGCTCCCAGGGTGGTATAAGGCATTCCAACCAACCTCAGATTTGGAACACAACTGCAATTTCCACATTACTACAATATAGCAAGTATGCCTTTTGCCTCTTGCCAACACAACTTTAAGAAAATACGAAAGGCCTCAAGCCAACCTCTTCTGCCAAAATGGCCTCAAAAGAGAGTAAAGTCCTACACTGTCAATGTTTACAATACAGAAGTGGTCTTTAAGCAGCAGCTGCAATGCTGTCCTGTGATGCATCAACCTTCTTCTCTCTCTTGGACTGATAATCCTTAACAGCAGCTTTAATAGCATCTTCAGCAAGCATGCTGCAGTGCAGCTTCACTGGAGGCAATGAAAGGTGCTTTGCAATGTCACTGCAAACACAAATCATTAGTAAAAATATCTCGTAACAGAAAAACAGGCACTGAAAAGCATGAAAACAGCCTAGAATTGCAGAAGTCCAATGAATACTCCCAAGGACTGAGGTATAAATCAGTAGTAGCCTTACCTGTTCTTTATTGTCACAGCTTCATTCATGGATTTTCCTTTTATCCATTCAGATGCTGTCAACAACACAGGTTCCACACAAAACCATCAAACTAGTGAACTCAGCCGGTGTTGACTCTGAATATCTCCAAAATTTCCATTTGATGATGACCTCACATCCACCCACGTAATATACTTGATGTAATGTAAAATACACAACCTTGTAGACGACTCTTACACATATACCTAATAAAGAAATGACAAGCTAAGAAAAGAGCAATTACCGATCCAGAGACTCAAGAGTTACATGCCCAAATAAAACTCAAGAGATGAAGTATTGGGAAAAAACAACAGAGATCAAAGCACCACAAACATGCAGGATGACTCAAATCTTGGCAATTCATTTGATTAGAGGCCATCCAGAACAATCTACATGGAAAGAGCCACCTTCCACGAAATCACCACTGACTTCAGCAGTTCTCAACACAGGATTATGTTCTCCAACTTATTTGGAGGTGATGGGAAGACTCAAGCAAATTATTGTCTAACATGCGTACGGGAACCCGCAAAATCACAAGGAAGCATGAATATCGATTCTGCAATGCCACAATGCCATATTAATGTATTAGGAGAGGTGCGCCTTTGCGGACATGTATTCCCATAAATTTGACTTTAACATGAGTGATAGCACGCACCAACTGATGATGAGGCTATAGCAGAACCACAACCGAAGGTCTTGAAGCAGGCATCCACAATATCCCCAGTAGCTTCATCCACTTTAATCTGTAGCTTCATTACATCACCACAAGCAGGTGCTCCAACTAAGCCAGTTCCAACGTTCGGGTCGTTCTTGTCAAATGACCCCACATTGCGAGGGTGGTTGTAGTGCTCCACAACCTGGCCACAATTCTCGAGGTCAACCAGACTTCCAAAAACTGTATTTCATGCTTAGCAAGAATCATAGACGTATTCAAAAGCATGTTCCTCACTTAAGACTCTGATGAGTCAAAACTTGAAATACATTCCCTCTCATCCAGAAGAGGCTGGCAAGATACCAATGCAAGATAGAGAAATAAAGAAAGCTTCTGCAACTGTAACCATCTCTTCTAGGAAGTCATCCAAAACAAAGACAAACTCCAAACATAAAAAGAAACCATGATTACTTGTTTGTTGACGAAATGCACTCTCTAACTACTTTTGCATAAGACATAGAAATGCGTATCCTGTCTATGAAAGCTACATGCCTTTTCATGGTACAATCTGCTTGCAACAACGGATGCTCCCTGTGAAGATTGTAGGGCACCCCCGGTCACTTTCCTAGCCACATGCCTCAACATATTGATTAACTTGAACCTGGAACATACAACAAGAAACACGCACACTCTTCAGATTCACAATAAAGGAAAGAAGCAATTCAATAGACAAAAAACAGAGCAAACCCTAGCACGCTCATCAGGACCCAAGTCGAAAATACCTCTACTCTGGCAAGGGAGATGACGGCCGAAGACAAGCGCAATGATTCTGAGCCAAATTGGAGCCAAATTGAAGCCTAAGATGCCGATCACAACGGAAGATACAATCTGCTTGCAATAACGAATGCTCTCTGTGAAGAACCTAGCCACTAAGTTCAGGCTCATTCAGCCTGGCGTCTCGCTGCCCGCCTGCCCGGTGAACGAAAAGTTTCCACGTACCCCCCCCCCCCAGCCTGCCCGGGAATGAAACTTTCCGACCGTCCGCACAACGTCGTCAAAATCAATAAAGTCTTGTATGTATGTGTTAGCTTTATGCCCATGCTCATATTAGGGCTAGTCGATGCTCCTTGGCAACATGAGGAGTCCCTTTTGATAGGAAAAGATCATATGTTTTTAGAATTTGCTGCTATCGATGAAGATTTTTGCATCCTACTTATAATAACCTTCTTGGATGTAATTAAATGTAGTTTCACCCGGTCACTTCATTGCATCGAAGACATGAGCTCATGTCAAGATGGAAACTCTCCCACTGTTGCGGGCCAGCCTTGGCCATAGTGTAGGCATGATGTTAGGCTTGTTTTACACACATACCGAGAGTTGTGCCCATGAAATCCTAAGGGCCCTTGAAAATCATTCAAAGGTTGTACTATGGGAAATGGAATTTAGTTCAGCAATTGATGGATCTTCAAGCTTGGTGTATAGTGAAAATGGACCGTGTTCAAGGACCACAAAATATTTTATGACACTCCAAAAGAATAGGTAGTCCCTATATCTATGTAACTTCTTACATTGTCACTTCATAGAGTTTCATCCCCAAAGGGCCAACCCTTTTTGCAAATAATAATACACATTGTTGAGTTTCTATCAAAAGAATGTTGCAATGCTAGAAAGCAAGAAGAGTTTGTGGGAAGGAAAAAAAACTCATTGATATTGATTTAAAGTTCCTTCCTGAAGGTTTTTGTGTTTCCATGGCATAAGGATACAATTTTGTTCTTGAAATAAATAAAAGAAAAAGTTGTTTTTTTTAAAACAAAAGACAAAAAACTTTGCCTTTTGAATTACTTTCTACTCAAAAGTACATATCCCATTTATGAGAAAGTAAAAAAATAAAAAATAAAAAAATTGAAATATGATATTAATTTGCACCCTCGTCCACCCTTCCAAAATTGCTCTAGTGTAAAGTGACCTTGAGATCCATTAGAATCTACAATCTTTTGTGTGTGTACACGCGCATGCACACACACACACACACACATACACACAAAGAGTTGGCATTATATAATAAAATGGTTAAATTATAAATTATAAAAAATTATTGGAAATAATGGTTCTAAGATAACATATAAATACAACATTTTACAAACAACATTTTATGCGAATGCAAGTGCGCAACACTGGAAAAGTTTTGTTCCCCAGGGAGGGCATGGAGGTGGGCAAGTGGCCAACAAGGCGCTAGACTAAATTAGCATCCAACCTAGTGCCAAGGGTCGCCCCAATATTCTTGCCAAAGAAATTGCAAATTAACAAATATATGAAATAAATTAAAATTAAATGATGGTTAGGGTGACATGTATGAGGCAGCTAATGATGGAAATTGTCCTACCTTGGCAGCTTTGATGGACCTCATATTTTATGTGCACATTATTTACCAACCCATAGCAACTGACGTTAGAGGTCCACATTACGTTGTTAGTTACAATGTTTTTATTGGCTCTGTCTATAGGACAGAGACTATGCATCAACTTCTTCGTTTCACGAGCAAATTTCCTAACCACTTTGTGTTCACACTTGGCTAGTGTGCACAAGGTTCCAACATCTCACTAAGGCAAATGGGTCTTCAGCGGTTACTTTTAAAGAATAGAATAAAAATTAATCCACTTCTCCTAGGATATGAAACACACGTTTAGTATGAGATGGGTAGCAAATCCAAATAAGGGTTGTAGCTAGTTTCCTCGTAACTTTTGGAGATCATACTAATATCTACACTATCAAGGTGAAGATTCTTGTGTTCATGAAATGGTCATATGGGTTCCCTCAATTATGTTGATTATCAAGCTTAGAATGGTTAACATATTTTGAGCATGTAGTCCAATTCTCTTTAAGACACATGCCTTTTCGGTATCCATTCCAAGAGCCACACCTAATTCCATGCCACTCAAATACAAGTGTATGATAAAGAGAAATGATTGAATTAGTCATGTCTCCATTATGATTTCGTGGACCATAATGGTAGAGTGTATGGGACATCAAAAGGTTGGGAAATTCCTCGTCCAAGTACTATTTGAGCCTTAGACAGCTCAACTTTGAAGTGCGCATGGGATCCAAGTTAACCCCTAAATGCTCAAGGGTCCATTCACGGTTGGGGTACTACTTTTGGGACAAAGGACTTAAGGACTATGTCGCATTGGATCTCGGCGTTTATCATGATTTACTATTAATTGATCAATAAATTTTAAAAAGATAAATATGTAGTTCATAGGCTTTATCAAGAAATATATTATTTCTTATTAAATAATCACCAATAATGGATAAATTCCCTATGAAATGAGTAGATAAGTCATAAAACTTGTAAAGAGGTCATATGACTTGTTTGGGCCACATCAATGCCAATTTTTATTATTCAAGTGTACATAAGAGGTCAATTTTTTCATGTTTTGCATCCTAGTACCTTGGTGTAAGTGTCATGTGTCCATACATTTTTTTTTTAATGGCCAACTCTAATACTAAATGTTCCTTTTTCATGTAGCCATGATTTTGTGTATTGTTGGCCATGTTTGGTGCCACATGTAAAGTTATACAATTGGTATGCAATACATTTTTGGTTCTATTGGTACACACATGAATGATGATTGTAAGGAAAAAAATTGGGATTGTTTCGATTAATTTTTGTTGTCCTTTTCATTCCTTGAACCTAAGGTGAACAATTTTGACAACACCCGTGAATGTCCTTTAAGGAATCAAAATGATATCTTAGATAACCGTATTCCTTGTAAATTAACTTTGTCGGTGTACTCAATATGGAGTATGAAATGTAGGTATGATCCAAAATATGCTTCACAATACAAATCTAAGCACACCAAGTATGTGAAGTTATCTAAAATGGTCCTTTTACCGTTAGACACCCAAAAGTAGTACCCCAACGGTGAATGAAGCCTTCATGTTTCATTATCGGACATTTCCAACACCAATGTTGAAAATTTATGTTATGTAGACAAATAGACTTTTTCTTTTTCTTTTTGTTTTCCTTTCTCTTAAATCCAAATGTATACATGTGAACTAGACTACCATGTATTCTTTCTATGAAAATTTAAAGTCAATCGGACAATATTTCCTAGGTCAGATTAATATATGGATAGGGCCTTCATCTAGGGGGCAACTATAGAAAATTATGAATTTTTTTTTTTACATAACCGTTCTTGTCATGCTACAAATTTTAGAAAGTTGGCAACTTTGCCATAATATGCTATGTGAATGAAAAATGAGCTACTTCGAAAAGTTTGGGTGTGTTGAGCAAATTTAGATGAATTCCATTACCCTCAAAGTTGGAGGGGCCACATGAAGTTATTTTGAGAGATTTCCCCTTTTTCATGAAGCAAGCAACATTTGCACAAATTTTACATGTATCCATATAGTCAAGTTATGCACAAACATCACATTGTCCTAGTGGAAAAAGAAAGAGAAAAAGAAAAGAAAAACCACCCAATTTGGAGATCATATGTGAATTACATTGGCTTCTAAATTTGGGTCTTACATTTGGGCAACACTTGGAACCACCTCCCAAAACAAACAGTGCCAACCTAACAAATAACTCTATTTGCTTGGAGTTTGAGGTTTTTATATGCTATTTTGGCCCACGTGGTAGTGAACACCACCCTACACCAATACATTTCTTCCATACCTCATTAGAATATTAGGTGGTGACTCATTTCAGGTTGCATAAGCATATAAGGGTTAAGGCCTTGGGTTTAAGCCACCCTCCTAGACTTGCATTCTTGAACATGCTACATTGGAAAGATTAGTACTAATTTAGAATCAATGTTTGTGTTAGGCTCACACACCTTGTTTGAGACATATCATGGTGGAGGTGATTGTCATTTTCTATGTAATGCTAAATCAATGTTGAAAACCTAGTAATTCTTGTCATCTTAGGTGTGTGGGCCTTATAGGGGCCACTCTTATTTGCACACCTATATTTGAGTGGTATATGAATTTTTTTTTTGTATATTATATTGGACAATAGGTATCTATAGTCGAAGAATGAAATCGCAACCCTAGCAACAACCCCCCAACTTTAAGTGTAACTCAAAAGGGGAAGCCTGGGATATGGCAAGATTTGCATATAAGAATGGAGACCAAATGGGCATGTGCTACAATGAGGTTGGACTATGCACTCATATTATATTCCTCATTATGGGGTTCAACATCTAACTCAATTGGACGGCAATATGTGATCACACAACAAGAAAAGAAAAGAAAAGAAAAGAAAAGAAAAGAAAAGAAAAGAAAATTTTGATGTTGACTTCTTATAACTTACACATCTCAACTCCAATTCCAAAACTCTAAATAACAACCTTTTTGTGATTTGTGATTGCTAACTGGACGAGACAATTCCCAAACCAATCCAATGGTCCATATTACTTGTGGAGCTTGAAGTGCCCACAATAGGGCCACACTCCTTAGAGGCAGGAACAATTTGCAGCATAGTGTTCACATGTGGCATCTCTAGTTGGTATTTTACTCCAAGTATGTATGAATAGTTTTATTACTCAAACCTAACAAGCTGAGTCATGAGTCTGTGGAGGCCCATGTTGACATTTGTTCTTTTAGAGTAGAGGTGCCCATAACTGATCACTTAGGATATTATACACTAAATTTGGAGAAGTATAAAGCGGTGTAATTTTTTCCCAAGTAGGAAAGTAGAAGAAATTAAGAGGACTACAAAATTTTCGGTAATTTTATTCCTCAAGTTGAAATTACTGTGATTTTTTGAAGCCAAAAGTTGGCCCAAACATATTGTCAATGTCTACAGTATGTCATAACCCTTTATTTATCCTCACTTTAGCACTCAAAACTAGGACATGTGTCATGGCACTATTGGTGGTGACCCGATCAACATTCCAGTACCCTATAGATTGCCGATGGGGATTAGAATAAACACCTCTACTATACTCACTTTTGGAACTTCTCATTACACGGGCCATGGTACCCACCACTATAGTAGAGGTTGTTATTCCCGACCATGACCCCATCAACAATCTATAGGAAATCATAAATTCGATCAAGTTGGGACTCAATTTCGCTTAGGTCATAATTTATAGTGCCACGACATATGTCATGGCTTTGAGTGCTAAAGTATGGAGGAACGAGTCATTTAATTAAGCGGTTATGGTAGAGTATAGACATTGGTAATATGTTTGGGCCAACTTTTGGCTTCAAAAAAGTAGAGTCTTTTTTATTTAAAGAATAAAATTACTGAGAATATTGCAATTATGGTGATCTCTATCTTCCTTCATGGGAAAAATTGCACTGCCTTATACTTCTCAAGACTTGGCACATAATCTCTTCAGTGATCAGTTACGGACGCCTCTACTCTATTACAATGTTAAGGTGAAGGGGGTCTAGTTAAAAACTAACCCATATTGAGTTGTGTTTAAAGTAGAGGCGCTTATTCCCAATCAAGACCTCGTCGCCAATCTACAGGGTAGCATAATGTTGATAAGGTTGGGACTTAATTTTGATAAGGCTAGGACTCAATTTCAATCAAGCCATAACCAGTCTTGCCATGACACGTGTCATGGTTTTGAGTGCTAAAGTGAGGAGGAATGAGCAATTATGGCAAACTCTAGACATTGGTAATTTGTTCGGGCCAACTTTTGGCCTAAAAAAAACCACAATAGTTTCAATTTAAGAATTTTTTTTGGTAGTCCTCCTGATTTCTATCTTTCTACATGGGAAAAATTTGCACCGCCATATACTTTTCCAAATCTAGCGTAAAATCTCTTAACTAATAGTTACGGGCACCTCTACTCTAACTAATATGAAGGGGGTCTTTCTATACTAATTTGGTGCATTTAATGTTAACTCCAAATTGAATAATCCAAAAAAATGAAAACTACATGCCAAGGTAGCATGGTGTGCCTAATTCAATTGTTGGTATCAATTGGACACTTATATTTGAGTGGTATGTGGTTAGGTGTGGCTCCAAGAATGGACACATAAAAATATATGTGTTTAGAAGAGATTGGACTACGTGCTCAACATTTGATAATCATTATGGGCTCAATAGTCAATATAACTGAGGGAGGAAGGGTCTTATATGCCAACTACAAAACACGATGATCTTCACTTTTATAATGAATAGGATATTCATATGAGCTCTGAAACTTGGCTTCAACCTTGACTTGAATTTGGTAACCATCTTGTACTAAGGAAGGTAGATCCATTTGCAATAACTTCGACAATTTTGCGTAAGTGTGGTACATGTGTAATACCAGAGTAATATTTTAGAGGGATGGAAATCAATATCTTGGTGTTTAACCCCCCCCCCAAAAAAAAATCAAAAATTGTTTTGAATTATTAAGATATCAATTTTTTTTCACAAGCAATATTCTCTCCCAACCCATATTCATAGCATAGGTCGACCTATTTTTGATAGTTCATAGACAAAAAAATTGAGCATGGTTAGGGCCACTTCACACACAAGGCTGAAGGCCCTTGACCATGGCAATGTAAGAGCTCTCATTGGTCGAAAAGGCGGAGACCGTCCAAGTTCACTTCACACTAGGAGGTGAAGGCCTAAAGGCCCAAAGAAAAGTTCGTGGATGAAAAGTCTACATGGAGTCCTACATGGCTAGTTGTGGATAAGGGTGCATGGTCTACCTGAATTTGCGTCAGACCCACCTCCAAGAGGTGGGCTTGACGCAAATTCTGGGAGACCATGACTTTTTTAATATTTTTTCCAGCAGGACAAATTTCAGGACAGACTGCATGGCAGATTCCAGGACATACAAACACCACCAAGTAGTTATCTTAAATTAATAAACTTGGAGACATATTATATTAAACCAAATCCTCCCCTCTTTTTCCGCCAACAAAATATGCAATGGTCCCGCAACATGGTTCATTCTGACTTCACACTATGCTTGAGGGCCAAAGACTACATAAAATGGCTTTCCCAACACCCATGGTACGGCCTTTGGATGAGAGTCAAGGGTCCTCACCATTACAAGGTCACGGCTCTTGGCTCATGTGTGAAGTGGCCCTTAGTACCCTTTTCAAGGAACCCAACTCTAGTGCCCTTTTGACTTACTTTTTCCATCACATCGAACTTTTCAACAACTAAAACTACTCTCTCACCTAGTCATTGTCTATTTCCAACATCCCAAATCACAAATTGACAACTACAAGTATGGCACTTCATAACTTTAGGGGACTCTACGTATTATGATTGAGACAATTATCGAAAATGGCTTTGTCAATCTTGTTCATATCCTAGGGAGAAGTGGGCTAGTCAATTTTTTGTTTTCCATCTTATAACATAGCAAGCTTGTGAAGGGTGTGTGAAATGGTTGTGGATACTTGTGTGGTGTTGGTGATGGCCTCAATGTACAGGCCCACCTCCACCCTCCCCCATCACCACCCCCAAGCTACACTAAATAGTCCTTAGGCTAGTACTACGAACATACACTTTATTCACTCCGGCCTCCTCCGGAGACCGGAGTTCTTCTTCTTCTTCCTAATACTATGGGCCACATAAATTCTCAACCCATGCTAAATTTCTAGCAAATAATTGGCGTGGCCCACACTAATTGGTTTTCTAGGAAGTGTAAATCAATGTTGGTGGTTATTTTATTTTATTTTGTGCTAAATTTTGCTTGAAACTGGTATTCAATTTGTTGATTGGAAGTTCATGAAGACTTAGAGAAAGACCTGCGAACTTGAACCCACATTCATGCCACCTTGACTGAAAATTTAGTGGCCCATACTAATTTCTCACTCACACTAATAAGACTATTTAGTGTAGTTCGACAAGTGTATGTTCCTTTTTTTTTGGTGGGTTGGTTACTTTTTACCAAACGTTGTGATACTTCCCACCCCCACCACCACTGCATTGTCCATTGTATATAGATCGACCAATAACACTCCCACACTTGTTGTTGTGGGCGACCAACGAAGGAAAGCTACCAACAAGGACTGCTTTTAGCTCTAGCTTGGTCAATGATGAACCACCAGATGCAACTAATGCTGGTAGGAACTGTTCACTGGTGGGCCTATACTAGTAACTATGGGTGGGCTATAAGTTTTCACCTTAGATAATGTTGGTGGGGGCCTAGTGTAAAGAGGCGGGTGTCTAGCCGTGGCGCATTCCATGGACTTGCTTTATACACAAGCTTCTCATATGAGGACAAGCTGGTGATGCGACCTTATGCATGCTACGTTAGAAAAGACACGAGGGAAAAGCGGGTGTTGGAGTGTGATCAAGGGCACAAGGAAAATCAACCCTTGCTACTCTTCCTATTCAAGCATGATGTCTTGATGCTATTTTGGGTGCTTATGGCAAAGTTTGTTGCATTTAACATGCGGGGGTGTGTATTGGGCCTTAACTTATGTGCTCATTTGTCTTGTACCGTGGCCGTATGGTTTGGGGGTTTTAGTTCAACTTTTGGTGAAAGTATTGATCATGTGTATATGAGAAATGATCATGTAATTATAGGCATATTTCCACAACCTTGTAAGGTAGACGAGGCCAATTTGGTGAACTTCCTTAATTGGACACCTCTTTTTGGCTCGTGATCGGCGGTATAGTTGCTTTAATTCGGTGGGTGGGTAGTACATGGTGATTTAGTTGTCGCCTTGATGAAATTTGGGCTAGTCACTTTGGCAATAGTCAAACTACACCCACCATCCTCCATAACGAGGAGTGCTGCTATCTACCGAGTTATGACAAGCTTGATTTTTTGTGCCCGAGGTGGCTAAATTAGGAGGCAACACTTGGATGTGAGGTGCCGACCAACTTGTATTGTGTATATTCTATAATGAACAAACAATTCAACAACATTTTATCTTACATGTGACCACTTCAGAGGCACGACACAACCAATATTGGCTTGAAATTTGGGTTTCATTGGCAAACGACCCATGTAAATCTGCAAAGGATGTTTTTCCCTTACACAACATTGAACGATAAAAGAGTTCTCCCCTGTAACACCACATTGGGAAGTATTGCCAAAACTCCCGAAAAAAATTGTAACACATCCAATGGACTTTTGATATTTTTGATATATATTTTTTTTATCGAGCATGTCCCAAAACCTAATGCTAGTGCGTGTAAAACCATCACCTTTGGGGCCTAACACGTCATCTATGCCGCCACTTGGCCACTTTCCTGGCAACATTGACAAAAACCCACACAATTTACTTTTCCTACAGTCTGCACTTTATTCTTTGCCCTCAGTGGACCAACTGTGACCGTTTCACTCACGCAAGTGGGCTAAAGTGGACATTTCGGAAGCAATGAATGGTGAGAATCGACCCCTTTGTAGTTACAGATGACCTGGTTGAGTTTGAGAAATAACCGGTCAAAGTTCAAGACTTCAGGAAATCTGTAGAATGTACCTCGAATTAGTAAAGAAGACCCGAAATATCGTAACATGTAACCCGTTAAACTTTTTTTTGGGGTGGACTCTTGCTAATCTATGGAGTTTTTTTTGAAAATTTCTCAAGCTATCTAGCTTGTCTGAAATAGCAAAAGTTTCTTAAAGTGACGCTTGAAGGCCTCGGTACCTTATGTTGTTTGCTCTTCGATCCTCGCCGAACCACATACCCATCAACTATATAAGGGTCTGATCAAGAAAAGAAACCACTTTAGACCCGTCATCTACCTTGTTTTACTTACGCTCGTATACGACAATTCCCTCTCTCCATTCCGAGGCGAGGTGTGATGTGGAAAAAATGACGAAGACGACAACGATGACCTGGTTGCCAAGTTTCCTGATCGACCGCATTCACATGGCAAACACCATTCGGAAGTTCCCATGTGTAACTCACGACAACACACCACACCAATTCTTTGTGATTGCGGCCCACAGAACCAAGAATGAAGTGAGGTATGCATGTGTGACGCAGTTCGGGAGCTTTGATACACATTTTTTGTTTTTGTTTTTAGTTTGCAAACTGGTAAGTAGTCTGGAGTAGGTGAGGTGAGTAGTGTTGAAATTTGGTGCATCGGTTTGTTTGGGGTGAGTTGGTGATCGGCTGTGATGGTTGCGGTTGTTGCCCCCATGTTGCCAAAGTTATCTTACAGCAGCTCTAATTCAATTTAAATTCTAATGTATATTGGTGCAGAGCAGAGCCTTGAGCACAAGATTCTGAGGGTGTTGTAATTGAAGGTTGGACTGAGATTAGTGTTGTGGAGGATGAAGTATGCGTTGCAGTCTGTACCGATGCAGTCGTGTTGCCAATCGCTCCGGGCGGCGGAGCTGAGCTGCCTTGCGGATACGAAGCAGATCAGCAACAATTTCACTCTCCGGAGGTAATGAGCTGACGAGATTGGTTTTTCTGAAAAGAAATTGTTTGGTCGATCAAGCAACATAGGTTTGTCATGGTGAGCTTATAGTGTACCTTTGGCTGCTTGATTAGTGGAAGGTAAGGTTATGTCACCACATTTTCTGTAATTTGAGAAATGGGCAAAATATGCTCCTAACCTAATTCACAGGAACCCAAACCGCCGTTCAAGGTTGCTTAGAGTAGTATTTGCAAAAGTGAGGGGATCTCCTTAATAAGATAGTCGCACAGAATTTTGGAGTGGGTGATTTGCGTTGTAGGCTCATGATGAGCTTACACCGACCCTTTTTGGCTCCTTGATCAGTGGAAGGTAATGTCACCTCATTTTGAATAATTGAAGAAATGGGAAAAAATGAAGCTCCTGGGATCTGTGACTAACCTAGTTCACAGGAACTCAAAGTGCCATTTAAGGTTGTTTAAAGTAGTGGTTGTAAAAGTGGGATTCTCTTGGATAACATAGGCGTACAGAATTTTGGAATGGATTCATTCGGGTAACTAGGAACATACTTTCCCATACAGGGGCATTGAAATGAGGAACCATTGATTTGTGTGGAGCTGCTCAGGTACATGAATTCAGGCTTTTCCAAAAGATATGTAGCATCTTTTTAAGGGACCTCAAGCATCTAAATTACAATACAATACAATACAACTAGACCACCTATAAGATTTGAGGTACCACGAAATAAATTCTGTCTGTTGTATAGGTTGTAGTGTTGTTTATTTGTTTATTCAATCTTAAAAAAATTGTATTCGGCAAGGTTTGTGAGTTTAGTGCAGTTCATCATTATACATGGCTTTTCTTGTAAGGATTTGTAACTTTGTTATCAAGAATTGTAACTGAACCTCTTTTGTATGACATAGCGAATGAATAAGTCAACCACTGGAGTGGTTGCCAACACTTTCACCAAATTGGGCACTTATGCATTGTATCTAAATGTTTTCGAATCGCCTCTTCACCTCATGTATAATAAATAATACTTTGATGTGAGGAGTGCAATTAGTGGAGGATGAAGATGAATGATCATCCACTTTGATAGATTGTGTTTGAGCTAGTTAGGGATCCAGATAGAAAGGTTGGATAGCCTATCTGATATCAGTACTGATTTTTATTTTTTTCCATACTTCCAGGAGGAGGAGGGGAGCGGGGTTACGAAAATTGGTGCAAGCTTCATTGAACAGGAAACCGGCATCGTCTCACTTGTTTGGTGCCACTGTGCTTACGTGGGCCCTAACAAACTCGGAAGCAGGAAAGAGCTGGATGTGTTCCAACTCCACAATTCCACATAAAAATTTGGAGACTGCAGGCTCATCATCGGACTCTGCTGATGAAATCAAGGTAAAGTTGGCCTTCTAATTTCAAAGGGATTTGCAGCAAGGTCATGGCTGTTAAAAAGCAGATATCATTGAATCCACACAACCCCAAGGAGCGGAAGCACCCTAAGAATGATTAACCCAAGAGAGTCTCCGGACCTTCGTTTTCAGGTCCTGGTGGCTTTGTATGGTTCTTGGCAATGGAATAAACTTGTTTCATATTATTAAAAAGAAAAAAGAAAAAAGTAGAGATCATTAATGAACCAACCCACAAACACTACCGTAAGGTGCTTCCTGGTTCATCTTTAATGATGGCAAACTTTAATAGAGTCATCCTTTAACTTACAGTAATCTCCCACTTAAGTACGCACCTGTTTAAGTACGCATCCCGGTCAAGTTCGCAATGTTTTTGACAAAAATCAGGGTTCATACTTTATTGTTTTGAGCATGTCATGCAGAGTCATTTGTCGCGAATGCATGAATTTTTTATGCTTAACATTTAATGTCAAATTGTTAACATTTCGTTGAAACATCTCAAATGATCATTGTAGTTCATCATACATATGTCCAGCTTGTGTTTGAACATTGGAGCAAAGCAATTGGTCGTCAATATCAAGGACAATGTTGTGTAGAGCTTCACAACCTTTATTGTTGATCTTCCAACTCGGTAAATCGGCCAACAAAGGCGCGAGATGTTCTCGATTTAGCATCATCAGACATTAGCGTCCTTCGTTGCAATATGTTCTCCCGATTGTCCTTGACTTTCCAGATGGCGCCTTCATTGACTTCAATCTCCTACCCCAACGCTTGCTTGTTCGGTGCGTTCGGCTTGCTCAACTTTGCAATGATTTCACATCGTTGGGCTTTGGTCTAGCGGGTTGCTTTAGGTTTCATCCATTTCCTGTTGCGATTCATCGAATTAGAGGGTCTAGAAAGCGATATGAGTAAAGTACTCACTTACCAACTAAATGCGCACCAACGGCTCCGGTTCAAAGTGCATACTTAAGTGGGAGATTATTGTAATGGGAGTTTCCGTCAGGATTGAGTCCCCTACAATTTTCCATTGGTTGTTTTGCATACAAAATCAATTACTTCTTTTCATTTATGGTGCATCCTCAAAGGTAGTATTAGATCTTGAATGAAGAGCAACCTATTTTAGTTCATTGAGGACCAAACTCATTCCCTCTTGGAATGCCAAAAGTGGTTTAACTGTCAACAAAGTGATAGAGAATGTTCTTCGTTCAAACCTCCACACTACCTCCAAGCATGCCCAATAAATGTACTGAACTTGAAAGGTCTTCTATGCAAAACAACCAACTCCTGACCAAAAGTCATGTTGAGTTTAGGTAACTTTAACATCCATTCTAACATCCACATGGGGTTGGGATGGGTCTCATGCAATATGGAACTGCCATGTGTCAAGTGAATGTTTGCTGGGTATTGCTGGTGAGCAGGAGACGGGAGCAGCGGCAGAGGGTGAGGGAGCTGGGACTTCGTTTGACTGGAAGTCCAATTGGTATCCAGTCTTCCCAGAAATTGATGCAGACAAGGCTATACCCCATCCATTTCAGGTCAATAAATACCTCATGGTCAATCTGCAATTTAAGCAGATGTATTTTGATTCAAAAATTGGACATGTCAACAATAAAGTAGTGGTCTTAGGATGCATTGACGACAGACTATGTTGTGTTACTTTGGTTTAATGTAGCAAGTCCATACTGCTTCAAACCAGGACACCAAATGTTGCTCGGCAAAAAATTTCAGTGAAAAATATCCACGTTCACTTCCTACCACCAGTATGTGTCGTCTAGGTAGGGTGCACATTTGTCTGGTAACAAGTTATGATCTCCAAAAAGCTGTCCCAGTACACTATATATCTGATTTAGTGTGGGCCAAACTACTCATCATTAGCCCATGGCAATGGACATAAGACTAATTAATGTGGCCAAAGATTTACCATGAACAAACATTAATGTGGTCCACAATAAATAGGTGGCACATTTATTTTAATGTCAGACTAGGTCAGATATAGTGTAGTTGTTTTTGTTAACTTGTTTGCAAAAATGTTCTGCACATTAAGACTTGCCGTCTCTATATATCAGGCTTTGGTTCTAGGTCATAAATGTAGGTGACTAAGTTGCTCTTACCCTCCAACACATCTCTAATTACGAGGAAACTTTTCTAAGAATGGTTTTCTTCTGACCATGTCTTTATCATGTCTCTCCAATTTTCATTTGGATGTCAAGAAATTCCTGTGCTGGAATTTCTTAGACTCAGATACTCAGCCTGGATAAAAGTACCTGGTTGATCTCAGAGACCTCGCAAATCCTTCCGCAGAAAAGAAGTAAATGAATAAGATATTTGATGATTATTGGCAAGAGATTCTGATGATCCTTTTGAGCAGCAGTTTTTACAAAATTTGTGGTTCTCGTCATCTCTCAATACAATGCTCAAAATTCTGGTGGCATATGCCTACCTGTGCAGATTTTGGGACGTAAAGTGGTGATTTGGTATGACAGAGGAGCAGGAAAATGGCAGACATTTCTTGATATGTGCCCACATCGCTTAGCGCCTTTGTCGGAAGGGAGAATTGATGAACAAGGGTGTATTCAGTGCTGCTACCATGGTTGGTCATTTAAAGGTGACGGGTCGTGTGCACGCATCCCTCAAGCTCTTGGAGAGGGTCCCGAAGCTAAAGCAGCCCGTAAGTTATATTCTCTAAATTGGGTAGGATATTTTTATTGGAACTCTACCAGTCTTAGGGACACTTTCCACTATGGCCAAGGGCCGTGACAATGAAAATATAAGGGCCCTAGAAACTCATCCAAAGGCTGTACCATGGAAAATGGAAATTAAATTTTGTGTGGTCATGGGCCTTCAAGTGTAGTATAAAGGCATATGCAACTGGGCTCTCAACCAATTGTTATTTCATTACCATCCTATTCATTTGAACCCTTCCACAAAATAAGTTTCAGAAAATCAAGGGGTGCCATCCTATTCATTTGAACCCTTACACAAAATAAGTTTCAGAAAATCAAGGGATGATGAGATTTAAAGTGTCATGGTCTCCGAGTTCTGTGTTAGACCTCCCTCTTTGAGGTGGGCTTTGCCACAAAATCCAGCAAACCATGAAACATTAACCATTGCATGCCCTGTAGGATGCCTTGAAGGTTTTTCATCTGTTCAGACTTCCTTGGTCCTCTAGGCACTTAAGTGTAAAGTGAAGTGGGATGGTCTCAGCATTTTCCACTGACGAGAGATTTTAAATTTCAATGACCACGGACCCTCAAGCTCTAGTGTAAAGTGCCGCTGATATTTATGTGAGGTGTCTTGGATGCTCTTGTTTTTTCTAGACTGTTAGAGCGGAATCTTGATGACGAGGTGTTTGTGGACAGGAAACAATATGGCACGGTGTGTATCGTTTCCAACTGTCGTCAAGCAAGGACTTCTCTTTGTATGGCCTGATGAAAATGGGCATGAATTAGCTGAGAAAACGTCACCACCTATCACTCCAGGTAATGCACTCATCATTGGCTTTGTAAGTCACAGACTAGATAATGCATGTGGCCCTATTGTGAGCACTTCCAACTCCACAGACCTTCTTGATCGTTGGATTGTCTCAGGAATCAACTCATGCCATTAGCAATAGTGATTCACAAAGATTGTCATTTTGAGTTTCAAGATCAGAGTAAACATGTAAAGGTTGTAAGAGTCCATAGGCCCGCCTGATTGAGTTCACAATTGAACCTAGTTTTATGTCTATAATTTGAACAGAGTCCAATCTTATTGTAACACGTGTCTTGTTAGTTTCTGTCCTCACTACAGATATTGCTATATATTACTCAAATATAGGTGTTCAATGAAGAAGAGCGACCACATAAGGCCCACATACCTTAGTAGAGTTATAACTTGTCCCTCACGCTGTTTGGGGACAACTTTGGAGAAATGAGGTCCATATCGCTCAAACTTAAGTCTCTTGGCTTTATAGAGCAGTTCTTGGTTTAGACACAGTGCAAATTCCAGGATATATAACATGCTTTTTAGAGTGTAGTTCTAAATGTACTAACTACACTCCTTATGGTAAATACTGTGGGCCACACTAGATACGAGGAAATCAACACTCAAAACATTGGAGATAATAGTGTGGGCGCAGCTCTTTGCCAACTCACAGTATATAACATCAGAGGCCTATGTTGTAGATCACAGTATTTCAATTAGATGGAAAATAATGTGCATTTGAGAGATTTCCAACAAAGTGAGATCCACTTCATATGCGTCCTACCTGGACGGTTTTGAATCTAAAGGTAGAATATTTATTTTATTTTTTCTCCAAATATTTATGGGTTTTTGTGAAGGGGGTCCACTATAGGAAGTTGAGGTAAAATATGTAGATGTATGAAGGTAGAATTTATTGCAGATAAATAATGGTTGATGTTGGATGTAGGAATTGGTGCGGAGAGTTTGTGATTGGTAAGCACATACCAGGACTTGGACTATGGCTATGACACATGTAGATGTGGCACCCCTATAAAATTATTTTGTCCAGATATTTCTGAGTCATTGTGAAGGGGGGTTTACTGTTGGAAGTAGAGGTGTGAAGGTAGAATTTAATGCAGACTGATAATGGTTGACGTTGGATGTAGGAATTGATGAGGAGGGTTGGTGCGCGGTATGCACGTACCGGGACTTGGACTATGGCTATGACACAGGCATGGAAAATTTAGTGGACCCAAGCCACATCCCTGTTGCACACCATGGTGTGAATGGTGGGGTTATGGGTAAGCGTGAACATGCGGCACCCATCCAGCTAGAAGTGAAAAAGGTGCATGCTAGGGGTTTTGAAGGTCAGTGGAATAAACCATATGGTGGAGCACCTTCAGTGCATACATTTGAAGCACCATCTCGGTTCACATACAGGTTCTTCTTGAAGACTGAAGGCTCAGTGGGATCCACAACCACATACTGTACCCCAATTGGTGAGAAACTCTTTTCCCTAATATCTTCAAATCTTCAATGTCCATCTGCCTATTTATGGCCTCAAGATGCCGTATGGAGAAGTTTAAGGTTATTATTGTTATTTCAAGTAGAAAATGTCAAAAGTAATCACACTTAAGATTAACTCACTTATCTAATTGCATTCTTTCAATCAGAGCACACTTACATGTCAAAAGAAGTAAATGGAGATTAGGGCTCATAAAAATGACCTAGGCTCACATACATACCACAGATATCTTATCACTGCTGTTACATATATCTATACTTTCACCTCCCCTTTGTAGTAGTTTGTGTAAATTACAGTTTCAATCACATAGACCAAGTAAACTTTGACTTCAATACTTGTTGGGGGCTTGTACACATTATTATGTTGGCCATAAAAGTGTATAATGGTGCCTTTTAAGGGTTAACTCCACCTTCCATGATCCAATAATCCACTTCTTCCAGCAGTATACCTCAAGGCATAACCTCTGACATGTTCATGTTCCACAAGTTAATTATAGAATCCAAGGATTCTGTCAATTCATTTTGATGGTCTTAAATGATTATTCAAGTAGTTCTGTTGATCAGTTTATGGAGCTTTTGTTGACTCGCTAAGCATTTTAGGCGTCCATAGAGTGGAGAAAGTATATAGGAACCCCAGAGGTTTGTGAGGAACAGATTGTTTCTCTGACCATTGCCATCTTTGCAGCCTTTTAGAAGCCCAAAAGCCAATTTTCCTACATTCATTGCCTTATGATATATATTTTGGGAATTATTCCCTAAATGAAACATCTGTATTCATGTACTTGTCTCTCATAGTGAAAGAGCATGGTTTTGGTTTTGGTTTTGTGATTTGCTTTGGTTCTTGGACACTATTTTCCTTTCAGTTTGAGTTGATGAAAGTTTGATTCATCGTAGTGAAGGTAATGCCCCAGAATGAGATTAATTATTTCATAAATCATGTGTTACTCTGAAATCAGTAATGACTGCGTTTCTACTGAATCTATGGTGTTGTGATGGGCAGGTCCTGGAAAGTCACGTATTCTGGTAGTCAACGCCCGGAACTTCATGACCCACCTTTCAAGTGGACCTGCATGGTGGCAATTCTTCCCACGATGGATGGACCACCAAATGATGCTCAATCTCTTTGATGGTGATCTCACTTTATTGCACGATCAGGTGAGCAATTTTAGTTTCTAGGTTTTGCAGTTTCCATCAGATTGGGTCCAGAATTCTATAACACTTAACTGGATTCCTTTGAGATACTTGAGAATGTTATGAAAGACAGAGGTGGCTAATAATATCATCAACTATGGCAAGTACATCAAGAGATTTCAGTTTAAAATATATGAATGATTTTGACACGACAATATCCTCCAGGTTCATGTGTAGGCACTCTTCTAAGCCTTTTTTGGATTCTTAGAGAGACAAGGAAATTGTCAGAAGAATACAATCCAATATCTTTTGTGCAGCAATGGATCAAGAAACTACTCCTTATATAGAGCCCTCTTATTCTTGTAACTAGGTCTTTGAATTTAGGGTTTAGGGTTCTTGGACACCCTAAACCCTAAACCCAGAATGGATGAGTTACAGCAAAACACACTACTCTTATGTACTTATCATTCCTTTTCAATTCTACCTTTGTTCCTTTGATGTTCTCAATGGCAGAAAAATTCACAAACTATGTAGAACTTAACTGATCATTAAACCCCGTTTGATCGTTATGTAACCTCTCCACGACATTCCATGAACTCTAAATTATTTCTCATCTATTTGTAACAATTTATAGTGTCGTTGTTACTATAACCGATTTTGATATGCAGGAAAGGAATCTGAGGGATGCAACTAGTGGGCTTGTGGAGAAGTGGAACAAAGCCTTTTTCATGCCTACAGCCGCAGATCGCTATGTTGGTGCATTCCGGCAATGGCTCACACGGTTTGCAGGCAAAGGTGTTCAATATGCAGCTGGAGTAGGCCCTGATCTTCCTCCAACAATCACGAACCGGGAAGACCTTCTCGATCGTTATCATACTGTACGTTTCAAATTTCAGATTTTGCATGGTAGCACTCAATTAACGAAGGATCAAGTGTTGGCTGCCTAAATGAGTTATAACTTTAGGAGTTCTACTATAGAGTTATCCTTTAATTCAACATGACTTTTCGTTGAGAGTTTGTCACCTATAAGTTTCCATTGGTTGTTTTGCATACAATTTCATTAAATTTCTTTTCACTTGTGGTGCATGCTCAGAGGCAGTGTTTGAATTTGAATGAAGAGCAACCTATTTCAGTTCAGTGAGGAACAAACCCCTTTTAGCACCTCCTTGCATACCAAAATGAGTTTGACCCTCAATGAACTGATATAGACTGATCTTTGCTTAAACCTCTGCACTACCTCTGAACATGCACCGAAAACTTACTGAACAGGGAAGGTGTTGATATATGCAAAACAACGAACTCCTGACCAAAAGTCCCATTGAATTAAAGAATAACTCTATTATGAAGCTATTAGATGCTCTTGAGAGATAATGACCTTTCATTGGTATGTAATCCTAACAATTTTTATCTTTTGTTGTATACAGCACACGAAGCAATGTATGTGTTGTAGCAAGGCTTTGGAGAATTTCAAAACAGCACGGACAATCTTGGGTTTTCTGGCAGCTATCCTCACAGGGGTAGGGGCCATCCTCCCACAAACTACACAACGTTATATTGCAGTCGGAAGTGCTGCTCTTTGTGCCTTGATTGCTTGGCAACTTGGCAGTTGGATCCAAATGTTTTACTACAAGGGGTGGGACCATGCTCGCTTGGCATGATGAGTCTACCCGTCACGTCC
This sequence comes from Polytrichum commune, assembly GCA_950295325.1. Taxonomy (NCBI): domain Eukaryota; kingdom Viridiplantae; phylum Streptophyta; class Polytrichopsida; order Polytrichales; family Polytrichaceae; genus Polytrichum; species Polytrichum commune. Next base: position 66,259,713 of record OX485803.1, on the reverse strand, counting down.
ACGACGAAGTAGGTGGAAAAGGTGACTTTGTTTCAATATGTAACATATGTTTTGATTTGTATATGATAGTACTTAATTTCCGCACTAGCAAATTGGGTAAGTGTTCAAATGACCACCCTCTTCATTCAGTTTGTGTCTAGGTTTTTAAATAGTTCATGTGGATATTGACTTTCTGACATCATGTACATTACAATGTCACCCTTGAATGCAAAAGAGGTTTCATGGAGTGATGATTTCCTACTTGAAAGACCCAAAACTTACAAACTCATAAGTAGATTGACTAACTCCAACCATGATAATGCACAATGACATGCACGATGTGCAATTTGCAAGTTTCTCACAAAATCATTGCAATGAGAGTTATTAATCACCATATTAGGGTTCCAACATTTTTAGCATTGCCATCTTCTAGAATAAGACGTCATGATTAGTCTTCACATGTCCAAATGATGTGTCAAGAGATGTTGAGGCTTTGGGATGGATGTATGCAGACTTCAAGAAGGCTGCTTCTTAAAATCTCAAAACAATCGAGTTCTTTCATCATTGCCGGGGTTTCAATGTGAACATGGTAGCTGTGAAACAGTTAGACATCGCTACCCAATCACAGGATCTCTATCGATTGTCCTTCTTTGAGATTCACAGCAGTAATTCGATGCACCATGTGCAACCACATTCAAGCAGCAAATATAAGTGTTTAACTATTTACCAACATGCACCAAAGTGATTCTTTGCCCACAAACAAACACATAATTACACCCTCAATTAGAAGAATCTCAATTGGACTGAATCAGTAATTTCACAGCCGTTTTGACCTTCACTGATCAAAATCATGACCTGATGCACCTAACCCCGATTCTGAAACTTGAAATGACAACCTACGTGGTTTGAAATTCGAAGTTGCTAACCTGGATCAGACAATTCCTAATCTGATATGAAGAAAAGATTATTCATGGAGGTGGAAATGCCCACAATAGAGCAGTATACCTTACCTGTGAAATTGATGCCCATCACATTCATTAGATATGGGTGAAGTGGTCATTGGATAAGGGTGGAGCGGTCTGTCTGAATGAGGCCAGTATGTACAGATTCTTCATCAAAGACTAACTATGAGCATAGCAATCATGTGCACTTGTTAAAAAAACGGGCATGTCAGCACCCAAACCTTCAAGCAGCTTTGTAGTCAGTGTCTATGTTTGACAAATTTCATTTGACATTCAACTTCAAATCCAAAGTGTCACGTGACGTTCTTAAAAACAAAAATGAATGTCAATTGACATCTACATTTTATTCCAAAATGTCACCTCAATTTTAGCTTACACAATATTTTAGGAAAACTAATATTTTGAATAATCAATATGCAATCTTGATTTGTAATAAAATAAAAAAAACTTATCAATCGGGCGTAAGTATCCTTCGGTCTTGCATGTTTCTCCAAATGTTGAAGATGGTAGCCCAATCCATTGCATAAATTTCAAGCCCACAGATAGAAACCCACATAAGAGCATCAAGGGTCTTCAAGTTCAACCTATTGCGCAATTGGCTTTTGATTGCATTTTGTTTGGAAAATCCTCTTTCACATTGCCTCTCCTTGTTCCCAGTTAGTCTCGCTATCTCTGATCACCGTCTCAACTCCCGGTTACAAAAGAAAATTGAAGCTGAATTTAAGTATGTAAGTGAGTTTAGGAAGTTCTCCTAATGTTATGGGTACTTGATACTTGAGTTGCAGCTTATAGTACTCAAGTTGCCTACTAATACATGTCATTTGAATTTCTAGTGTGTCAATTGACATGTGGTTTTTTTCTTCACAAGTCACAGTATGTGTCAACTTCTAAAATGTGCGTGTCAATTGACGTGCATTTATTTTTTGTGCAAGTTTTTGCGTGTCAAAAGAGAAAAACTTGCAAAAACTTTGTCAAACATATATACTGTTTGTAGTTGCTCTCAAGAATAATCTCAAAAACCATATGGACAAATATCGATCATAAATGTCATCACAACATTATTTAGTCATAAAGAATGCTCACTTTGATATTATTTTAGACAAATGTTGAAGGTATGAATCTTGCAAAATGTTTGCAACAACACTATAATCAATGTGGTTGCTTTTCCTTCTTATATCTATAATCTATGACACCATGTAATTGGCATGTAGAGTGATCTTCTGAAATTGAATTGAGATCCAGTGATTTCCAGACCAAGCTTTGATCTAACCCCATGGACTCCAAAGACCAAAAACAATTATTGTTGCAAGAACTCCTCCCTAGAGTCCCCACTAGAATCTTACTACCCACCCTCACCCAGCGGCTCCAATGGAAAATATATTGTTTCATAAAACACCATTTTTTTGGAAAATTCATTTTTAGACAAGTAGAATATTACTTGAGGAATATTTTATTTTATATTCAATTGTGTTGAAGTCTATATAATAATACAAATTAGATATTCGAAGAAGCCCATGAGGGACAATAAATTATCATAATTAATTGGGATTTCTAGCATACTGAATGTCAATGGAGATGCCTCACTAGCACCATGATCACTACATGTGGTAGATCGCTTACTTTGATCAAGTTATGTTAGCATTTATATTCCAATAAATTATGTTGGTACCATCTCAATTTTCACATTCTACAATCTTGGATACCCAAGCGATTGATCAGCCGATATTTTAGAGATGCTATGTGTAAATCTTTTTGTTTACTACACCCCCCAAATTGAAAACCCTACTATTCATCAATAAAACCATTGAAGACTTTGCATCCCCCTTGATGACTCTCATAAGCATCTAAGTTTGCAATACATGTCATAGAAGCTAATGTAATTATTGTTTTAAAATCTACCATCAAATGATAAGTATGATCACATGTCCGCTTGTCGTTGGGTCCTTTTTGATAGCAACATAAGCCAATCTACATGTTTGATGGGCAATCCATCATGTTAATTGGATTCTTACACTCCACTCAAAGATTATCAAACTTTGATGCATCTTATAAACCCTCCCAAAAAACCAAACCTTGATTGGAGTTGATTTCCTTGCTCTACCTCATTTTTAAAAAATAAAAAAATCCTCGGGCGTGTTTAAAAAACACACACCATAATTACAACCAAGAATATCTATCTATCTATCTATCTATCTATCTATCTATATCATGGTTTTAAACTGTAAGGAGTTTGGATTTTATACATAAATTGCCAACCTTAATATGAGTCAATTGATCTTTAGATGAAACCTAAACTTGGGTGAGTGACTGATTATGTTGAATGTATGCCCTAGCATCATCATGGTTGAAGTGTGACCTCAATTAATGCAAAATAAATGAGAATGGGGTGTGCCGCATAGATAGACGTTTATACATGTCACTCCTCGCTTGGAGAGAGTGGACGACGAAGTTGTGATAGCAATGAGACATCCATCAACTTTCACATGTTATGGGACAAAATCAGTCTAGTCATAGATATGAATTATAGGTTATAAGTGAAATGTCCTATGTTTGGATAGAAAACTGCAAGAGAGTTGTTGGAAGTGCCCTCTACTTGGATGAGTCAATGAACGGGGAGTATTGACTGCTAGTTACAGATGAAACGGTTTAGTTTGAGAAATAATTGGTTGACGTTCAAGACTTCAAGAAAATTACTGATCATTTTAGAGGAACTTATAGAATATACCTCAAATTGATCAAGACAAACCGAAAGATGTCAACATATAATGGTTGGAATTGGAAACAATAGGGTCTCGACACATGTCACTCCTCGCTTGGAGAGAGTGGATGACAAAGTTGTGATAGCAATGAGACATCCATCAACTTTCACATGTTATGGGACAAATGCAGTCTACTCATAGATATAAATTATAAGTTATAAATGAAATGTCCTACATTTGGATAGAAAACTGCAAGAGAGTTGTTGGAAGTGCCCTCTACTTGGATGAGTCAATGAACGGGGAGTATCGACTGCTAGTTACAGATGAAACGGTTGAGTTTGAGAAATAACCAGTTGACATTCAAGACTTCAAGAAAATCACCGATCATTTTAGAGGAACTTATAGAATATATCTCAAATTGATCAAGACAAACCGAAAGATGTCAACATGTAATGGTTGGACTTGGAAACAATAGGGTCTCGACACGTGTCACTCCTCGCTTGGAGAGAGTGGTCGACAAAGTTGTGATAGCAATGAGACATCCATCAACTTTCACATGTTATGGGACAGATGCAGTCTACTCATAGATATAAATTATAAGTTATAAATGAAATGTCCTACGTTTGGATAGAAAACTGCAAGAGAGTTGTTGGAAGTGCCCTCTACTTGGATGAGTCAATGAACGGGGAGTATCGATTGCTAGTTACAGATGAAACGGTTTAGTTTGAGAAATAACCGGTTGACGTTCAAGACTTCAAGAAAATTACCGATCGTTTTAGGGGATCTTATCGAATATATCTCAAATTCATCAACTTAAGACAAACCGAAAGATGTCAACATGGAACGGTTGGACTTGGAAACACTAGGATCTCGACCGGCTATGTCCAAAAGTGTGCCCGGGCATTGGGATGAGTGAGCGGGTTGTTGTTGAATGTTTGCTTGGGCATCATCATGCGAAATAAATGGCCTCAACTAATGCGAAATAAATGAGGATGGGGTGTGCCACATAGATGGGCATTATCTTCACACGTGTCACTCCTCGCTTGGGATATTTGTACTTCCACTTGGCGCCTTCCTTCCTTCCTTTGACCGCCGAAAGAGCCATCCAGGAACTCGGCGGGAACAAGGGCTCCAACTTCCAACAAACAGAACACACCTTAAGTACTCACTTCCTTCAGCTTATTGTTACTTACTCACACCAAATTGTTCACAAACCCTCCATTTCTACATTACACTACATTTTCAGCCTGAAGCCCAATTTGTCCATATCCTTACATTGTTATTGAAGCTCTAGTAGTAGGCGTCTCGCAACAGCATCTTGGGAGACTTCGTAAAGGTAATACTTACTTTACATATGGACTTGCAGGGCAACCAGACATATCAAAAGGCTAAGTTGAAGTTCAAAACAGCTCTGCCAATGCCCCGTGGAATTGCTTCTTTTGTAGGTGGTTTGATTTTGATATAAGTAGGTCCAATTTGATGTTGAGGTTTATAATGGTCTTTTGATAGGAGGACACATTTCATAGATGTCCAACAGCAGGAACGAAGGGTTTAGGAGAAATAATCCTTGCTTCGGATGTGTGGTTATGTGTGTTTGGCGCGTAGAATGGCAATTTGTGAGGTGAGTTACAGAAAATGAGATTGGGTTTTGGGTCTTGTGGAGTAAAAGTTATGCACGCCATGGGTGAGCACAATGTTTTGCTTTCGAGGCATTTTGTTTTGTAGGTTTGGTGCTGCATAACTTAAGCGATCAGAAAATGGGTTGATAGATTTGGTGTGAAGGTTTAGGGTCTTGTGATGTTTGAATGTGGGTTGCGTGAGAATGACGCTATAGGTGGTGAAAGGCCATTTTTCGATGTGGGGTTTTTTTTAGATTGCCTCGTAGGTCGAAGAGTCAGTTGTAGGAAACGGCAGAAGGCATTTGAATGTGAATGTGAGGGCCCTTGGCATTATATAGCCCTGAAGGTGAAGAGTCGATTAGGAGTAGGTTATGTCCCAAAGGGTTTTTGTTGTGATGTACGTGTCAAGAACCTGTAAGTATGTGTCAAGAATCTTGAAATCGTTTAAGAGAGGGGTGAGGTGTGGTTTTTCCCCGTTGGCTTTCTCAGCTCTCGGGGACTCACATTTCTCTGTGAGAGTTTTGTATGTGGTTGATGTGGAAGTTACGATCCTTCTATTTTTTTAAGTAATTTCAGGGGTTCTTTTGTAGTGTATGGTTGCTTTATACTGAAATATCAAGTATTAGAGTTAAGTCGAAGGTTACATTGTAGTCCAAGCTGCGGCGTCTTCAAGGTTAGCTGCAGTTCGGGGAAGCTTTCACTCACTGCAGTTGTTCATGATGATTTGCAGGTGTAAGTTCTACTCTTCAAGTGGCATAAGTGGAAATCAAATCAAAGATTGAGGCGGCATGGGATCTTGCTTGCACCAGCATGACTGTGAGGAGCATGAATGTGCTGGGGATTGGTCCCTGTACAAGAACATCGATTTTTCTGGGGTATTAACTTATGCGCATTTGTGGCACCACGTATTTCCGGCAAATTTGTCGTGATTAGTTTCTTTTTAAACAGAATTTGCATGTTGGTTCAGCTTCAATGGATGTACATGGGTAGTTAGATCTGCGACTTTTGGTTATAATGTGAGTTGGGCTGTGTGGTATCGCAGGTCTCGGCATTGAACGAAGCGGTTGACGGTAGTGCAAAATCTGTTTTGAAAGCCTGGGAGCATCGCCTGGATTTTTCTACTGTGTTGGAGAGCAATGATGATGATCCTGAACTTATCGTTTTCATACCGTAAGAAACTTACGTGTCCTACATAGAATTCTTTGCAGTAGCAATCAATTTTTTTCTATGGTGTAAACCAACTCATATGTATCTAATATAAGTTTAGGCTGATCAACTCATATGTGCAATTCTGGTGCATGCTTTGCAGTTTCACTACTGATGTGAAAATCAAGAGCATCTCCATCATCGGTGGTGCGGATGGAACTAGCCCATCCAAAATGCGTGCGTAAGTATCCATTTTATCCTAGGGTGATGGATTTTCTGTGGTGCATTCAAATGTGGCAGTTTGACCTGCTGTTTGTAAATGGTCAAATTATGAGCATCTGATAGTTGCTATCTCAACTAAGGGGCTCACTTTATGACCTAAATACACAATTTCTGTGATCCCCACCAAGTCTTAAGATGGTCTTTTCATTATTTATGGGTTTGAGAATTGATTTTGTACGTAGTCTTATGTCAAGAAGAATATGAAAATGTATTCATACCTGACATTGATCATGAAAATACTATGCATGCATTTGAAACTGAACATCCAATGACATCAAGGTATGCAATCAATCTGAAAAAGTCTACCGAATGAATGAGGTTAGACAGGGTCACTTTTGACACAATTAGCTTACAATGGAGCTCAAATACATGTTTTGGTACATGGAAAGGCCTGGATTGGGCCTTTTGTATGATTTGTGATCAATTAGATCATCTCATCTGTGAGGCGCTGCAGATGGGGTTTTCAATTACTGGAGACCTGAGGCATCAGGTTTTGAAGCAAGTTTTGAATTGTGCGTCTCAAGGGAGATGATCAATAGCTTCTGTTATATATTCAGGGAAGGTTCCATTCTCTTGACAATTTGCAATGTTATTGCAGTTTCCTGAACAGGGATGACATTGATTTCTCACAAGCAAATGATTTAACACCGATCCAGGAGTGGGAGCTTGCAGAGAACCTTCGAGGGGAGCTGGAGTACCCAACTAAGTAAAATATCAACATTGTCCTTTCTGATAAACTTGTCAAGCTTGTGGCAGGGTGTGGATGCGTTTTAAGTAATGTCTGTAATAGTTAAGATCTAAGATGACAGGATGGATTTCATTATAAAATGATTTTCTTCTTTCTAAATATGCATACAGTAAGGACAATTTAATGATCTTCCAATAAGTGACTAGGAGGTTGAGACGGTCTTGTTTTTAATTTCTTAGTTTTGGATGCAGATATGCCAAGTTTCAAGGAGTGGCCAGTCTTACCCTTCACTTTCCACAGAACTTTGGAACTGGTGCCACACGTCTGCATTTCATTGGTTTGCGGGGAGAAGCCACAAATGTAAGTCATGAACTCTGGTTCCTGGAGATTTAGAAACTCATAAAAGATTTGTATTTTGAACATTATTGTTGCTGCATGCCTTAAATACAAAGAAAACAGCTTGTGATATCCTTTCCATGTTAGCTAATAGGAGCTAATTACAGCAATGCAGCAACATTTCTGCATCTTTTTTTATTATGTAAGTTCACAAGCAGTATTTCACGATTTAGGACTGTTGTATGCAAAATGATCATCTAGCTTCCAATACTTGAAACCATGTTCTTTTCTAAGGATTTACATCTGTAGATACATGTATAAATGATGGATAATTCTGTGTTTGAGGTTGCATGAATTAGAAAAACACTTTTGTAGACTGACAACATGGTCTTAATTTCATATTCTTTGCTTCAGCTCAAGCGAGATGCAGTGGCGAACACAGTCTATGAGGCCATCCCCAATCCTTCAGAGCACAAGTATAATTTCTGGCATTCAACTCATTTCTTGGCCATAGATGAGTGGTCTTTTTCTACAATAGCTCCAAATGTAGGGTTGTGTGATTGTGATGAGTTCTTGCTGTGTATGGCAGGATTGGAGCAGATGCAAGTATGCCACAGGTCCTGTAGATTTGTGATTCAGAATGGTTGTGCACCAGGTAAGTTTCTTAAACACTCTTATTACAAAACTGCAAACGAACACATCTTGCACACTTATAGATGGAAAATATGGGCATAAAAGAAAATTTTCTCTGTGGAAATTGAGCTTTGGAAGGTTTGGAGCAATGTTACCATTGTGTTTGATAGGTGCTGTGCAAGAATCTGCTTTATTCCCAGGTTTGATTAGGTTTGTGGAATTTGGAATCATTCTATGTGGATGCTGAACATCAGCAACTATGTGTAAAGACACCTTGTCATATTTTTAAGGCTAACTGCAAGTATTATGATTGTAAGAGGGTCTAGGTGTTTTGAAACTATCAATCTCTCTTGACCGGAATGTGCTCCTTATGGTCAATAGTAATCAACACAGTGAGTAAATTGTCCTCGTCCAGTGAGTTAATATCATCTTAATACACAAAAGTCACAAACTTGAAGCGTTTAGCCCAATGCTTGGAGTTTGAAATTTTGAGTGTATGTTTGTTTTGTTGCAGCTGAGGTGATAGCATAATCTTTTTCCAGGTTTATGGAAGACGTACCAGCATGCTGGACATTCAAGGCACTTGAAGTGCAGAGCATTACAAAGCAGACACTGTTTTGCTGCAAGACTGTCTGATTGCTCTTGCCATTTTGACAACATTTCACTTAAAATTTTCATGTAAAGTTTGTAAAGGGAAGATGGTAGCATGGTACGTCATGATATATTCTGAATATTTGTGTGGACTATTAACATATGCATATGCAATGGAATGCAACTGTTTGTATAGGTTATCTGGTTTCTGTTTATCACTTGCACTCATCCGTTTGTCCATATTACTCTTTGTTTGTAGAAACATAGGCAGGGACTTTGCAGGGAACTTTGGTGGCTCTGTTTTGAAGTTGAAAAGAAGTTGTCATTATCTTTCAACATATCTCATCTATATATAGAAGGTGTCCAAAGTTTACTATATATCTAATTTTTCCTGTAGATACTCTTATGAAAGGGAATAGAATTTTGGAGTGTTTAATTTGTGGCTCTCCCCTTTAGTGCAAGAGTTGTCTCAATCTCCTTTGATGGTTCTAAGCGAATGAAACAGTGACATAACTCTATCAACCTTGGCAGTAGAATCTCTTATTGAAATTGAGTTCAAGTGTTTGGTGGGAAGAATCATTGCTTCCTGTGAACTTTGTTGTGTAGTGAAATCTTGTGAACGTCAAGTGCGCGTGGGAAGTTCCCTGAGATAATGCTTTGGAGTAAAGTGAGATTTACATACAAATTGTGTTCAGATCTGAACTCAGGCAAATTATGAAGTGTGGCAAACTGGTTAATATCATGTACCCACCAAATCCTAGCTACAACTGAGTCTGCAATCCTAGCCAAGAGACTGCACACTTTTAAGGCATGTGGCTAGTTTCTAGCTAAAACAAGATACAAGTTTGAGCAAGACCTTGAATAATAGCCCAGATAATCTCCTGCACGTCACTAAACCTATCTGCAGTGAATAGAGTTGAGATGACTATATTCCCTTCATCTCAACTAAAGGGAATATAGTCATCTCAAATGGGTTGGTAATTATGCTATACCAAATCCTTGCTCATGCATCTGCTTTTGCTCTTCTGTAACTTCCATTGTTGATGTTGATGATGGTTATTGCCTTCAAACTTGGACCAAATCTTCAGATTAATCCAATAGGGACTCATAACTAGTGTTCAAGGCAATAAATTGAAATGGTGGGTTTCAATTATAAATGAATACCACTTATTTGTAGGCAGGCTACTAACCGTGCACATTTGACTTTGATGTTTTATTTTTTGAGGTGGGTAGCAAAATTTTCCAAATTTGGTATTTGAATTAAATTAATGGCTCACTTAATATTAGTGTTGAAAAGTAAAATGAAATTTTTTATTGAAAAATCATGGCCTTTTCATAGTTCTTTATACAATTGTATTGGGCATTGGAAACTAACTACCTTAACCACTAACCGTGCACTATCAATGTTCATTCAATTTTTGCTACAGGCGTTACAAAAGAAGCTCTCATTCTGGCAAACACGACTGTTGGACGTTGTTGGCTTTTAAGCCTCATTTCTTGTTTTTTCTCAACCTTATTATCTGTTGGGCATTCTTGTTTTTCTTTCTTCTTCAGTTATGCTACCTTCTCCTTTTCAAGCTGTTTCCGGAATTTTTCCATCATTCTTCGCTCCACCTGCATGAGTGATTTTGAGCTTCGTCGGGCTTACAAAGATTCACTCTAGTGTGCTACTCCATTGACCAATTTTATGCAGTAAGATATTGTTGTAAACCATCTACCTCTGTATGTTTCCACTGGCATTTTAACTTCCTTCAAACAAGCAGATTATCCCGATGATATATTCAAAGCAAAGCTCATACACATGCAATATCACAAGATACATTGTCAAAGAACAAAACAACAATAGAGGAGACGAACGGTGAACAGTAGAGTAGTGAATGGTGAAGTGCACGGTAAAGTGCACGGTTAGTGGTTGTGAGCGGTAAGTGGCCTATGTACAATAGTGTTTGAGTAAATCGAGCAAAATAGTGGTTTTGAGTTATGGCCACAATGTTGGTGGGCCTTGGAGCTTTGACATCTTGCACATGTTGTAAGCTAAAAGGCACTCTAAAAATGGGAGAGATTGCAAATTAAGGTAATTCTAGGGGAATTCAATTTAAATCAATGTATTATTTTTTGGGAAAGCAAATGAATGTTCATTGCATTACGAAATGTAATTACAACCAAGACATTGTATCCCAAAGAAGAGTTTTGTTGAAAGGCCCTAGGTGAACCTTAGACTAGGACCTAGAGTAATGACCATAGTAACCAAGTAAGGGTTTAGCTACACCACCTAATTCAGAGAATTACCTAACTCACAAGTTTGTGAAGATTAGCTAACCCAACTTCTAATTAAATAAAATCATGTTCAAATTGGCCACACCACCTAATTAGGATAATTAGCTAAGAATATGAGTCAATGGGAATCAACTCACTAATATGCTAGTTATCCTATTGCATGCCCCCACATCCTAGTTCCAACAAACCAATTGAAGAGATAGAGGAGTTAAGGTTCATCGATTGACATTTTACTCAACTTGCCCTAGTTTAGAAAATGACATTAATTATGATGCATTATAATTTTGTGGCCCACACCATTTATGTTTAATTATACTTTATATGTTATGATAATATTAATTCAAACGTGAACACTGAAAATTTATTATTTTATTTCTTTATCATTAAATAATAAATTTATAATAATAAATTTGAGGATGGTGTAAGAAATAGTGTGGTCCACCTCTTAGTGAAACAGAGTAGAGATGGGAAAAATGAGAGGTGGGCATTGAAGAAAAAAAATTGGACTACTTAGTGGTAGATGTTACTTAGCAATAGGGGTATGGATGAATTCATATTTCTTCACAAAAACAAGGTCCAAAAATTTAGCTAACTCCTAATTTGATAAATTTATTTAAACCTTACTTTTAAATAATTGGTGTGAGCATGAGATTGATTAGCTCTCACATGGATAAGCACTTGATGTGATAGCTAATTCTCTAAACTGAGTAGTGTGCAGGCATAATTAAACTAATTTGAGTGGTTACTCACTCTAACCAAAGCCTTGACTAGGAAGTGCAACTAAACCTTAACCAAAGTTAATTGAGTAATAAGAGTAAAGCAAGTAGACAATAGAACAAAGTCACCAATGGAGAAGAAACAAGAATCCACAGAGTTGTGAGGACACAATTGAGTAGCACCCAAAAACTCACATATAGCCAAGGGCCAAGGTCAAGATATTTTCAAGGCCCTTGACCTCATCCGAAGAGTGTACCATGGAAAATTAAAATTGAATTTTGCAAGGTCATGGACCTGAGTCTAGTGTAGTGTAAAGACATGGGAGAGGGGGGCTTACAATTGGGTGCTATTTTGTTACCATCCTGTTCATATGGACCCTTCTACAAATGAAATGGATTTGATGCACAATCCAATTAGAGAATGAAATCTATCCATTGCAGAGTCCATGGCATGGAGGACTCAACATAGGTTTATTTGACACATTCAAACTTCCTATTTGCCCTCTAGCTTCGGTGTAGAGCATCTTAACATTTCCCACCAATGAAAGATTTTAGATTTCAATGGTCATGGGCCCTCAAGCTCTTGTGTGAAGTTGTCTCCCTGACTCAATCCCTCTTGGTTACTAGCTGTAATAATATCCTTGTAATAGTGAAAATCTTATCCATTGCACACAGTCCATGGCCGGGAGGACTCAAGAATGTTACATTGGTGTCTCGGATATAGTCCATTTGGATATAGGTTTATCTACACATCAAGCTCTCTAGCTCTAGAGTAGGGCTTCTTAGCATCTTCCACGAATAAGAGATTTTAGAGCTCAATGGTTACGGGCCCTCAAGCTCTTGTGGAAAGTTGCTCCCTTGACTCAGTCCTTCCTGGTAACTGGCTGTTAATAATATCCTTGCACATCGCCAATTTCATCATCAAATTGATGATGTATAGGTTTCATCCCCTTGGAGAATCTGTGAATTTGAAGAAAAGGTGTTATAAATGTTAATGCAACTTGGCAGAGGTTGCGTCTCCACGGACTCCTGCCCTGTCACTCGTTCCAGCCCCGGCTCTTTCACTAGAACCATCACATCACATACTAGCTCGACATCCAAATTGTAGGAAGAGATTGTGGTCCCTGTTTACCTGTCATCTTCCTCCAAACAAGTCACTTATTAACCTTCTGGACATTCAAAGGTTAGGAGGAGGACCAGAATCTGTTGGGAATCTGGGATTCTGGTTCTACCAACACCCTGAATTCAGCTCCTCAGCAGGTGAGTAGGTAGATAGGATAGAAATTTGTGATGTGATGATTCAATGTGCTTCTGCAGGTTCTATTATGTCGATTAGAGAGATGCATGAGGTTTATGCAAGAATCTGAGACAGTGGAATTTTTTTGAACTTTGAGGAAGAGGAGCATATGGTTGCCAGATTCATAGGATGAGTGAGGTCTTATGTGTGTGCGTGTGTGTTTTCTTGGTTGGATATAGGGTAAGAGGATATGTATGAGCTCTTGTGGGTTTTTCAGATTTCTGAGATTCTGGTGTGATTTTAGGCGCCAAATTTCTTGCGGGTCAAAGCAAATAGTTGGGGTTAGCCAGACTCCGAGATCCATTGCATGAGTGAGGGCTTGTGTGTAAATGTGTTTGTTTTGGTTGGACGTAGGGAAGAGGAGATGTGTGACCTCTTGTGGGTTTTCGACATTCTGAGCTACCCTTGTGATTTTAGGCGTCAAAAATGGTTGTGGGTGGAAGCAATTTAGTTGGGGGTTACCTAGAAATTCATAGCAAGAGTGAAGGCTTATGTGTTTTTTGTTCGTTGACGTAGGTAACAGGATATACACATATGAGCTCTTGTGGGTATTTCAGATTTCTGAGAGTCTGGTGTGATTTTAGGCGCCAAATTTATTGTGGGTCAAAGCAATTAGTTGTGGTCAGCTAGATGCTGATATTCATAGCATCGGTGGGCTTGGTGTAAATGTTTTTGTTTTGGTTGGACGTAGGGTGAGAGGAGATGTGTGAGTTCTTGTGGGTTTTCCAAATTCAGAGCTACCTGTGTGATTTTAGGCGCCAAAATGTTGGGGTTACCTAGATTCTGAAATTTATAGCATGAGTGAGAGCTTGTGTGTTTTCTGTTTGTAGACGTAGGCTAACAGGATATACACATATGAGCTCTTGTGGGTTTTCTAGATTCAGAGCTACCAGTGTAAATTTAGGCGCCACAATGGCTTACTGAGGGGTTAAGCTAGAATCTGAGCTGATGGCATAGCAAATTTGTGATGTGGTTCAATGTGCGTCTCCAGGTTCTTAAAAGTTGATTAGAGTTTATAGAGCCTGGTGGTTAATGCAAGAATCTTGACAGTGGAAAGTGCACTTTGCGGAAGAGCGTCTGGTTGCCAAATTCATGGTATGAGTGAGGGCTTGTGTTTTTTGTTTGTAAGGCGTAGGGTAACTGAAGATGCATGTACTCTTGTGCGTTTTCCGAATTCCAGAGCTACTAGGATTTTAAGGCACCACAACGCTTGTGGGTCGAAGCAATTAGTTAGGGGTTAAGCTAGAATCTGAGCTGATGGAATAGCGAATTTGTGATGTGGTTCAATTTGAGTTTTGTTAATCGGACGCGGAGTAATAGGATGTGAATGTTGACCTCTACTGGGTTTTCCAATTTCTGACTTACAGGTAGGATTTTAGGCGCCATACCAGTTGTGGGTGGAAGCAATTAGTTCGGGGTTAAGGGTTGAGCTACATTCTGAGCTGATGGAACAGTGAATTTGCGATGTGAATCAATATGCGTGTTTTCTTTTTCTATTCTGTTGGATAACAGGATTTGTACGATGAGCTCTTCAAGTCTTTCAGATTCCGAGCCACCGGTGTCATTATAGGCGACAAAACGCGTGTAGGTCGAAGCACAATCAGTTGGGGTTAAGTCACATTCTGAGCTGATGATGGATTAGCGTATCTGTGATGTGTATCAATGTGAGTTTTGTTTATTGGATAAGAAGATATGGTGTGTGTGCCCTTGCAGGTTTTCAAGATTCCGAGCTACCACTGTGATCATGCGCCAAAACTCTTGTGGATCGAAGCAGAATTAGTCTGGGTTAAGCCAGATTTCATCGCTGATGGAATAGCGAAATAATCTCGGAAGACTAAGTGAGGAGGCAAAAGGAGAGAGGAGTAGAGACTTCGAGTGTCGAAAAATATGATTCGCAGGAAAGGGAGCAAGCAAGTTGCAGAGGATGATGCCCTCCCGGCGTCGTCCGAAGAGGGAGGGGAGATCATGGGTCGACGCGACGACAAAGCGAAAAACTCCGACACAGCCAGCGACAGCAGCAAATCGGAGAAGCATAACATGAAGAAGGATCGTCATAAGAAGGAGAAGGAGGTGAAGAAAAGCACCAAGGAGGAGAAAAAGAAGAAGAAAAAAGAAGGGAGAGCGGTTTGGGGATGCGTAGACTCATGTTGTTGGTTGATAGGCTACGTGTGTGTAATTTGGTGGTTCTTGGCCGTCTTGTACAATGCTCTACCGAGCACGGTGCCGCAGTACATGATGGAGAAAATCTCCGGGCCTATCCCCGACCCACCCGGTGTGACGCTCAAGAGGGATGGGTTGCAAGCCAAGCATCCCGTTGTGTTTGTTCCCGGAATTGTCACGGGAGGCTTGGAGCTTTGGGAAGGCAAGCCATGTGCACATGGCCTCTTCCGGAAGCGCCTGTGGGGTGGGACATTCGGCGAGATTTACAAAAGGTATGCGATCCTCTCTGATGGATCTTGTGATCCTACATCGACATCTGTCAATCGTCCTAATTCATCAGCAATTACGCCATTCTCTCATCGTTGTCAATCCTCACATGGTTTGTTTTGGAACAGCCACATAATGCTCGTTGCGTAACTCTATGTGACTTCAAATTGTTGAGGTATCATGTATGAACATTCATCCTACCTTTGCTCTTCTGCGATAAATCTTCAAGGTGTACCTACGAATCCTATATCCCAATCGTGTTGTTGATCTCATGGTTGTCAATACATGGCTTAATTTGAAACAGTCACATAGCACTCGTTTGCGTAATTCTTAGTGACGTTAAGTTGTTGAGAGTGATCCTACATGAGCATTTATTTTACCTCTACTTTTCTGCGATAAATCTCCATTGTGTACCTCAGAGTCTTGTATTCCTACGTCGATAGTCTGCTTAACTAATCCCTCAGTCGTGCTTGTTCATCAACAATTATGTGATTTTCTCTCTCACATGGCTTGTTTTTGAACAACCACGTAGTACTCGTTGTGTGATTCTAAGTGTCTCCAAATTGTTGGGAGTTATCTTACATGAACATCCATTCTACCTCTACTTTTCTGCAATAATTACTCATTGTGTACCTCCGGGTTCTTGTGTTCTTACATCGACTTCCTGCCTTAGTAATATCTCAATCGTGTTATTCATCAACAATTATGCCATTTTCTCTAATTTTCATATGGTTTGTTTTGGAACAGCCACATAGTACTTGTTGTGTGATGTTAAGTGACTTGAAATTGTAGAAATTTATTCTACATGAATCATTTGTGATAAACGATTTGCATTTTTGATTGTCAGTAGATTATGGTTTTGCACAGTAGATTACGGTATTAGATAAATTGTCAATAGATTACGTAAAATATTACATAGTTTTACTGTAGATTTTCTACGGAGGTGAGAGATTCCCAGAATTTTCTGAAGAAACCTGGATTGTAGGTGAAGGAGCTTTGAAACTTTGTGAGACATTTTCTAACTCGTTAAGCTCAGTTCCTACATGCAAAACAAATCATTCTACCTCGATTCTTCCTCAAGAAATCTTCATACTACAATATTCTGTGGATTTTCATTTGCCTACATTTAATAGTTGTACTCTAGAATTTCTACATAGGTGAGAGATTCCCAGAATTTTCCAAAGAAACCTGGATTGTAGGTGGAGCTCTGAAACGTAGTGAGGCAACTTCCACTCCATCCCTACATGCAAATCAAATCATTCTACATCTACTTGTCTACGAGAAATCTTTATCGTGTACCTTTATTCCGTGGAGAGTTTCACGTTAGCATTTGTTTTATATGTCCAACACACTAAACATGTGATTTATTGTAGCATTAAAATTGATGTGCCATGTTTATTAGAGTGGTATCTGTGACTTGTCATGTAGCACCAAGTGTCATGGGATACCCTCTCTAGTTGCCACCCCAGTGCTTGCAAGGTTATTAATGTGGGTTAATGATGAACAGTGTGGGTTACACTAAATCAGTTGTCTAGTGTAGTTTGCTCTTGAAAAATAACAGGATGTGGTACCTGTCTCAGGCCGAAATGCTGGATGGAGCATATGACGTTGAACAATGAGACAGGGTTGGACCCAGAAGGAATAAGGGTGCGACCAGTGTCAGGTCTTGTGGCAGCAGATTATTTCGCACCTGGTTATTTTGTGTGGGCAGTGTTGATTGAGAATCTTGCAACGATCGGGTATGAGGAGAAAAACATGTACATGGCTGCATATGACTGGAGACTCACTTTCCAAAACACTGAGGTGGGCACTTTTTCCTCGTGGGTTCCTTGTTAACCCCTAAACCCTTAGCAGTTTTATACTTATTGTGTATTTTCTCTAAATACTAGATGATATTCAACCTTCATCAAACTCTTCCGAAGTTGATTTGTGTAACCTTCCAAGACAACAAGCTATCACTCTATACCCAATAGTCACATCACGATGTATATTCACGTTCTACCAAAAAGGTGTATGTGTGAGGCCAAAATCGTGTTTCAAAGGCAAGTCAGTGGTCAATGGGCTTACCTGAATATGGTATTGGCACAGACTGAACCATTTAATCTGAGCCAGAGCCTGTGACGGAGGCTTCATTGGTTTAATTTTCAAGTTACATTACAGAAAAAACCATTGTTGAATTGTGCACAAATGCTGGCTTATTGTTGGAATGCAATCCTCCAACCACTCCATCACCTCTGAGCTTAAAGAATGACAAATTTTCCCATCTCTGGTGATGCCTATAGATGTCCACTTGATTGTGATAATATTTCTATCATTTTGCTAGAACAATTTCAGTACGGTGGTCTTGGGGGAAGCATAAGTTCCATGTGTAGTGGTCAGGCAAGCCATTTTGTTGACATGTCTATTCCTGTTTGTATAGGGTGATGCTTCAGACCTTCATTTAGTGAGTGTTTGAAATGTTTACTGAACTAAACCTAAAGGAATGAACAGGTACGAGACAAATCACTAACTAGGCTGAAAAACACTATTGAGTCCATGGTACAAACAAGCGGTCACAAATGTGTGGTGATACCACACTCTATGGGATCACTGTACTTTATGCATTTCCTCAAGTGGGTTGAGGCTCCTGTTCCCATGGGGGGTGGAGGTGGTTCCAACTGGGTTGCACGCCACATTAAGGCTACAGTCAACATTGCGGGTCCATTCTTGGGCGTTCCAAAAGCTTTCTCAGGTCTTTTCTCTGCAGAGGCCAAGGACATTGCAGTGGCTAGGTATGTTTCGAATCAGTGTTGGTTGGTTGGTTATTAAGTTTCTGTATCAATCACAGTTATAAATTGTAAATATTATGGACAAGTCAATCATTTTGTGGTAATGAATTTTGTTGGACAAATACTTATTTCACAACTGCGGTTTTGAATAAATATATTTTAAGACCATTAGTTGGTGGTTCTCCATCTCAGTTGTCAATCTCATTATTTTTTTTTGTTTTTTATGTTCCAGTTTAAGTCATCAAATTAAAATTCATCCTCCTAAACTAATATCCCAGCAGAATGTAACAGATGATAATATATTAACAGTAGTCTGACTTTTGGATATTGATGTATTGACATTTCTGTGTCCACAATTAATTAGCCATTAATAGCAACATTTAATATCAAGTTTACTAAATGGTGGATATCAATACTTTGTCAGTTATCTTGCGAGACCCATGGACACCTATATATTATAACCGTGTGATAACTTGCCATAAGATGTGTAACCGGCCAACATGAGTTTGTACATGGCCACCAAGATTTTGCACAAGCACAAAACTAGGATTATATACTTGTTCAGCATATGGTGTATTTATTTTATTTTTTATTTTTCTCTGGACTGAATCAGAAAAAGCTCCTATGGTTTTTTGTGAGCAGAGCAATTGCACCAGGGGTTCTAGACAGTGACATCTTTGGGTTCCAGACATTACAGTACATTATGAAGGTTACTCGCACTTGGGATGCTTGCTTGTCCATGCTCCCAAAAGGAGGCAAAACAATTTGGGGAGATGCTTCATGGTCACCGGAGGAGGGCTACGATTGTGCCGCAAAAAGGTCAGATGGCAATAAGAATGAAACTGTGGTTGATGAAAACGAAGATGGAGTGCAGCTGGGTAGCCATGGAAAGCCCTTTGCACACTACGGACGTATGGTCGCATTTGGAAAAGATGTTGCATCACTTTCTCCTGAAGCTATTCTTGCGCGTAAGCAAGAGGTTAAGGTAAATCCTCTAACCGCACTAAATATTCCTCTATTAGTGTGGGTGGAAAGCCTTCTGAAAAAGAAATCCTTCTGGAAGACTAAGAGAAGATTATTACTTCAGAGTATTCTGAAACTGAAACCATTAGGGGGAATGTCCAGAAAGGGTGACAGAGAAGTTGAGAGGTTAATCCTTGAACATCCAAGTCTGGGTCTCTCAATGTCATAGGGAGGGGTTTAAGATTGCTTAGTGTTGCTCTTGGGCTAAAATATTAAAAGTGATCCTATATGGAATTAACCTATATATCATATACATTATTCCAATTGGAACATACATATATGTAAGATGAATTATAGGGAGATTTGAGTTCGTATAAATGACGTAGACTCAAATACATACCATGAATATCTAATTACCATTGTCACATATTATTTTCACTTTCATTCTTGATAAGCTATGGTAAATATGGATTAAATATCAAACACCAGATGAAATATTTCTATACTTGTTGGGGTTTTGTATAAATTGTTGCGTATCCCATATAAACACACCCCACATCCTTTAAGGCTTAAGGTGATCTGCTTGAAAAACGTTCTGCTTTTAGTATATTGTACCATATTTGAGTTGCTGAGGGATATTTTGGTTCCAATAGCCGAGTTTGCAGTCAAATATCACTTCAGGCATATAAGGAATACAATGGATTCTCATATTTTGGAATTTGATGGAAAATTTGAATTTTGTTTCCAGAAACCATCCACTGAGAGCACTTTACGAAACACCTCAGCCTGCGGGGATGTGTGGACAGAGTATCATGAGTTGAACTGGGATGATGTGGAAGAGATAGCTAGGGGTGAAGTATATAATGCAGACGATGTTGTCAACCTCATGCGAAAGGTGGCTCCGAAACTCATGGCCCGTGGTGATGAGAATTGGGGTTTTGGTATTGCTGATGACTTGAGTGACAAAAAATATCAGCATCATAAATACTGGGCGAATCCTCTTGAGACCACGTAAGTTAACCCTGCAACTCCTTGCACTGAATGATGCGGTATATACTTTGACTCAATATAGAAATTTATTGCAGTGAAGAGGCACACAATTGTGATGCGAATTGTCTGTGGAGTATGGGTTCTATGACATTTGTCTTCCATCATCAACCCTTAAAAGTTGAAAGCAAGTTTTTCTAAAAGTGAGATGACTGAAGATGAGAAGCCTTCAGTGCTCAGATGTTGTAAATATTAAAAGATTTATTCAACTTTAATTTTAAAACACTTCAAGATTGCATCCATGCAGTTGAAATCTAAAAGGAATATCTTGACATTACAAAAACCTATATATAAAATTTTGATTGCATATAATTTATAAATGATTTGTAGCAAGGTATTGTTTAATGAGATTGTGTCCCAACGCTCAAAATCAACTTGTTAGAAACATAGTTTGATTGAAAGAGGAAATGCAATCAAGTGTAGAATTGATGGCTACAAATACTAGATTTTGTATAGAACTGTACGTTACATTCTTTGACGTACTCAAACATATTATTTGCACCTTATTTCAGCTTGTTTTTTCAATCTGAGAATCTGATTAGAGGAATAAATGAAGCTATAGTGTGAACAAGGGTTATTTTCCTAAGAAATGACTAGAGATGAAGTCAACAACAACAACAAAAAATTCTTGTCTCCAATAACTTTCTCTGCGTTTAAGTGTTAACAAGGCACCAATCTTAACAGATTTTTGTCTATTGTCCATTATGTCCCCTCTTTGCTAATATGTCATCTTCATGACATTAATTCTTATCGACAATCAATTCTATCTGCAGACTGCCAAATGCACCTGATATGGAGGTCTACTGCCTGTATGGTGTCGGAATCCCAACCGAGAGGTCCTACATTTACAAAGTGTCCCATTCTAGTGACAACTGCTCCATCCCATTCCGTATTGACGCTTCTGCAGACGGGGACTCTGAGGGTTGTCTCAAGGGCGGTGTCCAGTTTGTCAACGGCGATGAAACCGTCCCTGCACTCAGTGCCGGATTCATGTGTCAGAAACCCTGGAAAGGCAAGACGCGTTTCAACCCAGCTGGCAGTCCAAGTTATGTTATTGAATATGATCACGCACCACCTGGAAATTTGCTGGAGGGACGCGGTACACAGAGTGGCAGCCATGTGGACATCATGGGTAATTTTGCCTTGATAGAAGACATCTTGAAGGTGGCCGCAGGGTGGTCAGGTGAGCGCCTTGGTGGTGACCGGATCATCTCCGACCTGCCCAAATGGTCGGAGCGCATCAAGTTGAAGTTGTAATGGAAAATTTGAAGATGACTGGCTAGAATTTTACACTTCTCTGTTGCACTTTGTTGATGAAAAGGCTTATTCCATCAGCATTTTCATGGCATGTGTAAAACTTTAGAAGATAGCTTTCAGGCAGTTTGTTTGTGCAGCTCAGAAACCGTTTGGGAATTTTGAAGATAATTAACCTGCAGCTGTGCATCACCAATGTACCATGAAGATAGAGGTCTCTTTACTTGTGTAGTGGTGTTTTTTTTTTTTTTTTTTTTTTCCTTTTAATCCATAGAATTGAACATTCTTTTGAGTGATGACTTTGTAGATCCTTGGGAGATGGGCCTTGGCCACTACCCATTGAAGATGTCTATTGAATGAAAGCCCACAACATGATATATCTAGAACTGGAAATCCCACGATTTGTGAATTTGTGAATTTGTATGATATGTGGCCTGATTATGAGCACATCCAACTCCATGTAATTTTGGCTATTGAATTGGGTAAGGAATCATGTCATCTGGTTAGCAATTGCGATGAACCATGCATATTGTTATTTCAAGTTTCAATGGAATTGAGATGCAGAAGTCACAAGGTGTTCAAATGAAGATATTCTCTTTAAATGGTCATCATAGGCCCTCCAAGTTTTCCTGTTCAATCTAGGGTGATGACTATATTTTGAGGACATAGTCCAATCTCATCATACCACATGTCCCTTTGGTGTCTGTTCCTAATTACAAGCTGTGCCATATACTGCTCAAATTTAGGATAATTTTAAGATACCAACTTAGTCCAAAGTTTGAAGAGGTTTGCAGACCCTGTAATCATTTGAGACATTGTAGACATTGCAGGTCTATTTTTGACATTCACAACCACAGTTTACTACTCAAATTTTCCAGAGAATGTAGAGATATGTACCTGGTTTTCAAGAAACTTTTTTATCACAATGTGAGGCACAATATTTTGCAAGGGTATACAATAAAAAGTACACACTGCACATAAAAAGTTGTATGGGAACCCAAATGTCGAAACAATGATACCAGTTGAATGGTGTAATAATATTGAACATCTAGGATAAAACCTCACGTTCAAAATAATGTACCTTCTGAATCATGATGATTGTGTGATCAGGGAGTCGTGACCCAAAAAAAACACAAAACCCTAAAGGCGAAACAAAACGCCCAGTAGTACCTGACCTAGTTGGAACAAATTTAATCAGCTTGGAGAGCCTTTCCTCAGTAGTCTTACAGGGCGTTTGAATATTCTACAAATGCCAACACGTCCATTCACATCTTCATCTAACCCACAGTAAGCCTAAGCACAATTGGAGCAGGAATGCATGTCCACATCTCCAAACAGGGTTCACTCTTGTTTATGGTTACTAGAAGCAGGGACAGCTTGTATCTGCTTAGCTCTCCTTGCTGCTGGGTCTGAACTTCTCTCCGACTGTGATGACATTATAAGCACCTGATCCCCCCCCCAAAAAAAGATCAGTCCAAATATAGCTCAAATCTGCCTATCTGACTCTTGGAACACATGAAACCAACCAAAGAAGGCCTTCATTTAATATTCCATGGCCACTAGTAGAAGGGTTCCTCTAGATTGTCCCATTGTCTACAATTGAAGGTACCAGAGGGCTCTCAAGATGTCATACGGAGGGGTTTAAAAATACTTCTTGAAGCTTTTATTTAATCACCATTGTCATATATAATTTTATAATCACTTCCTCCTTTTAATACGGTTTTCTATTTATGAATTCATCACCATAGACCAAATAAAGTAATATGTCAAAACCTGTTAAGGGCTTATACAAATATTCACGTGTCCCATATATTCTTTAAGAGTTAGCTCTCAAGGTTTTGGAGAGATAATGGTGGAGAAAGATTGTCTTGGTTCGAGCTCATAGAGTTTGTTCACCTCCTAAAGGTACAACTGTAGTACTGGTAGCCCAATGGGAAAAGAGAGCTGGCTATATGTATGTACCAGGAGATGCATTATTTGAAATGATCAAAGAGGATATAAAGTGAGTCTGCATTTGATCCACATATATATCAACTTAAGATGAAACAAGTTCTAAAATTGAAAAGGAACTTGAAGAAAAGGCAAAAGCAGGGAATAAATATTAACCTGAAGACAGATCATCACAATTAAAAGGACACCAACCACCCAGGCGATCCCATTCCATGTGGCCAACACTGGTCTCAAAAGCCACCATGCGGCAAACAGCAATAAAACTGACCAGCCAGCCACAATCTGCAAACAATTATCATTGCAAATTTCAGATTGGAAGTTCACAAGATGCAAAAGTTAAAAGAGGTCAAAGTGAAGGTTCTCTTTCTCTAGTTCAATTGATCACACAGAGCTCCCAATTGTAACGTTCACTATTGAACCTAGACTGGCGTCTAAATTTTGATAACATAGCACGTGTCTTTCTTTTTGTGGCCACTCTTAACTACAAGCCTTGCCATATACCACACAATATAGGTATCCAATTAAGAAGAGTGACTGCATAAAGCTCACCTACCTTACATGGACATATTGCACTACATCCAAGATAATATCCATGAGCACACCACTCAAAGTAGGAAAAACTTTTACTTACAAAAAGGGGTAGAAGTGGCCGTGCAATAGGTATGTACAAATTCTCTCCAAATGTATTTTCTTTCTCATGCTGGTCCAATCTTGTATCCTGCTAATCACAATTTCCCAGAATTAGCATACTGCACCTGTATGTCTTTTAAATGTAGGATCATCTCAAAATTGAAGGGTTAGTTGTGCACAACCTTGAGCTCAAAAGCATCATGGCACCATTTTGAGATTCCTTCTTCCTCTTTAGGCAATTCTGACATTAGGACCCGCCTCACGTGCAGATGTACCTAGTAACCATGGCAGCCAAAGTGTGAGTACTTAAAATGGTCACTGTAAACTATGGCCAAGGGCCGTTCCCATGAGATTGTGAGGGCCCTTGAAACTCATCCAAAGGCCGCACCATGGAAATTTTAAATTGAATTTTGTGTGGTCACAGGCCTTCAAGTATAGTGTAAAGACATATGTGACCAGGCTCTCAACCAAATGCTATTTCATATACCATCATATTCATGTGGGCCCTTCTACACAATCAATATGGTAAATCAAGGGTTGTGAGATTTTGATGCATCATGGCTCCCGGTTTTGTGTTAGACCTATCTATTTGAGGTGGGCTTGACACAAAGTCAGGTAGACCATGAAACATCATCCATTGCACGCCATGCAGGACTCCATGTAGGATCCATTCAAACTTCCTTCGTCCCTCAGGCCCTCCAGATCTAATGTAAAGTGAAGTGTGGTGGTCTCCGCATTTTCCACCAATGAGATTTTAAATTTCAATGGTCACCCTCAGCCAAATTCCAGTAAGGTGTAATATTATTACCACTGATGGCTGCCCTTTCAAAATCCGCATCATGGTAGGTGCAGGAAGCTCTTTTGAGACAGTAACTGTCATGTCGTATACCACAGGCACAAATTCACGCAGATTTTGCACTGCTGATACAAAACCCTACACCCATAGCCAAAGCATCACCACACCAGAATTAGAACCCATCCTGTCAAACAGTTAAAATGCCACTATAAACTGATATGAACAGGTAATGTAATTTGCTGTTCCTAGCCACATTGAGGTGAAACAAACCAAAGTAGACACACACTTATCCAGAGTTAATTAATCATACAACAACATGTTAGGCTGCAAGGTTGATTCCATTCTTGTGATTTCTCTTGTTAAACCCACCAACAACATAATCATGCAAGTCCTATGTTCAGATATATATAATAGCTGGAGAGCATCCTAACTCACCTTTGTGCGTGGAACAAGCACATTACGAGGAACACGTAATCCTGCTTTTGCTGCATATTCCTGAGCTGCTAGAAGCTTACCCTTTGTAAATCTTGTGCCCTCAACAAAGAGAGCCACCCACAGGGTCCTTGGAAAACCTTTTAGTCTTTGATATCCTGACTGCACAAATCCATCAAGGAATGTCAAGTGATCAAGACACTTGAGAAGAAGCCAGGAAGGAACTACTCCAGTGGTCGTGGTTGTGATTAGGGCCTACTTTGAAGCACAACTATGATTTCTTTTTCATTTGCACAGAACCACTCTTGTAGTTGGAAGAGTGGATTTGACCTCAATGTTTGTTCCCCTATTGGTGCAATCCCTGGAGTGGAGACAAACTATTTAAGAATTCTAGTGGAGATATTGTCCAAAAGTAATGGCCTCCTACAAATTGTTTCCCATGCTTTGATCTTGGAGTTCTCTACCAGTGCCCACAGTAACTACGAAAAAAACAAAAACAAAGAAAGTAAACTACAACCATTACAAGTACTGCCAATTACAGATTTTACATAGTTGACCCAAGGTAGTGTAGTTGTGGTTGTGGTTGTTATCAATGCACATTATCCCCCTTGTCCCTCAGAAATACAAACCAAAGAGTGCACCCTAAACCGTAGACCAAAATGGTGGTTGGTTGTAATCACACCCTGAGAAAACAAAAGGATAACAAAATTACAACACTGAGAAGGTGTGCTCACCTTTAGGGTCTTTTCATCCACCGACCAATTCCTGGCCAAGAACACATACTCCGAGAACCACATGGACCATCCAATAACAGGGAGAAATTGCGTCGACTTCTTCATCACAGCACGGGTTCCACCAAGACAACCACACCGCTACAACAACCAAAAATCCACAGTCCTCTTGTCAGCCCAGAGCAAGAAAAATGAGACAAAAGTAGGTTACAGACATTGCAATGATAATGGTAGTGGAGAAGAAACATGTTAAGCACTAAACCCTAAATGCTTTTTGCTTGTCATACTAAATGCATATTCTATATTTATACTGGATAAATGAAATCTTCATCAAACTCTTTCCAGATTACTTTATATCCAGGTGTCAAGAAGAATACCCTTACAAAACAACAAGATATCACTATCTACCAAAAGTCACATCACAATCTACATTCATGTTGTAAAATTTCAAAACATTGTATATATGAAAAGCCCAAATCGGGCCCCAATAGCGTTTAGGGTCTAAGAGTGCAGGGAGAACCAAACCTGAGCAGTAATCCAGCCCACAAGCCAATCAATGTCGCTGCGGTGATTGCAAATTACCAAAGCATGTTCTTTACCTGCAGAAAACATGTACGTCCGATTCAGACCATGCAGGTTTTTCAAGGGGGGTAACCTACAACCACAACCCCGGTGGCTGATGGTTGTAGTTCACTATCTTTGGTGAAATTCCTAAGAAATTAGGAGGATAAGGAGGGGACAAGCACAGCCACAACCACAAGTACTCAAACTTCATCAACTGCGCTACAAGGCAAAGTTGGAAGTGGTTCAGTGGTTGTAGTTTACTTTATTTGGTCCATTTTCTCAACACAAACTTCACGGCCAAAGCATGGGAGAGAATTTGGAGAAAGCAATTCCTCCTGGACAAACTTTGCACAAACAACTTACAAATTCTAAATTGCACTAAAATTTTGTAAATTGATTGCCTCCACTCCACGGAGTGCACCAATGGAAGGGACGATGATAATTGAGGTCAAAATCCACTCTTCCAACTACAACTACACCTTGTGTGCAAAGGAAAAAAGAAGTAGCAGTAGTAGTCACCTTGCGGTGATTGTGGTTTACTTTCTTTGGTTCTACTTTAGATATTGTTACGTGAGCACCGGGAGAGAACTTCAAGGCCAAAGCATGGGAGGGGGTTTGTATGAAGCAATTCCTGTTGGATAAACTTCACTCTAGAATTTGTGGATTGTTTGCCTCCACTCCAAGGATTGCACCAATATGAGGGACGATGATAGTTGAGGTCAAATCCACTCTTCAACTACAACTACAAGTTGTGTGTAACCGAATTAGCCCAAAATTGCAAAAATAAAATGCCGAACTGATCTCTCTGTCCCTGCCTCTCAAAAATTCCTGGAGTTGCAGAACTGACCTAAGTGTTCCCATGTCTGTGCGTCAGTGTAAACCCGAACCTGCCACCAAAAGAGTCAATGAGATAATTCAGAAGACCTAATTCCACCATTGCTCATCCCCTGGCCTTTCTTTCTCGCGACATCTACAAGAGGAGAAGAAAAAGAAGAAAATTGCTCTGCTGGAATGAGCACCCAAAAACAAAACAAACAAACAAAATAATTCCCACCTTCACTCCAGCCCACCAATCGACAAGCCAAATGAGCTCCGACCACAATGCCTCCATCATTATCATATTGGCCACCCGATACGCCCGCCTCGACAACGGCAACACAAACAACATTGCCAAAAACTGCGCCAATTTCCCACCAAACCCATTAACATGCTACACCAACCCTAAACGTGCTGCTAATTGCAAGCAAACATTTCGATTTCATCCAAAACCCTTATTCCGAAATTGCATAGTTATTTATAGTCTGTACCATGTGGATAACGTATATAATCTTATGTGCCTTGGTGGTCTTACAACCTCGGCTTAACGCATTCATGTCACCTTTGCAAGCTTATTCTTGCCTACTTAAGAATGTCATGGAAACTACTACTCTCATTTGCAACCTCACACTCAGTAATCCCTCCAAACCCACAATCCCAAATGCAAGCGGGCGCCGCATCGATACCTGTAAGCCATTGATGATGAAGCCGGAGAAGAAAAACATGAGGCCCAGGGGCAGGGTGATGAAGGCAAAACCCGCCATAGCTCCTCTCCTCTCCTCTCTACACTTCAGCTGATGCAAAAACCTTCATAAGAAACTCCGCAAACCACAAATTCTCACCATCTCCGCAACACATACAGACAAACAAACAAACGCAATTCTTGGGCGTAACCTCAACCCAAATATTCCTGCAAACATCTACTTAACCCACAAAATCACAAACCATCCCACCTTCACGAAGATTCGAGTACTATTCCCAGGGGCCAGCACGGGATAGGAACCCGGCTCCCTCTAAAGAACCATGCGGCAAAAGAGGAAAACCCGCAACCAAGCCAGCCATTACTACTGAAGGACGGCAATGACAATTTACACACACAAAGCAGTGGGTTTTCCAAACCTTGTCCCACTGAATTTCGTGATAAAACCAAAAATTTCAACCACAAATTCCTTATCATTTTTGCCATCCATACGACAACTCGAACAAACAAACTCGCTGGGCAAAATCTCACTCAAAAATTGCTACAAACATCTTCTACAAGTGAACCCACAAACTCACAAAACAGTTTCGCCTTCTCAAAAACTCACTCACAAAAACCGTGAGTATTCCAAACCCTGTCTCCATGAATTTCGTGCCAAACACCAAAACCCTCACAAATGCAATCCAATGTAACTCAGAGCTGATGAATTGAACTATTCGATTACGCTTCTTGATTTTCAGTTGAGTGAGGCTCACCCAAGCTGATCATAAACCCTCCAAGATTTTCGCTCCAGAGAGATTGTAGAGCCACAGACCAAACAAGCAACCAAGGTTTAGACCATCTACATGCTCCTCACGTTACGACACCCGCACAACTTTGAGGGAGACAGAAGAGTTTGGAGACTCCACTCAAGTACTCCGACACAATTGAAACCCTAAAACTTTGTTAGCCATCGCCATCCCATAAGTGAGTGGGTGGGTTTCATGGACTCCATGTTCATTTCATTTCAATCAAGATTTTGGGTTCCAAGTTTTCATGTCATTTTTGGAGGCGAATAAATCCATCCATCGTGTCATGACACATCAAATCCTAAGTTAGCTTCGTTTTGTCAAATCCACCGTCTTGCCACATCATTTCCCAACCAAAGTGATGACACCATGTTGACCAAGGTTTTTTTGGTCCGACAATACAGCCACTAATATGTGGCTTTGTAATCAAATTCAAGTGATCATATTTTGGGTTGGGGATCATATATATTAACAATATATAAGTCACAGTGGTCAACAAGGAACAGCGAGAAGAAGGCGAAGTGAGCATTTGTGTACCATATTCTTATTAAGTAGAATTACTTCCTAATGGAGGTGAAGCTATTGTGGCAATTGAAATCACATTACTCTTGAGATGAGGTGTTGTGAATTATAACCACGATTATTTTATTGGCTTTGTCAGTAGGACAGAGACTATGCATCAACTTCTTCGTTTCAAGAGCAAATTTCTTAACCACTTTGTGTTCACACTTGGACGTTACTTGTTCTTGTTATTTTTGGTCCACTGTATTTAATGTGGATGTTATCTGTAGTTTATATATATATAAGTGCTCCCTAAAATGCATTGAAAGAAATCTAGTTAACTATAGTTATTTCGGTAGTTCTTGATTATTTATTTTTTAAAAATTGGGTGATAAATGAGTAGCTTCAATCCTTGACCCGTATTTGAGAAGAAGGTGCACAAAATCCAAGAAAAGTTTGGTATAGTGAATAGCCATGGATTGGCATGAGCAAAGTAATCAGCTATAATTGTAGTCTTTCATAGCAAAGGACAGAGCCTCACGGTTCTACCGTTTTCTTGTTAAATTAAGTTTAGTAGTCCTTGATTGTTCCATCATTTTTTATTTTTTAATTTGCATGCTCTTCTTTATTCTTAATGTTTGGTCACGCTCTTGGAAGTTATGAAAGCTTCAATGAGCACGATATATGTGAGCGTAAAGAAGACCCGGGGTAGACATAAGGTGTGAAGGAGAGAGTGAGAGATTTGGTTTTGTTATATACTTGGTTGCAGTGAGATGCCAAGTTTGTGCAAGCTTGCTCTCCATAGAGAGGAAAATGGTAATTTTTTTTAAAATAAATATAAAAGAAATCTAATTGGCTAGAGTTCAAAGATGGGGAAACACCTTTGCCACCCTTTGGATATTTTTGCATCAATAAGATTTGGTCAATGTGAATTTTTTAACATTTAAATTTTAAAAAATATTGAAAATACCACTAATATTATACACTAATATCCCATAAAGCAGACAATATTATGGGAAGTCAAGTATCATTACTTAGCATGTCAATTTTTTCCCTTTAGTTATAAATTTGGCAGTAATCAATTTGGTTATTTTATAATATGGAATTATATTGATCAAGCATTAATAGTGTATTCATCATTTTTATTTTGGTCATGGATTACTGCATCATTGTAATCGTTACTTGCAAATGGCATGGGTCCACAATATTTCTCAATATTTCCTTATTAATTGTGGGTTTTTTGTATTTAATAATTTCAAAGCATTTGTCAACATAATTTTTCATTTCACAATCACTGCATGTCACAATGTTGGCTATATTTGGGTATCCATCTCTCTCTATGTGATCAAAATAAAAACAAATTTGACCTATGAAGTTAATGTCGTATGGTTGTGACAAGTATCTTGACCATAGCCATGGCAAATGGGAATCCAAGAGCAATAATCCGAGAGATAGGCATAGCACCAGAAACACAAGTGATTAAGAGATTAAGAATACAAAAGAGCAGTCTATTGCAACAACCAAGTATTGCCAAAGAGCATATTAGGGAAGTGAACAACATGTGAGAGGTTGAAGTAAGAGAGGATTGAGAGGCAAAATATAGCCATAGAGTTGTGAGAGGGTTGTGAGAGCAAACCATGTGTGAGAGATGATGAAGTGAGCCGAGCAGGATAGGAATTCCAATGAAGAAACCACCATAAATATGTTATGAAGTTGTTGCAAGACATAATGCTTATGATGTTTAAGATAGGTTATGGAAGGACATGACAAAGAGTTGAGTAATAACCATGATGATGTTTGGTTGCAAGTAGGTGCATCAATAAAGTACATGCCTTGACATAATTACGAATCTAATTTTATGATAATATGTGGTACGCTTATGAATTATTGACAGTTTCATCATAATTAAATGACTAGCCCAGGTATATGTTTGTGTTTGGAGACTTTGCAAAGATTGAAAAAGATTGAACAAGCCATTATGTGTTGTGTGGTGATTGACAATAGGAAATAAGTGAATTTTCAATTGGAATCAATTGAAGGTAGAAATAAAAAGTAAAAATAAAAAGGAAGAGGCGATTTGATTTGAGTTTGGATTTGACTAAAGAAAAACCCTAAAAGCCAAATTAAAGAACAATATACTAACCCTAGTATGATGAAAATCCAATTGAAAACTATGGCACATATGACAAAGACTATTACCCAAGCTAAGAGAGTTTTATGGCTAACATAAAAGCATGCCATTAGAGTTTTCAAAATCGCCAAATAGGATAGACCCACACATGACTGAAAGATGCACATATGAACCTTAAAGAGGGAAAATAATGAGTAATGAACCTTGTGAATGGGAATTTGGAGGAAAGAACCTTAGATTGTTATAAAATCCCCTAAACCAATGTGACATCAATCCATATAAACACTAAACCAATCTTTCTTGAGATTTAGTACCTTGAGTTATTTGTTTGTTTGTTTGTTTGTTTTGTGTTAAACTTATAGCAAAGACCTAAATTACAATATGAGAACGACAATTTCAAGCTCAACCAAAGACTGTGGACTATCTATATATGACCCTTTGCATGGTAATGTCACCACCTTGATAATCTACAAGTTTAAGGATTTGGTTCATGGCGTTTTTCCTCTAAACATGGTCCATGTATGTGGGCTCTCATATACACATGTATGTGCTTTTTTTCTTTTATTTTGTTGGTAAGGCTACCGTCACCCCAACCTCCTATTTTCTCCCAAATGCAACATATTCCAACTACATGGGGAGAGGGGGGGGGGGGGTTGGGAGGTTGGCCATGCCTTGGGCAATCCCTCCCACATACAAAGGCCAACTAAGCATACATCAAGGGATAGCCAAAGGGCCCCCTCCACACTCATATGGTGTGAACTCAAAGATGTTTGCTTAGGAATATAATAACTACCTTCAATAATTGATTATGCTCACTCAATGCTCATATCAATAATGCTTACCCCCTTGGAAATTTATGCCTTGTCCGTAAAGGTACTACCAAGTCGATTTCCGACGAGCCATGCCTTGTGTTGTTGACCACATCCTCACGATGCTTCGTGAAAATGTTTAGTTTTGCATTTTCATGTCCAACATTGATTTTGCTCGAGGTATGTGCTATGCATGGGAAATGAAGTTCATGTGTCGTGTCTACACGATCACCTTCAGCAATTATTCTCATCCACTTGTCCATTCTTGCCCTCACCAAATATTTTCCTAGTAAAGTACCTCAAACCACTTTCTTCTCTTTCTCTTTGGTGGTGACGGGTTTTCGCCTTTGTGCATTTGCCACCTCTTTCCTGAAGTTGGTGTCATGTCCCTCTACATTTGTATCAAAATGCAATCATGTAAATACCCCCTCGAATGCATATTTTCTTTTGGGTGGCCATAGGGTTTGAGATAGATTACCCTAAACCTAAAACCTCTTGACCACCTTCGATTATTGGAGGGCAACACCTTTGCCAAGGTGTTATATTTCAATTAGAAAGAAAAAGAAAAAGAAAAGCATTTCATTAAATAGGTTACTGATGTGCAATGCGGTGTCTTGTGAGGAATCATTAAATGCATTTAGTGTATCATTCATATCCTCCTCCCCCCCCCCCCCATCAATATGACTACCATTAGAACTCGTGGATTTTGCCTCTTGAGGATGATGGCCATGTGGGTGCTCTAAAGAATTTACCTTGATTTAACCTCTAGATAGGAACCATGAATAGATAATCTATCAAATTGTGATAAGGTAGATGGTGCTAAAATTGTCATTGTATGATTAGAGTTTATACTAGTTTTAGCATGTTGTGTCTTTTGTGTTTATTTGATACATACATGCATTTCCAAAGTTAAAATATGTCTTTTTTTCTTTTTTCTTTGCATCGATTTCCTTCTTTGATATGAGGTCAATACTAGTCCCTATTATAATCTCAGTATTTTAAAATTATAACTTGGTATCAATACAAGCTTGAGAAAACAATTATGATTGATATTGAAATGGATTGGGTATAAAAATTCTACAAGAAGATTTTGTACTTGTACCCTTGTTACTAAGTAAATTCTTTCCACCTTCATATACGAACCCACTAGTATACCAAAAACATGATACCAACACAACTATGGTATACCCAAGGCTTTTGACACTATCTTGACATATATATGCTAAAGTTGGGCAAAGTGTAATGTTACAGTTGTGTGTTTGATATCTCCGTGAAGAATACATGTACGAGGAGGTATAATTCATGTAAGATTAAGCAACTACTTCAATATGCTCAAACATTTCATTGCATACATTAGTTGAACCCTTCATGTCATGGCACTTAAAATAAGGCAAGGAACCATAATTTCCCTAAAAATTGGAGTAATGAGTTACATGGTACATGATAAAGGTTGATCCTCTATGATTGTGGTCATTTTATGAACATGTGTAGTTATTGACACACATTGTCGACTTCTCACCATTATCAAACAAAGAGAGGATGGGTGCACCACATGGTAATTGTACTAGGCTAAATATAACACTCGTTGAGTACAACACCTAATGAGCAAGTATTTGAGATTTTTTTTTACATTTCATCAAACTTGTGTGTATCAAGTCAATGAGGCAAGTTCAAAGGTGACTCCATCCCATGCCTATTTCTATGCTTTAATTGACCTCCCATATTGGTCGTACTCTCCAAGCAATAGTAGGGGCATCACATCTTAATAAGAATCTTAAAGTTTAAATAAATAAATGTGGTGTGGGGTTTTCCCACACAGAAATTTATCTTCATCCAACTCCATTCACATCACCGCAAAATGGAAAGTTACTATGCATGAATGAACTTGAGTTAGCTTACCACCTTCTCTGTGCTTTTAGGCCCAATTCAAACGAGTGCCTAGATAAAAGATTGTCAAAGATCATTGGATGAAATAACAACTTTATCCAATGCATTCTTCAGTGGAGGAACGCTCCTACTTGTTCGTTGGGGAGTGCTATCATGTGAGTGGTGTCCCTATTTAAATCTTATATCCCTATCATGGTTTGTATAACATCCATTGTATGCTATGGGCCCTTGCCTTTTTCTACTAGAGCACCTCTTTTGCCTCTCCCACCGCAAAACCCGTTGGACCATGTTAGTGGATAATGTAAGCCTTAAAATATGTCATTTGGGGACCTCAAATTCCATGGTCACTCTGACATTGTAAACCGAAGTGGTCCCAAGACGACTTCAACAGCCAATCACAAATTTTACAAGGTCTTGAGACGATTTCATGGTCCATGATGTAAACAACCCCACACTGTCTGTAGAGAGCTACATTCCTTTCTAGTGCCGAAAGGTAATGCCCTCCTAGGGACTTCACTGGTCTCGGTCAATGTGGATACACCATGGGGCGAGCAATTCATTCCCAACATTTGTCGAAATACGCAACCGTCCTCATGTGGTTTTAGGGTAACTAGTTAATACTGACTTGCACACCACCTCCTTGACAATCAAGGGTGGAAAAAAACCCAACTTTTTCCAGCCGATGCATTGGGTTTTTGGTTTTAATGCAAAAAAACCCGATTTCTGCAAATTGAACCATGGTTTTATTCCAACACTTGGCACTTGATAATCGACATCATCATTGGCGGACATTGGACCCTTTACCCTATAATCTCAACTTATCTGCAATAAAACCGAATAAAACCAAACTTTGCTGGACCTCAGTTAATTGGGTTTTCTAAAAAAACTATGAAAAACCCAACTATAAAAAACCGCGTGGTGCCAACCTTGTTGACAATGTCCAAATGAAGGCGGTGAGCCATAAGTGACATTTTATTCAGGCGGATGAATGGATAAGTCCCCAACCTTCTCCCGAGGACTCAAAGCTAGTTACCGCACTTTAACTTTCATCACATGTAGAATGCATTTTAAGCGACCACGCTTATGCGTCTCACATTGTGCTAAGGGCCACTTCACACACGAGACTGAGAGCCCGTGACCATAACACTTTAAGAACTCTCATTGGTGGAAAAGGCGGAGCCGGTCCAAGTTCGCTACTTCACACTACGCCTGAGGGACCAACGGAGTATGTGAATGCAAGATGGATGTAAGGTCTACGTGGATTCCTACATGGCATCGAACGAATCATGGTTCATGGTCACTTGGATTATTTTCAAAACTCACCTCTTGGAGGTCGGCCTAACACCAAAACTGGAAGTCCATGGCACTCCGAACGATCACAACTGTTGGTTTAGTCCATTTTATCATGTGTGAAGGCCTGCATGAATAGACATTCATTGAAATAGCATTTGGTTGAGGGTCTGGTCACATATGACTTCACACTACACTTGAGGATATGTGACCACACTACATGATTTTGGACGTGAGTTGGGACGGCCTTTGGACACTTTCTTTTGGGCTCTCACAATTTCATGGTCACGGCTCTTGGCTCGTGTGTGAAGTGGCCCTAACTTAGGGGCGGTTTACACTATGGACCATGAAGTCGTCCCACGGCCGTCTAAGCGATGTGATTGGACGTTGAAGTCGTCCCGGGACGACTTGGGTTTACACCAAGGAAAAAATGGCAGAGTGACCACGGAGGTTGAGGTCCACAAATTTGTTTTTTTAAGCCTACTCTATCCACTGCCATGGTCCAACGGGTTTTCCGTTGGGACAAGCAAAAGAGGTGGTCTAGGAAAAATAGCAAGGGCCCATGTCAGAAAAATGCCATTTTAATGAATTTTTTGGAATTTTTTAATGATTTTTTTTCCAACTTAGTTAATGACTCCACTTTTTGGTGCATGGTCATTCTTCATGGTCCACATTCGGTTTACACCTAGTGAAGGGCCCATGAACCATGAAAACTAATATTTTAGTAACTCGGACCATGGAAGTCGTCCCATGAAGTCGTCCCACGCAAAATAGGCCTCTTACGTGGGACGACTTCATGGTCCATAGTGTAAACCGCCCCTTACTTCCTCCAAGCACAATCTGGTCCACTCAGGCACGACTCCATTGTAATTGATGTATGGTCTTATATATATATTTGGTGCCACTTATATATATGTATTTGGAGTTTAGACGTGGTGCTCTCTCTCTCCATATATATATGAAATATTGCTCATATTCTTAGAGTTTATTGAGTGAAGTAGTGTATTACTATATGTTGTTTAACGTTCACACTAGTACACTCGAATTTTATCTTTAAATTAGTGTGGGTGGGAATTTAGTATTGTGAAAATATACACTATGGGCCACTCTAATAGTCTAGTTAGGCCGGGAAATGATGTTCGCTCAAGATCCTAGGTGTCCTTCCATAGTGAGTACTTAAATAACTGTAATCCATGTACAAAAGTAGCATATATTCTAAAATGAAATAGTTACCCACATGAATTTTCTTCCAAGAGCAATTACTATGACCCACAAGAATTAGGGAATTGGCGTGGGCTGAAAGGGGATTTGGGTTCTAGAGAA
The DNA here is from genome assembly GCA_950295325.1 of Polytrichum commune. Taxonomy (NCBI): domain Eukaryota; kingdom Viridiplantae; phylum Streptophyta; class Polytrichopsida; order Polytrichales; family Polytrichaceae; genus Polytrichum; species Polytrichum commune. The sequence continues at coordinate 66,222,681 of OX485803.1, read as the reverse complement.
ATATTTTCCAATATTGTGGCCCACGTTAATAGGATCATTCTTTAATGTACATAATTTTGCAAAATTTTTGTTAGTATTTTATTTGTCATAATATACATAGTATAAATCTATAGTAAGAATCTATAGGAAAAATAATCACATCTTATGTTCAGGTCAGATTGGGCACATCTATGCCTAATATAATGATTTTTAAAGTGATATTTTAAGAGGTTCCAACCAATCACACAACACCATGTGGCAACAACAACAACAAATCTATATTTGAGGGGGTTGCAAGACATAATTAGTTTTAGACTCATTTGATCCACATGTAGGGGTAACTCTAAATAGTTAGTGATTTCACTAAATATCATATATATACACACACACACATAGTATGGATTTTGTATTGTGGAAGAAGGTAAGTCATGGACTAGATAATCTTGAAGGTCGGGAGGTTTGAGTGGGATTCATGAGGGGATCCACATCATGACAAAAACAAAATATTCTCTACCATACATAGCTCAAGCGCAATTTTTTATTTATAATTTTAACTTTATTTATAATTTTTTTTGCACTACATGTAGTGTGTACAAAACATCTGCTTGGAGGAGGTTGCAAGATATGTGCACATCAACATATGTATTTGATTTTGAAACCTTCTAATTGTCACAGGTGACAGACCTACTTGGGAATTGTTTTCTTCCCTATTTGCTACTTTATTGATAACTACCCACGTGCTGGTTCAATTTCATATGCAATTGCCACTTTATCCACATGCTTTTCGTGTTTGAATAACCGACAACCAACGGGGGATTATTTTTTCCTCCACTTCTAGTGCCCCCATAGTCCCCAAAACGTGCATCTCTAAAATAGAGGGACCCTCTATTGCACGAAATTTTAAGAATTGTAACTTATTAGAGCAAGAACTCGCATACAATCTTGATGGAGCTCAATTGCTTTGTCTTTCAGAATGTGCCAACGTGGACATCTGAAGTGGTGCCACGTAGGCATCCGCTGGCCTCAGCCTCGATAGCAGCATTTATGCGTTTCCTGATGATGAAATTGAAGCCTGCACTACATAAAGCCCTCTGCCTATTCTCTCGTCGACAGCCAAAACTCACCGAAACTCGAAATGCATTCAAAACTTATCAACACACGGGCAAGTCAAATCATAACTTGTTGCAACACATCTTATTTACGTGCCAGCAGAATATTTTGATAGCTGCCAAACATGATTGGCGATGGTGAGTGAGAATGGAAGAAGGCAGTGAAGTAGAGAGGTGAAGAAATTGGAAGAGGAGTTGGCGATGGTGGCAGAAGAAGAAAGGAGGAGGAGTGATGGGCCTGTATTTGGTGCCTACTTCGCTTGTACGATGTTTCCGGTGATGGGAGGATCGCAACGAGGGGGCCATGGTTCAGATGAAGCTGCGAATTGGACGAATTAGGATGGGGATGATAGCCATGGTCACGAGCTACCACTCCTCGTCATTTCGTGCAATTCCGCGTCCTCTGGCAATCCAGAGTACTCACAGGTCAAGCGATGAAACGAGATTTCTTAGATAGTCATCAGCGTCATTCAATTATGATGCCAAACTTTCGAGGATTTTCTTCAACCTGAGTGGTTCAGGTACTGCGATACACTGAGCTTATTACTCATGGCGTGGAGTAAAACCCGTGCAAAATCTCTAAGTAAGGCCTCTAGCTACATAGACTTTGGCAATGTGATTCTTAAAACCTAAACCCTGCGGCTCTAGTGACCGAAGAATGTCGTCCACTCCAGTGTCAGGTTCAAGACATTCAAAGCGAGAAACATCTCATATCACAAGCATGGAGACTACTGACTTGGTAGCACTATTCCTTTAATTATAGTAGTGTGCTGGTAATCCGAAGGCTGTGTTATGAATTCAGAGAAGTCGCAACAAATTTCGTAAGCGATTGATCTACGTTGGCAAAGTGATTCCTAAACCCTAAACCTTGGGGTTCTAGTGACCGAAGAATGTTCTCCGCTCGGTGTAAGGTTTGAGAATTTCAAAGTCAGAAACATCGTATGCCACAAGTATGGAGACTACTGACTTGGTAGTACAAGTACTTCAATTATACTAGTGTGCTGGTAATCCGAAGGCTGTGTTATGAATTCAGAGAAGTCTTAGCAAAAATTCTAAGCGATGGATCTACTTTGGCAATGTGATTCTTACATTTTAAACCCTGGGGTTCTGTGTTATGAATTCAGAGAAGTCTCGGCAAAATTTCTAAGCGATGGATCTACTTTGACAATGTGATTCTTACATTTTAAAACCTGGGGTTCTGTTGCCGAAGAATGTCCTCTGCTCGGTGTAAGCTTTACGAATTTCAAAGCTAGAAATTTCTTAAATCACAAAGTATGAAGAATACTATTCAACTATACTGATGTGCTGGTAATTCGAGAGCTGTGTTCATACAGTCAAAGAAGTTGCAGCAAGATATCTAAGCGATCGATCTACTTTGGCAATGTGATTCGTAAACCCTAAACCCTGGGATTCAGGTGACCGAAAAATGTCCTGGGGTTCTAGTTATCGAAGAATGTTCTCTGCTCGGTGTAAGGCTAAGTATTCAAAAGTCCGAAACATCGTATGTCACAAGTATGGAGACTACTGACTTGGTAGTACTAGTCCTTTAATTATTCTTATGTGCTGGTAATCAGAGATCTGTGTTGTAAATTCAGAGAAGTCACAGCAAAAAAATAAAGCGATGGATCTACCTTGGCAATGTGATTCTTAAATTTTAAACCCGGGGGTTCTGGTGCCAACGAATGTCCTCTGATCGTTGTAAATTTATGAATTTCAAAGCCAGTAACATCACATGGCACAAGTATGGAAAATACTGACTTGGTAACACTAGTCCTTCGGTGAGATAAATGTGTTGGTATTTTTAAGAGCAGTGATATAAGTACAAAGAAGTTACATATTGATCCACATTTAATATAATTTGGATCTTAGAGGATAATGAATGACTTGTGATTGAAATCACTATGTTGTGGAACTATGTATCGAGTGACTGGGTTAAGGGATGCTCACAAGAAAACACACCAACCTATAATGCTATGAAGTGATCAAATTTGATGACTTATAGTAACCAGTTACAAGCTAGAGCATGAATAGCGAGTTCGCAGTGGTGAATTGCCAAGAATTTGCACGAGGAAGCCATGTCAATGCGCATATGGCGTGCGATTGCAGAGCTTTGTGATGGACTCTTCAACATCTTCACAAGCTGGTTATCGCTGAGAGGTATTATGCCCTCGATGGATTGCGTCAACCATGAAGAACACAAAAATTCCATGTTTCATGGAAACAAGAAAGCACGGAACATTCTATCCCTGGAATTAAGTGTTATCCTCTTGAATCCATATTTTTGTGAGTGATAGGTGATCGACCAAGCTTTCCGTTGTTTGCACCGGTCACAATTCTATCGGGTGTAAAGCTCCAGACAGCATTTGCCTCTCAAGTCTTGTTAAGTTCGGAAGGGATTTGGGCGAACCAACCCATACACTCGTTCCTTGTTGGATGCCTAAACCCTGGCCTCCAAGGAACCAGTGTACGGGTTGGTTCGCCCAAGCCTGAGGAGAGAGTTCACTACTGAAAGCGCCGGATGTGAAGGCATTTTGTTTACTTGTCCAATCTTCTCGTGTTGTGACATATATTTAGCAATCTCTTTGACGAGTTTGTAAAATTTGACCTCTGCTTCTAAGTATTAGTCTCAGTGATTGCTCCAAGGCAGGTCATGGATGATGGGAAGCTCTTGAAAGCAATGGTATATGAAGCTCACCATGAATTTTCAAATGTTTCAGGAGTAGCTTCTCGCCAAGTTTCATCTTACATTATGTTGACAAGGAAAGGAGGAATTGAAGAGCCTTGCAAGGAACTTCTTCATTATACTACAAGTTAAACCATTCCTTATTGAAAGGAAAGACAATTTTACTATACCACAAAGTTTCCAATCCTAGTAATAGGTACTATACAACTATATGTGCTGAAATAGGCTACTTTACCAGGCTCTGATTATCTTTTTCATTTGAAACAGGAAGTTATTGTATCCGTAGATGACTCCAGTCACAATAACGAAAATGCCTTGGTGGTTCTTGAAGTAGCTGTATTTCTGCTTCTCTCAATTAGTGTAGTATAACTTCCTTCAGTTCTTGTTTCATAATTATTGATATTTCTTTGAGCAAGGAAACCAGGTTATGAATTAACGCTTGATTACATTGTGTGTCGTTTACAGGTTTGGAGAATTTTTGTATTCTTAACTTTCACTCCTGTCAACTAGTAGTGGTGACATCTTTGCATCTTTGGAAAAGGATGCCATGTTGTAAGATCAGTTAGATCCCATGAGCCGCACCCAGCTTCTGGACAAAGTATGTAGGCAATCACCAATTTCTTCCCGTTGAAAGTAGATGACATGTTACTGCTGCCACTTGTGAGAATGTTCATAGATTTCTTTTTATTCGACCTTTCCTAGATGAGGTTGAGTTTATTTGAAAGAAAGTTTGCAAGAGCAACATTGAAGTGAAGCAGGACAGTCCTGTGCTCTTTTGTCCATTCAGATAATTACAGGCGTTTTCTTAGCTATGCATTATATGCCTCAAGTGGATTTAGCTTTTCTAAGCGTAGGACACTTTTCCTATTCTTTTTCACTGCATTTCTTCTTTTTAATAATATGAAGAGTAAGTTCAGGTCTCTCCTGATTTCAGTTCACCATTTCAAATTAATATTACTTTCAAATCTTTCCAAAGAGAAAGATAAGTTGAGTACTCACCTGTGTAAGATATGGACGATTAGAATATGGGATCATGCAATTTCAATGTCACTCAGGTAGGTTGAAGCTCCGGCCTGATAGGGGTATGTTTTACATATTTATCTAGGTTGAGAAAAGATCATCTCTGTTTACCTCACCATTCAATTGTCAAGCATGTGTACCCCATGTCTGAAGGTTTTCACATTCATTCTCCTTATTTCGTTGCTTTTCTTTTCGATAACTTTTGTTTCAATTTAGACAGACTCAGTGAGAAAGCTGCATTACAGTGTCATAATGCATTGCATATTAACAACAGCGCTTTTTGCATGGCAAGTGGCTCAAGGCATGGGGTTTCTTAATACACAAGATTTAATATTTCATCAATTTGCTTCACAAGAGGCAAGTCAAGATCTGGAAGAGTCACATGCAGACTCTTTAAATCAACATTGAATTCCACAAAAGCCTGAAAGCAAAGAAGCTGGCAAATCAGGTGGAGTCATATTTTTGCGGGGTGAACTTGATGCTGAAAGTGAAGAGAAGTTTAAAGGTCGCCAATTGAAACCAATTCCATCAGCAATTAAAATTGGAAGCAGTGAATCCATTGAACTATACAAGCCACATTCCGATCGCAGAGTGGATTCTTTTGCACTTGCAACTAGATCAAAAGTTGATGCTGTTAATGTGCAAGATGCAGGTTCAAGGAGTAGTCAGGGAAATGCAGTTATTGAAAAGGCAGTCCACCAACCAAAGAAGAAGCTCAGTAGAAGTTCTCTGGCACTGGCATCGATACAAGTTACAGAAACCCCAGCCACCAGTGGTCATGATGCACACCCTGTTTTAGATATTGAAACCTCTAACTCAGTGCTGCCTCATGTCGAAGAAAAATTGACAGAGCTAATGCTGATGAGAGGATCTGCTACGTACAAAGACTGTGTGCTTGACATTCCTGTGATTTTATCAAGAAACTTTCAGTTTATCAGCGCTCACGATTAGAGGAGAATGGTTTCCACATGGTAATCCCTTCACATACTGAAATGAGAATTTTCCTATATGCTAGGGTGACCATTTCCGTTGTCTTCATTAGAGTTATTCATCAAGTCAACATGATTTTTGGTCTGGAGTTGGTTGTTTGCATGCAATACCTTCCATGTTCAGTGAGTTTTTGGTGTATGTGTGGAGGTAGTGTGGAGTTTTGAAAGAAGAACATTTTATATGAGTTCATTGAGGGTCTAACTCACTTGGGCATGCCAAGAGGTGCTTAAAGGAGTTTGGCCCTCAATGAACCGAAATAGGTTGCTCTTCATTCAAATTCAAACACGAAATTCAAGCGCACACCAAAAGTGTAAAGAGTTTTTTCATATTTTATGCAAAACATCCAATGGAAAATCATACCGGACCAACTCCTGAAGTTGGAGATATGAGATCATAGGACTTGAATCTCCATCTCCACTCTTGTAATCCAGATTTGTGTTTCTATTTATCTACGCAATATTCTGATTCAGAATATCTCTAAGGTCAACAGACATCCAACTCTGAGGTTTGCTGAAGACATTTCTCCATTTTTCATAGTCAGAAGTGCTGATCACCCATATGTTAACTGACAGTTGCGGATGCTTCTCCAACATTTTCCAAGTATATATGTGAATTTTCAGCAGGCTGGGCAGAGAGTAGAAGATGGTCAGCACCTTAGTTTTGTAGGAACGATTATGTCATCGAGGTAAATATCGTGTTGCTGCTAGAGATGACATTCTTTATACCCAATGCTTCACAACTAACAGCTATCTATCTTACTTTCTTCTGAATCGTTTCTGGCATTTGAGATCTAACCTGATCAGCTACTTACATCATTTGAAGAAATGAGTCTCTACTTCATCTTTAGGCAAGCTGATAAATGTGTATTTTATCTGCATAGGGCTTCGCTTGAGCCCAAGCTTAAGTGCCATTGAAGTGATTGTTTAGAGCACTGTCGATGCCCATGATTCTTCAGACGAAGAGCAGGAAGACGGACAATTACACACGGTCTTCCCTCATCTGAAAAAGTTTTTTTGAGGTGCTCGCTTTACAGATACTTGGTTTCTAAACAAGATGGCAGCAAAATATCCTGTGCATGCACAAGTGGCAGTGGGTGGTAAGGTGAGGCCTATTCCTGCTTTTATTTAAGCTTTTATGTAAATTCAGAACTTTTCACAAATGCGGATCTATTTGTTCCAGCAGAAAAGAGCATTCTGGGATGGATTTCTCCTCAACCATTGTCCGGACTAGGCATGATTGTCTTTTGAAACATAGCTGTGTCCTATAACTATACATGATCAGAGTGCAGTGGAGAACCTTGGTCACGGGGTACACCTTCATGAAGTACTTCTCATACTTACATTCTCAAAGGTCCAGGACGCCTGTTCTGGGCCTCAAGGTGTCATATACAGGGAGTTAGTATTACTTCTTGATATTTCTAGCTAAAAGTGTCAAAACTGGCCCTATCTAAAATGATCCCATTTGAAATTCTATGTATTGTTCCTATCGGAGCATATATATATGTAATATGAATCATAAAGAGATTCAAGCTTGTATAAATGACCTAGACTCAAATACCTTCCTTGTATATGTAATCACTGCTAACACATGACTTTAATTGCACTTTCTTTTTTGAATAGGTCGTGCTAGTCATGGATTCAATATCAAAGACCAAATCAGATATTATTTCAATACTTTTTGGATTGCACAATTCGTTGTGTATCCCTTATAGGCATATTCCTGTTCCTTCAAGGATTAGGTCATGTCCTGCAAATGGCAGCCGTCAATTGGATACCATTTTCATGTGCCTGAGTTGTAATAGGTGAAAGCTTTACCACTTGAAGATCATTTTGAGATAAGGGAGTTCTATTTGGAGCTTTGGGATCAGGAGTCTACTTACCCTGAAGCGCTCGATGGAGCCAAAGGAGTTAAACATGAATTAGAATGACAGGAAAACTTTATCCTGTTTATCCAGCAAAGGGTGGTCTGCAGCCCAAGGCACTTGAGTTTTGCATTCAGAGGTACACATGTCCAGTATTTTGTGCAAACTGAAGTTTTCTTTTTCCTTTTTTTTCTGCAACAGATATGTCTCGGACCTTGCATCTGGACGTGGTGAAAGTTCAGAAGCTCCAGCACATTGTGTGTGTGCTGGTGTCGATAGGTTTGTCTTGCTTCAATTCGATCAGTTGGAGTGGGTTCAAATAATTGGTGCTTTGGGAATTCATACTGTGCACTGCAAATCAGGGTTTTACCAGCGCTTCTATTGGATCTTGATCCGGTACCGAAGTACATCAGGGATATGTACCATTTGGTAGAATTATAACAGGTATATCTATATATAATTTGTGTACATTAATTGTAAATTGCTTTCTGTTTCAAACAGAATGACCTTGGGTAAAGACTGAATCCAATAGCTGATTGCAGACAAAGGTCTTTCAGTAGAGCAGAAAGTCTGTCTTCGGTTGACAGCATCATAGTAAAAGGCTGACAACTTACAGGAGTGTTAATGTCATGATCTTCATGTTTGCCCAGGACTTCTGACTTCCTCTCTTACCTCCCGAATCCATTCGATATTCCTTGTATTCATCAAGATCAATTTCTGAACCATCGGAACAGTAGACTTTTGAATTTAGGATTGTCCCCTTACGTGGTCTTGTGCGGGATGACAGGCATACTTCGAAATGCACACCCCTCAAGACACACAGGATGCTGAACGAGGCCGCCAAAGGCTTGCCTTTGATGAATTTTCTACCTTCAGGTACTCAATTATTCTGCTCAAATGACAGAGACCTGGTGAAGTAGTTTATTTCAACATATATAGTTGTGTAGTACCTGATACTAGGATGAGAAACTTTGTGGTATAGAAAAACAGTCTTTCAATACATTGCTGAAGTACTGCTTGTAGATTTTCCAGAAATCCTCTGGTCCTGCAGAGTTGCCTATTACCTCCTTTATTTTACCAATCAAAATCTCCTTATCGTGAATATCCAGTACCTTAGGATGCACAATTTGTTCTTCTAGTCCAAATCTTGAAACATTTGTTTGCATTCAACTGCCAGACATATGTATTTGCTGCTAGGGATGCTTCTTCAAAGACAACAGTTAGCAGACAAGTAATTGGGGAACTTGGGGACATCATAGGTGGCTGAAAGTGGAAATTTGGAATGGACAAGTGGTCACTGCTCATTTCGAAGCTGGTCAATTCACTACCTTATACATTGACAAACTCTCAGTAGAAGGCTGCTTCTTAAGTCGTGTGGAATCTACAAAGGCCTGTCCCAATGGGCCGCCTTCTGCAGGTCAGATGCTCCAGGAGATTCTAGATAGGAAAGTTTAAGTGTGATGTTTCCAATTTCCACCTTTTTCAGCTAACCCTTAAAGGACTAAGGGGTTCAATGTATGAACTATATACATGATGCATATAATATAATTTGTATTTATAATCATGGGTTTGAAAGTTTTAATTGGTATTTTATCTTATGTCAATGAGGAAACAAAAACATACACATATGTGACATGGATGATCAAAATATTAGGTATGTATTTGCGTCTTTGGGCATCCAGGCTGTGTATTTCAACCCAAATCTTCAGTAACATAAAGGTACTTCACCGATTTGAAAAGTGCACTTGAAGAATGAGTTAAATCTAGATAGGATCACTTTCAAGTAATTAGCTTAAAGTGGAACTATGTCGCTCAAATACACGTCACATATTCCCTCCACTTACCTCATAAGTTGTGGTAAAGTGACTATTTTGAGCTTTGCTCAATGCATACAAAAGATTTCTCAATAGAGATTGCTAAACCCTAAACCCTATGCAGACTACTGAGTGTATGAGAGGTCTCAATTACTCCTCAAGAAACGTCGTGATTCCTATGAGATCGACACTCACTTTTGGGGAACTTGTCTGAATTTGTTGGCCATCGACTGCAAACCATCTCGACCTCCAAGTTGACTAAGCATTGATGTTGGCAACAATTTGTTGATTTGTGTTAGATCCACATTCTTTTGATGCAGCATCTTCGACATTGGCTTAACAGCCTTGCAAGTCTGTTTGAACATACTCAACAAATCATGAACATCTTGCAAAGTATGCCCTGACCCCCTTGCCACCCTTATGATCCTTGACGCATTCATCACCTTGGCATCTGGGCTGTCCAATTCTGCATGTATGCATTTGCAAAATTAGTTTCAAAATTGGGTTAATTTAACCTATAGCCATGATTGGTCATATACAAAATCATCGTACATAAGACTAAAAAGACAAGTGCAGGGTCACCGAAACATGCCTTCATTTGTCATTGAATCCATTATTGTCACAAAGAATTTGGTCTTGCCAATTGTAACAGCCTGATTATGTTGCACTCCTATTGGTAATGCTTGCAACATTGATGACATGATCTGGTACAATCCAAAGTTAAGAATGTTAGTTTCAATAATAAAATGTGCAGTCTTCTACATTTTCTGATATATATTTTTAAAGATAGAAATTCGAGTGTGGTGTTATTACCTCTTGATTTTGGCCTGCAGTAAGAATATTTTGATATTTTCGCAACGTAAATTGGCCATCTCTCATACTTCCAACCATTTCAAGAAGTTGATCTTCTGGGACAACATCTTTGAAGCTCTCCACCATACTAGGCAAATCATGAAGACCTGAATCCCCAATGTTTCTTATTAATCCGTTGGAAAAAAAAAAAAGCATTGACAAGAAGATATTGGCATGAACAGACTTGAGATCAAATAAACAAGTTTAGTATTAGCTGTGCTTTCTGGGTTGGTTCGAAGTTCGTAATTGGTAATTTGTACATTTCATTTACAAAAATGAGGGCAGAACTAACCTAAAAGTCGAGTTACGAAGCTTTTTGCATCAAACGCCTCAAAGTTGCTCATATGTTCTCCTGTTCCAATGAAGATGATTGGACTTTTGGTAGCTGCTACACTGCATGTAACAAAGCCCTCTTTCATTACCTTTGCTTCACAATCTTGTCAAAATGAACTCAATTGTCAACATTGAGGATAAGATTATCACATGTAAGCATGAACAAAGACATACATAAAAAGGATCAAGTGCTAGCGACATACGCGCTAAGTGCCCCGCCTCCTTTAGAATGGCCATCCATTTTGGTCACAATCACAGCTCCAATATCAATGGTCTTCTTGAATGCCAATGCTTGATCGAATGATGTTTGGCCCATACTACTATCTATCACAAAGACCACTTGATCTGGTTTCTGTAAACAATCAACCACGAAAAGTTCAATTGTAAGACAAATGTAGTGAGGGAAAAATGAGTTATGTATTTAATCTAGCAAATAGATTGAAATGAAATGATCAACACAGTCACCAACACAATACCCTTTGAAGATATCATGAGGTATATGTATATAGTTTAACTTAATAAATTACTATCAATTGTGTAGATGTATTTCAAGAAATTTGAAGAAAAAAAAAAAAAAACTCAAGCATATAAATCAAACCAGGTGATGGATATCTTGAGATGTATTTTGATAGCAAATTGTAAAAGAATACAAGACCTTCCTAGGGGCTATCATAGTTTGAATAACGGACCACAACTTTAGCAAGTTCCCACATTTCTATAAATAAGGAGGCTTCTTGTTTGTGTCTTCCACTTGTGTCAACAATGATTAGGTCAAACCTATCCTTTGTGAACCTCTCAATGCCATCTTGCACAATCTTCATAGGATTAGATTCTTCATAACTGCAAACCAATATCCAACAACAAATGTTCAATCAAACCTTCAAAATTGCATCACATGGTGCAAAGGCCTTAAAAAGAGATAATGCTACTTCATGTAGTTTGGAGAATATGAAGGAATGAAATAAAACATGGGTGAGTTCCTACCCAACAAATACACCACAAATGAAGTTCATAAAACTTTATTTATTTATTTGTTATTTATCTTTCCTTGGTCCCTTGATTTCTCAAACTTAGATGAATATGGTGCAAGAACCAAACCTTCCGTGATATGGAATATTCGCTTTAATTGCATTTTGCTTTAATTGGTCAAATGCGCCAGCACGAAATGTATCCGCACATATCATAGCTGGCTTGTACCCTTTTCTTTGGTAGTACTGGGCAAATTTTGTACAAGTTGTAGTTTTTCCAGCACCTAACACCATATGATATGTTAGTTGATCAATATATTGTCATAAGATATGTGATCTTTACACACAAGGAACAATTACCAACTCATACCTCTAAAAAACACTTCCATTTTAATATCTAGAACATATTTGAGAGCAACTAACCTTGAAGTCCGACAAACATGATGATGTTGGTCTTGCCTTTCTTGGGCACATATGCAGTCTTGCCAGGGTTGAGCATACTATAAAACTCGTTCACGATTGCCTATAAAACACCCATAATATGTAAGACTACTAGAAATCGATGAATGTTGACATGCCACTACTTCAATTTAATTGTTACTACCCCTCACAATTCACAAAAAGAAAATGCACCAATTTTGTGTATGAAATGAACCTGTTGTATGATACGTCTTTTGTTGTGTCCAGATGCAAGTTGCTTGTAAATTTTCTTGACATTTTTTTGCAAGGTGCTAACCAAGCTGACTTGCACGTCAGCGGCAAGTAGAGCTCGAGAGACCTCATTCAAACAATCTGTCAACACCTTCTCATCTATGACAATTGCATTGCTCATGTGTTGGAGAGCAGACGAGATACGTCCTCCAAGCTCTGCAAGCACCATCTTGAAAGTCTAATGTGTACTTCTTTTCACTCTTTCACTCTTTCAATCTCTCAATCTCATGTACGTGTTTGAGCAAGTTGTTTACACCTAAACTAGTAACGAACACAACCCTTTAAATGCTAATTGAGCCTCTTGTATACATACTATATTTCACCTTCATACAACATAAACCTCCATATGTACAGATGGTGTTGGTAAACGCAAAAAGCTTTCTATCTTAAAGGGTATCTCTTCCTAACACTCATGTAAAGTAACTTGCAATGTATATGGCGAGGACTTTAGATCATCTAGTGTACATGTGGAGTACAAAGACAAAAGAAAAAAACAAACTAAAAATGTCCAGGATGTGTGCCCTTGATATATATATAATACACACATCTTTCAAGGAATGTCGTTAGAAACTTAAAAGAAAAAGAATAAGAAAAAGTTTTTTCTTTCTTTTTACTTTATTTCACTTTTTCTTTTTGCTCATGTGTCTTGGTTTCCAAGATACTTTGGAGTCTAACATCTCCTTTGCATATTAATCAACGTCATGAGTGCATCATGATGCACATCTTCTCATCAAAGTGTTGTACTCACTTAGCAGAAGAGGGATGATGAAAACAAGAATACAATTGGATTAATTTTGAAATGTTTTAAGAATTTCCATAAACCAAGGAGATAATTTCTATGCTAAGTGTAGATCCACATGTATATAAATGTAATTTAGGGTTCCTTATGCAATAGATGTAATACTTACTAATATTTGAATTGTCCAATATTTAAATAATTAGTAACAATGCACTTAAATGATGGATTTTTAATAATTATTTAACTGCTTCTAAATGCATTGTTAATAATTATTAGTATCATTAATACATGTGTAATATTTGAATAATTATTAACGCATGTGTTAATAATTAACAATAATAATAATAATAAAGTTATTAATAGAACTATACAATTATAACGTATTAGTAAAATGATTAAATGATTAAATGATTTAAAACATCATAAAATTATAACGTTATTAATAACATCACAAAATTATAACGTTATTGATAACATTATAAAATTATAACGTTATTAATAACATTATAACATTATAAAATTATTTATAAAATTATAAAATTATAAATAACATTATAACATTATAAAATTATAAATAAAATTATAAAATTATAACGTTATTAATAACATTATAAAATTATACCATTATTAATAAAATTATAGAATTATACCATTATCAATAAAATTATAACACCATTAATAATATTATAAAATTACAACATCATTAATAACATTATAACATTATTATCAAATATAAGTAAGTATTACATTTAAATATGATCAAATATTAGTAATATTATTAGCATTATAACACATGTGTTAATAATTAGTGTTATTATTGTAACTAATATAACACATGTGTTATAATGTTCAAATATTATAAAATATTAGTAAGTATTACATTTAAATAATAAAATATGCATATAAAATTAATATTCATTGTTAATAATTATATTACTCATGCATTATTAATAATGATTTTTAAAAATAATGTATTTTTAATTAAGATTCATAATTATGAAATAATTAAAATTTAATATAATTATATCCATTATTAATATCTTAATATCAATATAATTAATATAATTAAATACATGATTAATAACTTAAATATAATGTTAATATTATTAATAATTAAGAATAATTAATACTATAACATTATAACACATGTGTTAATAATTATATAATTTCGGTTCTGTCAATTTATAACTAAGTACCGCAAGATTAAATAGATAAACACTCTAATGATGAAAATTTATATTGTGTTTGCAAAGCGCTTTCATAAGCCTCCAAAACATAACAATGAGATGCTCGTAAAGTTGTGTTGGGAGACTCACATTCAGATTAAACTCCCTGCTTCCCAATATTATATTTTGAGGGCCCACGTCAGAGAGTAATGTTATGTCAGGAGATTGAAGACATGCAGAAAATTGAAAATGCTGCAAGGTTTGATTCCAAAAAGCCAAAGCATTAATACATATGAGCATTTTTGTGTAATTGAAAGAGGACAATATTTGGCGTACAATTTGTTTGTTCATAAACGTATGTGTGTTGGACCTATTAGAAAATAATTGGACACATTTGAAGTTCTTGTCATTTTTGACACGTAAATGATAAAAATTAAGAATGCATACACATTGTGAAGTGCACATTACATCCGCATTATCATTCGAGATAAAGAAAATGTATTCTCATGAGTTGGAAAGAAGTTACAAAAATAAACAAATCCAAGACACAAAAAATTAGAATACTCCAAAAATTGGGTTCATATATTGTATAATTAATTTTCATGATTCTCAATTATGTAGAATTCATAAATTAAATCTTTTGCCAATCCCAAGAGCTAAAAATCCCATCATATCCTAACTTGGAAATCAATGATATGGGCCTTTGATAAGAGATCAACCACATCATACACTCTAACCTCCCTAATATCATGCCTATGACAACCAAAGTGCACATGATATTAAAGAGGTCTGTAGTGTTAACATGGATGCATGATAATAAAAAATTAACCTAGTATGTGACATCATGGAATAACACAAAGCCAACATTGCAATAATGATAATAAATAATGACAATGATGACAACGTGATGCATGTGGTTTGAATTTTTTGATGGATTATTATTATAATGCCAAAACCCATGATACATGGGAGGGAAACGTGATAACAAACAAGGAGATTCAAACCAAGCACATCCGTCCCCTCGGGTATCGGAATATAAGAGAGGGAGTGACATTATAGAAGGTGACATTACGGAGGTTAGGGTGTAGATGCTTATTAGGTATTTAAGGACTAAGGACTAGATTCCGTTGCCTTGAATCTGGTTCCACGTCCCTGATGAATGTCTACATGGATGTATGAGTTCATCCTTCCATTTTCGTACAGCCACCTCCGAGGTCTTCCCGCTATTGTTGTCTCGCGCCTTAGCATTCGACGCTGCATCACCAGAAGCCACACCAATTCCTTCCGTTACTTTCAGAATTCATAAACGAGATTGCTCGATAGCAAAACACATCGCATGCCCAGAGACGAATATTGAAAAATAGGATAAATGTTGGCCAGTGCAGACGATAATTGGACTTCCTTTCTTGCGAGCGTCACCAGCCATGCATGCATGCTCTCCGGCCATCGCTGGACCAGGGCTTCGCTAGCTGTTAGAACCAAGGAAGGCCTCGCGATTGGAGCTTCGTAGATTAGATACGAAACCGAATTTTCTGGACACTTCGTTTGCGTCTAGCATATGCTTTTGTGGTTCGGAGGAGGTTTCGGAGATTCTAGTGTGGGAGCGCATGTTTGAGGAATATTATTGAAGTCCTCGGTGGATGTAAACCTCGCTTGATATGGCGCATGATTTTTCTTGCGAACCTGATCGGCCAAGCTCGGAGGTTTTCTGCGGAAATAAGCAATTACGGCGTTGTTGACAGGAGTAAAATTATAGATACAGGAATGCGATGATGAGTGGCTTAAAATCGAGGAGCTGTAGTGAGGGATTTTGAATTGATTGTGGGCAGGATTATAGTACAGCAATTCGTGGCAGTCTTTGCTGAAATTTGTGGCGAGGAATTCGAAACTTGCATCAAGGAACTGGCAGGAATTGTCGCGTCTCTTTAGTTTTCTCAGAGTTAGCAAATGGGAGGATGTGGATGACATCTAATGCTGCGAGAAGAACACTTCTGGAACCTGATTTCGTTGTTGAACTTCGATCCTGCATTATTGGGTACTGTCTCATTTTCTAACTATAATAAAACCAAAGAGGCAAGGTGTCTTGGGTGGTTTGAGGAGAAATTCGTGGCTAGCAACGTTGAGGCATGATTGCACCCAGAAACTACTCTATGCCTTTGTGATGAGATGTGGCTGGAAGGTCTAGGAAATTCACTGCTGCACTTGAGGCGACCTTATATGTTCTTTGAATGTAACTGAAGGAGAGAGGATCTCTCTCGTGGCTGGTGGTGGAAGACAAGCGGCAAGGTTGTTGAAGTGACGTGCTGCTTGAGCGTGAAGGTGCACATCTGAGAGTCGGTGTTTTATTGTTCAGCAAGGATGGCGCACGGAGTAGACAAAGCTCTCTTGGTTTTCATTGTTCTGGCCCGTTTTCTCCCTCCGGTGACAGATCTGAAGTATGTTGTACAATCTCATCTGTTCCTTCGCAACCTTGTACTATAAAATTTCAGATGTATATGGTTATTAGTTAGCATGCACATCACAGCTGCTTTGCAAATTGAATATTATCTCAAGAAAGGTATATCAGTAACGTAGTGAACAATATTCTTTGTGATAGTAGTGGTGTTTGACGTCAACTGCAATTTGCATTGTGCTGTAAACTCGGTGGCTTCAGTTGACCTCAAGCCTTGCTGTGGACGATACTTTAAAAGTTCCATTTAGGAGTTGTCAAAGCCTTATAATAGTCTGGGTTTCTTCTAATTCAGCTGCATTTCTGTGTACCTCCTTGTTTCAGTGCTTTACTAAGCACGAATCAGCTGACCAAAAACATTTCATGTACTGTGGCGATTGCAAGGAATTTGTATATTCTGGATTTTCCTAACTGTTACTTGAGTGGAAGTTCAACAGCAATCAGTTGCCACTCTTCTGGCTTAAATGGCCTGCAATATTTATATTCTGTGTGAGACTGATCTTCACCTGATGAAGAACAAGTCACAATCCTTAATGCGCAGTGGTATCTGTTTATGAAGTGTCTTTTTGACTCGTGGAGATGGTGCTTGTCAAGCTGAGAATATGATACTCATGGCTTAACTTGTTTCCTGCTTGTGGGTTCTTAACCTTCCCCGATGAATTCGAGAAACTAAATCTGGGTTTGCTCAAGCTGATTCTTGTCTGCGTGCGTACTAATACAGAGGACCGACTGAATATTCTCCGACTCGATCACTCCTTGATTGCAAAAATTCGTCACCGCTCACAAATGTGTGAGTGTACTACCGACTCATAGTAGGCCTGCAAGTATGATGATTCACACATACGTAAGATTCTTTCAGAAATAAGAGCTGCTGAAAGGACTACCATAGCAGTTGCAAGTGATTCTAATTTATTATGTACATCCTCTCGATGTACTTTATATAGTTTAGAGTATGGTGTGCCTCATACTGTGAGGAAGTGTTAGACAAGGTGACATGGAGTTGGATTCTGACATTGTTTCATGTTGTAATTGTTGCATCTACAGGGCAATAACGTACACAGATTCAGCAGGTCACTTACTACCAGTCGAGACTACCTCAATGAGAATATCAAACAAACCGACAGTGAAATTCAAGGAGACTGAAGTTTTCCAAGAGATGAAGCAAATGCGAAGGCGTAGGGCCAGAGTTGGTGGCGATTTTCCTATTTTTTGTATTCTCATATCCTCATCAATGGGTCTTGTGTATGTACTGCTCTTGGGGCTGGAACTACATTTTCACTTTGAAAGATTCAGACTTTTCATCCTCCCTAGAGCACTCGAACTCGGTAAAAATCTTTTAAAAAATTTCACAATACTGTGCATCCGCAAAGGGTGTGAGTTCCTTAGGAAGAATTGGTTAGCTTTAGCAGCAGTGGGTATTCTTGGAGCGTTAAGCTGGCAGGTGAGTTCAGTGTTGCGGTGGCCATACGGTGCTCTTTTAGTATCTATTGCCGTATCAGTATATGCCTTGATAATGCTATGGTGGCCGGGGATTTAGCCTTCCCGAAACCTTAATCCCTTAACCCTCTGCATGAACGCAAATGTGAAGAGACTTGATATAGATCAGCCAACAGTTGTCGCCCTTTATATCACCAACTATTGCTTGATAACAAATCAAACATCAACAGAACAGTAAAGGTGAACAGTGAAAAATGAGCACCAGTTCAAGTTCATCCTCATCTGGTTATCCAGGAAGCAATGCTAGATCTACAGTGGAGAGATCTGAACTGCCCAAATCATCCCTGGTTGAGAAAGATAGAACAATTAGATATCCACTTTGAAACAAAGAAAATTATGTGCATGAGGTCTGTAAAAGGAGATGACAGAATGTGGTTAGGTAGTCTCCACGTAATCTGACAGTTATCGTAATTACATCAAAAAACATTGCGGGTAATGACACGGGCTGGAATGCAGACGAAATAAGAGTTTAGAACTAACAATCATGTCACAATTCTCGATATTCTAGAGGATTTCCGGATATCATATTCTCAGGATCTCATATCCTCTATGAATTTCAGGGTCTGGGCTTTCGAAAAAATTCCAATGAGCGACACGAATTCAGGGGTTATAGGGATTAAGAACTCCAACGCGTTAACATTTAGAGAAAATTTCCAACTATCGAAACTTATAGTTACGTACCTCAAGGCTGTCTTGCCAAATGCTTTGAGAACATGATATCCCGGAATCCTTCAGAGTATCAGGAAAAAGGAAGGTACTATGAAATGCAGGTATAGGTTTTTGAAACATTTCCAACGACCAATACTCATCCTTCTTGAATGCTGAAAGACCGTCTTGCAAACATGCTGTGAGACCTGTAGTACTCCGCAATACTACGAGATTTTGAGAAACCAATTATCTGATCGATGCTGCAACACATGTTCCCCGACCCGAAAGATCGAATAAATTGTTGTGGTTTATGGAATCCGATGATGAGGAGAACACGCACCTGAAGTAGACGGAGGTGACAACGAACGAAGGGTGAGGCGTGGCTGGGCCTGGGTCCGACATCACCATAGCCGAATCCGTTTGCCTGTCAAAACTCAAATCCTCGATTTCAATTTCACCAACACACAAGGAAAAGCGAGGGAAGAGTAAGATAACCGCCTGATACCCTGATACTCGGATATCCGCCTATACCCCTCGAGAAGACAAATGTATGAACGGGGAAGACCGGCTGCTAGTTACAGATGAACCGGTTGAGTTTGAGTTTCAAGAATCCAAGGAAAATTACTGATCGTTTTAGAGGAATCTATGGAATATGCCTCAAATTAATGAAGAAAAACCAAACTTGAAATCCGTTGCATTTGGAAACACTAGAATCTTGACTGATTAAGGCCAAAAATTTCCCCAGACAGTGGACAACAACAACATCGGCACGTTATAAGTGGCAAAAGGAAGGTGAGGGCCCCACCATCAACACAACAACTGCTGGAGTTAATATTTCACAGAAGAAAAAAAACATTCTTTTGATGGGTTCAAGTGACTAAAAGTTGAAAAGATTTCAAAAGATGTCAAATTTGCAATGAATAGTTGTATGTTAGAATTGTATGTCAAATTTAACGTGGAAAATGGTTGCCTCATTTTTAAAAATAAGACAATGTACATACCACAACATTGGTGTAAAATAAACATTTTTCATGTCAGGTTAGGTGGTTGAGGTTCAACATTTATTTATAGACATATGATATCAAATAGAACAAACGTCTTTGGGAGATATATTCATGGGGCCAAGTGTGGTGAGTTTAAGTAGAGTTGGAGGCTCCATTGACCTTGAAAGATGGAAAAAAGTATCCATAGAATAAAATTCTTTTTAGCTTCAAATATATTAAAAACTTGTATTAAGTTTAATGATATCAATAATCGTGAACTACGAAACAGTCGCAGATTTATGTTGCAATCATATTAAGTAACAAGATATGCAAACATGCTGTGAGATTTACATTCCTGAATACTACGAGGTATCGAGAAACCAAGTACCCGATCAAGCAATAGTCAATGATGCAACTCATGTGTACCTGGACCCGGAAAGATCAAATAGTTGTTGTAACTTATGAAGTGTGAGAAAAACAAGAGAAGGAAAAAATAAAGATATCCGCCTCATACCCTTGGTTGTCTCAATCCGCCTATACATGTCCAAAAGACCAAATCAACACTCGCACATTATAAGTCGTTCAGGTCTGCGATGTCATGACATTATTCATCTGAGTGACCAGGTTGGGTGGGGCCGGGAATGTGTCATGTAAGATGCTAGAATTATACCACATGGATGCTTGTGTGCGCATATTCAATGTGATAAACTCAAGTGAAGCATTATCGTTGAGTATTAGTAGAATGAAACAACCGACAACAACTAAATAATATTATGGTCATGAACACACAAGGAAAAAGCAAGTGAAGGGTAAGATATCCTCATGGTAAATCCTTGACTAAGACTCCATGTACCCATCCAAAATACCAAACTGACACTTGGTCTTTTGTGCTACTTACTCAAACTGGCACATTACAACTTGGTAACAAGAGGAAATGAAAAGAAAAGAATAAGGTAAGGGGACCTGATTTGGTCATTTATCTTAATTGGACACCTATATATAAGTGGTGCATGGTTAGGTGTACATATAAGAATGGACATCACAAAAAAAACCTCCTTTAAGCTTTTACATCGCAACTACAATTATGAAACTTGAATTGACAATCTTTTTTATTCGTATGTTTTTTTTTATTAGATTTGGTGGTACGTAAGAGGTTTTCAAGATGACCCAACGGTCAAAATTGTCACAGGAGTTGAATTTAGTGCCCACAATAGGACCACATATTGTAAGTCAAGTTAAAAGTTGATTTTCAAAACATACTTTATTGCCTTGATGTCGACCCCATGTACTTTCAAGGATGATATCCTAGCGATCATGATTCCGAATATATTTTTTGTGGAGTAGATGGATGATACGTTGACCGATATGTCGGATGAAATCCACCACCTCAACAATGGAGCCCACTCTTTTTGCCACTTCATTGAGCTTGAAGGTGGTGTGTTGACTTTGACTAGGTAGGTGGGTGGGTGGGGGGAGAGAGAGAGGGGAAGGTGGCTCACAACAAACACTAAGGTGCAAGTGCCATGGAGTAGGTTTACAAGACACTTAGAACAAGGATTTGACCACTCTAATCTAGTTCACGAGCCAAAATTATTTTTGGATTTGGAAGGTTTCATAATAGGGTCACAAATTGATGTCAAATGAAGGTCATAATAGGATAAGTATAATTGGGGTCATACATCAATGACGCCATACTCACATAATTAATTTTTTCCCATAGGTTCATTTGTTTACATAAGAATATTTTGTTACAATACCAACGTTTTCAAATGTCTTTACGAATATGTAAATCTCTCATGGAAACTATGTGGACTTGAAGAAGGAACCAATAGTCTCTTGATGTTGCCACTTCAAATTAGCAACAAATATCTCATTGAGTTTCTCTAATTTGGCTTGTAGTTTCATTATGTCTAAAAGAGTAAACTCCAATGGGTTGTCCATTAGGTAAAAATGCAACTAGCAAAAATGTAGGCAATAATTGAGCATGATGTTGAGCATTAACCACTTTCATAATAGGTGGATGTCTCTCATCAACATCCAAAGGGTCCAAGGGCTCTGCATTAAGGTTAAAACTAGGTGGCTATTTTTCTCCGTCCCAAGGCCATGTGAACTACCTCTGACCATGGATGTACAAATGGGCGGGACGCAACCCCTAGCCATCATGTTACATTAGAAATGACTTTATAACATCATGTCGCATCACTTTGGGACGTGACACCCGTGGACGTGGTATATTCGTTAGACTACACCATTTTATTGTTCAAAAAATCGTTTTTATTCGATTATTCTAGTCGATTGCAACTAGCAATCAATTTCTCAAAATTATTTTTAAAAATTTACAAAAAAAAATTGAGCATTAGATCTTGTTAAATGCAAGATCTAACAATCCAATTTTATTTTTATTTTTATTTTTTTGGTTTTTTTAAAATCGTTTTTTTTTCCTAGAAGGCGATTGCTCCTGGTCAATTGCTCTTGATCAATTGCAATTGTCAATTCTAAGCTATCAATTGTTATGGTTGACTTCAACAACCAACTATTATTGTTGACATCAACAATCACTATAGTGGTCGACCACAACAATCATTAGATTAGTCGACAACTAAACCAAAAATCCAATATTTTCCAAAAAATTTAAAAAACATTTGGACAATTAGATTTTGTAGCCAACAAGATCTAACAGTCCAAAAAAATCGGATTTTTTTTATTTTTCTTTCTTTTTTTGTCGATTTCTATGTCAACTATTATTTTGTAGTCAATTATTATGTCAACCACAAAGTAGTAGTTGACCAAGAGATTGATTGCGTCAGTTTACCATGAATAAACTATCAAATTGACCCCCTACCGACATGATGTTTTTGGTCTGCCATCACATTGCTATCAAAGGACGTGATGTGATGGGCGTGGACATGTATTCCCTGTCTCCAACATGCAATATTTTGCTTCAGTGATGTCTTCACCTTCCATTGCCAAAAAATCTTCAAATGACATCTCATCTTCTTCAAGCTGTAATTTTGATGTGAGGAATGCGAGATTTTTAAAAGAGACAAAAGCTAATGAATTTAGTGCTTAGGTTTGAGATACCTAATTCCTTTAGTTTTCATGTCTTAACATTATATATATCCACATTTCATATGTGATAGTTGCATAAATTTGATATTAAATATGTACTTAGACACTTATGGGACCCGTCATATATGCAATTATTACCTCTATAATATCACATTTGGGGGGTCTATGAGTGTCATATTAACAATGTCATATCCGTATTATAAAGGTAAATTTTAACTAGAAATTTTGATTTATAAAATTTGTGTTATTATATCAAGTTTGTCGTATTATTGACTATTGTATGAAAAAGGTACGATTGTTATGTATTTCCCACATCTCATGGTGTATACTTCAATTATGATTAATGCATCTAATAGTGGTTCAAAATGAAAGAAAAATCAACAAACTAATATAATGTGACATACATTACCCGGCAATTCCATTCTCAGATCTGATTATTAATTTATTTCCCAAAATGGATTTCAAAAATATGAAAATCATTTTTTTTCTTTACAAAATCTGAAACCGTAATTTTCATTGAAGCCACCCAAGTTGAATGATAGATGCGACAATTCAAAACTCATTCATGCACAAATGAATTGTTATCGTATTAAAGAAGACGTGCCTAAATCGAACACCTATAATTTGGTGGTGTGTAGTTAGGTGTAAATCATGTGTATGAGCTTCAAAATTCAAGAGAAAAGTGGCTACAACCTCAATTTGGTTTTGCTAATTAACTTGAAGTAATCGCATGCTTCATATCCAAGGAGAAGTGGACAGGTCAGAAAAAGTAAATATTTCAAACCCACTTATTTTGGTCCTTACTCATGAAACAATGAGTACATCTCACTCATCAATAAAAAATTTGAAATCATAATAGGTATATTATAAATCCACATCATTCTCAACTCACTTTCACTAACTTAGGTAGGTTGAACCACTATCTCTCTCTCTCTCTCTCTCTCTCCCAAGCACGAAACTCCCATATTATATGGCCCTAAAATCACTTGTAGTGCATTTTAGTCTAATCTCGAGTGATATAATGTATTTTAATAAAGGAAAAATTTCTAGCCCTTCTAACAAGGAATCCAAACATGTAATTATATATAGGATATGAATATTCTTTGAAGCATATAATTGCATTAAAAATCTCATTATATGACTTTTTTTAAATGTATCATGGGCCAAACTACCCAACTTTTGGGGTTTTTAATAGGATTTTTCATTATAGATTAAATATTGCCAACGATTACTAATTTTAATTGGAGGCAACCACTCGTGTGGATCGTTTAAAATTTGACGCTCTTCAAGGTTAAGAAAATAGATTTTTCAATTCTTAATCTACATTATGGAGAGTCTTGTTTTAATAAATATGCAACCCAAATTTTTCTACATCTCATTTTATTTAATTTGGTCTTCACTTGGTTCTTTTATTTTTGTATAATTTGATATAATTTTTTTTAAAAAGCCATCCTCTAACCCATTTTAATTCCGATGCCCCCTATGTATAATATGGGAGTTTCTTTCTCTCTCTCTCTTTCTCTCTCTCTAGTCCCAAATCCCACTCAAGTTAGCGAGTCCCAGCATGAAGGCAATGCCCCAACTTTTAAACCTCAAAAAGCCATTAAAATATGAATATTTATCATTAAAATCATATCTTGATTATTTTATACAAAAAGATTTGCGAGACTTGTGTTGAGAATTGGATCTAGTTTGTTGCTCAACCCAACTCTCAACAGAAGTCCCAAGCCTCACCTTCAATAAGTGTCCCCATGTATCACATTCATGTCATACGTGGGACTTGGGACTTGGGACCCGATGTGGAAGTGGTAAGTCCCAGGTTCCATGCTCTCAACGGCTGAGATTGCACGGATTGACCTAAGTGACTTGGGACCCGTGTGAACGGGACCCTTATTAACCTCCTCCATACCCATACTCACGTACGCCCCTCTCAACCAATAGGCTGCCACCCAACAACCACACATCCGACGGGCGGCGTCCGGCGAGTGGGAGAGGCCCCTCGCAGGCAGGCGGCGTCGTCGTCGCCGCCGCCTTCCGGATGCTCCTACGAACCCGGCAGGGCACTGCACTCCGACTCCCGGAGTCGATGATCCAGTGAGCTCCGTCCGCTCGCTCATGGGATGCAGGTCGCATCGCGACATCATGATCTAGATGACCTCTCCGGAGTTTGAATATAAGGACCACCAATCTCGACCCTCTCGGAAATCATCACAACTGGAGCAGCTCCGACAATGCGCCGGATCCACCACCGGTGGGGGCTTGCACAAGTGCTACCAGTGGCTGCATGCGAGCTGACGGGATAGGAAAAACTGGGTGTCGACCCCTCGGTGTCTCCGCGGCCGGATTACGGATACACCCCCCCGGAGAGTCGACGGAGGAATCTTCAAGATTCGGAGAATGCATAATAACTGCCACCCGTACTATGCCGGTGCTGGTGCTGCGAGGTCACACAAGTACGCCTTCGTCGACAATGGCGGTGTTGCGGGGCAAGGGATGGCTAACGGCGGCGGCAGCCGTACTAGTGACCCGCGGCAAGTCGCGGTCGAGCTGCTCCAAGTGAGGCCCGCTGCCGCTGCGACGACGGCGGGAGAATGCGTGGATCGGAGCAGCACCAGGGCGGAGGTGGGTAGTCGCGGGGTAGTGGAGCTCACAGGCGGGTACGGGGACTCGGCAGAGGAGGCAGCGAGTTTGTTCATGGCCACCAGTGGCAGCGGTGGTGGAGGTGGTGGAGGTCGAAGCTCGTGGCAAGCCGCTCATCCTGCACCAGTTTCTATTCCGACCGGCGGCCATAATCAGTTGCATGCAGCGGCTGGGGGATCCTGCAGTCGCGGTGGGGGATCAGCGACGGCTGTGACGGCGCTTCATGGGATCCTAGGAAGCGGAGATCATCACCAGCCTTGTACCACCGGTGCGAACGTAGCTGCTAGTGGCGACAGGTTTGTGTGTCATCACCAGATATATATGTATACATCGTCGAGTGATTCTCTGATAATATATCCCTTCAGACCATTTTGACATTCTCGATCAAAATGTGGCCACTGATGACAGAATTGATATTGGAAAAATGGCAACCTTAAACTCGACTAAGAACAAATTCAGAGTTTAATTTAGTGGGTTGATAGACTCGTCTGCCAATCGGAGAGCAGCTGTCTTGGAGAGAGAAACATAAAAATTTGCGCAGATTCAACCGAGTGTGTCCATGCATTTGTAAAGTGATTCGCTGGAGAATATTATATGCCTCGAACAGACCATATTGACATCCTCGATCAAAATGTAGCCACTAATCAAAGAAGTTGTATTGGAAGAGTGGCAATCTTGAACTCCACTCAAAACATCTTGGGATTTTAGTTTAGTGGGTTGTTAAGACTCTGCCATTCGGAGAGCGGCTGTCTTGAGAGAGACATGGGTTGACCCAACCCAGTCCTGTCGTACTTGGCACAATTATAAACTCGGGTTTCAAGTGGGTTGACAGATTTCTGCCATTCGGTGAGCTGTGTTTGTGCAAATTTTTGTGCACAAGAACCAAGTGTTCATGAAAGGGCCTGACCAACTCTGAGTATCCTTGGTATAATGCATTTTTCTGTTGTTTCGAGGAGCTCAACACATACACACCTCAAACCAAGAAAGTGCATCCGGTTTTCTTTCCCGGCACCAATCGATATTGGGTAGCCACTAAATAAGTGATGTATGAGTGCGAGAATGTTCGGCTGGCAGGATGATTATCTGTTCACAGTGTTACCGGGATGCTATGACGCTGCTCACCAATCACAGTTCAAACATGGGCATGAAACTGCAGCCACAATCTTAACCTCTACTAAGAACGTTTTTGGTTTTTAGTGGGTTGATGAATGAACTCTGCCATTTGGAGATCTGTCTTTGTGCAAATTTGTGCGAACTTTCACTGAGTGTCCATGCATCGTGAAGTCATCTTTGAGAAACCTTCGTATTATGCATTTTTCACCCTTTAGAAGAGATCAACACATGCACACCTCAAACTAAGAAAAAGACCCATTTTGGTATCTTCTCAAGGAGAACATCCAATGATGGATGAGTACGAGAATACTCGGCGGACACAATGATTTAGTACGTGCAGGATCATTACTGGCATGCTGACTGCCCAAAATTAATCACAGTGCATACAATTGGCAAATTAAACTCCAAATGAGAAAATGTTGGGTTTTAGTGGGGGGATAGAATCTGCCATTCGGAGATATCAACTGTCCTTGTAGATATGAATTTGTGCGCAGAAGTACCGAGTGCGGTTAATGACTTAAGGCCTGACCAATGGCGAATACTGAATTACTCTCAGCATCCTTCTGATACTCCAACCTCCAATTGTCGAGTGATTCTCTGAGAATCTATCCTAGCATGCACTTTCCGTTTCGATGAGCTCAACACATGCACACCGAAATGTATTAAGAAAAAGACATGTTTAGGATCTCCAGGAGTATCTTCCAATTGTCTTTTCTAGTTGCAACATTCCTAAGAAGTGATGCCTCTCATCCGAGGATGCTTGGTAGGCATGATGATTATCTATGTACAGGAATTAATTACAGGGCAAACATGCGGATGAAAAATTTGCACAATTGAAACTCCGATTAGAACATCTATTTTTTTTTAGCAATTTCTTAAAGCTAATCCCAACCTCCAACTGTGTCGTCATGACAGGTGGGACAACCCAGGGCACATGGGCGAGGACCAAAGAGGGGGTGAGTGTGCGCAAGGAATTTGGGTGTCCAACAACACCCACCAAGAATCAGATGCTCGTGGCGACCAATGGGGACAAGTGGCAGATCACCAAACTAGAGCAGGGCCGGCAGCAGAAATGGACAAGATGATGAGCAAGCCAGAACGAGCCTGGCGCGCTCTGCAAACTGCTCCAACACGGACAGCTCCCCGAGTCGTATACAAGGAGTGTTGGAAGAACCAAGCGCTGGACAGTGTGAATCACACCATTGATGGTTGCGGCGAATTCTTACCTGAAGGTGTTATCGTATCTTAAACATCTTTTGTATCCTTCATTTTTAGTGCTCTTAAAGCCACGTAAACCTCAGACAGCCCAGCCAATTTTTATGCATCTTTAAGTAAACATGCCCAACAATTGGTCTAATGTGCAATGGGGATGACTCATCGTATAGTTCTCATTCCACTCCGAATCTATCCCAAATTGAGTAAACGAGTTAAGTAATCGGCGAATCATCCTCCTTTTCTCCCTTTTTATAGGCTCAGTTCTTAATTGTCCGTACGTCAGAAATCAAGGTACGCTTTGGGGTCGTAAATTTGAAGGGGGAGTGCAATCTATGACCTACTTGAACTTACCCAATGCTGATGAATAGAATGTCCCGTTGTATAACCAAATCAATGTCATGCTAATTGTTAGTCCACATCTTCACTAAATTCGTAACGCAAAGACTTGTCATATGCTGGGTATTGATTGCAGGCCGAGATGGTCATCAAGAGTCCTTAAATTGCGTGGCTTGTGGTTGCCACCGGAGCTACCATAGGAGTGTGATGGTGGGAGACGATGGGAAGGAGGAGGAGAAAGACAGAGATGCAGGAGCTGGCGATGCCAATGGTCATGCCTCCCTTTCCAGCATCGAGGCGGTGGCGCTCAACCTCATGGAGGCCGCAAGCCGAGCTCTTCCATTGCTGGCTGTCGACCCAAGAATGAGAGCTGGAGATCTGTCCCACAAGGAGCGCAACACCTTACTCAGGATTTCTGTTGAGAATCTCGACCACATTGCAAAGGTGCTCCTCCTTCATGGCATAATTTACATTAAAACTTGTGGCTAATTTGGCATTTGAGTTCATTTTAAAATTTACATATTAGGTGGCTAGTGCAAAGAGCCCAACTACACGGGTCTCAACTTTTCAGGGCCTCGGTTGCCAGGCTCTTTGCATAGGCTACTGGACATAATTGCTTTCTAGGTTTAGGAGAGCTGCACAAATGGATTAACGTAATCCGGTTACTTATCTTACTCGGATCCCATTAACACTAGAGATTCCGTAACCCCATTACTATTATTTGAGTGGTGAGTGGTTATATTTGAATGGTGGGTGGTTAGGTGCAGATTTAAGAATGGATCCAATAAAGAAATGTGTTCAAGCCAGAGTGGCTGGTGTGCTCGTAACCATTTTAGGCTCAATATTTAACATAATTGGGGGGGCTTACCTGGTTTTCTTATGGCTCAGTATTACTGGGCTTTGATATTTCATAACAATTTGAGATTAGTTTCAAAACTTTCGAGGATTAATCCTGGCATCTTCATATATATTTGCGGATGCACAGAGATTTCAACTTCATGGATCCGAGTAGTATAATGTAGCAACCAACAAAAATGTTATTGATACTATACTCCCCATGTTCTACTTTTATTTCTCTACATCAGGTGACGCTCTCAACTGCCGAGTGTCTCGGTATCCTGCAAAAGGCAAGCACTCCACAAAGCGCCAGCTCTCGTGACAGGCGATACAAGTCTTTGACTACACCATCCCCTCCCCTTGTTGGCAATCCAGAGGGCCCTCTTTCCTCCGAGGTCAGCCCCATGAGCACTGCGGAGAAGAGATCAGCACGCCCTCTGGGACATTATAATCCTTCACCTCAACAATTCCACCCTGGCAAAACACAAGCTCTGGGGACTTCGGCACCTGGATCAACAAATGCTATGGCGGGGACAGGTCTGCATCATCAGGCTACAAACCATGCTGGATCAAAGCCCAAGAGGAAAAGGACTCAATTCACCGATGAGCAAAGAAAGAAGATGCAAGCATATGCTGAGCAGGCCGGGTGGACTGTTGTGGGCCAGCGTAAGGAGACCATAGCCGCAGCCTGTGAGGACATTGGTAAGCCCCCAACGGACTCCAGAATCCATTCTAACTTATTGTTGCAAATTTCCACCGAGTGTTCAAATTGCCTATACATAAAGAACTGCCTGGAACTTAGACAGAGGTTCAGATTATGTAATTGAATCTGATATGGGACAAGCCTGTGACATACCTGGGATAAATGATGTCCAACTGTCCCAGCCCCCAATTGTTATGTATCCTTTACCCTTGACAGGAATTACACTATTGAGTGTAACCAACCGGTGTACTTGGCCAAGTGTTGGAAACAGAGATGCAGGCATCACAGCAAATTTGTTCAGTCTCCAAATACTACCACAATCCTATCATTGCAAGTGACTAGCTGTCAGAAACATGTGTTAAGTAGCAAGGCCAGGTGATGCAATGCATGATTAATCCTTTAGCAAAGCACCCTTAAATGGTTAAGAGCTTCAACTAAAGAAACTGATCCTTCCTGTGGTGTTTCAGGAGTCTCACCAAAGACACTCAAGTATTGGATCCACAACGCAAAGCAGAAGTTAAAACGCTACGACGATGGGTTTGGCTCCATGCCATAGAACAGTACAACAAGCACTCCTTATTTACCAATTCTATCCCAACATTTCATAGCTCTGCATCTGAAGCTCCGATGATGACAGTGCATCTCATGGAGCATTGAACAGCCTTTGAGGCAAACCACCACGTTGCAGCTACCTCACCTTAGACAAATTTTATCATATATTTTTAATTTTTTTTGGGACAAGCCCAAAAAGCCAACGACCTTACTCAATTTGAAATGTACGACTGAACTGACAGTCATACTATCTCCATTTCTCATAGAATTTAAAACTCCAGATTAGTGAATTGATCGATAAGAATAAAGATTGACAATGTCACCCAAGTAACCTAGTTTGTCAACTGTTTCCATAGTCTAGGATGATTATCGTGGATGCTATTAGAGGCAACTGACAGCTAGCCATTCAGACCCAACAATGGAGTCCTTGATGCTGTAGGAACCAAGTAGAGATAACTTCTAATGCAACAAATAAAGTTATGCCATGTGGTACAATTTAGGGGAAAGAGACTTCACACCTCAAGCTTTGAACACAAGACTCAAGTAAATGAAGTCAAGTGAGAAAGGTACCAAGTACCTTACTCCAAGTCTCCACCCACATCTGAGCTGCAGCTGTTCTGGAGAGACAAATAAATTGTCTTCTAGCAGGACCTTCTCATGTACACAGGCATGGTAGAGGCAGTCCAGGTGGAGCACACTTACAAAAGCTAGACTCAACAAATAAAAGGAACAAAATTTGAAAAGCCCAAAATTCATAGAAGGAACGAAGGCAATTCAAGTACATATGTGTGTTATGCTTGCAAACCTGATGCAGCTATTAACTACTCTCAAGATTTGCTTACTTGTAGGAGTAGCAACACAATTGCAAGGAGAAGAAAAGGCATTTAAAGAAGTAAATAACTGATCAGTACCACACACATCATATGTAAAATGGCCATTCACCAGAAGAACACCCTATGTAGTACACTGCAACTCCAGTAATTGATGCAGAGGATTTTACTATCTGTGTAGTGAGGATGTTAGAAATGATGGAAAGTGCCCGGCACCAACAGGCCTGAGTCGAAGTGTGACCACAAATGCAACATGATCAAATTTCCGAAGAGAAGTGCTCAAAGCAAGCCTATCCAGCAAGAGTAGATTTTCTGATAAATAACAAACAGTAACCACAACCGACTAGTAACAAAAGCCTCGTGAGCTCTTGAAATGCAAATGGAACTGAATAAAGAATCAAGGTGTGAGCCTAGGAGCTACTTTAGAAGCTCCCCAATTGGCACAAGACCCTCTCACACATGCACAAGTTCCTAAGTTTATTGCTTAGAATGGAAACGACAACTTTACAAAGTAAAAAGAAGACTAAGGCAATCACCTAATTTGACTGGTCTTACAGTGTGCCAAGCTACGAAGGTACACACATGGCGAGAAAAGAGTTTGACTCATCAGTAGTAGGGAATGTGCCCTACCGCCACATACTGTAGGTAGTGAAAAAATCGACTCTCCCAGTCAAGGCTATTTACTATACTTGAGATACAGTGGCTAAACGACTGCTACCTGGCCGTTGTAGGGCCCTGGAGTTTGGAGAGGGGGACGTTTGAGTCGTCCTCTGAGTGATCTTACGCTTCTCCTCCCGTTTCAGTTGAAGTTCCTGCTGGAGTTCCTCTTTCCACAACCTTTGGCGCTCACTGGAACTCAAACCAGGACTGGGTAACGGCTGCTGCTGAGTTTCATTAACGAGCCCTTTCAATTCGTTCAACTTCGGGGAAGGTATCTCCAACAGAGGGGTGAAGTTGACACTAGTTCCAGGAGCTCCACTACCACTTGGGCTGCCAGAGCTTACACTGGTGTCACTCTCTTGACTGCTGCGTAATCCAACAGACCTTCCACTTACACTACTCGCTTTACTGGGTGACTTACTAGTACTAGGTGTAGTAGGTTGCTTAGCTACTGCAGGACTCAATGGTGCAATGAAACTCTCCGCAGGTCCCACCGCTACTGCCGCTGTAGCACTTTCTTCTTCCAAAACAGAGGTTCTCAACGAATCATTAAACTCCTCATACAGGGGCGTTTGTAGCTTCTTCAGCTCCAGAGCCTTCTCATCTAAAAATGCACGAATCTTGCTTTCTGTCACTTCATCCTCTTCTTCTTGCTGTAAAGACCAACCCCTGCCTCCAAGACTCTGCTCACTCTGCAAAGT
Source organism: Polytrichum commune (assembly GCA_950295325.1). Classification (NCBI taxonomy): domain Eukaryota; kingdom Viridiplantae; phylum Streptophyta; class Polytrichopsida; order Polytrichales; family Polytrichaceae; genus Polytrichum; species Polytrichum commune. Next base: position 66,190,223 of record OX485803.1, on the reverse strand, counting down.
TCCCGATCCCTCGGAGTTGTCAGCAGAAGGAGGTCTCAAAGAGAAGCCACCATTTGTTGTCAAATTCATCCGCCATTTGTTGCCATCTACAAATGAAGGCTCTGAGATTGGGTTGAAGCTCTCATTCCATGTATCATTTCGATTAGCGCCAAACCTTACAGAACCCAACCTCATAGAGTCCCTCACAGAACCCAACCTCATGGAGTCCCTCACGGACCCAAACTTCAAAGACTCCCGCAATGTACTGAACTTCATGGATTCCCTTACAGACCCAAAATTCATAGAATCCCTCAACGAACCGAAATTCATAGAGTCCCTGATAGAACCAAAGTTCATAGAGTCCCTGATAGAACCAAAATTTATAGAATCCCTGACAGATCCCAACCTCATAGAATCCCTCACGGAATCCCTCACAGCATCCGATCTCACTGAAGATAGCCTCACGGAATCCATTCGAACAGAACAGTTGAGGTCCTCGAGATACGAATCATTCCCGGCCCTGCTTTGGTGCTTTCTGATAGAAGACGAGGGTCCTTTGAACGAAAACGAGAGGTCCTTTACAGAACGACTCCCTGTCTTCCATGTATCTTTGATGGAGTTTCGTAATGACATGGACGTTCTCACACTGCACCCTTCATTATTATTGTTGGGCTGCAAATCACGTTCCAGCTCTTGCCGGTCCTCACCGGCTTCCTCTTGCCCATGGTGATGATGCTCCCAGTTCTGTACAAACGGATGCTTCAACATTTCCGTGGCACTTGGCCTCTTTCGAGGTTCCCTCTGCAAAAGTTTCAACAGAAAGTCTTTACCATGCGGGGACAGATGCTCTGGAATGGGAGGGTGCGACTTGGTAGTTCCAATATGGAAAAGAGCGGCTACTTCTTGGAATTGCTGACTCCAGGGGGGCTTCCCAGTTGCCATCTCTATCACAGTACATCCAACACTCCACATATCTGCCTGCCAGTTGTGGCCTGTCTGCCGAATGACCTCAGGAGCCATCCAATAAGGAGTTCCTTTCATAGACTTGGCTTCTGAGATGGTGGCAAGCTCTACCACTTTCTTGGATGCACCGAAGTCAGCAAGCTTGATGCATCCTTTATTGTCCACTAGGATATTTGCCCCTTTGATGTCACGGTGCATAATATGGTTGCTGTGGAGATACTCAAGCCCCAAGAGCAGCTGCCGGGTATACATCCGAATTACGGGCTCTGTAAACGAGCCAAATTTCCCAAGGAGAGATGAAATAGACCCACCCGGGACAAATTCAAGGAAGATATTTAGAGCCTCCTCTTCTCTCGCGGTCCCCAAGTAACGCACAATGTTTGGGTGGGAGAGATTTTGCAGCAGCTTTACTTCCTCTTCCAGCTCCCGGATATGTGCTTGCGCCCTTTCTTTGGTTATGTTGTTTTGGGCGATACAAACCTGCTTCACCGCTATGAGCTCCCCAGAGTCCAGGTTTAGACCCATGTAAACACGCCCATATGCACCTGTATCATATGTTATGATCGTTAAAACAAAAATTCGACAATAGAAGAAATCAACGATGTATAATCTAGTGCTATGCATCAGATTTCAAAACACATAGTCTCAATCAGGCACACAAACGTCCCTAGGGACTAGATAACGAAATCTATCACGCAGGCGTTCTAAGACAGTGATATCCCTTGAGCTCTGACTTGTGTAGGCACCCTCCTATATGAGAACCCCATGTGCCTTTTTTCACAATTTATGGTGCTGTAAAACCTGATATAACTTAGAAATCTTTTACATCAAGACTCTGAAACCTCATCACTAGGCATTCGTCATGTGCCCATCACGTTGGCAGTATGGCATCCAAAACGAAATCCATTGGTACTTCCCTCTCATGTTCAACATCAAGATATGTGGCCCTACTGTGGGCACATCCAACTCCACAGACAATCTTAGCCGTCGGTAGAGAGGAAAAGCTTCACCATGGAAAGAAACGAAACGACTCACCTGCCCCAATAAGCTCGCCTTTCCGCCATCGTATTGAACGCGGACTGCCAAGGCGGTTACCAACCTGCATCTTGCCCTGCTTGCTCTCCAGAATTCTGATGATTCTCTAAAGGTTTAAGCTACCCCCTTGGTCTCACAGACAGAACCCTTCATAACACCGCCGGATCTGGGCACCATATGACGTAGAGAATGGCACGAACCTTTCTTCTCAAGCACAACTGCCTTTCACGTTGTTTACCATGACTACACAGACATCGTCAACATTCCCCTCTAGTGATCATATACGCTACACATACATGCCATAGGCTCCCATGGTTGCCTCCTGACCGCAGGAAGCAACCAGAAATCCCGGACAAAGCAGGACGAGCTAAGTCCTGATGTGCTCACATTCCTTAAGATGGTGGTGCTCAATAAAATTTTGAATGCATGTGACCACAATTCACACAAAATGCTGCCAACCGAAACTCTAAATCTCTCCCATCGGATAAGTAGTGCGACCAGACCTGACCTAACATCAGCCTAATCCAAATTCTTTCACCTAATCTATAAGGAAATTGACAAGACTAGCGGTTTGTAAAGAATGGCACTGAAATCGAGCTCCACGGAGCCTTCAACTCTTCCTGAATGTCGCACCCAGTGTTCCCTAAAGTTGCCCGATGTTGCCTCCTTATCCAGTCAAACCTGCGGCGCTCTCCAATTCCTGCGACACCTTACTTAAATGCAATAAAATCGCCCACGCACCAAGAAAACCGACAACACTCAGTTGTCTCTAAAGACTGGCACTGACATCGAGCTCCACGGAGCGTTCTCTTTTCCTAAATGCAGCCCTGGCGATGTTACCCTAATGTCGCCTTAGCCTCCTTATCCAGCCAAACCTGCGCCGCTCTCTCCAATTCCGACACACCTAAAATCCAAGGAAATGTTGCACACGCCACGAAAACAGACAAAATTGGTCTCTAAAGAACGGCACTGAAAACGAGCTCCCGGGAGCCTTCAGCCCTCTTCTTCTTCCCATTCGTTACGAACAGACATCGCGGAGTCCGCAAGGGCATCGCATCGCATCGCGCACGAAGGTAGGACGAAGGGCAGACCCTAGGACGTGCGCGATGGAGCGGGAAGAAGGCTTTGAAATCCAGGGGGTCACCTCGGCCGGGGTTCGCACTGGGAAACCCGCGCCCGCTATATTTGGGTGCCGTTGGCCTCAACGGGTTCCGCAAGTGCACGGGCCTTTCTGTGCCCATAGAAACGCCGGATATCCAGGACCCGCTCCTTGGTAGACGGGCAGGCCCACCCGTCCCCGACCCAGCCCGCTGCCCCAGTAACTAACCATAAGTCTCTAGCGGTTCGGTTTATCCAGCGGTTGGGAAACCAACAAGGGAATGCGGCTTTGCCACAAGAGGCCGTGTCTTAAAATGCCATTTTTAAATTAATTATTTTAATTATTACTCTTTTCATATTATATTACAATTTTTCCTAATTTTCATAGAGCTTCACTAAACCTAGTTCATTAAGTTCTTACGTGCATTACATGGGTCCTATTATCACTCAAAGGTAGCCTTCACAATGCCTCTATCTCATGACACATGACACGTCAACAAACCCCTAGCTAAGAATAGCCATGCCCTTGGCCCACCCTATTTTTGGTAAAACACAGAGTTCACCTAATGTTGTTGGGTGACCTGAATATCGTAGTTTCTTATCAGATTAGGCACTTAAGTGCCAATTTTTTATTTCATTTTATTACAAATAATGAAGTTTTGTGATATTTCATTGTTGAGTATTACAGTTATGAGCAAAATTGAGTGCATTGTACACAAACTCAACTGTGGCTCCCATTGTCAATCAATTCAAACCATAAAACAAAGTGATGAAGTGAACAAAGCAAAAGTCCAAGTAATCAATTGCATAAAAGTGAAACCAAAATGTGAAAAGGCTTTAGGGTTTTTTAAATAGGAAATGTTGAAGTGGTCAAGGTCACAATACTCACTTTTGTTTGCCACCACTCTTCCAACATCGACATCTTTGTGTACATTGCATAGTTGAGAACGTCGTGAGATTTCTTGTGCATTGTGTAGCTTTGGTTCCATAATACGTGAGGTGCAATTTGTAGAATCATTTGTAATCATAGGCCTCCGTTTGTCTCAAGAATGGAAGCACCGAGCTTTGGTGCAACTTAAAAGTGGTGTTTCTCCTTGCAAAGTTGCCCCTTTGGTGGGCATGAGCCAATCTTTTGTAGCACATATGAGAAAGGATGTAGGGGGCAAGATTGAGAGACATAGTGGAGGGCGTCCAAAGCTTCTTAGAGACTAAGAGAAGAGGCCTTATGTCACTCTTGATACTGAAGGTCGACTTGGAACCACATCTGCAAGAACAAAACAACTTCGATCTGAAATAGGTGAAATGTTGTCTGATATCATTGTGAGGCATGCTTTGAGAGAGGTTGAATTGGGTGCACAAGTGCAACAAAGGAAGTCATTTATGGGTTGTAATTATGTTCTTGCACGCCTAAGGTTTGCTCAAAGGTATGAGAATTGGACCATTGATGATTGGAAACGTGTGATTTTCAGTGACAAGATAAAGATAATTAGGTTTAACTCAGATGTTAGGTCATGGCCGGGGTGTTGGATTGGAGATGGAGAATGCATTGGACCTCAACATGTCCTTCATACAGTGAAGCATGGTGGTGGGTTGATGATGATTGAGGATGCATGACAACTTTTGGGCTGGGAGTATGATACATAATTGAAGGTAGGATGGATAGGCATCTATATAAATTTAATTTAGAAAAAAATTTGTGGTCCACTTTATAGAATCACAATTTGGATCCAAGTAGGTTGGTCTTTCAATGAGATAACGATCCTAAGCACATGAACAAGATCGTGTAAGAATGGTTGGCATCACAACCATTTCAATTCCTTCAATGGCGTGCACGATGATCTCTAGATTTGAATCCCATTGAACACTTTTGGGCACTTCTCAAACAACGCCTCCAAGAGGTATCCAAGAATTGTGGGAGCATGTGTGTTCAATGTATCTCAATTTCAGTGAACATGATTGCATGGTGCTTTACGAGAGCATGCCATGAAGATTGACGTTGTGTTGAAGAGTAAGGGTATCTCGACCAATTACTAAAGATTTTGTAGGCAACTCGAACAAAACTGAGTATTTGTATATAGTTTTTCATTTGGATTTCCTGCATACTTTCTTACTATCAATATAATTGAAATTTTGCATACATGTACACAAGTTTGTCCAATACCATATCCAATTTTCAAATCTGAAAAAGATTATGTGAATTGTACATGCTTGTCCACTGACGATGAATCTATTCAAAGTGTATAAGTGTTGTTCATATATATATATATATATTATTATTATATCAATCACTTTTTTATTAATGAAGCTCCTCGTGCCCTCATAGCTAAGACTAAAAGCAACCAATCACAAGGGCGGGAGGTGACACTTTTAAAGGTCCTATATTCTTGCCTCATGTCTAGGTACTGATGGGAAGGTCAGTGCTTGAGGCTTAAAACCTCCACTTTTAAGCCATGCCACATCATTTGCCAACTAGGCTTGGCACTAGATAATGTCGATGGTGTGAATGCCGTGTTTTTAGAACCAACTTTTAGGCATAGCCAAAGTCGGGTGGGGGGGGGGGCATTAGTCATCAAGCATAAGTAACACTCTTGAATATCCATGATGCAACTTCATGAGATTTGCCTCGCAAGGACACGAAGCCTATTTTGCAACGTACAAACTAATGAACACATCACAAACTTATAAAGGTCGGTGTTAGTACACCATGGCGACACCTTGTGCTGTATTATGGGATTATTTTGTAATATAGGTATTGATCTTGTAATGCATATATACATATTGATGTGCTCTGTAGTGGTATAATGTCATACATAATAACAGAAAATAAGAATATAAGGCAATTATCATGATGCTAAAATTAGAGTTGTGATGTTATTTGAACAATTAGTTATTATTTCATTAAAAGTTCCGTGATGCTTCACCCAATCATTGACAATGATATATGATTTAGGTGGAGGAAAAAAGAAACCAAATAGTATTGGAATATTTATTAAGGATTTATGATTTATATTGTCAAATATGTATTAAATGTGACCTAGATACTAAGATTGTTTATAAGTTGTTTAGTCGAAAATTGGCATGTATTATGGGGGGGGGGGTAGTTAAAAGTTCTCCCCTAATTTTCATTTTGAAGAATCATTCTCATAAAACTAATGAAATATCATATTTTGTGATATTACCCTATATGAGCTCAAATGAAGAATTTAGGGGTAAAATGATCATTTTAAAAGCATTGGGGTTCCAAATCAAATCAAACAAATTAAAAGGCACTCGAGGTCAGGGCACTTGCCCAACCCCCTCTAACTCAACCCTCACATGTATATGAGTTGGTGACCAACTCTGGAACTTTTACACATGGGAGGGTTGGGACTCTCATAAGATTGCAAGAGTGGTGCAGTGAGCAATTGCCAAAAGTGGGGATGAAATTAATCAAGCAACACATCATGAGCATGTGTAACCTTCCTTGAACAATGGACTACAAACTTTCATTTGAGTTGCATCAACTCATTGTATGTGATGTCATTATTAGCAACACCACCTGCAAGAAACAAAGACTAATAAGGAGTAGTGTATGCCTTCAAAAAAGAAAAGAGTGGCGGTGCCTCGCAAAGATTGCCATGACTCCAATGTTGGAGAATTGTTATTCAAGTCACTCACCATAAGGTATACCATTTTTTATGCCAAAAATATGATTCCTATTCACAAGAGCATACCAACATTTGGCTTAACTTTCATGCTCACAATATAAATCCTAGATGCCCATGCAATTTGGATATCTTTTTGATTCTCTAATGCCCGTGTTTTAAATGATCTTGCCTTTGTTTTTAAGGCAGCGTAGTGTTGTGGATGTGGTTCCGGGTAATCAAGTCATTCATGGCCCATGTTCTAAACAATATATGCTCATGCACACTCTAAACCAAAAGATGCCCATGATTTAATCTTTTTGATTATCTCGACTCTCTTATAACCATATATATATATAAGAATAGTTCATCTCTACTCTTTCTATCCCTACACCTCCACCTATTATGCTACAACTACATTGATCATCCCAATTTACGCAATGCAATAATGTCTTCCTCATGAGTTCAAATTTTACTAATGAAAGTTCAATAAATTGTTCGGACCATTATAGAATATATTGAATGACTTTGCTTGGTAAATATTACACTCTCGTTATATAGTCATAGCATTGCGTAATTATGAATAGTAACACACACTAATTGGGATAATCAATGTACTACAAATGTGAATAACATGTTCCGTTCAACCCTAGTGTCAAAATCTAAAATTTTATATGTACGTGTACATAATATGCCCAAAAACGGTGGTTGAAACTCTAATGGTTGAGCACTTTGGATTTATCACAAAAGGCATAAACCATCTCCAACTTTAGGCATCAATGGAATGATTGTTTTGTCTCCAAAAATTTGTCATGCAAGAACAACTAAGGTGGACTAGGCTTAAATAAACAATAGGTATTGTTGATTTGCTTACTTCCACCACTGAGTTGCTCTTGAAGACAACATATTATGTGTTGGCCAAGCCAAATGAGGTATATGAGAAGTCATAATTTCAATTTCTACTATCCACATGAATTGCTAAAGTGTCATTCATAGATTTCTCCAAGAAAACTTAAATACAACTCAAGTGTTGGCATTTCAGAATCACACATGTGCATATAACTATGTTAGAAATCATTTAACGTCACTGTTGGGTTACAGATCTTGTAAAAGAGCAGGCTCTTCATCAAACCTCCGATTAAATCTTCAGCTCTAGCTCACTTCAAAATCTGACATTCCGATAATATTACATTCCCAAACTCACAGCTTGATGCATGTGTGCATATCTCTCTAATGAGCTCCTCAAAATGCCAACACTCAAGTGTGCCAGGCAAAAATGCCTTATATTTGAAAACCAACATGCATGTATAGATATCAATGTGCTGCATTTTGGGCAAGTAGCCTAATAAGGTAGATGGGCCTTAAGTGGCTCATTCTCTTAATTGGACCAATGTATTTGATTGGTATGTGGTTCAGTGAGGATCAAAGAGCGAACGTCATAACGACATGTTTAAAATAGATAACACTACGTCTTCAAATATTAACAACTACTCTACACACAAAAGTGAACACAATTTGGGAAGACCTGTGTATCCAATTAAGAAATCAACAAACATGCACTTCCGATAACCATGACTAATTCAGGGGAGATCTGATTCTCAATCCAGTTTTTGCATATGTTTCATGGTAGATTTGCTAATGCAACAGAAGTTTTATTGTGTAAATCTAATCAATAGAAGTTGGAGAACATGAAAAAACGATCCAAACCCATAACTAAAATCTAGCTCAATAGTGCAAAAATTGGTGTACTTCAGGGTCCACAGTGTTGGAGGGCCGTTTGCTTTTCAACAAGAGTCCTGTTATTGTTCTCTCCATGATTAAGACTCGTGCCTCAGCATCCGTTACTAAGTTCCACCCTTTTCACATGAGAGGCTCTAATACTGACTGGCTACCTAATGTCTTGTATGGATGTGCAATTTCTCTCTTCTCATGTCCATAGTCTGACAAAAATGAGTACGTGAAGACATGTATACTTGAGACCATTGGCAGAAAAGGACCCAAGCAGACCCACTTCAGAACACTTATGTGTACAATTTGTGGAAAAATCATATGATTAACCACACCAACAATGCACGCCACACTGTACATAAGAGAACCCTCTTCAACCTCTATATTATACACATCTCCAGCACCTAAGGCTCTGAAGGTTTAACAATTTCTCATCTTCTACATCTGTCATTTTGACAGCCATTATGTCACTAAACCAATGTCTGTTTAATTTCAAAAAAACTATGAAAGACAAAGACACCATAAACACCAAGATTCCTACACTCGCTCTCCTTCACTGAAAGTCTCGGTATTGAAATTGTGCATGTGTTTCCAGTTTGCATACGTTCTTGCCAAAGTAAAACCCTCAGCATTTCTTCAATCACTTCTTGGTAGGATCCTTCAGTTGCCTCTCAATCTGGTTTGCCAAAACATAGTATTAGTTGAACCTCATATATGTCGTTGAAACTTACTCAAGCAAAGCAAGAAGATATCTATATGGTGCAGATATTCCTGAAGAGGAGAAAGGAGAGGAGACTTATCCTCTGACCTAAACCTTCCCTATTGATCAGCCCCAAACCAGGTGATTAAACGGAGAGACTACACTCAATAATCCAAGACATGACAGAAAATAGTGTATACTTCAAACTAAATCCAACTACCATGAAGGTAATAAGGAGTTGCTTGTACCCACAACTCTATCCAGCTATCGATGTTTAATACAAGAATTCTCTGGCGCAAAGATGTAGAACTCATGACAGTACAGGAGAACCAAATTTCACAACAATAACCGGATTGCATGCTACTCACCTCTTGGCCAAAGGCCTCTGAATACCCTTTAAGATTCCTCGTCAGCTCCTCTTTGGTCTGTACGCCTGTCCACAATTACCATAAATGAATGGAAAATTAAATAATTAATTCCAGGAGCGCATAACATTCACTTGATCTGTATTCCAGGTCCCTCTGATAAGACCGATACAAATCTCAAACTGTGTTCAGAACATCGTCTCCACATTTTCCATAAACTAATTTAGCAGAACAGGCCAATATGTGACAATAAGCTCTCATTTATTACTTACATTGCATGCTCAAACTCTGCTCTTCGCAACTACCAATAGATACGATCACATCCTCTGTCTAATAAAAATTGTTTGAGTTACTCTCCCACAATGTGTAGCACTTCACAGGACAAAATGTGTGCTTTGATATGTGTGCAATTGATTCATCCTCAGGTCACTAAGCGTCCTACCCATATTCCGCCCCGTAAAACTCTGTAAATCAGACATGACTCTGCCTTAAAAATAACAGTGAGAATGAAGAGAACAATACCCTTCTGAGCCATCTCTTCAATTGCTCGGGAAGACCTTACTGCGAATCTCTGAAATGATTGGCTGCGGTCACAAAACAAACAACAAATTAATTAGGTTGGCAACAACCGAATGATAGGACCTTAAAGACCTACATAAAAACGCGTGAGAGACCACTATGTAAACCTAACAGAAAGAAAAAAACTTTAAAAATAAAGATATAGTAGTTACACATCAAGAAAGTCAACAGTATTACAATGACCGGACACACCATATCTTCAACAAATGGCTAAAAGCAAGAACTCACTGCTGTATGAGAAAATGATCCTAGAGAATTTGGCAAGACCATTTTTCAAATTACTGGTGTAAGAGCCGCCTACTTGTTGGCCAGGCGATCCACCAGAAGCTCATTCACCAGATATTGCATCACCCGGCCAAGAAAATTACCACCACCCGCCATCTCGTCTGCCCTTCCTCCGAATTGCAACACTTCCACTTCCAAATCTCCACCGAACAAACGACCAACCGCCCTACACTTCCCCCTGACGAGGAGCCACGTCACCACCGATTCTCTATCTCTACGATGCCACCTCCTACGGTGCTGCTGCACATCGCACAGAATACAGACAGCGTCGACTCACGACCTTCGCTACAACGAAACTCCAATGTAGCCAACAATCCAGCCGCAACAAGGACAATGAATTTCAAACCCTAGGACACAGAAATCCTTGGTGAGAGCTACCAGAGCGTTAAAACCCTAACACATGAAATCCCGACAGATCAAATCTCGATACCGAGGTATGATTCCGAGATTGATTACACGAGGAGATTAGCCTCCAAAACGAGAGAATTCCAACCCTAACTTGCGAACCACGGAATCGCTGAGAAGCCGTGCGACTTCACAGGGGCGAATGCGAATGGAAGGCGGCGAAGGAACTACAGGGAGCTTCCGTCGAACATTCTGGATGCCCTCTGCAAGATCAGTGTATACCTTGAAATCAGGGTATAAGGGGTACCGGTCCTTAGATCGTCACGCGTGTTTGGAGATAGTCAACACCCGGTTGGCAAGTGCACGGGTATCGAAGTCACTATTAGTCCACTACATCTAATTTAGTGTGGCCTACACTAATCATCACTGACCCATTTAGCTATAGGAGATCAACCTTTTTGGAAATTCTAGGGTGTAGTAGTCTCTATGGCCCCACCTTGATATGCTTTTAGTCCCATAAGTTTTTTTTAATATATTTTTTAGAAGACCAACAAGAAAATGGTAGAACCATGAGGCTCTATCCTTTCTTATGAAAGACTATAATAATAATTGTACACTTTGCTCATGCCAATTCATGGCTATTTACTATACCTATAACCAACACTAATCAATTAGAATTTTTTTCAATATATTTTAGGGAACAACTATAGTTAAGAACCCTAACCCTAAAATTCTGAAGTGATGTGGTCGCCTGAGAGGGCGGCATTTCGGGAAGAGGCTATAAGCCTCCTCCTCGACTAGGCATCTATAACTATAGTTAACTAGGTTTTAATACAACTATAATTAACTACATTTTTTTAGCAAGCCGAATTGTGAACAAATATAGTTACGAAAGGCTACTAGTTAACTAAGAGTTGAATTATTTGGTTAGTTGTCCAAGGTATGCAAGCTTTCACCATCCACATTAAATAAACTAGACCAAAAATAGAAAGAATGAGTAACATTCAAGTGTGAACGCAAAGTGGTTAAGAAAGTTGCTCTTGAAACATAGAAGTTGATGCATAGTCTCTGTCCTACAGACAGAGCCAGCAAAGCCAACGCCAATGCACAAACCAAGAAAGATAACATGCCCTCACCAAGGGGAGGCGGGACCCCTCTGGCGCGAGACACCGCCATGTAAAAAGCAACACCTACCAACCCACCACAGACAACCAAACCAAGGACTACTTGCCAAGGACAACCCCCAAACCCACCAACAAAGCCTACCACTAAAGTGCCAAATTACCTATCTACGTTGTCACTTCCAATTCCACTCCACATGCAGGTTGTTCCTCCTACAAAGGACATTTCTCGCTCCCCAAGTTTTGTCAAATCCTTGAAGCATGGCCGTAGTGGAAAATTCGCTAATCTTGATTTGTTTGATAACCCATTCCCACGCACCTTTGGCATAAATGATAAGTTCGTCCCAATGCACTGCTCAACCTTGGACTCATGCCATTGAACACGATATTAAACATTATGGGACTTTAGGGTAATTTTGGGACTTTTGTGATGTAAGTCGGGAACTCATTGAGAACCCATTGGGAGCTTATTGGGAACTCACAGGGAACATGCTGGGCAGAACACATGCGACACAAATACTGTTTGATTCCAATGGTTGTTTGCATTAGCCATTTGGGTATCCAATGACATGCAGCCACTGGGGACCTTAGTGATGGGTCCCCACTAAGTGCCATAATGGTGAGACTCATAATCATAAATAAATTGTCATACAATATGGAAATTGCACCCACAAATGTCCTTCAATGAAACACTGGATCTATGCTGGGAGATATGTAAATTTTTCATGTTGTGCTAAGTATAAATTCTTGCAAATTGGCTGATCTGGAAGTACTCTACATTTGTACATTGGCATTCATAAACTATGAATTACTGATTGGCCAAGGACTCAAAGATGTTCTCCAAATGAGGCTTGATTTCTAAAGATTGTTCCCACGTAACTTTCTCCATGAACATCAAGTCTGGGATCCTGCTCTCAATATATGCCAATTGTTGAGAGTCAAACCCAATATTTTGTGCCGCAAGCACCACCATCTCAAGGTTGTATATGCGATCGCTGAGCAACAAACACTCCGTATATCTCTCTAGAGCAGTGGTCATGGTCGTTTGTAGTCTCATAAACTTACCCGTAACTTCATCAATCTCCGCAGCTAAGTAGTTAAACTCCTCATGAATTGTACGCTCTCCCATTGGGGGCTCCATCAGGCCTCTTTCCTCATCATGACGTTGTGCCAAATGACATGATTCCAACATCGTTGTGATTGGGAGGTTCTCCTCCCTATTGTCATAGACATGGTTCACCATTGCTTCTGAATGAGGATGGAGTAGGTCATCTAAATGAGGTAGGATTTCTTGAGTGGCTTCCCACATAGTGTTCTCTATCAAGTACAAATCTGGTACACGTTGTTGGAGGAACTCCACTTGTGGGATGGTGAGCCCTATATCAATAGTTGCATGCACCAATCTCCCAAGCATGTGTGCATCCATTCCAACCAAGCGGCATCCTTGATATCTATCTAGCGCAGTGGTCATATTCGTTTGTAGTTGCATGAACCGTTCCGTGCAGACATCAATTTCATTGGCTAAGTTGATAAACTCGTCGTCCATACTTCTCATTTCCATTGTAGGGTCTAACGGGCGATACGGATCAACTGTTTGCAATCTCCGGATCCACTCCCCAAATCCAGTTGGCCGGGGAGCTGGGGAGGGGGCGGGACGCCCATCCACGACTTCCTGATTTGTACGAACACATGTGATTAATGCAGCAACATATAAGGGCAGATTAACAGGGTCCACACATCTGTAGCTACCGTGGACGTGTTTAGGCAAGACATACATGCTTTATACATTGCGACCAGTCATGCTAGTGTTTGGGCAAGACACGTAGGTTCCATACATTGGGAGCTTCCGTGTGAAGTATTGTTGCAAGACAAACAAGAACCATACATTGCGACCGGTCATCGAAGTGGTTGGGCAAGACAAATAGGTTCCATACATTGGGAGCTTCCGTGTGAAGTATTGTTGCAAGACAAACAAGAACCATACATTGGGAGCAATCATGCACTTGCGATTGAAGGACAAATAAGTTCCATACATTGGGAGCATGGTTGACATCTGTACCGACTTGGCGGAAAACAATGCATTGGGTAGTGGAAGTGTTTGGCCACCTTGTATATATCAAGTATTCCATTAACAACTGGGTACAATATGTATTCCCGCACACATTTGACACATGATGGTTCAACTTCTAGCATATTTAGGGTACAAACGGAAGATTTGTCCATCACAGGGAAGGCTCCCCTTTAGGGCATCTAAGGTGAGGCTAACCATTGGCGGACCGGGTTGAGGGGGTGTGATGTTGGCAAGGTCAACCAATCCAGCCTGCAATAGATGGACACCTCTTGAATTAGGGCCTCGTGACTCGATAAGGGCAATTTGATGCTCGCGGGTAGCAAGGGGTCGGGGGGGGGGGCTCATATTGACGTCAGCAACCTGCGCGTTCAAAACAATCGTTGGTACTGTGGTAGTGACGGGTTGTGGGTCATATGTTTTGCCAATGCTCGCCAATCCAGCACGCAACATTTGAACAACCCTTGAATTAGGGCCCCTTGATTCAATAAGAGAAATTTGGTACTCGCGTGTAGAGGTGGAGCGTACGATGGGCAACGTATCAGAAGGGGGTGCAGACTCTTCCACTGCGGGTTCCATGTTGAGATCAACACCCTGCACGGTGACAAAGGGACAAGCAGGCTCTGATTTACTAATTTACATTTTTGTCGCCATACATACATATGATTTGCAACTGAGCCTGATTTTATGCCCCACACACTGGTGCAGCTGAAGCACAATTCCATACACATTCACGAAAATTTATACAAATGAGCCTCAATTGGAAATGAAATGTGTGTTTGATATTACAATAACATGTACACAATAACATTGTCAAAGTTTGAAATAACTTAAAATTACCATAGGGGATCCATGAGTCCATTGCGAGTGGTGCAAGTGGTCTTCAGAGTGACAGGTTTTCACTGGTGGCATCTCCAATGTCTTGCTCGATTGTGAAATGTGTTTCGCTGTGATTAGACTGCGTGAATGCCCCGATGTCGGGCAAACAAAAGCAGAGGGCGTGGAACTGGAAGGTGTGTACCCAGCAGGAGGAAACTGGAGATACCATAAAATACAATGTTACATGCCATACAATACTACTTATTTAGTTCCTACTTCTAGTGGAGCGAGTTCTAGAGGTTGCAACTCAAGGTCCATTGAACCTACTTATTTAGGTACTATTTCCATTGGCTTGAGTTCTACGGGTTGCAACTCGGGTCCATTGAACTTGTTGGATTGCATAACTGCCATCTTGACTGCATCGTTATGCGGTATAGGTTGTTGCCCAAATCTATGTCTGACCACAAAATCGCGTGTGTCAGACATTGGTAAGTAGTACAATGATTCAAAGAAAGGGAGGAGAACCTTCATCATGTCTGCGTCATGGACCCGATTATTTGTGAACGAATTCGAAAATATACCACACTCGTCCGGATTGCAAACAGATTTGTAAGGGCAATCATCTACTAGAATGGTGTTTGACTCTGCAGCTGTAATCCTCCCAGAATCGAAAGATATAGGTGGCCACCAAAACTTCCTGACCAAACTCTTCAAAAACAATGGAGTTGTTGGCTTCAAAGGGTTCGTCACGACATTGCCCCACATGTCCTTGAATGTGGTGCAATCCTCTTGGCCAAGTACTAAAGCTGGTTTTGGCAGCCCAGCAAATAGATACTCCACCACAAGGTCGACAGTTGACTTTTTCATGGATGACCATATGCAAAGATGAAACATTGTGGACATCCGGTACCAAAACACCTTGTATCCCAGTCTAGGGAGGACAACCTTGGGCCCTACCAAGGCAGGAAGTTTGTCCGCCGCACGATCGTGCATTACCCAAGTGGGGACAGTCCCCATATTGCTGTGACGGGGGGTACAGTGGCAAAATATGCCGTTTAAATCGAACACCACAATGAACCTCTTGGCGGGCAATGCAGCAGGCGCCTGCCGACAAGAATCCAATGTGAGATTCTGAAATTTGCTAAAATGAACTAAACAAAGAATGACCTTGCAAATTTACGCATGATAGAACAGACCATTAATGACTTGATTGTGCTGATTTGTAATCCACGTGTGGTATGCGAGACGTATGGGCGAACTCGAACGTGCATGGATTTATGGGCCCGGACCAATACCTCGTAGTGTATCGGATTGAATTCCCATCGAGCAGAGTACCCTAAGGAAGGATCTTCAGGATACTTAGACATTAGTCTTTTAGCACACGCAATTCCCATCTCCCTTGTGAATACGCGGATAGGCCTATTGACCTTTGGGTAGGTGTCATCGTAAACAAAGAGCTTATCATAGACAATGTGTTTTGGTATAGGCGCATCCACAGGCGTTATTGAGTGTTGTGGACCCTGAACCCAAAACTACGCGACGATAAATTAAAGAGAAGTGAAAACGTTGAAATAGGAATATGTAAATCAAAACTAATAACCTTGAGTCCGGGATGGAGGAAACTTACATTAACATGACTAGGCACCACTTTGGCAAGAGCGGCACGCCATTTGTCCTCATCTTGATTGTTGTGCATCGTCCGGAAATCGTGGACATCGGTGTTGTCGAATACGGGGTGGGGAGCCTTGTCGCCGCGTGGCCAACGTGTCAAATACCTCTTCACTGCTTGTGGGGCATTTTTAGTGGCTTCTGGACTGTGGCAGTCCAACGGGATGATATTGACGGCACTCGACAATGCCTGCACCTCCGGAGGAATCTCTGTATTACCAACCACTACGGCGAGATTTGATACTTTGTCGACGACAGCTAGTGTTGGCTGGACAGACTCCAGCTCGGAGGGCCTAAGTGGAGGCTCAGTACAATGTGCCACTGGGAGGACACAGTCCGTCCCACCAGTTGGTAAGATTTTCGTCCGCGGTGATCGTATTGGCGATAATGGACTATCACTCATAGTGATGATTGATGGCACATCTTGACTGGGAGAGGGGTCTAAGTCTGTAGGTGGGGCACGCTTCTGCACCGTTGCTGTCGTTGCGTTTAGGGGACCCATAACGGGCGAGAGTGGCATGGGATCGTCGTTGATAGTAGGCGACGTTCGAGGAGACAATGTTGCAAAGTGTGGTTGATCCACTTGTTCTGGGTTCTGCAAGGAAGCCTGTGAATTGCAAGACATCATTAAAGACACTTGAATGCAAAATAGATACTACATGTCCAAGCCAAAAGATTATACTTTATTTATAATAAATTGTGGCACATATGGCCTCATCTTCCCACAAGGGATGAATTCTACACTATCCTATCTAAATGTATTGAAGAAATAGGCGTCCTAGTCGACAAGAGGCTTCAAGATGCCGCGCCGTCTCCGACCTGGATCAAACATCCAGGTGGAGATTCAGTCACTTGAACAGGGTCAAAAGAAAGTAATTAAAATGAGACGGGGTTTGAATACTTACATTGGCCTCTTCGTCGTCGGGGGTGTCCTCGGTTGCAGGTTCAACTTCCATATGCGTGGCTCCATCCACGCGATCCACCTCCATTCCTTGGACGCCAACCTCCACTTGTGTGATATCCCTCTCGATCTCGGCAGCTCCGACGGCGACTTCCACTGTAGGGGTTGGTTGCGGCACCGGCTGAGGGGTCTGTTGCCGAGCAAAGCTCATTGCTTCTTGGAGCAAGCCCGATAGCATGGTGGGCAGTGTTCTGTTCATGATGCCCACGATTTTCTCCTCCACCCACGTCTCTGTAATCGCCGGCTCTTGAGACCGTGTACTATGTCTCTTCGACTGCCGGTCTTTGTGCTTCCCTCGCTTGGAAGCCTTGGGTTTCGGTGGACTAGGGGGTGGGATATCTTCGCCGCTCTCATGGCGATGTGGTGGCGACGGTGGTCCTGAGGTGGTTGGAAGATCGGGTGCGGGTGTGCCCACAACGTATTCGGTTGTGTTTTCTTCGACAGGGGCCTCGCGGTCGGCCTCTTCCCCTTCAGTAGGGTCTTCCGCTACGGCCTCATCAGGGTCCTCCTCGTGGACCTCAATTTCCTCCTCCACGCCCTCGTGTTCGTCCCCGCCATCATCATCATCATCGTCATCGTGGGTGTCCGCCTGTTCAACCTCCTGATGTGGTTCCTCTAGCGGGTCATCCGCCAGCGAGGTGACATGATCAGGATCCTCAGCAAAGTCGAGCACCCTGGCCTGCAAAGGGGAAGGTGAATGACGAAAATCGTGCGGTCGCCTTTGTGACTGAATGGAATCGCTATCCGATTGCGATTCCAACTGTTGTTCCTCCCCTCTGCTAGCAACGACGTCTGTATCCTGCTCGCTAGGCGCCTCTTTGTCATCGTCGTCATGTTCAGGCTCTTCGTAGTCGTCACCCTCTGAGTCGTGTCTATCAATGTCCATGGCATCGATATCCACACCGGGTGAAGGATCTCGGGGGGCATCCTCCAACAACAGTGCTGGGGTTGCATGTTGTTGACGATGAGGTTGCGAAGCTCTGCCGTGCGCAGCATCATCCTCCTCTTCATCTTGGAAGTCTACTGCCCGAAGGGGTCGAATGTGTTCAATCTTATCGGGCAGCGTGTGCACAAAGCAAGAGTCCATATACGAAAACACATGTTGGTCGTTCATCTGCCCACATAAACAATATAAATGTTATGTAACTTGACCCATTTAAAACAAGAACTTCAACCCTTAAACTTCAACCCTCTAAAACTTAAAGTCCTCCCCACTTAAAATCTTCCATGCAGTGTACAAGGGAGGTTCCTCTCGGCCGAGAGGAACCTCCCTTGTACACTGCAGGGAAGATTTTAAGTGGGGAAAGAGGCAGTGAGGGACTAGGTGTAGGGTGTTGCAGAGAACATACCAATGCGGCAGCAATTGGCTTCAAGCCGCCGAATAAGTTAATCACGACTCCTCCCGTGCTTCCAAGGAAGCTGAAAAACGACAGATAAACCTCCATTCGCAACTCCCCCCGGGTCACTTCGTATGAAAGTTCGGACCACTCCTTGGGGTTCACATTGTAACGCCGAGCTTCAGGCGGCATCATTGGACATCGGAAGATTTTGTGGCCCGGGAGGATGCTCGGGCAAGTAAGGAAGTCCACGTAAATCATCGGTGACTCCCTCTTGCAGTCCACTTCCTTGTAGAATGGATAATTCTCGGCGTGACAAGGTAAATACACCGACGGGATATTCAGGAACGTCTGCGGATGCTTACGAATTATGGCTGAGATGAATTCCTCAGCTGCGTTGTGGTTTCGCAAGTCGGAGACAATCATCCAAGCTGGGATGGTCTTGAGTCCGGGAGACCATATTGGATCCGTAAAATACTTCACCAAGGACTCCACGACCGAAGAGGACACTGGTTGATCGACACAACCTGGAATGAATCTAAAGTCCATGACCCCCCCTGTTATGGTGAACTTCGACATCCAATCAAGATCACGCTTATCTTGCACAGGGATCAGCAACTTCCTTTTGAGAGCGTTGTACTCGACATATCGTGTAATCACCTGTCCGTCTTTCTCTTCAAGGTCCGTATGATGCCACTCATTCAACAAACGCATACATACTGGGGGCGGATCCAAAAACTTGTTATTGGGCATCCGCTTCTTGTTCAGCCAACTATCAGTAGCAACATGGTAAAGCTTCATCCACTTGGCCTTCGAGATACAGTGGTCCTTCTTGAATTTAGACCAAACGGATCGGTTGAGACACTCAGCACCCTCCGCGTCCTTTCCCCAAATGCCAAGATCTTTTGGGTCACGTGCTGACAATTCTTGCAGCAGTATGTTTTTCCACTTCCTAAAGATACACCACGACTTCAAGAGTGACACATTAGAGTTCTTTGTTGACCTGAAAGTCACTCTAAGAACCTCTTCGCCTGGCCTCACTTCGAGTATTCGTTTTGCACACAAAAGATAGTCAGGTTTAGTCAAACCGGCCAAGACCCTAAAAGTTTCTCGAGTTAATGGTTTGCAGACATAAGGCTTCTCCTCGAATGTGGTTGCCGATTTCTTCTTCTCATGACGCACTTGTTGTCTCTGTTGCGTTTCGAGGTATTCATCCAAATAGGTTGATCCTGGCTTGTTGGGATTCATGAGGGTCCCCTTCTCATGCGCAATGAAGATCTTCTTCCACAACCTGGCAGTCTCATCGTCGGCCATGATGATTGCGAGCTCAGCATTAAGGTCCGCGTGGGTGATACCTCTCGCAATGGCAGTGAACGAAGCCTCCATGCTTGTTGTAAAATTCTGCAATGTGGAAGTGTTAGAATACAAACATAAGGGAAATAGACAGGAGAGATGGAGTGGGAAAGAAATCAACCATGGCATCATATTAGCTTGCTATTTAGGTAGTAATGTCTTTTTAGGAATGTATCCCTCCCATGTAGTTATCAAGGGAGGTTCCTCTCGGCCGAGAGGAACCTCCCTTGAGCACTACATGGGAGTGAGGAAGGGAGGGAGTGAGGAAGTGCATTGTATGAATATGCATACTTACTTTCCATGCCTCCATCATTTTGGGGTCGAGCGTTGCCTCGGCTTTGTTAATCCGTTGCTTCTGGGGCCTGCCTAGTTTCACCCACACTCTACGACAATATATAATATGGGTTGTCCAAGTAGGGGTGAACTTGTTAAATGAATTGGAGTTATTTAGGGTATAAGATAGGCGGACTGTTATGCTTGGATCCTCGCTCCAGACAATTGTACAAGGCCACGTCTTCAATTTATCTTTCAATGTTTGTTCTGTATCTTTGTGCCCTATAATTTCCCTTGATGCAGCCACGCTGTGTTGACCGTTGATAATGATAAAATTTCCATTCTTGATGTCGTCCCAAGTCATCCATTTTCTCCATCTTTCACCCTTATTGAGCTTCGGCATTAGGCAAAGATTGTGATGAGACCATGCCGGTGGAGTCTGTATCAGGTAGTTCTTCATGAGTGCTACCCCGGCTTTATCCAGTGGGCGCGTAACCTGGTAAGATTTAGCTTGCATCATTTTCTTGATGTGGACATAGAAAACTTTCTCCACACCGAAGGGTAAAGGTGTCCAAATAATTGGACAAACTTTTTCCGGTCCGCTGCAGCTTCCTCCAAACTTGCGCGATAACTCTCCCCTTCTCTGCTGCAGTGAGCACTAGGGGAGTTTCATCTGTGTCATCCGTCGCCTTCATCTTCTTAGCCTTGGTCTTCATGGGTTCATCAGTTGTCCTCTTCGTGGCCGGGGGTTTCCTTGGGCCCGTTGTCTCCTCGGGATTGTTCTCAAGAATTGGCGTTGGGTTGAGGGTCCTGGCCAACGGACCAATGTCACCTGCAACATTCTTAGACCTCTTAGAAGTCTCTCGTGTTCCTCCAGCTTCCTCTCCGGGTCTCTGTTTCTTTTGTGTCTTCTTATTTCCTCCATCATTCCTAGAAGCGACAAGAGTCTCCGCTTGTTTCTTCTTTTGCTTCTTTAGCGCCTCCTTCTCGGACGCCTCTCTTGCATTGATATCACCTATTGCTTCAAGTATAAAATTTATGGCCTTCTTGGAAATGCCAGAACCCATCACTCTCTCCATATCTTCTTTGTCCGCAGTAGGGAGCGTCGAGATTGATTGCGTGAACGGCTCCATATGGAATCTGTGTCTCTTGCAATCGATGGACAAAATTCGTGTTTCAAGTCCTTCGACGACCGACACGTTTAGTTTGTCGCTATCACCGATAGCAGCCGAGGTAATTGCATTTCCCGGGTTTGGAATCCAGCTTTTGTCCACCCGGTACGCGAATGTTAATTTTAGAGGCGATTCATTGTCTTTTCTATGTACTTGCAGCGACCAGTGTCGCAAGTGGGTGTCCCTTAATTCCCAGTGGACACCCTTCGGCCCCACTTGGATATCCCCAACAAGATCGGTCCATAAAACTTCTCTCTCTATGTCACCTGCACGAATCATTGAAATGGTTAGTGTATGTGGACTGTATGAAAGAGTGTGAAGTCTCAAGAGTGTGGTGTGAAAGAGAACCTCAAGAGTGGTGTGATAGTGTTTCTACATTGCGAAGGGGAGGAGGATCCTCTCGCCCGCGAGGAACCACTTCCCCAGCTCACAGTGAGCCCTTGTGAGGTTATCAGCCTCGCAGAGCCAGGGCTCAGTGATGAGGGGGGAGGAGGATCCTCTCGCCCGTGAGGAACCACCTCCCCAGCTCACAGTGAGCCCTTGTGAGGTTATCAGCCTCGCAGAGCAAGGGGTCAGTGATGAGGTGGGGAGGAGGTTCCTCGCGGGCGAGAGGAACCTCCTCCCCACCTCATCACTGACCCCTTGTGAGGCAGGACTCAGTGATGAGCGGGGGAGGAGGTTCCTCTCGCCCGCGAGGAACCTCCTCCCCCCCTCATCACTGACCCCTTGTGAGCGGTGACCCCTTCCTAAGGTATGGTGGTAGCAACATTAGATATAATCAAACACTTGATATCTTATTTAGTGGTGTTTAGCGTTAGACCTCTGATGAAAGTGAAATAGATGACGGACATACCTATGGATGTATATCCTTTAAGGAACACTAACCAAATTTTGGATGAATAAAATCGGATGAGATTGCAGGGGATGCAACGGAGTCTCATGGCGCATCTAGGCATATGGTTAAATAAACCGCATGTCCTCCACAAGGACATCTATATAGTACAAAATGTGGTTTAGAAATTGGAAACCTACATCACTAAAAATAAAAAACACAAACATTCGGCCGCAAGGCTTGACCTAAAGAACTTAGGCATAGTCAAGTTGAAGACCCTTGAGAGCCAGGGCTCAGTGATGAGGGGGGGAGGAGGTTCCTCGCGGGCGAGTAAAACTTCCTCCCCCCCTCATGAGTGAGCCCTGGCTCTCAAGGCGTCACTCATGAGGGGGGGAGGAGGTTCCTCGCGGGCGAGTGGAACTTCCTCCCCCCCTCATGAGTGAGCCCTGGCTCACAAGGGTTCACTCATGAGGGGGGGAGGAGGTTCCTCTCGACCGAGAGGAACCTCCTCCCCCAAAGCTACTTGTGTACGGATGGGAATTCCGTACAATTCGGACCACTCATTACATTCATCGATTGATTTGATGTGATTCTATGTTTATGTTAATGTTTTACATTGGATTTAACAAGGGCATGAACATAAGTATAAGCATGAGCATAAACACAAGCATGAGCATAAACATAACACATTCAATCAGATAACACATTCAAACACTCAGAGCACACAAGCTCTTGTACAGATTGAATACAACCCCTAGGTACTCAAACACAACCAAAAAACACATTCAAACCCTGCCTACATTCAACCAGATTGAACACAAACACACATTCAAACACATTCAAACAAACTAAACCAGGTTCTATGGGTTTCAACACAAACACATTCAACACAAACACACACATTCAACACAAGCAAAATCAATGTAGGATTCACCACAAGCACATTCAAACACATTCAAACAAACTTAACCAGGTTCTATGAATTTCAACACAAACACACACATTCAACACAACATACATTCAACACAAACATACATTCAACACAAACATGCATTCAACACAAGCAGAATCAATGTAGGATTCACCACAAGCACATTCAAACACATTCAAACCAGGTTCTAGGAGTTTCAACACAAACACACATTCAAACACATTCAAACAAACTAAACCAGGTTCTATGAGTTTCAACACAAACACACACATTCAAACACATTCAAACAAACTAAACCAGGTTCTATGGGTTTCAACACAAGCACACATTCAACACAAACACACACATTCAACACAAGCAGAATCAATGTAGGATTCACCACAAGCACATTCATACTGAAGATAAACCTAACACATTCAAACACATTGATACACATTCAACACAACCACATTCATACTGAAGATGAACCTAACACATTGAGTTGAGAGTTACCACAAGTTGCTGAAAGGAGGGCTGAGGATTGTGGGAGACTTGGCTATGGAACTCAGCACCCCAACCTAGAGAGAAAAGGCGAACAATCTGGAGTAGAGAAAAGTCGAACTGGAGTGCGACCAGGAGTGCGATCAGGTGTAGAGAAAAGTCGAACAATCTTGTTTAGGATGTACAATTCAATCTCAGAATCTGAGAGCGTGGAAGGTGTGAGTGGAACTTGGAAGGAAGAGAGGAGAGGAAGAGAGGAGAGGAAGACACAAATGAGGAGTCGCCCGACATTCGAATGGACGCCACCCGGGCGGGTACGGCTACTGGCCGGAATCGACGGTTCAGATTAAGCCGTCATCATGGATGGTCGGGATTAACTCACCTTCCCATGATGACAAGTGTACCGACTAGTAAAGTCGCCGATGGGACATGTGTTGATTGAGTACCTTTTCCCCGGTTGTTCTTTCAACTAATTTTATTTTGGCCGTTGGATGCGTGCGTAAACCCTATGCCTCCATCTGCGACATCTGATGTCAAGATGGGAATGAGATTACAACCTCTTTTTCGATGCGGTAATGAGAAACACTTGTCATAATTGAATCCATATCTTATATGTCAAATTACAAAGTTACGTCATGGATCATATACATATTGGAATTATTTTATAAGCAACTAATTAAATACTAACACACACACACACGCATTAAGTACTACATATATGTGGATTTGTTAACATTTTCATGTAAGTTTTGACTTAATTATATGAAAAGATTGGATTGAAAACTCAAAAGATAACACTCACCATGAGAAAACGATTCGTATTAGTATAAATCAACGGTATTGTCAATTTGATTATCAAAACTTGTCTCAAAACTTGTCTCAAAATTTTGATAGAAGAATTCAACCTGTTGTTGATCATCATGCACATTTGGAAGTTTGTTGAGAAGGGTTGATACCAATAGCGGAACTGATGTGGTGGTCATATATGGGTCCATACCAATATCGGAAGTGTTGTGGTTGTCATATATGAGTGTACAAAACACAATCACTATTCACTCCAATAGTGATCATGATTCACAAAATCTAATCTACGCACTCATGTATATGTCATATTATGCGACGCGACTCACACAACCAATGATTAATTCAATCTTTGTCCTCGTTGAACCCTAACAATAAGCACTAATAATAATCACTAATAACGTTTAAATTTTATTATATCAGTATAAAGATATAACACCGTGTAAATCCCAATAGTAAGTCACACAAATATCATATTTGGTCTAGTTGTTAAATGTTGCTGAAACCGAGATGTTTCTCATATGATAATCAAGTGTGTGGGGAGTTTCTTACATAGATTTGATTAATAGGTGTGAATACCATATGATAGTAGATCGTTCATTTCAAGCGAGGCATACCAAATATTCAATCACAAACATATACGAGTTAATGAGGCATTGTACTAATTTGTATTGTTAACTAATGCTTTTTTTATGATGCATCATGCAACATCAAGTGTCTTAATATGCCACTTGTCTTTATTTTCTTATATCATTATTGATTCCTTTAAAACTAGGACATAAAGTTCAATGATTGTAATTCTTAAACGTTCCATATTGGTAAAATATTTAATACCTACATATGATATAGAGCATGGTAGAAGATACGTGTATTTTGTATTTAAAAGACACTCATACAGCAACAATGCTCCTCAAAAATGATTTATTCATTTATTTTCTTTGTTGAGGTGCGATTACATAGTGACACGAAAGAAGACACCCATTTTGGCCGTTGGATGCGTGCTGCATAGCAAACTTAGGATGGTTAGCATATTTTGAGCACATAATCCTCATCTTTGCTAACACGTGTCTTCGTGCCGCCAATTCCAGGTCTCGACGTTACACACTACTCAAATATATAGATGTCCAAATTATTGTTGTGGTTGATTTATGCACATCTACCTTATATTATCAAGCTGGATAATATTGTATGAATAGTCAAGTAACGGCCGAATGTTATGTGCGTCAAAGGTGGTGAGAGTCAGTGGCAACAAATATGGTTGTCCTAATAAGGATCAATTTCGTTTGGTGGTAAATACATTCTATCCTTCCATGCGATAAACATCAACTCGGGCCTAATTCGGTTAATTTTTTTCATTAGACACCTACCATATAGGGCGTTCTATTTCATCAAGTAATGCCATAATGTACATAAACTAAAATTAATGTTATTTTACATAAAAAGAAGCACAAAATACAAATAATTAACCACATTAAGATTTGAGCAATACAATGAATGTGGCTTGCATTGATTTTCTATTGAAAAATAACTTCAAACAAATAGTAATGTAAATCATTATCATAGTAGTGGTAATGTTTCTTGCACACACTTCTTTGTCAATCACCTAATATACTAATTCATTTTGCTTCTAGTAATGGACCCCAAAAGTAGGGCGTGAATTTTTACTACCCAAGATGTGTTATTACACAATATTTCCAAGTGTTTCTTGACAACATCAATAAAATGGGGTCTCATGGTCACAACTAGTATTATCTTATAATACCCATTGTTGTTCATAAAAACAATTGAAGATGGGGAAAGATGATATTTCATCACCCCTGGGCCAATAACTAACACATGACCCATTTCCATGTATTAAACATGTACTCAATACTGAAATTGTGGTTAGCAACACTCAAGGATGATTATGTTTTTAAGATGCACCCATGGCATTGTGGACCCATAACATTAGTGGAATCCGAGCCAATGATTTGTTGGACCGACAGTGAATTTAGAAAGTGGGTGCGAACCTTCCATGATGGTGGGAGTGGCCGGTCTGATTTTTGGGCATAATCGGTCAACATCCCAATGTTTCCAAGTCCAGCCGGTTCCATAATGTGATTGTTTGGTTTTAGGGTTTAGGGTTTAGGGTTTAGGATTTGGCAAATACATGAATTTTAATTTTTAAAATAATAACCATAAAAACACCACGCAAATATATGACCCTATTACATTTAACCCTAAACCCTATTAGAATTAACATTATTTAACATTAATATTTGGCATCGCACGATGTACTGTTATTCCATTGGGCAATTCAAATGTATTACTTATGAGTTCATAATCACTCATGTTGAAAAGGTTGTTTGGACGTTTAGGGCCTTCACTTATTTGTGTGAATAGGTGTGAAGCTAAGAAAAACCCACCCCCCCCCCCATAGGTAGAAAGAGAGTGTGTAGAAAAGATTGGACTTATATGTGCTCAAATATGGACATTAGGTAGGTTTAGTACTTAAGACATATGTAGAGACTTTGTAAGCGCTTTGGCTTTTCAATAATTAAAGGTTGACCAAGTAATCATTGTGAAAGATTGACATGCAAATAGATAAATAGCATCACCAACTTCTTATGCAAGCGAGCAAATGTAAATAGAGAGTTTCTTCACATGTAGGTGTTTACTGCCTTTTGGTGGGGAACTTTGTGACCGTGGCTTTATGAATGGTTTTGTATCTTAGGTAGGGATTGATTAGATGGGACATTTGGGGAGAGGTCTTGGTGAGAGGTTATTAAGTGTGTTAATGAGGAGTTGGGTTGGGTGTGACTTCAACTTAGTGTTCTTGGGGGGGGGGGGCGTGTGGCTTTTTGTGAGATGAAGATCGAGGGTTCGAAACCTTAATAAACGATAATGAGAAACATGATGACAAGAAAACACTATCCTTTACCATAAATTGGGCGTTCTTTGGGGGTAGTTGAGTTTGGGTGACCAACCTACAAGGGATGCTCTCTCCATCAGTCAATTGTAATGCAGCTTTCAAAGATGTTTAGTTTCTTTTGCTAGGGGTTTGTTAAATGAAATCAACTCACTGCCAAGCTCTTGGGTGGGCAAATAGTGTGAATTGAGAGACAACCACGATTGCATGTATTGTTGTAAGAGTTTGTAAGACTTTATCCTATGAATCATCATCCAAACACCGATTCAAAACCAAAACAACCTTAATTAATCATGTGAATGTCTTAGTGAAATTAATTTGTGACACCAAGATGATATCGGAATCACCTTTGAAGTCTTCCTTGAATATTTCATTGGCTTTATGTCTTATTTAAAATCCTAACTACACACCCAAGTGTCATGTATTACAATGTAGCATGCAAGAGGAAGATAATTGTGAGCAAGTATGGAATGTAGAATATATATTAAAAATGTTGAAACATTGGTGTTCATGCACTAAGGTTGATGAGGCTATTGTGGAAACCTCTAGCCTACTTAAAATTATCTAGGTGATGGATTCGAGCATTAGAAGCTTGAGCAGGATAACAATTGCGAATCATGACCAAGCAATCTAAAGTTGTTGAAATTGGAGTTGAGGAAGGTGTTCGTCTAGGCTCTGGAATAAAAGATTCTCTACTTTCCAATTTGGTTTTAAAGCAAGCAACTCTTACATTGTGCAATGTTGTGTAAGTGGATGGCGACACTAGCAAATTCTACATGGGTCATTTGTCAATGAAAACGAAGTTTAATGCCAACATTTGTTGTGTCATGTTTTTAAAGTGGTCATGAATAAGATGAAATGTTGCCAAATTAGGTTATCATTATAAAATACCCACTATGCAAGTGGTTGGCACCTCACAACCATATGCAACCTCTTAATTTGCCCACTTCACTTACAAAATCAAATGTGTCATAGGTTGGTGGATAACACTCCTAATTATGAAGGATGATAGGTGTAGTTTGTTTTTTGCAAAGGTGGCTAAATCAACATGTATTACTCACCCACGGAATTAAAGCAACAATATTGCCAATTCCAAGCCAAATATAAGTGTCCAATAGGAAGCTAACTTAAGTGGCCTCCTCTTACCTTAGCGTAAATATGAGCCCATTCTCCTAACGTAGATAATGGGTGTCCATGATGTAAGGTGAGGTCTCTACCCGTTTTTGTTTTTGAAAGGTGGGCTCTATGTGGAAGTTTGAAGAGAGGGGTGGGGGCGTAGTTGAGGGTGTGTGGGTGGTATTGAGGTATTTTAACAGGGTTCTATGGTGGTTTGTCAATGGACTACTTTTAGTTTTATTTTGTATATGATTGAATAGGTGAGGTATTTTATGGCAAGTTGGTATAAGGATTTCATTATTTTTTGGGTATGTTGAGGTTCTTGAGTTTTTCCATTGATGGCTCATGTATGGGGGCCTTTTACACCCACCGTGATGGTTAGTAAGGGACTCAAGTTGATCACCTAGCACTTAGGACCCATGCGTTTAGAGCTTATTAATTAAAAGGGGAGAAGTTTGGTGCATGGTAGTATATATACGCCATTTATTGATTTCAAGATACCGTATAGTTAGTTAGAAAAATTGTACTATTGCATAAATTGAGGGATATGTTTGTTGAAAAAACCCCACCCCTGAAAACCTCATCAAAGTCATTCAAAATGCATAGTGCCATGCGAACGAGGATGATAAATACACAAAATGCAAAAGCCACTAAAATGCAGAGGCAAATATCCTAGGGCTGACAAGATAAAAATGTGTCCTATAAAAACATCCATGATAGTGGATGAAGATGAACCATTTTCATTTTCATTTTCATTTTCATTTGTACAAGGAACCAGTTGTCACATGTAGCTAGGTATAATTTCCCTCATTTTGTTTTTTCATGTGGAGAAGGCGGGGGGGGGGGGGGGGTCACTCCCATATTTTACAAAACTATGTGAGAACCATGTGGAGTCCACTTTGAAGTTGCTACATACAAATTATAAAACCTATATTTGTAACAATGACCAAGTTATATATTGAACTTTGCAATACAAATAAATTAGGGTGGTTACAAATTGACCATGTTAGAGAATTTTCAAAACTAACATACCATAAGGTTAAGTAGGGTGGGGTGTTATATATATATATATATATAAAGGCCCACACACTTTGGGAGAGACCTTAATCCCATCATCCCAAATATTGAGACTAATTTTATTTATAACATTCAATATTTCATGCATAAAAGGAAACCCTTAGGGAAGGAGGAATGCCCTTCCCAAAATGCTAAAGAGGACTCATTTTCGCCCCATCTCTCTCAAGTGTAGTGTGGCTAAAAAGGGTGTGTGAACTCCTAGGGGTGTGGTAGTTTTGAGTGTGTTGTGATGGCCTGGTTAGGTTGTGATTACACAAGTGGTGTCGTGGCATGGCTAGGTTGTGAGTGGCTCTCTCTCTTTTTCCTTTGAAATGTTTTGAAGATTGCTTATAGAGTGTATGAATTTAGGGTTTAGGAACATGATGTGTGAGGAAGATACGTAGCACGCTAATGTCCAAGGGATTTTTGGGCATGATCGGTCAAAATGCTAGTGTTTGCAAGTCCAACCGGTTATTTCTCAAACTCAACTCTACAAGATCGGTAGCTTCAAAACATCAACGCCACCAAATGGCCTCTGACGTTATTTCACAAGATCGATAATTATGTTGAAGCGTTGAACTTCAAACATTTATTTCTCAAACTCAACATGTGCATTTGTAACTATTGGTCAGTTCTCCCGTATCATTTCAGCCGATCATGTGTGCGCTTCACTAAGGATAGATCTCTCTTCCCAATTGGATAGACGATGATATTTTGCAATTCTCCCATATTTATTGGTGCTCATGATAGTAGAAAATTATGTCCAAAAACACCGTAGCCAAAATCGGCTGAGATTCTTTTGACTAGCCTTATCTGCAGTTGCTAAACAATTACATATATATATATATATATATATATATAGTTTTACAACAACAATTTCATGACGTTTAGAGCGTGTAATATACCGTTGGAAAGGTGTTTTCAAGACCTTTCCAACAATTTATTACACAAATACAAATTACTTAAAATTTTGGTTGCTTAACCAAGAAAAAAATATGCAGTGTTTAAGCAATTGTTGATCACGCTGGTCAAGATAACCGCAACCAATTTTGGTTGCGGTTGTTTTTGACATAATTTTCTACTATGATGTGTCTATTTGAAAGTAGTTTGGTGAAAAGATACGATGTTGTTTTGCTAGTTAGTTGTAGTAGCTATTGGGATGCTAGAGTCTTCTTGTTAAAGCAAAACCCCAGAGAAGGGCCCTAGAGTGCTCACTAATGTTTGAGTAGTGATTTCTCTCTATAAAATTAAACTGGTAATAATATGCGAGAATAGCAATGTACTCTAGTCTACCGCACCTTCCAGTGTAATGTAGATACTATTAATATGGGTTGATAAATAGACTTGTGGAGCCACTTCACATGGGACGTCTACTAAATTTGTCTACGTCATGGTAGAATTGAAGTTCATGAAATTGGTTTCAAAGATCCAAAAAGCTGCTAGAGTTAATTTAAGGCCCCCTACCATGAAATCGATAGAACACTTTGCTAACGTTTATTAAGTCCATGAAGTAGCTTGGAACCTTCATGAAATTGAGTTTGTACTTCTACGAAGTCATCTTACTAGGAGTATGGTTATTTATCATTCTTGCGTCATCTGAGTCATCTGCCTCCGACAAAATTGAGGCACAGTTAGGAGGCACTGGCATTTTTGTCCATAAGGTACATACTAGGTCTTAAGTGGCACATTTTCCTAATTGGACACCTAATATATTTGATTGGACCAGGTATGCAGATCAATGAGGATCACAAAGCAAACATCATGAAGACACATGTTTAAAATACAATGGATCGCGTCTTTCTTCCAATATTAATAACTAATCTACACTTGCTAGTGAACACAGTTCGGAGGATTTGTATATACATTAATTTCCACACAATCCAACAAACATAGTTTGCTAAAATAGGTCATACTTTAATAGTTCGACATTTTAATTAGAAACGAAGTATTTGCTTCAATATAATGGAAACTTCGACATTTTAATTGGAAAGTTCGACATTTCAATTAGAAACTAACGTTGGGGATATGACCCCACGTAACTTCTTGATGATTACATATATAAGATGATACAATGGTTTTGCTTACATAACATATACCTAATCATCTTGTGCGATAGGTATTTATAATGTAGCCAGGGTAGCAAAGAAGAATCACAAGACCATCATGAAACTTGACTACACATGACCATGCTAATTGGGCCCGCAAAGCCAGTATGTCATTAACTATAGCCCATAGAGGCTTCAAAGCCATGCAATGCGATGTGCACAAGTAGTTTGTTCTAACTTGGTGAAATTTTAATATATAACTAATAATTGAGGAATATGCCGCCGTTCTTCATGACTTCCCACCCATCCGCATGCAAAGGGTAATTGTGCACCTTCCTGGAACAACCTTAATAATTCTCGGTGTAGCAATCTTAATAATTAAGCATGCAACACACACAAAGCACGGCAAATGGTTGTGGGCCCCATTAACTTCACTTAAGTGCCCAAATTTGTGGGTGCAAAGCCGTTCTTCTTTGATGCCCATCATCACCCCTTACAATTGGCTCTTTTTCACTATACACGTTTGAAATGCATGAATATGGACTCAAGTCTATGGAGTAGGGTATTGTGCTAATTCAAGTAGTGGTAACACTTATCGATTCCACATAGGTTAGAAACTCGACCCCCTTTCGATGGGTGGCAACATCATCAAAGAGGCGCTAGACTAACGTATGCATGTGTTATTCAATAATTTCTCTTAATAGGACTCCCATAGTTGGTCGGTCCCTAGTTCAACGAGGGTCAAAGAACAAATACCATAAAGACATGTTTTAGGGGAAGTGGACTACATCTTCAAATTTGATCAAACTACTCCATGTTCAACAATGAACACATTTGAGAGGATCTATGTAGTGCCACCCTCTATAAATGTTACACCTATAAGTATTAACCCTCTCTAAATGTTAACTTTCTTCTACTGCCCACATATTGCACACTATAAATGTTAAACGAGTCAACTATTAACAAAATAGTACTCCCTTTGTAAATTTGACTCTGCAAATGTTAATGAATGAAATACAACCACAATATGGTTTTCACCAAAGAATCATTGATTCATA
Organism: Polytrichum commune; assembly: GCA_950295325.1. Taxonomy (NCBI): domain Eukaryota; kingdom Viridiplantae; phylum Streptophyta; class Polytrichopsida; order Polytrichales; family Polytrichaceae; genus Polytrichum; species Polytrichum commune. The sequence continues at coordinate 66,157,524 of OX485803.1, read as the reverse complement.
CTTCACCCGTGATTTGTAAACTTTATTGAATAAAGTATTGATTGGGTTTGTATACATTCATAAACTTAACATTTGTATATTGGTCAAAAAAGCAATTTACTAATTTTCTAATTGTTAATTATTAGCACCTTTATAAATGTTAACTTTGATTCACTCCCGAGGGTTAACATCTATAGAGGGTAGACTGTACACTCTAAATCTCGTTGTATCATGCCGTTGGCAATCAAAGGAAGGTAATGGAGAATGTACATTATAAGTACTATCAACTAGGGAGCACATCAACTCGCCAAACGATCATTCTCTACTACCACACCTCAAACCATGATATCTCCTACAAGAGAGGACCCCGTACAATAGGGAGGGAAGCTTCAAATATTTTAGTACCCAAACTTAGTCTCCCACCAAACCAAAATTGACACTACTATATAAGGTCCATACCTCCAACCGTTTGTGGCTCACTCTTCAAGCATTTCCATATCTCATTGTTGCCATTCCATGCGTTCAGAACCCACACATGCTGGTTTTAGCAGGTGCCGGCCCAAGTAGCTCATGCTTTGCCTGAGCCACTGCTCCCCGAAAAAATATGCCCTACGTGTAGTATGTACATGTTGGGAGGCCACCTTCAACCTTCCAGCCTTAGACGGTGTAACCCGCTGCTGAACCGGTTTACATGGAAGTTACTCCCACCAAAATTAGATCTTCTTTAGTTCCTGTATCTCGTGAAGGTGTTTGCAATCTTCTGTGTCTCAATCCCGTAATATAGTTTCAATGTACTTATAAACTCTCTAGGAATAGTTGATCTAAGTTTACAAGTTTATGTCCCCCTAAAGTGTCCTTAACAGGAAACACGTAAATGCACGTTCAATATCTCTTAATAATTCTCTCACGAATTCCTATTGAGTAAGTGTCTTGGAACTCAAGCTAATGTTTTCCCAGAAGTGTAATGTCACGGTTAAGTGTTAAGAGGGGAAACGCTCTTATACAATATCTTTCATGGTTTGAAATTATTCACAATCCTATTTATCCATTCAAGTTCTTATAACATATCTCTCGTTCCATTCAAGTCTTCAAGCATCTTGCCCAATTTCTCCATAAGACAAGCATTCTCCCTCACTAAGTCAAAGCCACTTAATTCCTAAAATGTTTTACTCTCTTAGAATATTTATCATCCCCTCATGTTCCCAAGTATCGGATTCTTTGTCAAACGTTCGGTATCAAGGGATAAGTATTTCCTCACTATATCCAAATCACCTAATAACACTTGAAGGTAAAGAATCCTTGTTGATTCTCTTGTCCACACGGAATAATAATCCGCTACCACTCAAAGGTGTATGATTAATATTTACCTACATTCCGAGGGGCATTACGAATCTTTGCTTAATTCCCGAGTGTCCCCCTTTGGCTACCGGAAATTCTCTCCTTAGGCTATATGTGGTAAGGTAGGTGATGTGAAGGCGAGGTGGCGGCTTAGCCCTTCCCTTTGAATCATCTCCTAGCGCTCGATGACTTGGGGTACCACTCAAGTAGATTACACCTACAATTACCTCAAATCCGATTTCACTTGGAAAGAGGTAATCACGGTCTAGGTGTAATCTCCGAGTCGATACACCTTGCCCAAGTAAGCCGGTACTAGCCACTTGGCCAATCCTCCTACCCTCAATCTTTACTTTTACTTTTGTATAATTTTGTATAGGTTGTGAATGCAAAGCCTTTTAATGTGGTAAACTTAATCCTCCAAGTTTCCGATGAACGTGCACGTATACACCCTTCTTCTTCAACCCATAACTTGGCCGCAAAGTAATTTCTTCAATTCCCTAAGCCGTAGGTAATTCTTGAGGTCGAGTGCGATTGCCTTGCATTCACGAATGCTCTCATGTTAGTTTGCACCACGGGTGCCTCACGTCTCAAGTTCTCATGTTAGTTCGCACCACGAGTGCCTCACGTCTCAAAGTAATTCTCTAGCTCTCAAATTAATTTGCACCACGGGTGCCTCACGTCTCAAAGTAATTCTCTAGCTCTCAAGTTAATTTGCACCACGGGTGCCTCACGTCTCAAAGTAATCTTTTAGCTCTCAAGTTAATTTGCACCACGGGTGCCTCACGTCTCAACAAAGTCCGAGGTCCGGACACTCATGTATAATATTCGGGACGAAATGAAGTGTATTAGGGCCCTCAAGTGGCCTCCTTATATAGTCTCACAAATCTACGTTTTCCTAGGATTTTTGTAAATGTTAGCTCGGCTAAATTTAGCACTGAATCTAATTATAGCAGAGTTTAAATGTCTTAATTCATAGAGTTTGAATCCAAATAGTCCAATATGTACTACCTACGTACATAACTTTTCCTATCACCCTAGTTGGAATTTCATTCATCCTAATTTTATTACACATGTGTTCCTAAACACGGCAATAGGACCGCGCCTCTACGCTTCTCACAATGGTCCTATTTACATTTACTGTCCGAGGCTCAAACCAGTTCGTCTCTACCTCCGTTCGGCCGTCCCGAACCGGTTTGCTAACTTCAGAGGCCGATGGCCGTCCTCGTCCTCAGTGGCCGTTCATGTTCCCATGGTCGTTCCCGTTCCCAGTTGTCTTCTACGCTCCTGGTGGCCGCCCACAAACTCTGTCTGGTTACCATCCACCCCTGGTCCCTCAGCTTCTGCTTAAGTCCCTCACTGGCTTAAGCCTTGCGCTGGTGCCACACCAGCTCTTCATTCTCCGATACCAGTCCCTCAGCTCCGTAATGGTTTCACAAACACTTTGTTTTCAGCCTGCTGCTTCTTGCTGGTGTGGGGGGGTGTCTCTACAGTACAATTCTAGGATGCAAGCGTGTAGTCCGTACAATTGTACGGACCACTGCGATAGGGTGCCGAGGTTCCTCTCGGCCGAGAGGAACCTAGAGGCCAGACTTCATATCCAAGGCTGGCCGAGGATCCTCTCGGCCGAGAGGAACCTAGAGGCCAGACTTCATATCCAAGGCTGGCCGAGGTTCCTCTCGGCCAAGAGGAACCTAGAGGCCAGATTGTATGTGACGGGAATTTCATGTGGGGAACATGGACAACTTAGACCCTATCTCCAATGGAAATATTTTTTATAATTTGAACCTCGATCTTGACTACATCAAATGTCTTCCAATGCAGTTGTACAGGAGTGAAGTTACACTCTCGGAATTGTGATTTCAAATTCCTATATGGGATCAGACAGGTCAACTAATAGCTCATTCGGCTAATTTTGTGATGGAACACCTGAAGGAGAGTAACAAATAGATAACATGGAGGCATAGCAGATTGTGCTTGTATAGTTCACCTAATTGACTATCTTCATTTCCCAACCACGGGCTTGTGTAATTGCTATGTGGGCCTATATTGGGAGAAAGGGAATATAGACTTTGACCTGTCATACGTTTTGCATCTCAACTCCAATTCTGGAAACTGCAACTGACCTAGAACTTGAAGTGATTGTCTCGCCGTATTGTATGGATAGAGGGTTTAGGGTTTTGTGGACAAGTATTATGTTTAGGGCCAGCCTTGGATATCCAAGGCTCCTCTCGGCCGAGAGGAACCTAGAGGATATCTAGGCTCCAAGGAGGAACCTAGGTTCCTCTCGGCCGAGAGGAACCTAGAGGATATCTAGGCTCCAAGGAGGAACCTAGGTTCCTCTCGGCCGAGAGGAACCTAGAGGCCAGATTCTGGATATCCAACGCTGGCCCTTGGCAACGGAGGTTCCTCTCGGCCGAGAGGAACCTCGGCACCATTTTAGGTGTCAGGGTCGTGTTAAATGTTGCCGACAAAAGATGTCTTGTTTAACATGACCTCAAAAGACACCTCAAAAGACACGTTTAACATGTCCTCAAAAGACATCTAACCCTTCATGAAGGGAAGGCATGGTAAAATAAAGGCCATAATTATTCGAACATTACTGAAACGTGGCGGATGCAACTGGGTTATGTAATGGGTAAAATAGACACGGGTGGAGTTAGGTCTGATGCGTGTCAGGAGCAACACCCATAAATGAGAATGAGTTTTTTAAATTTGTAGTCGAATCTTGGCAATTCGTCATGTTTAGTACTTCGAGTTAAGCATGGTTTAGGGTTTAGGCTATTTTAGGCTATTTATTACCTAAGGTTGTTGATACGAGTGGATGATGTATCATGTATTAATTGGGTGGTGGTTCTGATGGGTAGTAGGACCAACAAACACTCAGGGTAAAGCAGGTTCCACTCGGGCGAGTGGAACCTCAATTCAGAGCGTTTAGGGTTTAGGGTTTAAGTTTCTACGTAAGACACGGTTAATAAAAGGCTATATTTTTGGTCATATTAATATAGGTTTCGGATGCAAATGGGCTATCAGGTTAGGTAGATATTGTGGTGTTAGTTCTCGTGCGTGTGAGGGGCAACATCTTTATTGATTAATGAAGTTACGTGTGTTGTTATCAGGGTAATGGAGCAAATGGAACTAGAGCATTTGAGTTCCGAGGAGGTGAGTTATTGTTGTAGTTTGCAATGTGATGTAAATTTAATGTGGTATTAGGGGTTTTACGTTAAGGGTAAACATATTAACATGATTCTACAATGCAGGGATCATCACTCTCTGAAGCGGTATTCACGGAAGACGAGGCCGATGTTGGCATTGAGGACATTGATGTAGATTGCAGCGGGCTTAGAAGGGAGGAATGGCTGAACATTCCTGTGATGCTTGTAAACGCGACCGGACAAAATGTGGCAAAAGGAATTTGCCATAATGTCAATCCAATGGATTGTGTGGAAGACAAGTGTCTTGGAGAAGATAATGTGGGTGTGCTTATTATGGAGCCATTGGAGGGAATGATGGACATGGGATGGGTGTTCTCCTTACGAATGTGGCCCCTTACTTGTGTTTATCACCAGAGGTATACTCTTGCACACCACCTCCTAGTGAGCACACGCAGGTTGCGTGTGCAAACCACATTGCTAGAAAGACGGAAGAAAGATGGGAAGAGGGCATATGTCACATCACGCACGACCTCCCAGAGTAGACCGACAAAAAAAATCCCAGATTCTCAATAATAATAGCGTCCAACAACTATCAGCCAGTGAGTGTTGTGATAGGGAGTGCACTAGATATTTTCCCAGGGAAGAGGCACTTGCGCTACGAACTGAGTTTTACACTTGTTCTCCACGGATGAGACATGCTAAACAACTCGAGGTCCATGGCCAATTACATGTACTACCTGGATGCTCAACGAAGGTCGTTACCTTGTGTGGTCGCAATGTGTGTGAAAAAGCATGGAGACACATATTTGCCGTCTCCAAAACGACGTTCTATAGGAACCGTTCAGAATTCAAGAGCGGTATGCGTCCACGCGATCATGGGAACCTAAACATGAAACGGAATCGAATATCCACCCAACAAGCTACTGCAACACTTTCGACTTTATTGGAAGACAAAGCAAATATGATGCCTCACAAGGCTCGCACATTGCCAAATGGCACACGTGTTGTTGAAATGGTATTGCCTCGCGGAACAAAATGGAAGAAGTTTCTGGTTACAATCAATGAGGTAAGCATTCGATATGACCCAATTATCCGCTTTGTATGTGTCGGTCAACCACGAGGTGTGTTTGTGGGTATTTAATAGACACGAATGGGTAATCATTAACATATCATATACGATATGGATCGAGAAGCATGTGAAGTATTATTAATGTTAAGTTATTTCTATATGTGCAGGTTAATGAGAAATGTGGTGTGCTCCCAATCTCTCTTTCAACTTTGAGTAAAATTCGGAATACCTACTTTAAGCACTACATAAAGAAGAGGGTTGGTGACAATTTTGCTCGTTGTGGGAAGTGTGATTCGTTTTCCGCAATTATACTTCAACATGTGAAAGGTTCAGCTGCACACACAGGGTTTTCGAAACAATTGGAGAAGCACCAAGTGTAGCAAGAATCAGCTCGCAATGCATACCGTTGCATGAGGGCTCTTTCAATTGAGCATCCCCAAAAAGTGTTGACGATTATTCACGACAAAATGGATCATGGTAAAACCGCATCTCCTTGTTTTGCCTCCAAGAACAAAGATACTGATATGTTTACAAAGCTACCACTTTCTGTAACAGGCATGATGGCACATGGACATGGAGATGAGAGATATGCCCACTATGCACTGGACATGTACCCTGGAGATTGCAACCATACTGTAGGGTCATTCGCGAGACTTCTACGTGATTTGGAGGAACCACCAATGTCATCATCCCGGAGTTTTTTTCATGGTGTTGGGCGGTCACCTCTTTATCGTGCTGTTCTTCATGGGAGCGAAATATGTTTGCAAGGGTTACGAGCCCCACCCACGGAGCCCATACCGGCAATTCCTCTTCCACCCATTCTGCACGTTCAGCTTGATAATTGCTGGAAGGACAACAAGTGTAGGTTCGTAAAGGCATTCTGGTCTATGCTCACGGCGAAAGAAATATTCACGGAGGTACATGTGTCTTATCTATTGGTTGGCCACACCCATGACGACATCGATGCATCATTTGGAAGATGGAGTATGGACCTGCGCGAACACGACTACCCCACTATCCCCCTTCTCATGAAATCATACATAGATATGGAAAAGGTTCCTGTCATTCCACACATGATAGAGGAACTTCTAGATTGGAGATCATACGTTAGGGAGCATATCCCAAGTGGTAAGGAGAAACTCATTGGGCACACAAAGGCTCAACAATTCAAATTCTATGTCCGAGATGATGGTTGGCCTGTTATGCAATACAAAGTGCTTAGCACGCATGAGGAGTGGTTGCCCAAAGACGGTGTGAAGATGTGGAAATCCAATATAAAAGGGTAGCCCTGTCTTCCATCCGGGGACCCCTTTCCTGCACCACCGCGCGGTATGGCAAAACTGGAGGAAGTGGTTGTGGGACTGCAAGGGTTCATTGACTATTGGCAATCAATATGTGACCATGACACGACATGAGCATATATGGGTTCACACATGCATATTTTGCAGTACTGGATAGGGGTGAAGGAGGCATTAGAGACACCTCTCAGAAACGTATACACTGCTGGGCATGCATTATGGGAGGGATTCTGGCCACGGAGTAGGGTCGAAGCAGATGCACATCCATTCATGCAGAATGGAGAGCTTCGGGAAGAGCACCAACCGGACGACCATTATGTTGGTCCAGCAAACCTTCGTCCTGCAGCTGCTTTCCGCATTGCGGATAATGTGCACGAGGGGCATATGCTAATATTGCGTCCCCAAGAACAAGATATAGGTAGACCCATTTGGGTTTGCCGTGCTTTGTCTGGACCGAACTTGGCGGTCACGGGAGAGCATCCACGTCAAATACTTGTACAATGGTTCACTCCCACTTCAACCACCAGAGACCTATCAAAGAAATGGAATGGCTGGGACTCAAATCCTAACTTCAAGTGGAAACGTGATTTGAAGTACTCCGTTCCCGACTGGCAGCCAATCGATTGCATTTTGGCAGCTTGGCCTCTGCTAGAACATGAAGATGTGGAGCCCTTAAAGGTTACAATCCCAATAGAGCAAATTGGATTTGCCAAAGATAATCTTCGACGTTGTTCAACAGCTGAGCGTGGGAACAGGGTGGGTGGGGTGGACGTCGAGGAGTCTAGTGGGCAACAGGGAGGCCGTGGACATGGAACTGGTAGACGTAAGTCTGGGGGACGCGCATCCTAGTGATCAAAGCCACCGGAATCCAAGGGCATACGGAATTAGAGGAGCAAGTGTGAAGATCCTAGTGTTTTGTGGTAGGTGATAGGGCGGTCCTTTTTGAACCGAACGAAGGATTTATTTGTTGATACTTGCAATATTGCTATATGTGCACATTGCAACCAATGACATACCTCCATGTGTGGTGTACACGCATTAATGTAATGTATACAAACCACAATGTAGGGCTTTTGAACATTAATTTCCTCGCATTTTCGAGAATGTGTCATGCCCCAAGCTACATATGTGATGTGTAATGTTGTACTTTGCCAACTAATAATGAATATTGTGAGTATTGTGTGTAAGCGGTGTACAATAGTCAACGTTATGTCCCAAACACGGGCATTTGTACGAAGAAGTTCCCGATGAACGTTCCCACGTTCATCACGTTCCCAACTGAGTTCACACACACGTTCCCATGTTCCCAATCTAGTTCCCCTGCACGTTCCCATGTTCCCACTGAAGTTCCCATGAACGTTCCCGGGGTCCAGATGGCGTTCACATACACGTTCCCACGTTGAATTTTGGTCAAACTTCACGTGTTTTGCAATTTTGGGACTCCCAAAAGTGCCATAATGTTTAATATCATGTTATTGTTCATGGTTGAACACTTTGTCGTTGTGTTCAATCCATAGAGTTCAAAGTGTAATACCTCTAAGAAGGTGCCAAATTTTGATTCCCCCCCCCCCCGTGTATTTCTTAGGAATCCTCTCCTTGAGCAAGGCTTGCTTCCAATTGAAGCAGTCGTATTTACCAAATTTGACCCCACAAAGTTCATGCATTATGGAGGTGGCCCATCTCCACGCCCTTCTAGCTTAAATACAATCCCTTATCTTATGCTTGACCAATTCACTTGTGTTAGGGAGGCATAACACACATTGCTTAGAGATAGAAGCCGGTGTGATGCGAGCTCTTCATTCATTAACTGCCACCACCTTATGCCAAATGGACCACATGAACACGACTTCTTTACAGGAGCGGAGTGGGTCTCACGCTTGAGACCAATAAAACTTGTAATTACCTGGGAGGTATCCTTGCCATTTTTTTGCAGCCCGGGTGGTTGCTAGGATCCTATTAATGACGAAGTCTCTACCCAATTTCCCTGGTGCAACTTCTAGGATCCAACTACCATACCCCCGCATGAGTCTGGTACCTATATTTTCTAGCATTTTTCCTCTAGGTTTGTGCTTTTGGATCATAACAATGTCCACTTTAGGTGTTAATGCATTAAGAAGAACCCCTTTCCTTTGCAATGCTCTCTGGGTTATTAAGCCCCCGAATATTGTGCGTAATAATATTCTATTTTATAAGGTTACTCAAAAGTTCCCCAAGACCTTGCTTTTCCTAGTCCCCTAGTGGGGATTTGCTTCTATATTCCCATATTCTTCCTGATCTAGGGGTTAGAACATGTTTCCCTAGAGCCATGAAGCTAGAAGTACTACTACATATAGGTGTATTGCCTAGCGATGCTACTTGGCCTTGCTCGATTACATCCTCACCCCTAGTCTATGTTAAAGCATTTGGGCTATCCAAACCTATGCTAGCTAGGATATCCTTGTATATGCTCCCTTTGTTGTTAATTTTTGGATTAAGTTGTGTCTCCCAAATTATCTTTGGCTATCCACTTGAGTTTGGATGCAACATTTCTGCTTCCGGATATGAGCTTCCAATGAGTTCCATGTCATTGTTAGGTGAGGAACCCACACACTTACCAAGTCTTTGGGCCTTGTCATTGGTTCAACCACTCTTCGGCTCGGCTCCCCACACTTGTATGTTTGTCATGCTTAGGTCGTTGTGTGGAGGTCTAGCAACTTCTTCCCCACTCCATCTCTTAGTCTTGGTTTTCTAGCGACCTCCGAGTAATATTTTCCCTTATATCCTTCCCATATGTTGTGGTTGTTACCGAGGGTCTCAGAGGCTAGCCCTTGGCCGTTTTGGCCTTGAGGGGTCATCCTCCACCCCTACGATCCTGCACTAGATTATTTTCCCCTCTCGGTGCGTTTTGTCTCCCTCTTGACCTCATGTTCCTTCCCTCTAAAGCTCGCCTTCTTCCGGCTCGGTTGCTTCGTGGGTCTCTAGCTCCCTCCTTGCCATTTTCGTTGCTACTATCCCCTTCATTTGTGTAGCACATATGTGGTTCCTCCCCGTGCTCGGTGCAACTACATGGGGGCATGTCTTCCTTCTCGTTTTTGTTGCACCCCTACATTTGGCTGCATCCGGCCATTCTTTGGCATCCCCTTCAGTTCCCTCATGTGGGACTTTGCCCTCTACCTTTCCTTTGATTTCCCCTTACTTCTCATATCTTCCCCTTCTTCCTCGCCTTTGCTAGCTGTTCCCTCTCATCATATTTGGGGTCTCAGTTGCCTTCTTCTTTGGTTTCTTGCATTTCAACCTCTGCCTCTAGTTCTTCACATGGGTCTACTTCATCTCCTAGTGCAACCTCATTTTCAGAAGCTTCCACTTCTTCCGGTTCTAGAGGCTATTTTTTGGCTTGCATGCTTCCTAGGTGACCACAACATGGTGGATGTTGGGTCGCCTCTACCCCTTGTTGGTGTTGTGACTCCTCTAATATCCGCCGTATCCATGGTTCCTGCTTTACCCATTGTTGTTTCACATAAGCTTCCAGCCCCAATTTTTTGGTTATTTAGATTTGCCTCTGTCACCTCCTACCCTTTGTTAGCCATTGTCGTTTTTTGCTATGATACTGTGTTTTCTATGTTTCCAAATTTTCTGGAGGTCTCGGGCTCTGCAGCTTGCCCCCGAGGTTCCTATGTCGTCACCTCGCTTTGCTTCAACGTTATATTCATTTCTGGATGCCCATCTATTTGCAACCCACCAACTGATTTCTATTGTATTTCCCATCTTGATCCGTGGTGCTTGGCTTAGCCTCTATACCTTGTTGTTTGGATCGGTAACGAGCTGCTCTTACGTCTTCTCCCAGTTCAAATGCACTCTTTTTCAAATCGTCGTTCACTATATCAAAGATGTTTTTCCACGTGTTTTTTCGGTGTCTAACTTGTTGGATTCCATCCTCATCTATCTCTATGTTTTTTCCTTTATCTTGTTGATGTATATGTTGCGCATGTGCTGGCCACTTGCCTCCTCTCACTAGCCGTTTCTGGATCTCCTTGCAGTCCCTGACTCTATGCTTCCAATTGTGGCATGCTTTACATCTCATCCGCTATGGCAAGCACCTAGACATGATGTTCAAATGATAATATCCTCAATGCTATCCACGTGGGAAATGTGAGATTGTTGGGGTTGTCCGGATTGAATCCCGGGATCCAACTTTGAATCGTACATGTGCCCCATTTTGACTTAAATGGTGACAACATTAAAGCATTGTGAAGTGCATTTGAATCCTCACCATTGAGGGGAAAAAACCCGTTGCCTACATTCATACAAAATGATAATTGGCTATCTCTCAGCTCTTGGTTCAAGGCTTGTAGCCACCTTTCCATATCTTGGAGGGCGGGTTTAGAGCCCAAGAACTTTGCAATCAATATTTGTTCCTTCAAGAGGGCTATGCGTGCATTCAATTTTTGTGAATCTACTTTGAAAGTGATAGCATCTTTTATAACTTGAAACCCATTAAAATTCCTCTTGAGATTTGTTGGGAGGATCTCACCAACTTGCTCTTTAACGGGTTGAGTTGACCTTCCGAGATTTAGTTACTCGCTTCAGCCAAAACTTTTATTACCGCCTCCATCATTTACACGTCACATTTTGGACCTTCACCAGCAACCCATCTGCCCCTTTCTTCCATCATCGGGTCGAATCTTGGTCCACTCCCATACCGGACTTTTGCTGCAAATGTCTCCATTTAGAGACCCAATCACTATTTTTTGGGGTTCATTCGCTCCTGTCCCTTATCTATATTTTGGTTCACCTAGATATGGTTGATCAGGATCGATCACGTCCACTTGCCTTCACCCTTAAATCTTTGACCTAATGTTGTTTTCCACAACCGATCTAAATACTATTGGATCTGCACATCCAATCTATACATTCTAATGTCCACTATGACTACGCCAATCCATGCCCTAACACCATCAAGGCACAAATTTCAATTTGTCTTGGATCTAGCCAGGGCTCTGCCTGCACTTCTTGGGTCGAGCCATCGATATTTGTCTCGTCCCATAAGTGTTTTGGCTTCTTTGATTTCAACATTAATCTCATTTCACCCCATTAAAAACGATCTTGTAAGCAGAGAAGGTGACATCATGGGACACTCACTTGTAAACAAGTGCTTCATGATCATGGATAGATGTTTTGTTATTTGAGCTGGGTCCCTGACAATCTTATCAAGGTAAAGGGGTTGAACTACATATGTCCCTCATAGGTTTGTGGTTTTTTCATGTCAATTGGGTTGCACTTAACGAAGTCATGGTTTTTTTTTTAATTTAAAAAAAATGTTATTTTAGGAGTCGAGTAGGTTTCTTGTCCCATTCTAAACTCCAACTTTGCACATCTAGTTTGGCCCATGCATATGAATCATTATCGTGGGCAACCCCAACCCCATAAGCCCATGCAACCATATGCCCCCATGCCCATGTGTATCCATTATATGAAGGTATGCTCATGCCCTTAAACTCTCCCATGAGCCACCATCACTTGAAGAAGCCATGAACAATGTCGTCAAGTTTTGGAGTTGATCTCAAGTTGTTATGGATATTCGGTGTCCGTTGCCAGTGAACCACAAGAAAGTCACATAGGTTCCCAGGGGGTGGACTCTTCATTGTAAAACTAAATGACGTGCGTGGGTCACTGTGAAATTAAGCCCCATATATACGCAGAGTTTATAGAGAAAGATTAAAAAATTTGTATATATACTAACAACATACTAGGAAATGGACTCGTGTATTTATACTAAGCTTTTCGATTTAATGTGATAAATGCCTTCACTACAAATACAAAAAACAAGATCATGAATTTAACATGCCTTTCTGACATATACAATCCACATTCACTTTGCATCATTGAACATTTTCTCATCCATAGCATGTAACTCAACAATTGCATCAAATAAACAAAGACAACAACACATTAACTTCGCCACAATCCGGAGATCAAAACTCAAGGGAGCCCCTAAGAACTCAAAGTGTCTCCAGTTAATAAATACCTAGAACCCCAACGCACGTCATAACAAGAATAGGCATGGCCGTCATTGAGCATTATTATCATATGACGATAATGGATGAAAACGTAAATTAGATAAAAACCAACACATTTCATTGTCAACGTTGTCTCTAAACCTTAAGGCCACCTTCTGTACATCAAAATTCTTGATGGCCTTTCTAAATGTGCACACTAGAGAAAAACAATATGTCTCCCTTACGTATACTATGTACTATGATGCCTCAAGTAAGACCCCTTCTTACACTCATGTTAGGGCCGCTTTATATTAGGGCCCATTTGGCAGCCGGCCCATTTGGAGGAGAGCCCACTTGGACTTGAAGTGGGCCTTACTTTACTCTAACTTTAGCCCTACTTTACAAAGTGGGCCGTTGAGTGGGCCTTGCAATATAAAGTCCATAGGCCCACTTGTAGGGCCCAAATTGGAAATTCCGCTTTAAAGTGGGCCTTCCAAATGGGCCTAGGGACTTTATATTGTAAGGCCCAATCCACGGCCCACTTTGTCTTAAATGAATTATGCCCCTTCTTGAACTAAAGTCATAAAGTCATAAAGTCATAAATGACTATATGACGGAAGTTGGGTGAAGTGGGCCGTAGATGCGAAGTGGGTCTCCATAAACCCTCGACCCATTTTTTTGCCTTCGGCCCACTTTTTTCCCTCCAAAACGCTGCCATGTCACCCGCCACGCAATCTTTAGGAGAAGTGGACCGACTCTCAATATAAAGCCCTCGGGACCATATTAGGGCCCATTTGGGCAATCTAAGCACTCTCATTGGTTGATGTCTAGGGTTTGGAAATGGGCCCTAGAAATGGGCCCTAATATAAAGCGGCCCTTAGTTCGTACATGGCATGAAGAGTCCACCTCCCAGGCATAGGTTCCCCTAATCATGTTGACTACTAAACCTATATTGGTTGGCAACTTTTGAACACGCAATCTATCCTCCTTTAACCACATGTCTTTTGATGTTGGTTCTCATATCTGCACCAAACCACCTACCAATCAAACTTAGGTGTTTGATCAAGATATGTAACCAAGGTAGGCTCGCTTACCTTAGGAAACCTAAACATGAGAGAAATCATCTCCATTCCAACTTTCGGTGGAGAAGTTGTTTTGTGGGATTGCCTCTCACCACCGTCCTCCCAACTTACTTGTTGATAAACCGCCATAATGAGGAACCATGTGGTTTGTCCATCACACGTGCGTGCTAATGTTTGTTGAATATAAACAACTTTAGAAGCAACTCCTTTTTAATGTGGCGTGCAAAATCGTGATAGCCAACCACATCGGGCCCGAGAGGGGGAGGGGTTTCCTTATCAAAAATGGTGCGTGAGGTGGCACCAAATATGAAAAGTCAAATGATGTGGATACGACCACTATCCGAGATGCTATCGGGAACCGCATTGAATTTGAAGGCCGTGTCACTTTGAATGCCACCTCACACTTGTGTCGCATCTCATCATGCCTTTGAAGATTGACCAACCGATCCTCGAGTGGCTTTATATGCACATGCTTATTGTTTCGTGTAAGGGTAAAAGCATGTCGCCTTTCATGGTGACGTTTCTTGATCACTCATCCATATTTAAGTGGTGTGTGTGGTTAGGTTTGGGAGTAAGAATGTGCACCGCAATTTCCCAAAAAAAAAAAAACATGTGTTCAAAAGAGATTGGACTGCATCATGTTCAAAATACGACACTTGACCAGGGCTTAGTAGTCAATGACGATTTAATCACACATAAGATCCTCCCTTGACATTGAATCAAATATTCATACGAGCTCCAAAAATTATGAGGGAAGTGACTACGGACATGATTGGGAACTGGTGATCATCTCACACTAATCGAACGATTTGCAACCTCCAAGAAGTGGGTGCCTAAATTGAACAACAACAATTTGTACATGTAAATTTCAGTGATGTGCAGTTTGGTGTGAATCTAAACACGAACGTTTCCAAATCTTAAATGTGGGTTTAATAAAGATTGGACCATATGCTCAAGACATGCTAAGCATTACAAGCTCGATAATTAACACGATTGGAAAGACCTATATGACCACTAAATGAATGTCACTATCTTCGCTTTGTTAATGAATAAGATATTCATATTAGCTCCAAAAATTATGAGGCGAATGGCTACGGAAACGATTAGATGTGCTTGCTCGCCTCGCACTAATTACACGTTTCATATCATTCGAGAAGCGGGTGCCCCTAGGAAAGTGTCCAAATAACACTTGTCTATCTTACCTTAGCTAACACACGCTATTTCCACTGCAATTACGAGGGGGGGGGGGGTGAGGTATATTGGGCCTTGCTTGAGGGCCTCGGAAGCCCATGGGATTGCTGAGAAACATGGGCGCCATGTCACTAATAAAGTGTGAACTTAACTCCAACCTGCTTCGTCATCCCCTTATTATTAGTAGAGCATATCAATCCAGCCTTTTTGCTGACGTGTATGGCACCCCCTACCCTACTCATCATGAGCCACATATCTTTGCCACGTCACCGCAGACGTTCTTGACGGCCGCGACCTCCACGAGTGATACCCGGCGCGTCAGCGTCAGCGTCGACACCCTTCAGCGTACTGACGCTACGAAGTAGTCTCGCCAGTAGAAGATCTGCCTTCAAAATTTATGACGTGGCAGCTTCTGGTTGGCCCACGCGCGTCGATCCGTCCGGGCGGTATTAGGCGACCGTAGGTGGACCTATGGATGTGAAGCTCATCGACGACTTCCAAGTTCGGTAGACCAAGAGGAGATGCTTGCGGACCTGCTTCCGCGAGCGGAATAAGATACTTACTGTGGAAATGGTGGGTGAAATGATATTTTTGCTTACCAAGAATTTCGCAATAAGAAAACAACGAAAAGGTGGAGTGCGAATGGGGTCCATGTGTAACTTTCAATGCAAGCGGCCGCAGAAAGATGTCGTCTAGCACGGCAGGAGGGGGAAGTTGCGTTGCGTCGGCATGCAGGCGGCGGGTGATGAGTTGGTCGCTCGGATCCGCGGGAGGAAGTCATCTCGTGGTCGCATCCTGTCCACTTTCTGATGAACAGACGTCCACAGCGTAGGTTCTCACTGGCTGGTAGGCAGGTAGCAACTTACCTGTGGCGGTAATATTGCAGTTGCATGTGAGCAAGCCTGTTTGAGTGCGGGCTGTAAGGGTTTAAATTTGCAGGTCAGTGATCGAATGATCAGTGTGCAGTGCCTTGGCTGAAGGAAAGTTGAAGCGATAGAGACTCAGCTGGTTCAGGAATCAAGAGGAGGACGACAAAGAAGTTCGGCTGTTCAGTTTAGTTGTTCGGGTCTGGGTTTCTTGTACTTTGATTGCGGTTCTGATTCGCGGTTACTGCAAGCTTCGAGCGAGATTGTTAGTCTCTTCTTAGTTTGAGGTGCGGATCCTGTTGCAAATAAGAGGTGCGGGGATCGACAGGAACAGTATCGGAAAGCTTTGGTCAGGAGTTTACAGATACAGATTGTGCTGTTGAGATTGCTACAACGGGTTGTTGTCCGTTTGAGCAGGCGTCAGTCTGTCCGAGGTTGGAGAAGTTGGAGAGGGTAGCAACAGAAAGGTTAGGTAATATCAAGATGACAATCTATCGGGAGATTGAGTTCACTGCCATATCTGCTCACGATCTGCGAGACGTGAGGCATTTCGGCGGGAAGATGAGCCCGTACGTTGTGGCGTGGATTAACCCGGCCGAGAAGGTGGCTAGCCGCGAGGACAATAAGGCCGGGATTGCCCCGGAATGGAATGCCAAGCTCCGCCTGGTTGCCGACGAGAGTCTTGTCTTCGAACACGAGGAGGAGGTCGTTATTCACGTTGAAATCCACGATTACAGCACGCAGGGCAAGATAATTGGCTCTTTGTCGTTCAATTTGTCACAATTGCCAGGAAAGGCTTCTCACTGGAGAGGGCCGGGCGAAGCTATCTTCATGTCTCTTCCGGTCAGTAGTTCCTTCGAAGCATGATTTGTAGAGTGCATTGCCCGGACATCGCGTGATCGTTGATAATCTTAGCTTAACTTATGTGCCGCAGACTAAGTTTATTGGATTCGGACTGCATTGTTAATACTTGAATTCCCCCGCTTGCGTGGGTGACAAGGAACTTTGTATATTAGGATGAGGGTTTGATACGTTTATGCATCTCCGAAGCCCGGTTCGGTGATCTTGAACTGGTCTCGTTGGCAACTTTCAGTTACTTGTTGTCTTTGAACTACACTGTCATCTCGTACATATAACTCGACCTTCATCTATGCAAATTCGGAATTGGAATAACAAATTCACCATGTTCATGTGTTACAGGTTCGGAGACCCTCCGGTCGTGAACAGGGACTCTTGAACTTCTCAGTGAGGATTGGGGATCGCACGGATCAATTAGTCACGGTTCCCACGCAGCAGGCTGAAATTATCGAACCGGAAACTGCAGAAGACGTAGAGTTTGAAGAAAATTGTTGCGGGTTTCCTTACTTCCATCATGGCGTTTACGCACACTGATATCTTCCACAAATTTTTCGACGTTAAACTTATTCATGTACAGATCAAGAAATTCGGTCCTGCGACGAAATTGCTTGCCATGAACCTCCAACAAGGAAATGGATATGGTGGTAACATTTGGGATTGAAGAATTGTCACGGGCCAAATTATACGAAGTTTCACTCATTAGTCGCTACGAGAGAGGCAATTCAATGTGCGCAGTGGAATGTAGACGCTGCCCACAAGATTCATACACAAAGATTTCCCCTAATGTACACGTAGACAACAGGGGATTTAAATTTCATCCCACTTCGGCAGACTTCACCGCGGACGTGGAGAAAGTTGATGGTGTGGGAATCAATGAAGATATTCTTAGATCAGGATGTGTCAAGCTCAATGCTGCTTGAAAACATCATTTGAACTAGATTTTAAAGGTGTGTACAAATTAGTAAAGCAAATTCAAACTGCCTGTGACATTCACAAGCATTATTTTGGTAGTTGTATATAGCATGTGGGGACTTATAATTGGTGGGAGTGAATTAGTTGTATTTCTCTTGCCTCAACTATTTCGGCAGCCTTGATGGTGTGTGTTTGTTGTTTCTCCTATAAATTTTAGCTGCTTGAAATGGAAGAATCTGTTGAAAGAAATTACTTGAGAGTATATCTGCAAATTTTGGTTAGTCATTGAAACGCGTAACATGTATCTGTAAAAGATACGTACTGGTGTTGGCCGGTTATCCATGGTGAGGTTGATCACCAACTTGGGTTTCATAAGGTAATGTCATGGAGCATATAAGTACACAAGCAAACCTCGATCGAAATTGTATATCATCGACGATTGAGATAGACGCATACTATTTGGACATTTTTCTCTCTTCACCCACTTCTCGTACAATCTGAAATCTGCTGTTAGTGCAAAAATAATTTGCTAGAGCAAATCATTCCTGTAGCCATTCACTTCATAATTTTTGGAGGTTGTAAACATATCTTGTTCATTATCAAAGTGAAGATACTTGTGTCATTAAATGGTCATATAGGTACCCTCCATTGATGTTCACTATTGATTCTAGCATAGTTAGTACATAATTTGAGCACATAGTTCAATCTCTTTCAAAAACATGTCTTTTTGGTTGATGGTCTTAGATCTACACCTAACTAGGTTCCACTCAAATCTAGGCTTTTGATCGAGTCCACTATTTGATTAAGGCTTACCTACCTATCTACCTTATTGATATAAACCGATATATATACATTTGTTTTGGAAATAAAATATGTTATCGATAACAAATTTATAATATATGACATTATAAAGGCTCCGCGATGATGCTCCACTCAACCATTGACAAAGATATATTATTAAGCAGTGGAAATATATATATATATATATATATATATAGGTATATTTAATTGGAATTTATGGTTTGTGTTGCCAAATATGTATTAATTAAAATATGGATATTGAGACCGTATGGTCTTATCAACTAAAATGAGCCAATTGGTCCACTCAATTTAATGTAGGGAACGTGATGGGAACATAATGATTGCTAGTTGGTATGAGAGAATACCCGTTGAGGGTTCTTAAAATACAACTCAATCATTCCAATACACCCACACATGTTTATAAAACCATACAAATAATCAATTATAATATGGAAGATCTCACCAATTATGATGGTACGGATTGTCTCATAATGGCCCAATTGGCTCATTTTAGTTGATAAGGCCATCCGTGTATATGATGTTTACTTGAATATTGACTTGTACCATGGGAGGGGGGCCAATGAGAACTATCTACATGTTCACTTTGAAGAATCATTTATATGATAAAAACACAAAGTATTAATGTTTCATGATATCACCCTATATGAACTCAAATGAAAGATTAGAGGTAAATCAACTGTTTAAAAGAGTTGGGGTTCCAAAGCAAATCAAAGATGTATTATAAAATATAAGTTAATCATCCTCAATTTTGAAATCTATGTATATAGAACATGCCCCAAATTGGTGGTTGAAACTTTCATGGTCCCACTCTTCGAAGTTCATCACTATTGAAGGGCATAAGGCATGTGCATACGAACAATTTATTTCCTCTTCTTCAGTTTATCACTGTTTTTTCTATCTTACACGTCCACCTACTCCGTCACTCTACTACACATGTGAAGAACAAGTGCAGTTCAATCATGGTGGTGGAACCTAAATGCTTCAACCCATGTGGCAACTCTTCCAACCCTACCGCCAACTCAACCCGAGGTTGTCTGAACCTCGTTTGTTGGCAAGGTACGCTTGTCAAGGCAAAGTCCCACCTGCACTCGAATCGGAAAGGGTGCATGTCTATGCTACTAATTAATGTTATGTTAACTTGTGGAGACACAAATTTCAATAGAAGATACTTCTAATCTCCAAACTCATGACATTGTTCAATATGATGTGATCACTTGCATCTTATTCACACATCATCGTTTCAAGTGAATACATTCAAATGATCATCAAAAGTCGCATACACATACAACAAAAGCAAAGGATGATCAGAGGTCAATAGCCAAGATGTGGAACCACCAACTGTTCCAGTCTCGTAATGGTTCGTAACCTGCAGTACTTTTAGAGCAAATGTTTGCTTATTCAATTTCAGAACGTGAAGGTATTGACTTCTCCACAAAAATTGACAATTTTTACCCACTGCTTGTCATAGAAACTTGATCACCAACCCATAGCCAACAACACTCATAGTCATATCTACCAAATTGGGGACCTGATCACTCTAGATCAGCAACTCTAGACTTTGTGTTACAAAACATTCAAGAATAGGCTGGCAGTCGCAGGAGTTCAAAATTTCTGACACCATAATTCCAAACTTTCTCACTGGAATATTTATACCAATTGCATGCACTTGCGAATACATGTATAGTAGAGGTGCCTATCCCCGATCAGGACCCATCGGCAATCTATCTATCTATCTATTTAGTGTACCGGAAATCTCAATCAAGTTGGGACTCAATTTCGATCATGCTAGAACCAGTAGTGCCATGACACGTGTCTTGGTTTTGAGTGCTGGAGTGAGGCGGAACGAGCGATGAAAATGGGCGGTCATGGCAAACTCCAGATGTACATTGGTAATATGTTTGCGTCAACTTTTGGCTTCCAAAAATCACAGCCTTTTTTTTTCCATTCAAAGAATAAAATTACCGAAAAAAAAATTGCAATCCTCCTAGGTTCTATCTTCCTAAACATGATGAATTTGCACCACCTTATACTTCGCTAGATCTGGCGCAAAGTCTCTTCGGTGATTCGTTATGGGCGCCTCTGCTTGACAACGTACTTGGTATGAATTATTCTTGACATGTTGACGGAAACAAGTTCTGGATTTTGAAGAGTATAGTTAACATCCACATTAAATAAAGTGGACCAAAAATAACAAGAACAAGTAATGTTCAAGTGTGAACACAAAGTGGTTAGGAAATTTGCTCTTGAAACAAAGAAGTTGATGCATAGTCTCTGTCTTACAGACAAAGCCAACAAATTATGTGATGCAATTATTGTGAGCCATACGAGCCTATTCCTATGTACATTATTGTAAAGTAGCTAGAAGTGAGCAGTGTGAGCCCTACAAATGTGAAAGCAATGCAGGGAGTTTGGAGGAGATGGCCCAGACATGGATAACAAGATGTATTGTAAGATCAAACAAATTGGTGCTTACTTTATGTAGTGGGGGGATCCCAGGTGAAGAAAAAAAAAGTGGATTTTGTTCTAAATAAATAAATAAATAAAACAAGTTCTATTTGTCATTGGTTCGTTTAATTGTGTGAACCACATGGATGAAGTGCCATTTGCAAGATAACCTGAATTGATAGGTGGATAGTTGTTAGATAGTTCTCCATAGTGAGATTTCCAAGTAGGTTACCTAGTCACAACAACACTTTGGTGCTCGAGAAATGGAAGGTGGTTGTGTACATAAAAGACTAGAGTAGCCTCTTTCAAGAAGATTACTACTTTGCAATCACAGGTTTACACTTTAGTCATGTGGCTAGGGAATTCTTCACTTTTGTCTTGACACAATTCACTTCTCTCTCTTTTTTCTTTTGAAATTTTCAATCCTTTTCATTTCCTTGTGCTAAATCTTCTTGAGATTGGAAGATGAATGCTACACTATATAATTGATTTAGTGTGATAATACAATTGTTGTTGATAATACATAGAGTGACTTTCATGACTTGTAGGAGCAACTGTCCCCTATCACCCTCTTTGGTTGCCACATTGGGCAAGATCAAGAGGATTTTTTTTAATTTTAATTTTGCATAATTCCACATTGCAATCTACAAAAAGAGGTTTCATTTCTTGAGTCAAGTTTTTTTAGTTTAGTTTTAAAATCTTGGTTGGTAAGGCACTAGATGTGGCATGAGTTGTATTGAATTCTTCTTATGTTTTGACATGTAAGCATTGAGGCAAAGCACTAATATGCATTGTATTCAAACCTATGACCATAGCCCTTGTCTTCTCCCGAGGGTGGCAACACATGTATAATAAGTAGGGGTCATTGGCAAAATAAGGCTCGGACAATGTATAAATAAGTTCATAATAAAGCGTGAAAGTGTTATAATAAGAGCATCAGATTAAAGAATTATGCAATTATATACATGATGAGACATATTAAAACATAATCTTATTTAATAAGATTTTTGAATACGCTTCTTAAGACCCATGCATAATGAATTTTCTTATTCTTCTCTTATTATCCATAGATAGTGGAAAATACAGAGGTCATCTATGTCATATTAGATACCATTGGATTCCTCTTCTTGAGACTTTTGCAACAAGACCAAATTCACTAAGAGAATAAGGTCTATGAAAGAGAAATAGGCATAATAAAAAAATTAAAAATGCTTGAACATTGTTGCCCTAGGGTCTTCCCATCCTAGTCACTCACATTTGCTCTATTCCTAGGGTGTTTTGCCACGCCCATTTTTGGTGCTTCTCAAACATCCTTTCTAGATCAATGACAACCCTTGCGTGTGCTACATGATATGATCGTTACATGCCAAGTTATTGCGTTTGGTTGTTGTTTTTGTTCACCTTTCTACGTGAATGCTTTTGGAGAATGTAGGATAACACATCCTAAAGGGAGCTTTGTTGTCCATTAGTGTCTATCTGTTGAAGGTTGAGCTTGGATTCTACTGAAAGATCTAACTTAGCCCCTAAAGGCTTGAGGCTTTGTTTTACGTGCTGAGAGTATAGTATGCAATTGTGAATACAAAACTAGTTATCACACATAATATGGTCTGGAATCGGGGGGGGGGGGGGGTGATGAGCTTGGACTACAAAAAATCTACACCGACACTTTCCAACAAATTCTCCACAAAAATAAAATAAAAAAACAAAAATGCTTTAGCTTCGTTTCATATCATTCTGACTACCATACTACCACTCATATATGATGACATATGGTACATATGTTAGTGACCTCAATGGTACTTAACCATTCCCTTCTAGTACGTAAGAGCTACATTGTTATAGATGCATGGGTCACATTTGGACGTCCATGGCTAGTAGAAAGACTCTTGATTATGACAACAACCTAGCTCAGCCAATGACAAACGGTTTGGTAACCAAAATTCCAAGTCATGACATATTTTGTATGTTATGTGATTATTGCCACATGTACCACCAAGCGTTACCAAGTGTACATGCCAACCTTGCCCTAGTATGTATTTAAGGCACTTAGGGGGTCTATACATGCAGCAAACATTATTGTTATTGTATTAAAAAAAAATGACATGATACATGAGACTAATCGTTTGAAGACAATTTCCACAATGGGGACCCACTTTTGATCTCGTTTGAGGAGCTCAAGTGGGTTTGAAGACGGTTCCTGCGGTGGAACCACATTTTGAGCTCATTTGAGGAGCTCAAGTGAGGCTCTCAAAGATAGTTCCCTGAGGATCATTATTATGGTGCACACTAATAGAAAAAATTAGTATACCTCATTTTGTGGCCCCCTTGATACGCCACTTTAAGCATGGCTACTCTTAAGTGATCATTAAACTCGTGATTTTAAAATAAATAAATAAAGGTTGGGTAGATCCAATGATTGTAATTATTCTATATGTGTGCAAATTTCCTCATGTTAATGGTGCATTGTGGGTGGATGCCACCACTGGTTCCTTCCCACAAGAGTTTACTACATAAAACTAAAAAAATTGAACGAGTGATATGCACCATTTGCACCTTCTCAAATCAATGGGTGCGCCAGTGACTTAACCACGCCATCCTCATAACATTATTCAAATTCATAACAATTTTTTATGGGACTGACAATATTCCACAAAATTTCCCACATTCAGTCTGAATGTGGGGAATATTCCATAGTAATTCCGACTTTTCTTTTGTCTAATTTATGACAGGCCTACGCAGAATTTGCAATGCTGGAGGTTGGTGCTCTCTCTTACGACACTTCTCCAGGTTCCACCCCTCTTGTATCTCCGATTCCTTATTCATAATGTGTAGGCTCCCTTCTAATCTGAGTCACATTTGAATGTCTTTATCACATAAATGCATTATATATGAACATCATACCACTTTCATTTCAACAAACAATTGGCATTTCTTTCACTGCCCCTTGCAAACTTCATGAAGTGAAAAAAATTTGGAACCACATGAGCCTTCTGGTTCTTGCGCTAAATCTACTTACCAATTTGTTGCTGCAAACATCAACTTGCGAGATAGGTCAAAGGAGGCACTTTCCTCCCCATTTTTACAATTGCTTCAGTCTGCATTGCGAACACCGATCACCTTTTGATTGAGTATTTGTGAACAAGTCAAAATTGCCATCAAAAATTCGGAAAACAAAATTGGAATTTCTAAAGTATTGGACCAACTATTGATAAATTGATAAATTGTTCGGACATGCTATTGACCTATGGTAGTAAAGATGAGTTATAGAGTGCATGTTTGATTAAGCTTGTGAGCATCATTGGAGCTAAGAAGAGAGTCTGGTTGGCAGCTTAGTTCCTGGACCTTTGGTTGTCTTTCATGGCGGTAGTTGTGACATTTCCTCTACATAGCCGCGCTTGAAGAAGGAATTAAAGCCGTTGCACACATGGGAGTTGCCATAACAACGGCTAGCCTCACAAAGGAGAATGCTACCAGGTGATCCCCAACACATGCACACACGTCGTGTAATTTACAATCCTCTCAAAGCCACAATTTATCGCAGCTCCGGATTTGTTGTTTGGGATCTAAAGCACTTGATTACAGTTCACAAAATTTAAAGACAAGCATAAATCCAATCCCTTACAAATCGTAGCAAAATGATGCACTTCGAAGTGTACTAAGGTAAACAAGCCTAATTCGGATATTCATGGTAAACGAACACTTGGAGTTGAGTGGTGCGTGATTAGGTGTGGATCTAAGAACAGACACCAAACAAACGTGCGTTTATAATAGATTGAACCACGTGCTCAGAATTAGGCGGCTAATTTAGGTTGAATAATCAGCATAAGTGTGGGGGGGACTCATATGATCATTTAGTAAGAAAGAGAATTTTCACTTTGACAAGATGTTCATATGAATTCCAAATCAATGTTTGTTTTCCAGATTTTATGAGTATCCGCACGTTGACTGTACAACGTACAATGAAGAAGGCATAATGAAGAATGTCATTTGACTCCTCGTATGTTTTATCCCACTTTATAGTTCACGATAGAATGCAATTTTTTTTCCAGAGATTGGAGTTAGGTTACAAGCAAGGCAGCTATCATGACAAAGGTGATTACAACGGCATAAGTTGCATACAGGAATGATTTGGATTTGCCAATCAACTTACACTAATGGCATGTTTCATATCTACGAGAAGTGGATGCAGGGTTAAAAGTGTCCGTTTTAAAGCCCCGATTCCCTTCCATTGCGAAAAGTGTAGAGTCACAAAGTGTATAGTGAGTGGAGAATCTCGGAAATGGGCCCATAGTTGTAGATTGCATCGCAAAGTTCGTTGATGTTCACCTATCTTGATCAAATAAAGAAGGTTTTGGAGTGCTGGCAACCTCATCTGCTTCCAATCCTGTTGCATCCTCCTGACCCGCTTCAAAGAACATTTAGGTACCAATGTTCAACCTCTGATTAGTCGATTGGAGTCAATATTTGCATATTTGCAAGGAACTCATAACAATCTACTTGCATTGGGTAGATCTCATTCTATTTGACATCAAGTTTATTTGTTGAATCTGGAACAATATGACCTTTGGCTGTGCTCTTGGTGTGATTGATTGGTGGGTGACTTTGAGGTTGCGATATTTGGATCAAGAATGGCAAGCACTTACTGAAAACTCAATAATATCTGAAATGTGTGAATTCTTCCAAGCTGATGACACATCCTCCTAGTCTAATTCAGGGTTATACTTGTAGAACATGATACCTAATGACTGAATACAAAATGAAGCAGATTCGGGGAGATACGGAACTTCACTACAAAATGCGTGACGCTGGTGAGGGCACAATTTCATTTGGCATACTTGTCGTCTGGACTCGCAATCTTATCGGTTTCTGGGTTGAGCTGGATTTGGCACAGGTTTGAACTTCCCAATTTACCAACTATGATAAGTATCTTAGATGAGCACAACCAACGTAAAAAAGCATCATGAAGCTAGTGTAGATTGAAAGGGTCCACACATAAACTCAACCCCAATATTATGTAAGTTTGAAGCGCCCAGATATATGAATATGGTACATAATGTTGATTTCAGTTTCAGAGTTGGTTTAGGCCCCATTTTCGACAATTCATAATATAGTTATCCTTTGATTCAATCAAACTTTGGGTCGAGAGTTGGTTGTTTTACATACAAAATTTTCCACGTTCCGTAAGTTTTTGGTGGGGCATGCCTGGAGTCGGCGTGGGGGTTTGAATGAAGAGCTTTCTCTTATCACTTCATCAAGATCAAACTCATGCCTTGCAATTCATTTTGTGGAACCGTCTTTTTGGCCAAAGTCAAACGCCTCTACTTGAGTTCAGCAAATTGGGCGGTTTCGACACCTTTTGAACGCTCCTTAAACATCATACGTAACATTATTCAGCTGCATTAGTGGTTTCCAATACCAATAAGAGAGAGGATAAACTTAACCATTGTTGGGTGCATTCATTGTTTGGGACACAAATAATAATGGGGCCTACCAACCAGTAGTGCTCGGCACCAATGAACGGGGAGTACCGAACTTTAGTTACGAGCTAGCCGAATTTTTTTGGAGATTTCCGAATGAGTTCGCAATGATTCGGATGAGGTGCCGACTTAAAATTGTTAAGGTCGGAGATTGACCGGTTCAAATGAGAAAAGAACGGCAATATAGCCGGTTGAGGCATCATATTTTAGGATATTTACCGAGCCAATTTTTAAATTTTAGGCAAGTAGCCGAAGGGACTAGGGATAGGACGGAAATTTCTACTAGGGTAATACTAGAGTCATGACTCATAAGGTCAAGAACCATGGAGGCTAATTAATTTAGGGTTGGTTCCGTTCACTGGGCTGATTAGGGTTTTGAGGCTCTAACCACCCAAGGACCCTCTCTCACGAGTATAAGGAGTTTGAGTCCCTTGTGCAAAGTATCTCACTCCTCTCACTCCTCTACTGGGATTTCTCTCTGTGCTCTTTCGCTATTGCTCTTCTGCTTCTGTTTGTTTTTGCATCCACTTGCGGGGATCCACCTGCGATCTAGTTGGAGACATATGTTTTGGAGGTCGAGTTCGAAGGTCCAATTCGGTGCGGTGATCCACCTGCGATCCAGTTGGTGACATCTGTTTCGGAGGTCTAGTTCGGTGCGGCGATCCACTGCGATCCAGTTGGAGACATCTGTTTCGGAGGTCCAGGGTGAAGGTCCAGTTTGGAGGTCCAGTTTGATCCTAGTGTGAGTGAGGTCCCGGACGTTGGGAACGCTTCCCACCTACGGAGATTTGGATGCCCGAGGGTAGGGCCATGAGCTATGCGTAGCTTATGGCGTGGTGATTCCATTAAGCTCAAGAACACCTTAATTGGAGGTGTGAGCTAGGAGTTATGGCAATTTGAGTGGGGCACTGTTCCGGGACAGCGCCCTGGTACAGCAGTGGCCTGGGAGTGGCTCCCGGGACTGCTAAAGGTTTGAACAGGCATAACTTCCTCAATACTTGCCTGAATGAGGCAAGTGAGGAGTCCATCGGCATCTATGTGAAGCGTAGATGAGGATGAAGTGGTTGCTTGTTAGCATCAGACATCATAAAAAGAAGTTATGATGGTCTGAAGTTGCTGGGGGCTTCTAGGCCCAACGGCTAAGGGAATACGTCTACTTGGCCCCAGCTCTTGGTAGAGAGACATAAGGTTTCTTGGCAATGGGGTAGGGGCCCCGCGTAGTGTGCTAGAGGCTTATATGGGTGAGGTGGTGTGGCCTCACCCACCCGAGGCCAAACGGCACGGCCTTCATGGGTATTGGCCCAATGCGAGACCATAGTTGCCTAGTACGCTTCGGGTTGTTGTAGTGTTGCTTCGGCAATGCGATGATCAACATAAGATTGGACTTCCATGGATGGAAGTCCACATCTAAGAATTGGTTACCGAATAAGGGGTGAGTCCCGAAAGCAAAGTAGGAGGGTTGGTTCCCCTCCTATGAACTATAAGGTCCAGGGTAAGAGGAGCTAACCATTAGCATGGTGGAATGCGAAGGGTTAGCGCTCGTAACCTTTGCTAGAAATGAAAATTGGCAATATTGTTAATGGGGCTAGCAAGGGTTGTGACAGTTAGAGGCCAAGGCTTGAAAATTTCATATACCTCCTTGCATCTCTCATTCATTCTCTTTGGGCTCTTCATGTTTTGAATTTTGTCTCACCTCTTGAGCTTTAGGATTTTGTGTATACACTATGATTTTCCATATACACAAAACCTTGGTGGTTCTAGTGTTTTTCATGGCCATTCGACAGATCATGATGGTTGTAGTAGCTGCACAACAACTTGCCATTGGTGACCACTATGGAACTATGACGATGATATTTGCCATGATCATTGAAAGCAACGAACCATGAAAACGTAGTGATTGGATGTACGAGAGAGCTTGTAGATACATAGAGAGACAATTAATGGTAGTTATTCAACTCAAATGTTTAAGCAACGAACAAGGTTGCATCTATAAACTTTACATATTTGTGTTCAATTATAACACTTTCTTTAAGAAAATCATATTCTCATATGAAAGCTTGTATTCTAGTAGAGACGTGTGTAGCTATAGTATTAGGTTGATTAGGAAGTAATAATATATTACAAATATGTGGTGAGGTCTTTGGAGTTGCAAGAAATACAACTTCTATTATAGTTCAAAAAATTTGTACATCCATTAGGAAACATTTAAAGCCTTTAGTATTTAAAAAAACAAGCAGACAAAGTATAAAACAAATGATAACATTGTAAGAAATTCCATATGTTATTGGAATTATAGAGGGCAACTATGTACTTATAATTGCTCCTAAACTTGATCCAATATCTTACTACTGCCGTAAAGGATTTTATTCAATTTTATACCAGAAAGTAGTAGACCCAAAATGCAAATTTTAAAAATTTCTAACCATACTACTACTGTTTTCAACCATCTTGGAAAACATATATATGACTTGTTCATGAAATGACTTCTTACCACTCTTCAAAGCAAATTGTGAAGTTCGTTCCGATGTAGGCTCAGTGTAGCTGAAGTGGTTGGTTGGTCTGAACATTTATTTCCAGATGTTGTAACATGCTTTAAGACTGTTTTAGTTTGATGCCATCACTAATCAATTGAATCGTAAAATTTGTATTCATGTTTATTTTATTTAAAAAGTTCATTAGCTATTTTATCATATTTGTATTGTTTGAATAATATATTGAACTTCTTCTTACAAGCCTCTAATGATTTTGTGAACCCTAGAACTGTTGCAATTATTCTGGCATGTAGGTTTAATCATGTATCAACTTATGTACCAATATAGAGGCAAATTCAGAAGAGAAATGATTTGAAAAAATTGATTTCGGACCCTAAATCCTAACCCTAGAAGAAAAATAAGCATTATTGTGGAATGAAATATGAAATAATTGAATAATTATACACTTGATACAATGATGAGTTGGTGGTTAGTCTAGTCTCTACAGTGAGAATACCACCACATAGTGATGTTGAAGACACACCACATACTTACAATTGGAGGAAGATGTTGCAAACGGACAACAACAAAACCCAAGGCCTCTAAAAGGCTCAATTGTTTAATTTGAATTTGGTTTTTTTTTTTCATTTATTAGGGTTTTATTCTATGGGCTTTTGCAAACATGAAGCACTAGATCATATACAAATTGTAGAAAATTACCTTGTTTCTTAGCATTCTTTACAAAATTTGGTTCTATTTCACCTCGTAAAGCAATGAATGTTTTCACATCAGAATCTCTCCAATTCTTTAAAATTGCAAATTCTTCATCTTCTTCATGCTCCTCTTTTGATGTTATTTTCTATGATTTTGTTGCTTTTGTTGTAACCTTCGCATGTGAAGTTTGTTTTCTTTTTGTTGAACGTCCTCCATGAACAATCCAGATGTCTACATCATCATCTAGGGTTCCTATGGCTAGGGCCTCCACATATGGCATTTTTTGGTTTTTTTGCATTGCACTTTTCAACAACTTCTATAGGTTCAGTGATCGAATTGAACCGATCATACGTGTTTGACACTGAAAAAGATAAATTTCTTATTCTTGCTAGAACATGATGGAATGGTTGAAATGCGTGAGATCCTACACTAGACACACCTCTCTCTTGCAGATTGGATAACCCATCAATGATCCTTGCGGCATACTGCAATGAGCTATCCATTCTACAAGCAAGCAATCACACACAGACAAAGCAAGAGCAAGAAACAAGAAGTGAAGAAGAAAATGATGAGTGCAGATTAAAAGTGTGAAGGGTCTAGGTTTGGAGTTGCCATTCGTTTGATCCAACGGTGGAGATCAAATGCAAATATTTTATTTGTGTACTCGTTGACCCCAAAGCCCTTTGTTGACCCCCCAATCCATGAGGGTTCCTTTTGTGCCTTAGGGGCCATCTCAAAACCAACATTTTATACAATATAGTATTCAATCAATTGTTGGCGTTGATTTCTAGTCTAAAGCTCTTCAGATTAGCCTTAAAGCTCTCTACCAATAGGATGGCGAGATTTCCCTCGGCCCTTGGCCTCGACTCCTAGTGTAAAGTGGGCCTCAGAAGACTTGTGAAGGCTTGAGAAAACGCGGTGACAAGAGACATGGTTCGATCTCTGTCTTCCAGTTGTGTTCAAAGTACGAAGAGGTCGGGAAAGATGGCCCTTCAACCTCCTGTCGGTGAATCCTGGCCATGGCCAATCTGCAATAAATTTGAAAATTCATACTTCGCGTAGTAGTCTTAGTCTGCGATTGCGGTCGTGGATGTGCAGCAGGAAAGGGAAGGACGAGCGGGGGGAAAAACATGGCCCTCCTATCCAGATTTCTCTCAGGTTATGCTCATCCCCGCCTGTGTCTCCTTCAGTGGGTGTAGGATGATGCAAGTCAGAGTCCGGGGAGTTTTTTACAAAAATCGGTAGATTTCCGATCTTTTATGAAAAGATTCGGATTTTCATTTTTTTGATCGGAAGCTACCTAAATCCAATTTTTTTTGTCGGTTAAATTCCGATATTTAACTTTCTCATTCGGTAATTTTCCGATTTTGTGAATTTCAATTCGGTATGTTTCCGAAGATTTGTATTGTATGTCGGATTTGTTTCTTTTTATATTATAAAAAAATTGGTATTATGCTTTTAAATGGGTGAATTTGTGTTGATATAAAATCCAAGTATCCTTGGAAGGATTTGAACCTTGCCAAGCCCCCACCAACTTGGGGCCAAGGATTTAGCCTTAAAAAATATATATAAATCCAAAAAGGGTTCATACGTTATTAAGAGGCTAGTTAGTACAACAATACATGCATCTCTTAGATATCTGTATCCTCAGGATTAGAAAACATAGTTGAACTTGATGAACAAGATGCATCACTTCCCGAAGACACATAAAATGAAGGATTAACATATAAAAACCGGTATTTAGTTCCACTTTTCCACAAAGGAATTGCCTCTTCAATAATATTATCAAAGTTCTCATTTGGTCCCTCTAAAGCAATTCTAAGCATAGCTTCCAAATTTTTACTTCCAAGTCTATTTCTCACTCGTGTTTTTATTAAATTTTGGACACTAAACGTCCTTTCACAAGTGGATGTCGATACACATTGTACTCTAGCTAAATCAGTAAGGACAAGCAAATTAGGATATCGGGTTTGCAAAGAATGATTCCATGTGATCATGCCCCATAAATCTCTACAAGTCTTATCTCCCCATTCAGTGGTGGCTTGCAATTTGAAAGCTAGAAATTCACGCTTGCAAGCCATCACATCAATGAAGGGGGGAAATTTTGAACCTTCTTGGGAGCGATCATGCCCATAGTGTGCTAGTAATTTCTTCAATTCAACCACCCCCCAATTTTGGAGGCCTATCTGCTTTGAAGGCATATTGGTAGGATTTAAGATTTTAAAACATGAAATAAGATCATTGTCTACAAATCTGGCATCCAAACCTGCACAAACAGCTTCCGCAAAGGCACGTTGGAATTTAAGTGCTTCGTCAAGGTCATCTCCTAATTTAGACTGGTCCATTTCAAAACCGTGATACATTTTTCCATGAATTTCACTTGAAAGCTTTCGAAGATGACCCCCAAGAGGGCCATATTCGGGAATGACATGATAGCCAGTGTTTTAGTTAAATGTACAAGCATTCAAATTTGTTTGCTCAACAATAAACAACATTCTAATTTGTGCTATCTTGGTTCTAACAATACTACCAATAGTTGTGACATCCACAAATTTGTTTTGAAAAATCTTTGATAAAAATGCTAAGGAATGTAAGATATCAGCTAAAAAATACAAAATGTATATGTATTTAAAATTTTTAATTTGGCAAAAACAACCTTTATTTGACTAAGGTTTTTTTTGTCTTTCACATCACGAAAAAAACACAAAACAAATTCTAATGAATCACATAAGGTAGTCACAGCTTGCCACCTACTAAGCCATCATATCATATGATACCGTTTTATACTTTTTTTAGCATAAAAAAATATTGTTTGCAAGGTTGTGAGTGCATGTTTATGTTTATTTGATATATGAAAGTATGAAGCAATTGTATTCAAAATATTATCAACCTCATCGGATATTATCTTGCAATCTGATGTTTTAGATGCATCAAGTGCCGCTAGATTAGTCCTATGAGCAACACAATGACAAAACAAAATGAATGGGTTTAGGTTGTTTTTCAATCTTATTGCTACTCCATCATGAAATCCCACCATGGTGTTTGCACCATCACTGCCAAATGTCATACATTTGCATAAATCAAGTTCCCAAATCTTTAAGTGATTGACTAAATATTCAAAAATAATACTAGCATTTTTTTTCCACCTTCAATCTCTAACAAGCCTAAAAAGACAGTCAAAGGCACACCTTCCTCTATAATTGTAGCAAATACAACAAGATGACCGGTAACACTTACGTCCGTATATTCATCAATCATGATACCATATAAAGGAGAATTTTGAACCCTACATATGATTTTTTTTTATGACATTAGACATACATGCAATTAAATCAGCACATGATTTTTCATCATGTTACAAAGATGCAGTGATAGGAGCCTTTACACTAGCAAGCAATGAACACAAAGAAGGAAATTTTGCATAAGGGAGGGATTGCTTTCCTATAAAGTAAGCAGCACAAAACAATGATTCATCACATGCACGTTGCCTTTGTTTGATCGTCTTCTCCAACACTTTACCTCCACTTTGTAAAGCCCAACAAAGTTTTTTATGTTCACTAGAACATGCATGATCATGAAATGTACTTACCTTTAGATTTTTGGATCCCTCTTTAGCATATACCGAACGTCCACCGTTCTCCTTGTAGATTTTACAACACACTCTTCCCGAATCGGAAGAAAAATCTAGCCAATCAAATTGGCTATACCATTGGTCTTTCCATATACCTTGTGCATTTGGAACTTCAGAAGATGGTAAATCATCCAATGCACATATTTCAGATGGTAAATCATCTATGTCAATATTTCGAGGAGTGGTCAAAAATGTTCCTTTAAGGACCTTTGTCGTTTTGCCATTCCTAATTTCAAGCCCACATTCATATAAGAAAATTATACACAATTTCAGTAACCAAAAAAGCAGAACAAACAGATTCCAGTAAGCTGAGTGAAGGGTTAATTCTGATTTCAGACAGACAGACTGCAAACAAACAACATTTCGATGGGTAAGCTCTGAATAAAGATAGACTGCAGAAATAAGCATTTCGATGGGTAAGCTCTAAATCAAAACAGACTACAGAAATAAGCATTACAGACTGCAGAAACACATTTCGATGGATAAACTCTTAATCAAAACAGCTGCAGAAATAAGCATTTCGATGGGTAAGCTCTGAATCAAGATAGCCTGCAGAAATAAGCATTTCGATGGGTAAGGGTTGAATAAAAACAGACTGCAGAAATAAGCATTTCGATGGATAAGCTCTGAATCAAAACAGACTACAGAAATAAGCATTACAGACTGCAGAAATAAGCATTTCGATGGGTAAGCTCTAAATCAAGACAGCTTGCAGAAATAAGCATTTCGATGGATAAGGGCTGAATAAGAACAGACTGTAGAAATAAGCATTTCGATGGGTAAGCTCTGAATCAAAACAGACTGTAGAAATAAGCATTTCGATGGGTAAGGGCTGAATCAAAACAGACTGCAGAAATAAGCATTTCGATGGGTAAGCTCTGAATCAAGACAGACTAAAGAAATAAGCATTTCGATGGGTAAGCTCTGAATCAAGACAAAATCAAGGTCGCAAAGGCTAGTACAAACTCCTCTTCGCACCCAAATGAAGATGAATCTAGCAGAAGCGGAAGAGCAGTACAGAGAGAAATCCCGATGGAGGAGTGAGATACTCTGCAGAAAGGATTGCAGCTCCTTATACTCGTGACAGAGGGTCCTTGGATGCTTAGAGCGGCTCAAAACCCTAATCGGCCTTGTGAACGGAACCTTCCCTAAATTACTTAGCCTTCATGGTTCTTAGAATCTTAACCTTATGAGTCATGACTCTAGTATTACCCTAGTAAAAAATTCCGCCCTATCCCTAATCCCTTCGGCTACTTGCCTAAAATTTAAAAATTGGCTCCGTAAATATCCTAAAATATGATGCCTCAACCGGCTATATTGCCGATATTTTCTCATTTCAACCGGCCAATTTCCGACCTTTCTAATTTTAAGTCGGTACCTCGTCCGAATCATTACAAACTCATTCGGAAATCTTCAAAAAATTTCGGCTAGCTCATAACTAAAGTTCGGTACTCCCCGTTCATTGATGCAAGTATGCTCAATTTACACAAGTATCTATGTGATTAACTCTGCAACTGAAATTAAATTTTATTCTCTGTGTATTTAGCACCTTACAAAATATTGCTTACAATAACTCCTACGCCTGGTGGATCTTGCTTATCCTATGCATTTCCATATCTAGAACTCATGGTTCTCACATGCTTCTCTCTGATACACTACATCTGTTCATTTTGGCGTTGGCTGATTTGGCCTTCTGTCCCAAAAAAAGAAAAAAAAGAAAAAGAAAAAAAGATACACTGCATCTGCTAAGATAACTTTCCCTGTAATGCTTCCTGAATGTAATCCAGCAATTCCTTGTTTCACCTGGAACCTTCCATGCTAGAACGTTCTGAGATCGTCTAACAGAGTCTGTCCAAAGTAACTGGATGAACGCACTAGATGAACGATGGCCCTTCAACATTTTCTGTGGTATTGTTATGCAAATTGTACACCTTTATAACGAATCTTTCAACTAAAACTTCTATAGGTCCTGAAAATACCTTTCTTCCTTGAGATTCTATTGGATTCA
Source organism: Polytrichum commune (assembly GCA_950295325.1). Lineage (NCBI taxonomy): Eukaryota > Viridiplantae > Streptophyta > Polytrichopsida > Polytrichales > Polytrichaceae > Polytrichum > Polytrichum commune. Next base: position 66,122,236 of record OX485803.1, on the reverse strand, counting down.
CAGTAGCCTGGAAGGAAAGTGATGCTGGCCGACTTGAAAGATCTTAGAAATCTGCTGTCCTTCCTACGATTAGTCACCTCGAGGAAGTATTATTGTGTAGAAAGTGAGACACCGATTCTTGGGTAACACATGGTACTATAAAGAAATATCTTGTGTAGGTATCGGAATACCTTTCGAAAGATCCAGAGGCGATTTCTTCTCAATGCAGGTCTCTGCAAAGATTGGCCAGAGGGGAAACCTTTCAAAGATATGGATAAAGTTGTTTAAAGAGGTGTATGAAATGAAAAAAAGAAATTGATGTTAAAGTCCAGGAAGCCAAAAGGGTCATGGTACTAGAAGTACATCAAGATGTGGTATAAAGAATAATATTGTGTGGGGATGGAAATTCTTCCAAGTATATTCTTCTAGGTCAATTGCGGAAGATTTTGGTCTTGTAGAAATTATGCGGGATTCCATATAATTTACGAAGTAATGAAAGGCCAGAAAGGAAGTAGGAAGACCACAATGGTATTGTAATTCCCATCTCTTTGAAGATGTTGGCCATCTACACGCGGACATCTACACATGGACATTTACGTGTGCAAGATGTGCATCTCCAGAGAGAATAACTTGTACCACTTATCTTGAGGGAATGTTCTTTGTGCAGATCTTTGTTGTGGGGTCACAACGTGCATTGCAAGGGCAGTTCTTGGGTATTAAGTATAACAATGAAGGGGAAGAACTGGCTACTACTTACAGTTCAACTGGTTCGTTTTCCCTAATTTCGGGTTTAAAATTCAAACTCTAGGAAATGAACCGAACTTCATTTTTGGGAAATTTTACTACTTTAAGTTAAAATACAATGAACAACCGAAGCATTTTAATGAATAAGCGGTTGACAATGAAGAAGTAAAGAGAGTGACCGAGTTGGCTCAAATTTCTCCACGTTCGCTGAGGTATATCCATGGTGTTGCTTAAACTAATTGCAGATTTCCGGTGAATGTTGAAGGGTGCTTCTGCCTATCCTCGGATAATCTTTTAGGTGTTATCTTTCTTTCTTGGTCAAGGTGTGTAAGTGAACTAATTTTCACCTCGAGGTAATCTTCTTGTCATCTCTTGCTCTTGCGTGCAGGAACTTGATACCAGGGCGCACTGTGCACTTCCTGATTAGGCAGGATATGCTCGTTGGCACCAATGGCTAATTATTTGAGGTTTGCTGGAGCTGTCCTAGATGAAATTGAGAGTGGTTTGTTGACCAGGAGGATCATCTTGCAATTGAACGACGCAAAGTGCAAGCGCCTCCTTGGAAATCTTAGAAAAACTCATGATCATTTTTACCAGAGCCTATTGTTCCCAACACGTACACTACGTCAAAAATGTTTTCCATTTTATAAGGAGTTCTATCGCATTGTGGAGCATACAGAAGCAATCGTGAAGGAGTGCAGTAAGCCGGATTGGCTGCAAGCAGCCATCATGCAAGCGGGCAACCAAGAGGTGTTTATACAGATGTCCCGGAAGCTCCATTTCTGCATCAATGGGTTTACTGAGACCGTTGAACCTGTTCTTCACATCTGCAGTAACATTCAGTTCACTGCTCCAAGTGTAACAGTGGAGCAACATAAGCAGGACTTCCGTCAAGATTCTTCAAAATTTATGGCACGACTTAAGGAGGTAGTGAACCAACAGGTTTCAGAGGACACCATTATAGATCCTTGGAAACACCAACTCGCAGAATACCTCATTGAACGTGAGAATTACATGTCATCCACAAACCCTGGCTTGTGTACATCTCTCCCACAATTCTATGTTGCAAAGCGTGAGTACCCAAGAGTTGGGGAACCCATTGGGTCAGGCTCAGCTGGATCGGTTCTGAAGGTGCGCTGGTTGGGGCTAGAATGTGCTAAAAAACACTTTGCTACTAATCCTGATGAGAGCAACTCACCACGGAAGTTGGAGCTAATGAAGGAGGTGAGCGCCCTGGTGCATTTAAACCATCCGCATATTGTAAAGCTGCTCTGTGTGAGTATGGAAGGTGAGGTTTCTTTTTTGATGGAGCTCATGCCAATGAGCCTCCACAATTTCATCAGGAAACGATGGAAGGGGCAGAAATACATCCCCTTTACATTGGCAGCTGCCACTGACATTATGTTGCAGATTGCCCTAGGCATGCAATACCTTCATGGCAAAGGAGTGGTTCATCGCGACTTGAAATCCCAGAATATCCTTGTCACCCCTTCAGCTTGTGAAGGACTCTCTGATGAGGGCTATGGAGACATTAAGGTGACAGATTTTGGGTTGTCTAAGACACTGACTCATGAGTTAACTGAGCCTACTGGGATATTAGGAACTGCTCGTTGGATGGCACCCGAGGTGTTAAGATTGAAAGAAGGCTTGAAACCAAAAATTGATTGGAGGAAAGCAGACACTTACAGCTTTGCAATGACCTGTTCGGAGATACTCACTGGGGCTATACCTTTCTCTGAAGGTGATTGCAGAATAGCTATGTTGTATGAAAGCATCACCAAGGGTGGAGAAAGACCAAAGCTGTCGTTGGCATGTCCAAAAATTCTAGCATCTTTTTTGACACAATGCTGGGATAAAAATCCAGCTCTCCGTCCCAGTTTCACCCAGATCTGCAACATGCTTCAACTCCTCCAAGGTTTCCTATTCAGAGGCTCTGAACTGATCCACAGGAGCTGGTCATTAGCAGAAACTTCGAGTTTGGATCAAACGAGTGCACTCAGGCGTGCAACAGGGCCAGAGCAGGACATACTCGTTAAAGTAGGCTTTTCCTCGTTGAACCAGTTGAAGTTGGACAGGTTCTTCAGGTCCTCCAAGATCTTCAGGTCGCAGTTGATAAGTCCCCAGTGTGATCGGGAGGTTTTGTCATCCATCCTCATGGGGAATTTCCCACAACCAGTGGGTTTACGGGGAGTACAGGTATTTGATTTTAATTCCTCTCTAATCTACGAGTCAAGGAAGGAATTGGAATTGAGGACGATGGCAAAGTGTAGATATTATGTAGAGGGGATGAAGGCATTGACTGACAATCCTCGGAACCATCTGGTGAAATTGCAATACTGGCATTACGCTTCTTTCAGACAGTCAAAACATAACAGACTTTATGTTGTGCATGACGCTTGGTCAAGCACTCTTGACGAGCATCTCAGTGGATTAAAGAAGACGCTCCCGTGGAAAACACGGTTACATATATTAACTGGATTTATGGCGTGTGTTGTGTACTTCATGGAGCTGATTGAGCTCAATGTGATTCGCTCGATTTCTCTCAGCACCAAAAGCATCCTCTTGGACAAGAGCTACAACTTACAATTTACTGATGTAAGTCTGGTGCACGATGCTCGATATGTTAAGGCAACCAAGGGGGATAATCTGAAAGGCATGGTTTACAAGATTAGAATTTTCATAATGGAGGTTCTAGGTGGAATCAGGAAGCACCATATTGATACCTCAGATCAATATGCAATAGGAGAGAAACTTACCTTAGATCCACAGTGGGTGAAAGACTTCATTGACCCGAGGCTGAATACTGGTTACCATACAGGCCAAGCTCATACTCTCTTGACCCTCAGTCTCATGTGTACACATCCTAATGAGCATAAGAGGCCAACCATCTGGTCAGCTCGGGATATAATTACCTCAACTGCGGATATGGCAACAAAGCTGACTCCTTCTCAAGACCAAGGGCAATTTTCAGCTCTTGATATCCTGGAGTACAACAGAGCTTCTGAAACCACATGTCAAGAGGTGAGGGACATAACTAGCAATTTCTCAACACCCAAAGGATATGGGAAGTACCCCGGGATATTGTCAAATGGAGAGAAAGTACTGGTGGACCAGTTGCATCCTAGTTCTGCATCTCCGAAAGAGTTTATCAATCAGGTACATTTTCTAATGAAATAATTGTGGATGGAACACCACCACTGCATTTCCTCATTTCAATAGTTCGGAGATTATGGTATTCATATGGTATGAAGTGACCAGGCCCGGTGTGAAGAATTTGAGATTGCACTTAGGAGGTATGCAAGCTCATTTCAGTGCCTCACAAGGCCATTCTATGCACTTCGAGAAACAATTGAGAGGTTTTAAAAGAATTTGGGAGCTAGAGTATTATCTCAACTGATGTGCCTGATTTTAATGCTTCAATTTGTGTAGACCAGTGTTGGTTTGGTATATAGGTGAATCCATGTTTTCAATAATCAACATCCATAATGGTATGGACGAACCACCCGTGGGTGTCAGAATTATACACCAGTCATATATTGATATTTGGTTGGTATGTCAAGGTGAGAAATATTTGTACAGCCGAGTCATTATTTGGGTCAGTACCATTCGAAGCCATATTGATACTAGGGAGTTTTTTTCCTAGGTATGAAGGTTCTTGCAATGTGTATGGACCCAAATTGTATCAAAAGCAAAAGTAACGTCAACTCTCTATACCCTACTGGTCTCAAGAAATGTGAAATCCTCATCATAGATACACAGTGGGTATGAGAAAAGGAGGATACGAGACCAACACTGGTCTAAACTATATTGAGAGATTTGATTTCTTTGTTCTAGGTCAAGATGTACACAAAAGTGCCAGCTTGCGGTTTGGTCATGAACCCAATTGGCTTCTGCGTGGAGGAGGGTGAGCGAATACTCATATACAGGGATATGGAGACAGTGCCTGCACAAGTATATCTAGGTGAGTCACAGTAGTTTCGTAGGAATTTGATCCTACCAGATTCAATCTTGCAGTGATTGATGTGAATGTTGTATGGCGTGTATGCTGATGTTTTGAGGATAGAACTATAGATATTTGGCACAGGGAATTGCAAAGGTTTGTCTAATTACATCCAAACAACACTCAAAAGCATTGCAGGGCGGAAGTGCTAAGGAGGTTCTTAAACCATTACCACTTAATTTTCAAATTCATTGTCAGTAGGACAATCATTGTTCTTAGAATGCCATCCATGGATTGTGCACATTTAAGGCAATATTATATGCATTAATTATGAGATACTTTGACACTTCGTTCGCGAATGTTTAATGAAGCATGTGGTTATAGGCACGAGGGATATGGAGACAATGCCTCGACAAGTATATGTAGGCGAGTCACACTAGTTTCGTAGGAATTTGATCCTTTCAGATTCAAACTTGCCGTGATAGTTATGTTAGATGATTGCAGTTGTATCAAGTGTGCGTTGATGTTTTGAAGATAGAGATATGTTCTTTGGCAGAGGATAATGCAAAGGTTTCCCTTTTTACAACCAAACCACAATCAATAGCATTGCAAATTGCAAGAGGTAAATTGACTTTTTTACCATCACCACTTTATTTTGCAGAAATATTCAGTTGCACAATCATTGTTCTTAGAGTGCCATCCTTGGATTAGCTGGACATTTCAAGCAGTATTATATATGAGATATTTTGACACCTTCATCCCCAGATGTTTGATGAAGCATGTGGTTGTGCACGAAATAGGCTTGAATTCATTATGCAACATGGGCATCGTCCTCCACAACACAACTCTTGATAATATTCATGTGACAAGAAATGGATGTGTAATGTTTGGATTACAATTTGAGGAAGAAAACAGCTTGACGAAGTCTGAGTAAGGACTATATTTCTCACTAGCTCTGAAGTCTTGATTTTTAGATAGGTTATGTGTGTCACCATCACGTTGTGCTTGAATAGTTAATTATTGGCCTAGTGAACCAGATTATCCTTGTGATCTACTGGTAGGATTCATGTCAAAGTTTAAAGTCCAGGTATTTCATCCCCCATGATCTTGGTTATGCAGGAAACTCTCAAAGCAAATGGAAGATTTTGGTACCATATTGGGGCAGCTTGTATGCGGGCCAAAATGGCAATCATCTTTTGGTACACCTATGCACTTGAAGAATATGGTAATGTTCTCCCTTTTAAATCATGAATTTTCTTGCATTACCCTTGTGAAATACAAGAATCAGTTGGGCTCATCACATGCTCCAAGCGTGTGATGATTGCGTCCAATGTCATGACACATCCCCAACTTTTCTTATCTATCTATCTATGCACTGGATTGGGACTATTTTTACTTCGTCTTTTATGGATTTGAAATTCTACTTCCACGAATACAACATATTATTCGCAAGAATCATGAGATCAATCTTGCCGTTGTGATGTTCATGGGTCATGAATTAAGTAAGGTGGAGCATGCTAAACCATTACCCCACCCAAAACCGACATCCTAAAATTTTCCACAATAAGTACATTTTGATTTTGAGAATGCTCACAAGCTTAACATCAACCTCCCGAGTTCCCTGATGCATTTGGATCATGTACCAATAAAACTTTGAATCCTTGTAACTATTGTATATGGCATTGGGATAAGGCATAATGTGATGCATTGGAATGCCTTTCAATCGCGACTAAGACACATTAGCCTAAGGCCTTTGTCCATCTAATATAAGTAGATATACTAAGGGTTTTATACAACGGTTTTAGCATTGTCTACTTTATGTGGCCACTTCAACAACTTTGTCAATTCACATGAAGGCATAAATGACTATGTTACTTCAGTGTTCAACGTGAATGAATTTGTTATTTTACACAAAAGGCTAAAGGAGTATCTGCAAGTTAAGTTGAATAAGCTTAGATATTTGTGTACATAACAAGCCATGAATATCAAGAGTTTTGCTTTTGAATGTCTCGCTATTATTATAGATAAACATAGAAAACTAAAAACTAAGACGAATGTTGCAGGCAGTTCATATTGAGCAGTTTGTGCATCCTGGGTTTCTCAAATTCAACAACTTGGCGATGTCACAACTTGCAATTCTAGCATCGCTGTGCCTAGAAGAGGGGCATGCAAGATTGAGTATGGTTGGCGTCATTCAAAAGCTAGAAGGAGTGGCGGAATCATGGAGAGGTATGGAAGTTCAGATTTGAGTTGTGTTTCTTACAAATAGACCTATTTCCTTGTCATTTTTCTCATCAATTTATTTTTGTGCGAATGTTTAGGAAAAGGTTTGTCAGTTTTATGAACGTCTACCACTTCAACAGTAGTTGAATTGGTTAGAATGTATAGCATTGAATAGATGTCAAACATGGAGCCAACAACTTGAGTAGCTGAGATGCATCTTTACTTGGGATACAAGTGGTGCGATTCAGATCTTCGCCAAATCACGCTACTAGTACCCATTGTAATTCACCCGCAAACTCGAAGGTCACCGGATCAATCGGTCATCTTAGAAATTGTGGACACTGAGGGGCTTAGCGAACTCAGTAAGGCTTTCTAGGAGTATGTACCAATGATTCTATGGTGCTGATGAGATGGAACTAATTTGAAAAATAAGTCTTTGAGATGGTATATTATTATACAACCTTCACTAATTTTGAGCTGAAGTTGATGGAAGTTCTGATGTTAAACTGATATGTGACAGCTCATGCGGGTACTTTGGAATTGATATCTTCATATGAGAATGTTGCCTGCAAATTTACCATCCATGAGCTTGATGCCACTAATGAGAACTTTGGACTGGAGCGTCTACCCGGCGAGGGTGAATCAGGTTGGATGCTGCTGAAGGCGAAGCTGGAAAGGTCCGGTTTCAGGCAGGCAAGTGAAGGCATCATGTTTATGGCCTGGTGAATGTGTTTCACCTTTGCAGTTTCCTGTCAAGGACAAAATTTGTTGTCCAGTTCTTGTAGGGATACTAGATACTATAGGTTCTTGTGGCTCATGGGGGGGAGACCGGGAAAATGTGCAGGTTCTTTCAATGAGACAGCTGGATCGAAATGGGTTCCAAGGCTATCAAGAACCTCTTTTAGAAGCCTTGCTGCAAAGTCTGTCGTATCATCGGAATCTTGTGAATTTAATTGGATATGGTGCCGATAACAACCGACTTTTCTTGTTGTACGATTGTGCCCCCTCATCCTTCTTGAAAGATAGGCTATATGGTAAGCTTTTGAATTTCCTGTCTAAGTTGTGAAACATTAGACTAGTCAGGAAGTTGTGGAATGTTTCAGGAGATGCCTAACATGTGAGGTTGAGAGATGATGCAGTTGTTGTTTGCACATGCAGATTTGGACTGGGTGTCAAGAATGCGTATTGCCTATGGAGTGGCCAGGGGTCTGGAGTATCTGCATGATAAAGAGAGCCCACCTGTTATTTGTGGAAACCTCAACTCTTCAAAAGTTCTTTTAGATTGCCAGTCATATCCAAAACTGAATGGTTTTAGGCTTGCTGACATGGGGCCACCGGGTAGTAAGAATGATGTGAATGGCAATGATGGATATTGCGCTCCCGAATGTGTCATAACTGGGCAGTTCACTTTCAAGTCAGATGTGTACAGCTTCGGCATGGTCTTGTTAGAATTATTCACTGAGCGCAGAGCCATTGATAATGCGAGGGCAGCTGGGGAGCAGAACCTGGTGGCATGGGTAGAACTCTCAACCGTATTTCTTGCATATATACAGGTAGTTTGGCCTTGAGATCAGGCATGATACAGATTGTTGTGCGAGTAGTATAATGGCAAATAATATGGGAATGTGCACCTTCCACGTGGACGAGGAGATGAAGTGGTTGTGTGATAGTAGAGTGCCTTCAAATGTGTGTAGTTTGAAGCTTTTATGTGTGCATCTTATCTGACAGTGGGATGCAGGGTTGCTGGGAGGTTGGCATGAATACTTGTTCGATTGTTTGGGCACTGTAGGTGAACTTGTGATTGTAGCAATATAGTATGTTTGACAATAAACGAGTGGTTTATGAAGAATACAGATTGATGACTGAAATAGGTGATGAAGGTAGGTTAATGGGAATGAATGTAGGTATTTATGTGCTTGGTGATCATTTCCTCAAAGAGGTAAAACTTGCAAACGAGTGGATGATGTGTGCTCATTGGTAGAGTCACTAGTATCAGTAAAGCTTTTTACATAGTGTTGTGTGTTTAGCGTGACCTCCTAGGTGTATGGAATTAAGCGGTGCTGTAAATGTGTAGTATAAATTACATTTCTATAAAGCATAAAGGATAGCACAAATAGGTATGTTTGGCAAGTCTGATTTTGTTGTCATTTTTCTCCTACAATTACCCCGGAATGTTGATTGAAGGATTTCAGACTTATGCTTGCTTTTCCTCTTGAAATTCCTAACTGGAAACATGAGGTTTGAAGGATGTGCTTGATGTTTTTGTTTTTGTTATACTCTATAAAATTTATAGAGTTCGGATTGTCAATGGCTCCTTTAGGAATACGATATAAGATTCTCTTGAATCACAAGTGAGGTTTGTAAGTTTGATACTGATCGCACAAATTGCAAATGATACTGCAGGCACGATCATTCTTTGAGGATAGGCACGAGATTTTTCCATCCATTCTGGATCGCAAGCTCCTGGCATGGACTTTGGATATAGCAGCCCGGTGTCTGGAACAAGATGCAGTAGATTGTCCTCCTATTAAAGATGTGGTGTCAAAGATGCAAGGATATCTCCACAAGGGAGAGACATTGCTTTTTATGCGTGCAAAATATATTGACGCACTGAAGAGGAAGTGATTTGAAGCTACAAGTTGCTACTCTAGTGTGCAATTGTCATTACGCATTAGTAAACTTGCAATGTAATTGATTATCAAGAGCTTATTGATTGTTGATTATTCATTAAACAAACCTAACTCGTTCTCAACCCCAAGGGCAATTTCCAGCTTTTCATTTCCTCGAGTACAACGGAGCTTCTGAATGCACATGTCAAGGCGTGAGGGACATGACTAGCAATTTCTCGACACCCAAAGGATATGGGAAATATCTCGGGACATTGTCAAATGAAGAGAAAGTACTGGTGGAGCAGTTGCATCCTAGTTCTGCATCTCCACAAGAATTTATCGATCAGATGCATTTTCTAATGAAATGATTGTGAATGACACACAACCACTGCATTTCCTCATTTCAATAGCTCGCAGGGTATGGTATTTACATGGTATGAAGTGACCGGGCCTGGTGTGAAAGACTTGAGATTGCTCCTAGGAGCCATGCAAGTCCATAGCAGTGCCTCACAAGATTATTTTATGCACTTCAAGAAACGATTGAGAGGTTTGATAAGAATCTCGGAACTAGAGTATTATCTCAACTGGGGTGTCTGGTTTTAATGCTTCAATTTGTCTAGACCGGTGTTGGTTTGAGCACACTCAACCCAGTAGTGAGCCTGTAGTGAGCTTCATTGGGCAAGACTGAACTAATGTTTTTGAGGTCGCAACATGAATGACAAGAGGCCAGGTGGTGGATTTGCCCTTTGGTAGATGTGATTGGTACCACCATGTCCATTGTCGTTTTGACTGCAAAGAATGTGACACTCGGTTAAATTCATTTTTGTGATAAAGATTATGTATTTGGCACCAATGGTATCCATGGGTGGTAACTGTCACCACTTCGACAGCCGCTAGGTAGACACGAAGTAGCCACTAGATTGCTAATTGTGTGTTATGGGTATACATATTGAGTGGCAAGATGACCACTGGGGTTATATATTTTTAGCAGTCATTGTGGGGCAATAACAGTCACCAAAGAGGGTAGCAGTTACCATAGAGTGCAAATTATAGCACTTGGCCGTGGAACCATTTATCACACACAGAGAGCTGGGCATTTCTTGGTAAGAACTAAGCTTATATTCAAGCATAGTCATATTCAGAAAACATCCTCCATACAGAGGCCATTCCATTCATATACATATCTTTGTACTTTTAACAAAAAACCGGGTGGGTGGGTGGGATCCCTCCTCATTTCAATACCATGCATGTCTTAGTAACTCTATCATATGGTGTACTCATGGGTTAGCACCATCTATTGTATGTAGTCCATACTCACCTAACTCTACACCCCTTGCATTGTTTGAAATAACCTTGTATGTACTAAACAACTTATAGTCAAAAACTCGAAAGAGCCTTTGTCATCAGATGCACTTCAAAATATAACCCAATAAACAATATATGTGTAAGTATTCACTTTCTTCATCATGGAATACATACAACATACGAGCACTACATGTATGAACCCAAAAAGATAAGCAAAACCTAGGGATGTCGTTCAAAATTGTGAAGGGTCTGCCTCACCTGTGCCCATGCAACCAACCAACAAGAAATGAGGATTAGTTACGTACACGAGGTGAATAACAGCAGAACCCAATTGTTATCTATGTCACACAATCACACGACAGTACATCTATTGATTTTGCATCATCACATACTCCTAAAAGAGTATTTTACCTGTTCCTTTGCCATTGAGGTTTCTTGTGGGGTCGGATTGAAGCACTTAGCTTGACTCTCCCACTAGTTAACTTCCTCTACCCTAATCTCAGAGCTTACTAAAGATAAACGCCTAGTGCAGTTTTACCTTTGAGTGAAAGGGTATTTTCTCAAGCCCTTGCTCTTATTATACGATTAGGTTTTCAACCTTGTCCGTAGATGCAATGATCATAATCTATGGCGGACAATGGTTAGGTAGAGCTCTTTTAACCTTAGGGTACTTACCCTTTAAAGTTTACGTTTACTGAGCTCAGTAATTTATGTATGGCAAAGTAAAAACAAAGTAGAGAGAGAGAGAGAGAGAGAGAGAGAGAGAGAGAGAGAGAGAGAGAGAGAGAGAGAGACTCCGGTCCCTTTTTAGCAAGGGGCCGGCGTGAATAAAGTGTGTCCGTTCGTAATGCCAATGAACCCGATGGCCACTGGACAAGGGGACACTGGGACAATACTACTCTCCCCTTTCAAGGATGGACACTATAGTGACACACTATACTAGTTCCTAGCTAGCCACTAGTGCCTTGAAGATACCGGACATGGTATCCCCCCAAAGGGCTTTGAGGTACCCATACAACAAGGTCCACTACTCTCCCCTTTCAAGGATGGACACTATAGTGACACACTATACTAGTTCCTAGCTAGCCACTAGTGCCTTGAAGATACCGGACATGGTATCCCCCCAAAGGGCTTTGAGGTACCCATACAACAAGGTCCAAGGACCCCCCACCATAGTTGGGTGGACTAAGGTGGTGAGCACCACGCCGGCATGGGGAATAGAACCCACAACCTCCTCATTGGGGGCCATGAGCCTAACCACCAAGCCAAGGCCCGTGGTGCTCCATTTATCACAAATTTAATACATGAGTTCATTTTCTAGCATGCCGTTAGTACGTAAGCATTCGTTTTACTCTATAAACTTCTCATGTATAGGGGATGTAATTTCATTGTCACCCACACACGTCATTTTGGTTTCCAACCAAGACTCCATTTCCCAAAATATTTTGTATGCATGAGCCACAATGAAGACACTCACCATAACGTCACTCCATCTCGCTAAAACATCAAACACCACCGTGATACTAACCTCTCGACGTGGCCATCAAGACTACAACCGATATTGCACACAAACTCACTATTGGTGACCGTTTTCATTGTAATTTAAGCTACCTTATGTGGTTCATTTGGATACGATTTTCTCTAGTAACACTATATTCATTAAATTGAGACTTTCTCTAGTCTCAAATTAATATATGGATCAAACAACATAAAGATGCCCGAAACTATATTGTCAACAATCTCAAATATATTATATGTTCTAATATCCCAAATCTATGATGTTTGGACATAAGCACATATGGTAGAGCACTCAACACCAACTTCATGAACAAAAACACATTGGGTAGAGCACTCCAAACAAGTGCATGTAAAATATATAAAATGACATATAAAATGATTTCTATTATTAGCATGCTCAATAGACATTGCTACATACAAAGTGCATGTAATAAATGCATATTTCTTCAATCAACAATATAGTCCCAAACTTAATAATAAGATGAACTTCACATTTCTTTTGAAATATAGTAAATGGATATTCATCCAACCCCAAACAATATAGCATTCGTAAGTTCTATCCAAACTCTGCCCCAATTTTGAAGAGCACACATATGAGTAATTTATATTGCTATAATTACATATTAAACTATAATCGTGCTAACATAATCCTACCAACTTCTCATTCAACGTAAGTTGCGTCTTGTGCGATCCAAGCAAGGTTATCTTTTGCAAAAGTTATGTACTTTTGAGGGATGGACACTGATCCACTATGGTTTTTCCGTGGTTTCCATGCTATGAATATGGAATATGTATCTATCCAAGATGGACCGTGCCCAAAATCCACCTTTCACCGTAAGTTTTGGTTTGTATCCCAGCCTGTATAATGCCGAATCACATCTTCATTCCGTGTTGTCGGTCGGTAGTACTCCATTTATATTTGTCGAAAATGAGGGCTGGAAGTTGTAAAATTTGGTTTGGACAAAGCTCTTGTCACCCACACTGGCTTCTCATATGTCTCGTCTCCAGGACGCAAAATGAGCATATAACCTTCATGACAATCCACTGCAATGCGGAAAGATGATGGGGGACATTGACTAGCAGGCCCAACGTAATGGTCATCCATATCAAACTCCTCACGAACCTCTCCATTTTCCAGAAGGCAAGCCTCCAAAGCTTGTACATCGACACGAGTTTGTGGCCAAAATCCGTGTCTCAAAGTATGAGGGCTATCTTGGTGGAGGTCTGCCAAGGCGGCACGAACACGTGTCCAATAATGTATCCAACTCCCATAACGATGCCAACATGATCCGCCAACATCCGTTATCTTCAAACTCTCCCAATATTGTATGAAGCTTGATATACCTTTCAAAATATCCTCCAAATTCTTCATGGCTATTGGCTTGTAAGGCCTAGGTTCTCCATCCGGTAACATGGTCTTCCCATCCGCATCCACGCGCCACACAAGGAGACCCTCCGGCAGGCTCCAGTCTTGTGTCGTGCACAACAACTTGTATTGTATGGCCGGGACACCATCGTCACGCATGTAGAAGCGGAATTGTTGTGCCTTCGTATGCCCGATCAATCGGTGAGCTCCACTTCGAATATAAGGTTCTATAAATGCCTTGAAATCTGGCACCTCCTCGATCATATAGGGGATGATGGTAACGTTCTCCAAATCCATATACGACTTCATCAATAACGGGATTGTAGGAAAATCCTCCTCCCGCAACTTCATGCTTCACCGCCCAAAAGATGCATCAATATCATCGTGCTCTCTCACATTGATTCTGAGACTTCACAGTGACATCACATTGCAGTTTTATGCATGGCGCCGTGAAGTACAAAGCGTGGGATGAAAACATGAGTGAGAAATAGACTTGGAAGTAAAAATTTGGAAGCTATGCTTAGAATTGCTTTAAAGGGACCAGATGAAAACTTTGATAATATTATTGAATAGGCAATTCCTTTGTGGAAAACTGTAACCAAATACCGGCTTTAATTTGCTAATCCTTCACGTTATGTGTCTTCTGCAAGTGATGCATCTTGTTCAGTAAGTTCAACTATGTTTTCTAATTATGAGAATACGGATGTTTAAAAGTTGCATGTATTGTTGTACTAACTAGCCTCTAAATAATGTATGAACCCTTTTTGGTTTTATATATATTTTTAAAGGCTAAATCCTTGGCCCCAAGTTGGTGGGGGCTTGGCAAGGTTCAAATCCTTCCAAGGATACTTGGATTTTCTATCAACACAAATTCACCCCTTTAAAAGCATAACACCAATATTTTTTTACAATATTTAAAAAACAAATCCGACATAGAATACAAATCTTCGGAAACATACCGAAATGAAATTCAAAAAGTCGGAAAATTACCGAATGGTAAAGTTAAATATTGGTTTTTAACCGAGGATAAAAATTGGATTTAGGTAGCTTCCGAGCAAAAAAATAAAAATCCGAATGTCTTTATAAAAGATCGGAAATGTACCAATTTTTGTATAAAACTCCCCGGACTGTGCTCGGCACCCATGAAAACTAGCATTGACAGTCCTTCAGAACACCAGGTGAAGGCAGTTTTCTAGTGGCCCAACTGAAATAGATTGAAGCTGAAACTATTGCCCTCAGATTCCGCAGAGAATTGTCCATTGTATATCCCATATATATTCCTGGCCCCCATCCAGCTGCAATCTGAAGCTGATTAATGTTACATAAGCTGTCAAACTCCCTACCAATCCATGATTTGTATAGACATTGAGGATAGTTTTATTGTTGTTAGACAGACAACCAGTTCTCCATAGTGTTTCATCAATAACACTATGTTTTACATGTTGACTGCAGCCTCTGGGGTGTAAGTATATACACATCGGCGTTCATTATATTATGTTCCATGCCAAGCCCTTCTTATTGCCCTCCATGTAGTGTTCCCGGTGACATTTGACCAACCGAAGTCTCCAGTTTTTTTTCAATTCAGGGTGACGAGGATTCTCGTCTAGAAATACCCAAAGGAATTGAACAAGGCGACACTCCACCTCTCCAGAGTGAGCATGTCAGCAGATCTAATGTGTTAGAGAATCGCTAAGCTGCAGAAGGAAGTGATTGACTACCATAACTCAAGACATGTGGATGTTTGATGAATATCAAGTACCCACTACCGCGAAGGGCACTCCATTCCGACAAAAGAATATTCCTTTACAATGTGCCACGTGCCATGCTCACATTGGCTGAGACCCACGTGTTGCTTCCTTAAAGAGTCTTAAGGTAGACGAGACTAGTTCGGTTAGCTTCCTTAGTCGGACACCTATTTTTGGCTACAAATCGACAGTCACCTTAAACTTGTGGGTGAGTAATATATGGTGACTTAGCCACCGCATATTTGCCAAATGACTCATGTGGAATCTGCTGTCAATGTTGTCCACTTTCACAATATTGAAAGATAAACGAATCCCCTATAACACCACATTGGGAAGTAGAGTCTTCAATTCCAGAACTTGGAACACCTTCTTCGACTCCGATTTCAAATTCTTTGATCCTGATTTGCAATTGCTAACATGTTGAGCTTCTAACGCTCGAATCCATTCACTGATGATTCCGCAGAGCTGGAGGTGGCTCCATTAGCCTCGTCTATTCTTGCAATTGGATCATAGAGTTGATATTAGCCTCTATATCACGGAGACTACTTCACTTCGCTACTATAGAGAATCATCCTAATTGACACCATCTTGTTGTACTCTTTAAATCCCATAAGTCATTTCATTAATATTTTTTGGGATCTACGTTTCCGAATACACAATTATGTAAGCTTCTTGGTGCAAATATAGATGCTCCACTATCTAGACTTGAACAAATGTGTGCAGGCATCAAATAATATGGACTGATAATGTTAGGATGCTGTATGGATTAGTTGATGGATATCGAAGTACCCAATCTATAGATACAAATTTCCGGAAGAACCTATTGGACTAGAAGTACTGAATTTTACTGCGAAATAGGCAGTGTACACTCTTGGAGTAAGATATAGTTCACCAGCAAGTATCGGCTCAATGGGTAGTAAATGCTCTTCAAATTAATCAATAACTCAAATTAGAGTGCTAATTCACCCACAAATCCTGAGAAAACTTTCTGAACTTCCTAGTTATGACTGCCCTTCCTACTAAAATACTATTAGGGACCTTATGTTTCCAATACACAATTGTGCAGGCTCCTTGGGGCAGATCAGATAAAGATGCATTAATGTTGTAGACTTGACCCAATGTGTACAACCAACAAATAATACAGATTAATAGTAAGGCATGTTATGATGACGTAGTCGTGTTTAAGGCTACACCAACCCAGTAAGTCTTCACACAGACCATAATCTTCTCCCTGATCATGGGGCCGTCCTCGTGGTCTGCCATTCGGCACTCCCATCGCATACCTTGAGTGATCGACATAACCTTGTTGAGGACGTCCACCTCGTCCCTCACCAACACCGCTCCTTCAGGCCTCAATATACGGTCCATCTCGATCAACACGTCAAGAATGTTACACCTGGATGCAACAAAACCAACCAAGTTTGAGGGTTAAGATAGAACAGTAATAACAGACAGAGCGGCTGTCTTGTAAAATACAGTTGTGTTGAATGCACACAAAAAAATGTATTTGTGCAATAATGTATGAGTAAATTACCTGTCTTGATACATGCTGAATACACCGTCAGCATGAACAAGGTCATAAGTCCTTGGGTATGTAGAGAACGCTTCGCACCTGGAAGACAAACAGAAGATTCACATCATCAGAAATTTAAAAATCCCTGGAGCAGACCCAAAAAAATGTCATATCACAGGATCTCAATTTCTGATCCATAGATCACTCCAGTGGATGATATGAGGTAATTGTGCATACAAAATCGTCCGATACTAGGTGTCAATCTACGGAAACCTACAGTTGCTAGTCCATGTTTGTTAAGTTTTCAGTGCACGCTAGAAGGCTGTGGAAGTTTAAACCAAGATCCGTTCGTTTCATTCAAATTCAAGCAATGCCTCGAGGCATGCACCACAAGTGGAAATGCACCACAAATGAGATTTTGTAGGCAACACAACCGATGGAAAATCATAGGGACGAACTCCCGATGCAAGCCCCATTGAGTCCTACTCAAATGCCTCCAAGAAGGAGGGAGGGGGAGGGAGGGGGAGGTAGCATACCAGTTTTGATATGTTCCAATAAAACCACGCTCATAAATGACACCTAGAGTGTTATCCTTGGCTTCAGGAGGCATGGCGTTCATCACCCATACAGGCTCTTTAACCAAAGCAGCAGCAAAGCCTCCAAGACCTGCGTTCATGTCCATGATGTTCCTGTACCGTCCATGGGCCAATGGTGGAACCAAGTGCTTTTGGTAGTAGCTCACTCGCTTCTCCCACAACTTTGTGTCCTCCCTGAACTTCTCTGGGGTCATGTTCGGAATGGTTCCAGTTGCAATTCTAGGAGGAATGGCAGTCACCCGGGCGGGGAACTTGGCCAACGGGCCTCCACCAGCAACATCCTTCTTGTCCTTGACATCTGGAAGAGGGGTTAGGCATTTCGCCATCTCGCGGTACCTGAAAAGAATCAAAATGCGAACAGTGATTAGATAAACATCAACTCACATTTCCTAAGGGGCACTCTCCACCAAGGTTAAGGACCTGAGGGACCAAGACAGTTTGGATGGATATCCAAATCTATATCAAATGGCATGGCTTTTCATGGTCTAAAGGATCTTGCATCAAGTCCACCTGAAAGAGGTGGATTTAACACACAACCGGGAGACCATGATGCTTGAAAATCGAATAGCCTTTCATATATTATAGTATGAAGGTTTCCATATGAATAGGATGGTATGAAATAGCATTCGGTTGAGAGTCGAGTTGCATAGCTATGTCTTTACACTAGATATCATTTAAGGCCCCTGACCGAAAAAACCTCAAACTCGATTTTCCATAATATGGCCTTCGGATGAGTTTCAAGGGCCCTTCAAATTTCATGGTCAGGGGCCGTTATGTAAAGTGACCCTAACCACCAAAAGCAAACGAGCCTATTAATATTCCCATGCTCAAATATATATAGAAAAGAATTATGACAGACTGATGTAAATACATGAAACTCCCAACAATTGCATGATACAATATAAAATAGAGGGGTTAAAGATTAACATACCAGGCATGGTCAGGATCCTCCAATTTGCTGCAGACATGGGGAAGAACAGTGGGGTTCTTCTTATGATAAGCCACACAGTCTACGTGGTTCCATGGCTTCTGCCAGATGGCGAGGTTGTCCTTCTCCGTAACCTTTCTCCAGCACAGGCGGCGAGCACCATCCTCAATCTTATCCTGCTCGCTCTTCAAGTCTTCCTCAGTCCTCGCCCAGCCTTTGTGGTGTGTCTTCCAGTTGATAGGGGGACCAGACAGGATCCAGTAGCCTCCAGGCCTCAACACACGGTCAACTTCGATCAAGAATATGTTGTCTGCACATCGTAAACCCAACCAACCTATTCAACATGAAGGCCAATCAGGAGGCTACTACCCTTCTGGCAGTTCAATTTAGGCGTGAATTCAATATTCACGGCCAGAAAGTGCTGCGTGTCATCATGTGAATGGTTGAAACCTCTTCGAAGAGGACGTGCAAATGAAATTAAGCAGAGATGAATCCAATCCGGCCTGCATCAAATCTTTTCAATGGCTTGTAACCTACTCTAGATGAAAATCCAGATGTACAAGAACCAGATAGTACTCAAGTGTGCTCAGAAACGTAAAGAATTTACCAAGACCACCCCATGGGATGAGGCACCGGGAGCAATGTGCCATGTCAAAGGCCCTTGCAGGGTAAGGCATACGATTAGTAGCCATGATGCCGAGAATTGCAGGAACTCCTCTCTCCAAAGCAAACTGAATTTGAGAGACGTGCGTGTCCCTGGGTGCGAAGGACATTGCCAGAATGTTCTTCTTCAAAAGATAGGCTCCCCAACTGCCCACCTGAAATGCCACGCATTCACAGTCAGGTCAAAAGACTTCACCCCACAGAACCTCAATTTTCTATTTACATTAGAGAACTGATGAAACCCACATCGCAGATTTTTTTCATGAAAATGGAGCAACTGATAGAATCTATAAAAGGATCCCAGAAAACCACCATCTTCGTATGAAGTGAGAAACTGATAGAACGGAGAATGGTGATACCACAAACCATCAACTTTTATGGAAATTGAGCAACCGATAGAACCTAACAAAATACTGATCCCACAGAACCACAGTTTCAAGAAATCAGATAAATTGAGCAACCGATAAACACCACAATGATCCAACACTACCGCAGGTTTTTACATCAATGAAGTAACTGATAGAACAGAGAAAGATAATCCCACATACCGAAAATCTCACGTAGAATTAAGCAACTGATTAACCGAGAACATTGATCGGAAAGAACAGAAACTTCCGAGAAAATTCACAGAACGCACCAAAAGTAGATCCCACATACCCTCCAATTTCAATGTAAATAAATGAGCAGCTGTTGCAAAAACAAAACTCACCCCGCAACCGGTATCAATGGCAGTTCGGATGGTGCCATCATCCAAAGGAATGAGAGCAGCGATGTCTTCAATGTACTTATCCGCACCACCGGCAGAAAAAGTACCGCCTCCGGGGAAATACAGCTTCTCACCCTGATACTGCACCCATTTCTGGATGGCTTTCTCGACGGTAAGCTCCTTGTGGGGAGTATTAGCAAACCATGCGTAATCTCTACTCTTCGGCCATGGCAGAGGATTCTTGTAACCAGGAGGAGCAGGGATGAGACATCTGAGCAACTCGTTCTTTTCAGGACAATGCCTCTCCCTGTAAGCCAACCTCTCCCTGGGAAATTTGAGAGACCGCATTGGATCCTCACAGGGCGTGTACTCGCTATACGTCATGTCGCATGGTGGTATTTGCTGGATTTTGCTTCCGTCTTTGTTAGTACTTGATAAGCCATGGTGGGCTCCGAAATCCAGAACGGCGTTGTTGCATGCAGCAGTGTCCGCAGATTTTCCCAATGTGGTGGCTGCAGGACCTGTCCCACCGTTTTGCCATGACCCTAGAATGTAGAAGAAACAACATAGTCCGGCTACAGTGAACAGAAGTGTCAGCCGACGCCTTCTTCCGTTGTCCAACTTGTGTACCTTCGGAGAGTTTGGCTTGTCTTTCCCCAATCCAATTCCTGTCGTTGAGGAAGAAACAAGAGAATTACAATAGATAATGCCTCATTTGAGACCGAAAGAAAGAAAAGTAACATCTAACCACAACCCCCCATCATTAAGCAATCCAGAACTAAAGCCCCAAACTTCACCAACTCGGATATCATTCTCTTTACATGAAATCGTTTACAAGCCTCCAAAAGCCGCCCAGACATTTAGGTGGGCAGGGTCATAATAACTGTGGTGCAGTACAATTTGAAGGAAAGCAATGGCATTAGGGATATCAACTGCGGAAGCAGTGGCCGATATCAAGCATTCCGAGTTAGCAGATTGTTCTTGAAAGGTTCAAACGTAACCGTACAAGACCCACCTGTTTTTCGTGGTCTACTTGATGAAAACCTACTTAATGTTACTGGGTGAGGACATCACCGCAACTTTGAGCTCGCACATAAACCTAGATGTATTGGTAACCTCGAGAGAGGGAAACCAACATGATATTTAAACTCTACATGTTTCCATACACCGGTGGATCGATCTTCATGCAAAGAACGCAGATCCATGTCACATACGGATACTCTCAAGAGAGGATCTCTCATCTCTTCAACCTGAGAACTCAGGCGACCTCTGGTTTCAAGAAGGTGCCGTCGTGTTGTAAACTGTAAGCACTTCCATAAAAGACCGAGTGAATTGTTCGAAAATTCTTCCGCATCCATCTCTAATTCTAGATCCGAATAGTTAGATCCGGTCCACAACTTAGTACAAGTACAAAACCTGACAGACCTCTCAAGAAACATGGGTAAAGATCCACAGATTGAAAACCCAAGCAGCTTCCAGGGGACATTCGAAATACCAACTACCTAACAACAAACAAGTAAACAAACAATGTCAAAAAACACAATACGTCAAAGCCCCAGATTCGAGTACATCGAAGCAGGAAAATTCCACAAGCCGCAGTAGGGGGCTAAAGCTAGAGATCTGGACAAAGCACCTAGGTTACTTCCCAGAGAGATAAAACGGTATAAAAACAGTGAAGGACGATATATGAGGAGCGGCATCGCCCTTCAAGAACTAGATAGGTGATAGGAGTTAACCCAATGCAGGTTGAAACTGTCATGTCTCACCTGCCATGCTTTAAACCCAATACACATATCGACAGCACTAAGATGTACTCGTACTCTTCTCACAGTGATCTCGCCAAGCAATCTCACTGCAAAAGACACCCATCTTCCAGAAGGAAAGCAAGCACTCTACCCTATTGCCACAAAAGACTTCACCACAAATAACTTCATCCAAAATTACACGGCCCCAGTACACTAATTCATAACATCTAATTTCGCAAACAATAACAACCTCCCACGAAACACATTCCAAGTACTCGGTAGCATAGCCCTCTCTTCCACTGGTGAGGTTTCGTCTTTACTAAAACCACACCCACACCTCACCACGGAGGCATGAACCCCCAAGAGCGCACAACCCATCACAACACATCTGGAAAAGGAGCCCACACATACCATTAAAGAGATCCATCGCCATGATGGGAGATGGACACACAACCACAAGGGCTGCCGGTTTACACCATTCACAGCGACTCCCCCCGCAAGACTAACAACCCCTTTCAGAAACTTCAACTTGCCACCAGACCCTTCCTCTTATTCGTCTCCGTGCTTCAGATCTTGGCATACACCGCGCCTCAGATCCTCGGTGGCCCGGACCGGCTTGGACTTGGATCGTGCAAGCGGTGTGAAGGAACTCCCATCTGCGGAGACAAAAGATGGCCGCAAATGCTCGACTCCGCACCAAATGAGGCTTGGGGACATCCGGCGGAGAGGTGCAGAGATGGGACGGGCGTGGGGATGGGTGCAGGGGTGTGAGGATCGTCCGTCCGCGAGCGAGAGGGCGGAAAGAGACGAGTGACGGAGGAGAAGGATACGCGAAAGAGAGAGAAGAGAGAGCGAAGGCGATGGAGTGAGAGGGGGACGGGCGACGGACTTCCCCCTATGGCCGTCCTCCTCTGAGTGTTTAGCCAGGTTTCGCCATTATTGCCCAGCCTCAATTATTATTATCCCAATAATAATTAGGGGCCTTATTCTACGCCCAGGCGAGAGCTGAGAGCAGAGGTAAGGTATTGACTTCCCAGTAAATTAAAAAGGTAAGAAATGGAGTTCTACTAGGAGCTAATTGCACGCCCTAGGCTGGCTACATTAATTCTTAATGGGTGTGATTCTACACCATTTATGGTATTTAGGGCCACTTCACACACGAGCCAAGAGCCGTGACCATGAAATTGTGAGAGCCCAAAAGAAAGTGTCCAAAGGCCATCCCAACACACTTCCAAAATCATGTAGTGTGGTCACGGACCCTCAAGTGTAGTGTGAAGTCATATGTGACCGGACCCTCAACCAAATGCTATTACAATGAATTTCTATTCACGTGGGTCCTCACACATGATAAAATAGAATAAATCAATGCTTGTGAGTGTTTGGAGTGTCATGGTCTCCTGGTTTTGCAGTAGGCCTACCTCCAAGAGGTGGTTTTTGAAAATAATCTAATTGATCATGGAACGTGATCCATTCGATGCCATGTAGGAACCCATGTAGACTTTACATCCATCTTCCAGTTCACGTACTCCGTTGGTCCCTCAAGTGTAGTGTGAAGCGAACTTGGACCGGCTCCCCCTTTTCCACCAATGAGAGTGCTTGAAGTGTAATGGTCACGGGTCGTCAGTCTCGTGTGTGAAGAGGCCCTTAGTGTCACGTCCATTATTTGCTAAGGGCCTACACTAGAGGTCTCAAAGTGTCACGTCTGTTGATTGTCAATATGAGACTATCCATCAACATAAATAATTCTTTCAAGTCAAATTGAAATCCATGATGATATTCAGTGTAGCACATTGGGATACTTGAGATGAGAACTTGGCGTTTTAGTATGAAAGGGAAATATATGATTGAGTATACTAATGGCATGTGTCACTTGTTTACATTTTGGTATGCAAAGAGGAAGATATTCTTGAGCATACTATACACTTTCAATTAACTTGTAGACCATTTCGAAGAATAGATATATACCTCATAACACTAATGAACATACCATGCCAAGTGTCACAAGGCGACACCAATGGTGAAGTTGTTGGTAATTAGTGTAACCTAATATACGCGTCAAAATAGAGTAAGTGACATTATTATGCACCTTACACTTAATGCCATAAACAATGTAATTCAAGAAATATGCACTATTTTGCAAAGTCTTAACATTAGTTAGGGTTGGAATTTTTGTTGAGTCGTACTACATTCATGGATGCATGCTCATTTATCATACATTTTACAAACATTACTAGGTGTTCTAAGGTGCTTGTAGAGTGATAGAAAACACATGCTTGTTAGTGAATAGTGTAAGTGTGAAGAGTACATGACTTTCAGTGAATAGTGTTCCTATGAACGGTATTTTTAGTGAACAATGGCAAGATGAAAAATGCTTCCTAGATCTCTTGATGGCACTAATTTTATAGCATGAATACATTTAGTATCACCTTCACTAATTTCCCACATGCCTTATTAGCCCTTCCTCACTAATTGGGGTAATCAGTGTAGATTATAGGTTCCTTGAGGGTGGTGAAGTTCCATGACAAATATATATATATATACATATATGGCACAAATTTTCGGCTATGTAGAGGGAATTATCACATACGAGCATACGATATATTGACACCAATTTTGTAAACCAAACATTCTAGTTAAAATCTACCTCTACAATACGACAATGGCATTCTCGGACCCCAAAATGTCATATTATAGAGGTAATAGATGCATATATAGTGGGTTACATACATGTTTGAGTAAATATAATGTAAAATGATGTTCAAACATGGGAGCTAAGGGAACTAAGTTCTCTATCTTGAAATTTAATCAAGAGAGTCATAAGCTTTTATCTCTTTCGCAACAATTTTTCACCTAAACCCCTGAACCTAGGTGCACAATATATTTTCAAGTAGTTTGAACTCAATAGTTATCATATTGCTTTGATATGCATATTGTTGAGAAATGTTAGAACAAAGGATAGAACTGCCTAGTTATGATGCCAACCTCCATTATTATCATCCCCATAATCAGGACCTTGTTTCATGCTTGACCTCTTCGGTAATTCCTTCTCATTAAAAGGCAATAACCGGATTACAAGGAGCTCGCACCCCTAAGCTTACTTACTACAATAAAATCTTGGTTCCTTACGGTGACTTCCTATCTTTAATATGGCAAACCGCACCGGTGTCCGGAGAGGAGTTTGGGCATAATTGGTCGGTTTCCAAGTCGAACCGGTGATATATTGTGATTTTTTTTCGGTTTTTCTTCATTAATTTGAAGTACATTCCATGCATTTTCTAAAATCGATGGGTAGTTTTCATGGAGTTTTGAACTTCAACCGGTTCCGTCTGTAACTAGCGGTTGATTCTTCCCGTTCATTGTATGGTGCAACTTTCATGTCATGAATGATCATGAAGGGTAGATTTTTCCATGTCTTCCATCTTAGGGACGGTTTACACCACGACTGTCCAAGTCGATAGGCTGTGGGATTGAATGGCCAAACTTTGTTGAGAGGCCAAAGAAATGGGCTGAAAAATAATAGCCAATAAAATACAAGAATTGGAGCCTCCAGCCGAGCATAGTGTGGAGCAACCAATGAGAGATTTTAGAATTTAATGGAAACGGCCCTTCAGTCTCATGTGTGAAGTGGCCCTTAGTTAACCGAGTAACTAGGACAATGAGAAGTAGATGGAACAGACCCGCCTACCTTAGGGCCACTTCTCACATGAGCCAAGAGCCGTGACCTTGTAATGATGAGGACCCTTGACTCTCATCCAAGGCCAAACCATGGGTGTTGGGAAAGCCGATTTATATAGTTTTGGGCCCTCAAGCATAGTGTGAAGTGAGAATGAACCATGTTGCGGGACCATTGCATATCTTATTGGCGGAAAAAGAGGGGAGGATTTGGTTTAATGTAATAGGTCTCAAACTTTATCAATTTAAGAGAATTACTTGTTGGTGTGTTGTCTGTCCTGGAATTTGTTATGAAATTTGCCATGCAGTATGTCCTGAAACATGTCTTGCCGGGGAAAAAAAAACATTGAAAAGGTCATGGTCTCCCGGAATTTGCGTCACGCCCACCTCTTGGAGGTGGGTCTAATGCAAATTCCAGTAGACCATGCACCCTTATCCACAACTTGCCATGTAGGACTCCATGTAGACTTTTCATCCACAAACTTTTCTTTGGGCCTCTAGGCCTTCACCTCCTAGTGTGAAGTGAACTTGGACGATCTCCGCCTTTTCGACCAATGAGAGCTCTCACATTGCATTGGGCAGTGGCCTTCAGCCTTGTGTGTGAAGTGGCCCTTAGGGCAAGCCCAGCGACCCTGCACCTGCATCTGCATTTGCGTTTTCTCATCCACAATGCGGATGCAGATGCAGGATACTGGCCCAGTCACCCTGCTATTTGCTAAAATTGGATGTAAATTAATACAGGAACTGCAGAATTCCCTGCATTTCGTCGAGATATCCAGGGAGCCTGCTATCAGCTAAGGACAAACAACTTCATGGCGGCTTTTAACTAAAGACAACTCAATATGGTAGGGCCGCAGAAAACTACAAATCATTTTAGAGGAAATTATGAGGTAGTAAGGTAGAATGAGTGGCAGTTTTGCCTGAGTCTGCATCTGCATTCTGGGTGGAGGCCACTTTTCATCCCCGGATGCAGATGCAGATCCAAGAACGACTGGGCGTGCTCTTATGTGTACAGATTGCCCCTCAAAGTGTCCAATGAATAGATAACTCACGGTTAGTTACAGATGAACCGGTTGAGGGGCGGTTTACACTATGGACCATGAAGTTGGACCAGGGCTCTGCAAGGCAGCTGATTGGCTGTTGAAGTTCTCCTGGGACAACTTCGGTTTACACTAAGGAAAAAATGGCAGAAGGACCATGGAGGTCGAGGTCCCTAAAATATAAAATTTAAGGCCTAATAAATGCACTGACATGGTCCAACAGGTTTTGTGTTGAGAGAGGCAAGAGAGGTGGTATGGTAGGAAAAGGCAAGGGCCCATGTCAAAGAAATATCATTCCAATAATTTTTTAATGAATCTACCTTTTAAGCGCCTTAATTATACCATAGCCCATGAGACATACCAACACTACCTTGCCCTACCCCTTAAACCGGCTCACACGTGTTTCACCAAACAACGCGGGACATCTAGAACTCAAGAATTCAAGTGCAGATTTGTTTTTTTGGTCTACCAAATGCAATGTTTGGAATTTTGGGGCTTGTAATATACCGTTGGAAAGGTCTTGAAAATACCTTTCCAACGGTATATTACACACCCCAATATGCTTACAAAATGCAGTTGCAAAACAAAAAAACAAAAATCTGCAGTGGTTTAGTGATTGTAGATCAGGGTAGTCCAAAGAAGTGCAATGGGAAATCTTCTAACATTAATTATCAAAGAATTGAAAATTAGTGTTGAGCAAGGTAGGGTGGTAACAACATTAAATATAATCAACACACTAAATATCCTATTTAGTGCAGTGACAACACAAGGTACATGTCACATGTAAATTACATTGAGCATGTACAAATAAAATTGCTCATTTTATTTTATTTAAAAAAAAAGTTGTTGTGAGAAGATTTGCAAGCCACATCTTCGACACATTTAACAAGAAGTGAAGACAAGTGAAGCCCAAGAGAAGACAAGGAATGATCAAACTTAAATTTTTTTTTTCAAAATTGCCCTTTTTGGGCATGTATTAAAGAAATCAGCACCTCCACTTTTTGGTGCATGGTCATTCTTCATGGTCCACATTCGGTTTACACCTAGTGAAGGGCCCATGAACCATGAAAACTGATATTTTAGTAACTCAGACCATGGAAGTCGTCCCATGAAGTCGTCCCACGCAAAATAGGCCTCTTACGTGGGACGACTTCATGGTCCATAGTGTAAACCGCCCCTGAGGTTGAGGTTCATGTTCAAGAATTCAGGAGACTTATTGATCATTGTAGAGGAATCTAGCGAACATACCTCACCTCGAATCAATAAAGAAACACAGAAAGAATAATTTTTCAAAATAATAAAGTAAGAATGTGAACACGGAACCGGCTGGGCTTGGAAACAGTGAGTAGCTAGGATCTTGACTGAGTGATTATGGCCAAAACTCCCCCGGGGTTGTTTGTCTCTCAGCAGCTAGTGAAAAAAGTACAAGTTATTTTCCTTTTCAGTACAAGTATTGTACCCTAAAAGCGGAGTGTAGTCCTAGCGTCGCTCCCAATCAATGCTCCACGAGCTTTAAAAGTTCCAACCTTCCAAGGAATTTACTTTTTGACCCTGCCCTTGGAAAAGAATTTGCATGCCTCGTGGTGTGGCGATCCGAAACCAAAAGACAACTAAAGGCCGCTTTACACCTAGAGGCCGGGCCAATTTTCCTTGAGGCCGATTGCACAAAATTTGAGCCTTTTTTGGGTTGGAGGCCGGCCTCTACTACACATTATAATAAGATTATAACGGGGGCCAATTTTCCCATATGTAAAGGCCCTCGGGCCAAGAAGCCAAGCCGATTCAATAAATTTAGGAAAATTTCAGTCCCTCTTTCTTTCTTTTCATTGTCATTTGTACAAGATGGATGAACGTAGACGGAAGATTTTAGTTGCTCTTGTGTTCTTCATGGCCGTGCGACATGTTATGGCGGTTGTTGCAATTTTGCAAAAAATTGCTTTGCATGAACATTATGCTGCCATGACAATCGTTTTTGCTACGATGGTTATGGAGAGTAGTACGTCTAGGAGGACACGGAGTATTTGGATGTATGACCGGAGTACTATTTTTGCGGATAGATTGTTATTTTGATGTTACTCGGTTAAGTTATTCAAACAACATACAAGGTTACTTCCCGAAACTTTTGATTATTTGTGCGGTGTCTTATCTCCATCATTAAGTCGTAAGGATACAAATTTCAGAGCATCCATTCCTCTTAGAAACCGGATTGTTCTTTCTTTTAATAGACTTAGTAGTGGTAATTCATTACGCAGTTGTGCTGAAACTTATGGAATTTATGAAAATACTACATCTATCATTGTAAGGGAGTTTTGTGCAGCAATTGAAAAACATTTAAAACCACTAGTAATTGAGAAACAATCTAAAGCTACATTGAATAGAATTGCAGCCGAGTTTCAGGAGCTTAGGGGATTACCTTTATGTAATTGGAGTGGTTGATGGTAGTCATATACCTATCATTGCTCCTCCTATAGATCCTACTTCATATTATTGTAGAAAAGGTTTATATTCAACTATACTTCAAGGTGTAGTGGATAGCAAATGTAGGTTTTGGAATTATGATTTTGGATGGGCTGGGCGTTGCCATGATTGGACTTTGTTCCAAAATTCAGATATTGGAAAAAAAATGATGAAATGTAAGCTATTACCTTACAAATGTATGGGTGATGTTGCTTATCCAATGAGACCATGGTTCTATTCTCCTTTCAAAGGTGAAAAAAATTGATTACCTAGAGCAAAGGCGCATTGGAATTTCATCCAATCATCAACAAGAATGGCAGTAGAAAGAGCCTTTGGCATATTGAAAGGGAGGTGGAGGATACTATTGAAAAGAATTGACATGCCTCTCTGACATGTACCTAATTTGGTTACTACTTGCATTTGTCTTCACAACTTGTACATAGTACACCGAGACAAATTTGATGATGAATGGGTAAAAGAAAGACAAAGAATCATGCATAGAGAGAGTACAAATCAACTTGGACAGCTAGAAAATGTAGATATATTTATGGCGGCTACACAAGCTACAAAAGAGATGAGGAGGTAAAATGGACGAGGTTGAAGCATGAACTATGCAAATTGAAGACCTTGAAGAAATTGTAGTAAATGCATTTGAAGATTTAGGAGAAAATGAAGATGAAGATGAGAGTGCGGAGATTGTCGAAATAAAAAAAGACAAAGGAATAAGGATTAAAAACTTGCTGGTGCAAGCAACACAAGCACATGAATTACTAGCTCAATCTTTTTGGGAAGCCCATTTGAGGATGGAGGGAAAAATTCTCTTCCCTCGTAACCATGATGCATCTGATTTGGAAGAGGATTAGTTTTAAAGTTTGTCTATAAGCTTATTCATTTGTCGGTCTACCATTTCTAATAAAGCATTAGTTTTCTCAAAATTCTTCACCATGACTGAACTATTTTCGGCCATTTGTACAAAAACTCCATAGCATCGCTCTTGAAAATTCTTCTTGTCCACTTTGATTGTTGAATTTGGAGTCGTTGTCATAGATGGAATTGGAGTGTCATTTAAATGTAAATCATTCTCATTGTCTGTGGTGTTGTCTTCAACACTAACAGAATCGCTAGCGGATGTTGTCACATGCTTCATTACAGTTCTAGTTTGATATCACCACTGATTAAAAGAATCATAGAACTTACAAGCATGACGATCTGATCCTGAAATTCCATTTGCCAACTTGTCTTCTTTGTACAACTTGTACAAGGTATTGAATTTTTTTTTGCAACCCTCGGAAGTTCGGTTCAGTCCAGGAATTACTGCAAGCAGACGAGCATGCAATTTCAACCATGTATCCACCCCTGCACATAACATGAGAGCGTCATAAGGACGATAAATTACAGAAATGATTCTAGTTTAATTACTACATATGAGACAAAGTGGACACGGTAGAAAGGAATGTAGAGTTGGTACTCCGATGGATACCTCTTCTCGCGTATGAGAGGTGGAGGAATCAAACCTTAGCACCCACAACTTGCTCTCCCAAGGCTTAACCCAAGCATTGGGGGGGAAAGGGGGGGCTTGAGGCCAAGGCCAAGGCCTTTAAAAAGGCCAAATTGGCCAATTCTGAAATCAGAACTTTTTTTTTCAAAAATTTTAGGGTTGCAAAAATCTTATCTTGTTTCTTTGCGTTCTTCAAAAATTCAGGTTCCATCTCATCGCGCATTACAATCATTGTCTCCACATCGCGATCCCTCTAGTTCTTTGATCCGAGTTTTTCATCTTCTTCCACCTCTTTCACGTTCTTTTTCCGAGGCTTTTTTGAAGTTGCGATTCCTTTTTTCTTCGGTGCTAAAGGAGCTACAATCTAGACATCCTCATCCCCAATCTCTTCCGTAGCCTTTCTCTTCAAATTACTTGCACACATGTCTATAATCAACGGAGGCAGAGGAGGAATATGATTTCCACAAAGTGGTTGAAAAAATTCGGGAACCCCTACACTACCTCCATGTTCTTGTAGAGGAGCTTGATAGGGTTAGAAAGCATGATTTTCAGCACTTTGATACCTTTGCATCGCCTCATACACTTCACTAGAATTCCATCCACTCCTCTCTAAAGACCCCTCCATGCTAACCCTAGAAACGGTAGTAACAATCTTGCAAGCGCAAAAAAAAATCAGCAAGAAAAACTCTAAGGAAAAGAGAGAGAGAGAAGAGAAGAGAGGATGAAGTCACGATGAACTATAAGAGCCGTTCAGATTTCCACATAATCCAACGGAGTTGTTTTGCTGAAAAAATATATATTTTATTTGAAAAAAAATATTTTATTAAAATCTGACATTGGCCCCTAGGCCATGAATTGGCCTTCCATTTTCGGTGCACCCATTTGAGTGAGCTCGGGCCGTGTCAGACCATCCATTTTTTGATTAAAAAATTCATACCACCAAATCGGCCCGGCCTCTAGGTGTAAAAGGGTTGGGGCCGATTTCAGCCTTTTGACCAATCACAAGCGAGGATTTCAAGCCTCTTACACAACAAATTGGCCCGGCCTCTAGGTGTAAAGCAACCCTAAGTTATCACATTTGTTGGCTTTGTGCCCCGTCATGCGATAGAGGTGTTGTGGACACTGTCTTTGAGTGGTAATAGGACCCGGGTAATGCATGTCAGAATTTAATGAATGAGGAAGGTTTAGCAAAACTCAGGGCCACTTCACACACAAGCCAAGAGCCGTGACCGTGAAACTGCGAGATCCCAAAAGAAAACGTCGAAAGGCCACTCCAAACACACCTCTAAAACCATGTAGTGTGGTCACGGACCTTCCAGTGTAGTGTGAAGTCATATGTGACCGGACCCTCCACCAAATGCTATTTCAATGAATTTCTATTCACGCGGGCCCTCACACATATAAAAAATAAAGTAAATCAACGGTTGTGAGCATTCGGAGTGCCATGGTCTCCCGGTTTTGTGTTAGAGCTACCCTCCAAAAGGTGGTTTTTGAAAACAGTCCAAGTGACCATAAAACATGATCCATTCGATGCCATGTACGAATCCATGTAGACTCTACATCCATCTTGCATTCACTTATATACTCCGTTGGTCCCTCAAGCGTAGTGTGAAGTGAACTTGGACCGGCTCCGCCCTTTCCACCAATGAGAGTGCTTGAAGTGTAATGGTCATGGGCTCTTAGTCTCGTGTGCGAAGTGGCCCTTAATGGAAGCTCGGTCGGTGTATCCTTTGTGGAGGTTCAAAGGGAGCTCGGTGAGTGCATAGTGGAGGCTCGGAGAAATGTCCAATTTCATATGAGGAGAGCTAGTAATCCCAAAGGAATTGATTCAAAAGATGTCGTTTTAGGGCGAAGCCACATCCCCTTATTGGAATTCGATCCGTATTGGGATTGGATCGAATTATTAAGTGTACCTAGTTTCCTAATAACCAATTCGATGAACGAGGGGAACGAGTTACAAATGAACCCGTTGAGTTTGAGAAACGATTGGTTGAAGTTTGAGGCTTCAAGACAATTGCCGATCGTAATAGAGGAATATGGTGGAATGTTCCTCGAATGATCAAAATGTAACCGGTCGCACTTTGGAAAGACTAGGAGTTTGATTGATTCTGCACAAAATTCTCCATAGACATTGAACCCATTTTAGCAGTGAGCGGCGAGAGGTAAACTTGTGAGCGGTGAGGGAGGCAAAGCATTTGGAGATACACCCGCTAGTATCCTATAATTGTGGTATTTTGACATAAATGACATCTTTGTTTATAATAATATGATTGGGGAGTTCACACAAGTGCAATCAGCCTAATGAATGCCTTACTTTATTTTTCTAGATCAACAAGCGTGAGCTTGGCGTGAGGGTTTGGAAATGATTCTCAATATTGTTGTTAGATTCAACATCCATTTCTTTGAAAAAATGCAAGCACATTCCAAGTATTGAGAATGCTCTAAACTATGTTTCTAGAATCCACATAGGTTTGAGAAACGAATTGATGGAGGCATTGCAAAAAAAAAAAAAAAAAAAAAAAAAGGAATTGAAGGTTTTGGGCATAGATGGAAGTATAACACAAAATTGCTCATACATATCAATGTCCACAAAGTAACAAGCACATTTAGTGTAGAACCATGGATAGAAGCTTTGTAACTACTCCTATCCTCTTCCATTCCCTCCTCCTCTTTGTCACTAACATGTTCAATACACTACTCTACCTCGACATCTACGAATGGCATGATGTGATAATCATAACCCGTCGAATTATTGCAACGTGACAGTGTTCAGGTTATAGCCACAACCTTTGTGACCGCCTTTGCATGTAATGGGAAGGTTATTCAATTGGGAGGGATGAAGATATTTTTCATTTTCTTAAATAAGAAAAACTCCAAACGGTTAGCATTCATTATTGGAAAATATAACATGTTGAATGACTTTAAAATCAAACAAAATGGCAAACTTACGAACTCGATCATGACATTTTGAGAACTTTCCGAATATGTCCCTCGTTGTCATTGAGCAATATCATCCTTATCATCGAGCCACCACTGTGAGGTGAGAGTGTAGTAATGTATGATGGTGCCAAAATGACATTGAACATGACAAAGTCTATCGCGAATGCAATGAAGTGGCGCTACTATACCAACAAGCATGAAAAGATGTAGGTACAATCCACATAGACAAAGGGATTATGTTCAATGCCTAAAATCCATAGTTACAATAAATAAATAACATCACATGTAGATGCATAAGCATCAATAACGGATCCCGGTTTACCAACACCTATATTAAAATTTGCGAAGACTTTGGATTTTTTTTTTATCATCCACTTCTCCATGACACATCTACTTTCATATTTTGGGTTTGTGCAGTATTGCTATTGAAAAAGGTCAGTATCTCAACTTGAATTTTCTTTATACCCATGTTAGCTCGTCCTTCTAGTCTACGCTACCCTACTACCTATGCCTTATTTCTCCCATGTTAATAGTGGATTGGAGATGAGGTATTCGATTTGTAAGTGTATATTAGGATAAGATATTTAATCTAGAAGATGTGATTTCCAACTCCAACAACGCGAGGGTATTACTATCAAATCAAATGCTAGTATTTATCCTAAACACCCCTTAATTACGTTCTCATATCTAAGTTTCATCCAATTTACACACGCACCCCACCACCCAGTATTCCAAGACAACTTAGAACGATCCAAATGCACATAATGGAGAGCATAGGAACAAATGAGAGAGTACGACACTTCCAACGTATGCCATGTTGGAGAAGAAATGCCCATAGGTTTTACTACAAACACATATGTATCATGTATTCATCTATTTATGCAAGGTTGACTACATGACGGCAAACACCTTCATGCATGCAACCATAATTTTAGGCTACAACAAGGTCTTGCACATCATATTGGTATCATACAAGGTTGCCACTATTGATGAGCACTACTAGTCAATAATATATAATTTGAATGTGACGTTAGTACATTGTTGATATATACATTTTTGAAACTTCAACACATGTAAGTAATTGTAGTTATTTTTGAGGCCCGCTTTCTAACACTGACGCTACATTGATATATCAAGGCTTATTCCTAGATTTGCATATCTAAGTTGTTTACATGGTAATAGATCCCTTGAGAAGATGTAGAGCATGAAGTCCACAGTAATAGGGTGCATTTTTCGAATGTCAAACGTCCCCTTGTGTTCCATTTATAGCCAAACTAATGAAATTCCACAAAATATATTTTAATAATGGAAACTCGTAGTTGATGTTACTGCTCACTACTCATTGCTCAATGGCTAGATTCCCTCCCTTAAGCCCAACTTGCTTAACTTAATTACTAATTTATTGGTGTCCTTTCTCAACACATGCCACATATGTTTTAAGGTTTCATCAATGGAACTTTGTGATTATCATAAATATATTATATAGGCAGGCTAATATGACCCTAAACCGAACCGAACAAAGTAGTTGGCAGTTCAATTCCTAACCATGAAATCATCTCTTTACTTGACAGAAACTAGTCAGGTGGTCAAGCACCTACTGTGTTGCAAACCCAAAAACAAACAAACAAACAAACAATCAAAAATCAAAAAATCAAAAAAACATTATATTTTGCTCATTTGGCTAATCAATTGTGGACATGCCATCTTCACATCAGTGCTAAATATAACATGTATGCTTATTTTTCTTTTCTCATTTATACACAAACAAACAAAAAATTATGATTAGTCTTGTTTCCCAAAAAGAAATGCTAGGTGTTTGATTGGGAAGGGAGTGTTGGCTTCATTTTTTTCTTTCTTTTCAAGATACATGTAGATGACTTGTTAGGATTTTCATCCACTTAATTTGAAGCTGTCCACACCCGTCGTAATAAGCTCCGTATTTATTGACATGCCCCGTGTTGTAAAAATTTCAAGGGATAATAGAATTTACGTTTCTAGAAACAAGGACAATTGCTACAAACTTACGACTCCTATACAAATGTCATGCATTAGTATATAGTTATCTTGCACGTGTGATAAATTTGCATGTTTCTCTCATGGATTCAAGACGATTGCCTAAGACTCATGTGTTGTTAGGGACTCATCTCAATTTCACAGTACATAATATCCAAATGTGCAAAAGTGAACACCACTTGTATATCAAAGATGGAATTAGCACTACCTTTTTATCATAGTCTAATAGAAAAGTTATACTACATACGATTCATATTTCAAAGGAAGAAAACAAAAAGGAGGTACTCATTCTGTCACAGAAGGCCCACATAACTTATGTTATAACTATATTGATTATCCCAATTAGTGTATGTTACAATTCAAAATTATGCAATGCAATAACATCCTACTCAAGACTTCAAGTTTTACTAACAAAAATTGAATAGGTTGTTTGAACATTATAAAGCATAAATGGCTATGATTGGTAGAAGACCACATTCTCAATGAATAGTTTTAGCATTGCGTACCTCTGAATAATAACATTCACTAATTGGGGAGAAAGGTGAACCAACCCATATGTTGGTTCTTTGTTGGATGACTGTAGCCCTACCTCCAAGGTACGAATAGATGGGTTGTTTTGCCCCATCCGTAATCAATGTAGTCATATGAATAGTATATTCCCGGTACTCTTATAAAGCTATAAATATCTAAGGTGGTGTTGACTAGAGGATATGAAGGAATGGATATGTAAGCGATTGTGTATCATGGACATGGTCTTCTAACTCCATCTTGTCGGTGACCCCATCTTCCTCATGATACATAAGTCACTCATTCGTAGGGAAAGAGTGATTATCATTGCATACGAGCGTCCCTCTCATCCATCCAATGTAAACACTTGCTCCTTGTAGTTAGTTTTTGCTCTCACTTCAATAACCCAAAACCCAAGGTACAGACTCTCAAGGAAGACTTAAGTGGTGTCCATTACAGGCATTTATCACTTCATAGTTCCTTAATTGGACCAAAGGTTTGCTATATTCACTCTAAAACATGACTGGTATGTCTCTTACTCTCCTTTTCTCTCTTGGTTTCCTCTCACCGTGTCTCATTCAGTGGGGTATGTGTGTCAGTCTCAGTAGTAACCATCTCGTCATGAGATTTTGTAGAACAATAGTCTTTGAGTATCACAATTGTCAATAGTTTCTCCTCTCAATTTCTCTTGCCTCTCAGATTCCTCTCATTCCACACACGTTTCGCTCATAGTATCAGGGACTTCTCACTACCCTGTTTTACTTCTTCACTCTTGATTCTCTTTCCATCCTCTCATTAAATTCTACGTCATACTCTCAATTAGTATCGTTCTCACTCGCAAATTCAGCCAATGACAATCTCAACAATTGTCGATAGTTTCACACACTCTTCTTCGTCAGTCTACTCCACGTAGTCACACTCAGGTTCATTATCTCATTCACCCTCATTACACAATCTTGCTCAAGATCTCTCCACAATACATCTCTATTGCAAACATCGAAAATAGTTTTCCATACAATTGATAGTTCGACCACTTCTCAATCTTTCATTATAACTCAAAATTCAAAAATAACAACAAGCTTCACAGAAAACAGTGTCTTGCAATCACTGCAGCGATCACTCTTTTTACTTAGAAGATAGTTTAACTCTTTATCCTCGCCCGAGTACGGTGCTGAGCGAGACATAACTATTAGCTTCAGCAATGCGCTCAAAATATCAAAGAAATGTCTGCTCTGTCCCTCCTTGCCAGCCCTCTTACAGAGGCGAGGAAGACGATAGTTTCCATAACTACCTACTAGGGCCTCCTAAGGCCGTGACTATAGTTATAACTTCCTAGCCTATGGTTTAACTATATTCATCCTCTAGGATGACTTCATCCAAATTTCAACTATAAGTCTATAATTTACTAAATGACCAAAAATTTGGCTCACACTCCTCTACAATGGATGGCCGTTACATCTCAAATGAATACTATGGGGATTTTTGAAGCTTATTCCGGAGTCAATGAAAGTCAACATAGCAGACCTTGGGTTGCATGTTGTTTTAGGGTTTTCATTTTGGTTGGATGAGAGGTATGCTCATATGTGATAATTCCCTCTCTCCCATTCATAGTGGATAAAAATGAGCTTAGTAAAAACCCACTTTCTATAAGTTGAAGAGAGTATGCAGCCCACACATTGCTATTTTGGGTTGAATTAGCTCCACAATTAGCTTTAGAAATCCCCACAATATCATAGAGGGCTCTCTATTCCAACGAAAAAATAATTATTTTTCCTCCTCAAAGTTGTCACGTATCATGCGCACATTCGCTAAGACCACTTGTATCCCACGTGGAAACTACATTTTTGCACATGTAAAGATGAAATAGAGAGCCCTCTATGGTATTCTAATCCAAGCCGTTGGAGATGATTTGGCCAACAATCTTCAAGGGATCAAGTTTTCACATTGGATGGATGAGAGGTACGTTCGTCGTATGTGATAATTCCCTCTCTCCCATTCATAGTAGGTGGAACCAGCATGGTAACAACCCACCTTCTATAAGTTGAGAGGGAGGGGATTATCAATGCATACAAACTCGAGACCCCTACAGGTTTGTGGCCTATTCATCTCAATGAATTGGACTAGACTAATTCACGTCTATAAAGCTAGTTCCGTTGTTGAATTAACTCCCAATAATAATCTCTGGATTCCATGTTGTATCAAGGCCTATTATGCTAGGTGGATGAGAGGTATGTTCATATGTGATAATTTTCTCTCTCCTTAAAAATTTGCAATCCATCAATCCAAGTGTCCCCCCCTCCCCCGAGCTATAGAACAATTTACTCAGCTCTCAATTCTATCCATGGACGAGTTTAACCCCTAGAGGACCATAGGGCCATATTTGGCTTTTTGCACTTTTTAAAAATTTGGCCCACATACCTTGTTTCATGTCCAAATAGTGATCTATAAACATTATGGGGTCGGTCTTGCAAGGCTCTATCTTATGGAGAAAAATAAAGTCACTTGGCAATGATTTGCTATTTCTAACCTAGACACACGATCATTATTTACAGTGTAAATAATGATCGTGTGTCACACTTGGCAATGATTTGCTATTTCATTAGAGTGGGTGTTGGTGTGATTGGGGCATGAGTAGTGTTGCATTTTTTTATTCTAGAGGTCAGAGGCGGCATTATAAAATGTTTTTGATATTTTAAAATGTTTTTTTTGTGTTTTTTTTTGGTTGAAAATCATCGAAGACATCAATCCGTGAGGTCCTTTATGGCAAATCGCTGTCGAAAACATTCCCCTCTTCGAAGATCAGTTCTTTGAGCTCTTCATTGCCTAAGTATTGATCCAAGAATAAAGACATTACGAATGCAAACCACCATTCACGACTTGTCCGGTGTGCCATGTGATGCGTTATGTATTCCAGTATTTGTTAGTTCGTGTGGCAACACTCAAGGCTCAAACACTACCATTGAGTTTGAATGTACTGATGCTATATGGTCATACGGAACAAATGGCGAAGTTGCACGTGTCTATATATGCCGTATTGACCTAGACAGACTACAGTCATGAATTTATAATTGCAAAAACATTTAAAAATGCCTCAATATTTGCCTCGTATTTCAAAATGCATGTTTTAGAATAAAATTAAAAAATGCACCACTAGGCATGAGGCAATTCACGATCCCATACGACATTTCAAACACCATCTATGTGGAGGTTGAAGTGCCCATTCATTTATAGGCCCACGTCCCTCGAGCTCTCACCCAAACGCCACACACGTGTTTCTCATCACATTATTGTGGATGTAGTGGGTGGGTATTGAATGTCAGGTTTTGGTGTACCTGGGTGGATATACTACACCAAAAGTATGATCCCACGCTCAAGTGAACAAAAAAACCCGTTAGGAAATGCCTCGCTCGGGTTGTGGATGTTGTACCATGTTATACCTTGCCAATAACTATAGCGGGTGACGGCGGTTTGAACTTGGGCCTTCAAGTGGATAAAATTCACGTCGGCTATCAAATTCGGAGGATAATGGTAGTGGGCCATGGTGTACCAAATACTCATACATATATATATAGAGAGAGAGAGTGTGGATTCCAACTGTCCAAGGGTTTCCTGCGATCTTGGTGAAAGGTGAATTTTGTGCACTTCCAATAAGGTCGAAGCATTCATAGTCGATCATGTCCATTAATGGTACACTGACTGGTTCACTTTAGTTGTTAGTATAAATTTTCCAATGTGATTCTATGTTGTGAGAGTAACATAGGATAATTAAAGAATAAATTTTGGTTTATTCCTAACCCCCCCCCCCATGTACAGTACAAACTCGTTTGGATAATGTTATGATGCCAACATGGATGAGATCTATGATTTGTTAGGCGAATGGAGTTAAGGTTTATGTGGTTGTGTTTAGTGATCGATTACCTTTGTAAGAGTTTTGACAATTGGCGTAGCCAAGAATTAAAATTTTGATGAGTGGTTATGGGTTTGATCTATAGATCGACTATGTGTTACCCTAACTTTACCGCCTCAAAGTTTGTAGCAATTCCCATGTTTATGATTCTATTTTAGTTTAGTTTTAGTTTTAGTTTTTTGCATTCTCCTTTGAATTTGTTTCACTTCGCAAGAAAAGTGATTCCTTGCTATTACTCCTCCTAAATGAATGCAAACTCTCTTATTTTATCGGTTATAGATGCCTCAACCTTTAAGTGTTACAAGTCTTCTTGCTCCGAAGTGTTAACAAATATTGATGGTGAACTGTATACTATCAATCCCTAACTTCCCATGCCCAATTTCCCTCAAATATGCCTAGAAAATATGACCTCAATTTTAGCCATTGTAGCTAAAGATTTATGGTTTTTTTTTTTGAAAAAACCAATTTTATAGATGTTTGCAACTTAGAGGGGACTAGGTACTTGTTGTCCGAATTTGACGCGTTGAAGTTCTATTATGTATGAGACTATAAGAGGAATGTCAGTAGTGGTCTCGAGGGGCAACAATTTAGAAATCATATTTACGGTTGGTATTTTTATCGGACCTATGCTCAAATCATCTCCAAGTGACAAAATATTACCTTTGTTCAAAAGAGGGGCAATTTAACTACTCAAATCAACTCACACATTTTGAAACCATTTTTTAATTTTTAAGAAGCTTTGCAATTTGAGGC
The DNA here is from genome assembly GCA_950295325.1 of Polytrichum commune. Lineage (NCBI taxonomy): Eukaryota > Viridiplantae > Streptophyta > Polytrichopsida > Polytrichales > Polytrichaceae > Polytrichum > Polytrichum commune. The sequence goes on along the minus strand of OX485803.1, from coordinate 66,081,869 downwards.
AACAGTGCCACAATTGCGCACCTTCCACATGGATTTACACCCACCAATACATGTCCACCTATAAATTCCAATCCTAGTAATTTCAAATCAATTGGGAATCATTTGCACATAGGGATCAACAAAAAAAAAAGTTTAGAATATGATGCCCCTAACATGCGGAGGTAATAATTGTTGAGTTTTGGTTTGTGGACTAGTTTCATTATAAACCAATGGAGAGCACACTCCCATATTTGAATTAATCCAAAATAGCTAACTATGTGGTTGAACATAACAAACTTGAACATCAACATCAACATCAACAAAAGGATTAGTTGAAACAATCAAGAAACCATCTGAACTACTGTCAAAGGGGTCAAAACAAACTTCTCACAACCATATTATGGTTGCATAGGACAATTGGGGTTAATGATATGTATACAGTCTGACCCCGATATATATGACACCTCGACTATATGGTGCATTTCATGTCAATCTAACTTCTTATAGAGAAATCCATTCATGTACAAATTTGAATAAAGAGCCAATGGATGGAAATGATGTGGATGACCAACCAACACCAATAGTCGAGCTTCCTCAAGCCCACGGGTATGCCCAATTATTATAAAATTTATCATCCTTTGGAGTTTTTGATTGTGGATGTGATGAACATGCATTCTTTTATGGATAAATTGAACAAGATATCAGTTTCCAACATCAATAGACATTGTCAAAAGACAATAGATCCTTGGTTTTGTAGTGTGTGATATGCTGATGAAGACATCATCACGAGACTATATACAACACTCCACATTGGGTGATGTTGTGAGGATATTTCTTTAATAAAATGGTTATTCAATACTTATGTATCTTCATTGTGTATACAAAATGACATTTACCATCAAAACATGCCATTTGCATGAAAAACTTGAATATTACAACACTTGAGGCCAAAATGTCATATTATGCAAATTATGACATTTGGATACTACGACACTTTCTTGTGCGACCAAACTTGTCATATTAAGAGAGGAGAGTAGTAAATCCATGCTAAAAAACACATCCGACTCCTGCCATCTTGAATGGTTGGGGTGATCCAACCCGTACACTGGTTCCTTGGAGGCAAGGGTTTAGGCATCCAACAAGGAACGAGTGTATGGGTTGGTTCGCCCAAATCCATCTTAAACTTAGGGCCACTTCACACTCAAGGTTGAAGGCCCTTGACCATGGCAATGTAAGAGCTCTCATTGGTCGGAAAGGCGAAGATTGTCCAAGTTCACTTCACACTGGGAGGTGAAGGCCTACATGCACAAAGAAAAGTTTGTGGATGAAAAATTTGCATGGAATCCTACATGGCAAGTTGTGAATAAGGGTGCATGGTCTACTGGAATTTGTGTCATACCCACCTCCAAGAGGTGGGCCCAACGCAAATCCCGGGAGACCATGACTAGCATGACAATTTGAAGGACATAGTGCAAGGTAGATTCTAGGACAAACAAACAACACCAAGTAATTCTCTTAAATTGATAAAGTTTGAGACATATTATATTAAACCAAATTCCCCCCTCTTTTCCGCCAACAAAATATGCAACGGTCGCGCAACATGGTTCATTCTCACTTCACACTATGCTTGAGGGCCCACGACTACATAAAATGGCTTTCCCAACACCCATGGTACAGCCTTTGGATGAGAGTCAAGGGTCCTCGCTATTACACGGTCACGGCTCTTGGCTCATGTGTGAAGTGGCCGTTATTTAGCTTACCAAGCAGGGTTAAAGAGGTGAAGGGGGAAAAAGCAAGACTCGGTGGACACCTGGCACCGACCTCGCTGAGTCACACCTTATTTCCAACATGCAACAAAGATAGGGGTTTAGGGCATTAGGGTTAACTTAAATTATACTACATTGCCTGTGCGGTGGTCTTTGGACTAGGGTTGTTCCACTGCCTTCAATATAAGGTCTTGAGTTCAGGTAGACCCTAAACCCTAACGGCCACTTTACACATGAGCCAAGAGCCATGGTCCGTGACCATGCAACTGAGAGCCCAAAAGAAGTGTCCAAAGGCCGTCCCCGAGTCACTTCCAAAACCATTAGTGTAGTCACGGCTCCTCAAGTGTAGTGTGAAGTTATACTTGACTGGGCCCTCAACCGAATGGTATTTCAACGAATTTCTATTCATTCGGGGTCCTCACACATGATAAAATGCAATAGCCTAACAGTTGTGAGATTTCGGGGTGCCATGGTCTCCCGGTTTTGTGTTAGGCCTACCTCCAAGTGGTGGTTTTATGAAAACAATCCAAGTGACCATGAAACATGATCCATTTGATGTCATGTAAGAATCTTGAAGTGCAGCGGTCACGGGCCCTTAGTCGCGTGTGTGAAGTGTCCCTCAATCAAGTCCCAAGTCACTTTGAAGACATCCTCCTTAACATTCTCTACATTTTACTTGCTAATTGGAAACTTGTGCTCTTACAACCGTTGAGTTTAGTAAGGGGGTTGGACTTTGAAATCATTTTTTTTTTCATGTGGATCAATGCATGACATTACTAAGTAGTGGCCATTTGTTCTATGGGCCATGAGAATATAATCATGGGATGCACAAACCTCGTGCAAGGAGACTCAAAATTAGACTAAGCTCCTTGCATCCCACGGTTATATTCTAAGGGCCACAATTGCTTAGTAACGTTCAATGAATGCGGACAACCGATTGCTAGTTACAAATATACCAGTTTAGTTTGAGAGATAACCAATTGAGGGTCAAGTCTTCAAGAAATTTACCCATCATTTTAGAGGAATCTATTGAATATGCTTAAATTAGTACAAAAACAAAAGATCACAACATGTAACCAGTTGGACTTGGAAACATAAGATTTTGACTGATCATCATGTCCAAAAATCTCCCAAGAGATTGATGTGGGTGCAACTAGCCAATGCATCTCATGAGCAAGAAAGAGAGGGAGTTATTGGTTACAAGTGTAAGAAGAAGAAGAAACGTTGACCATGTGATCAGCGTGATTGGAATGCCCATTCGACCCACCCTTGGCATTAAACCCTCGGGGCATAATACCAGTGGTGTAGGACTACTAACCCCTCTTGGGGTGGGCACTATAGTGGTTACAAATGTACCTCTCATTCATCTTCAACACAAAAGCCTTTCAATGGTATGCATCCCAAAGGTTACAATTTGTTAGTTGATTTGACACCAAAATAAGCTTCAAAGATAGTAGTGTAGGGTTTGACAATAATTTCAAATTTCATCTTAAAAGCTACTCTCAACCATGTTACTATAAACAATCATTTGCAGAACAATTTAGTGTGATCTCATTCTACGTTGCTCTTATTTTTTGAATAATAAATGTTTAATTTGAGGTGTCACAACACTTAACATGCACAACATGCACAACATGTAGCATAACATAAAATATAATATTTTCTCAAAGGCATCATGCTTTGGATTTTTTGGGGAAGAGCAACATATTTAAAGCCATGTCATATTTTTTTGAACAGGGACAATCGATTGCTAGTTACAAATGAACTGTTTGAAGTCCAAAACTCCAAGAAATTTGCCCATCCTCTTTTAGAGTTATATTTGGAATATACCTTCATTTTTTTTTAAATAATTGAAAAGCCAAGAGATTACAAGATGTAACTGGTTGGATGAAATTGTTATCTTATACGCACGTAGATTTTACTTGGAAATTCTTTGTCATTGTGAGTATATTTTATATTTGAAGGATAAATCTAAAATTTTGGTACATTTATCACATCGAGTGGTCCACACCAAATGAGCCACACCAAGTAGGTTCTAAAATAGGAGGGGATGAACATACATATAATTTGAGAGCAAACACGGTGCCATTTTTTAAATGGCAAAAAAAGGTACATGATGGGTAACATCGTTCAGATCCATAACAATGTTATATGGGACTGACACGATTTTACAAATATTCTCAAATATTTCCCACATTTAGTATGAATATTTTAATACATTGGAATATTTTGTGGAATCATGTCAGTCCCACGGAACACTATTATGGATTTGATTAATGTATGCGTTCAATTTCATGACTTGTCCTAGATTTCTAAATTGTCATTTTGAGAAGGACATTGGATGCAGAACATCTGCGGACTCCATTCCTTGCACTTCCATCCATGGAGGTACGAGCGAGGGGACTCGTTATTTGTGGCCTCTTGAACAAAATAGGGTCAACATACTCAAATTCACGTCGGTGGTAATACCGATATTAGGTTTTTATTTATATCTATTTATTGGAGTGTCGAGGTTGGGGGTTGGGATTATTAGGGTTGGGGTTCGGGTGGCCCTTCCCCGACCTATATCAAAGTTATCCATGAAGTCTCTCAAAGAGGGACAAAACCATGATTAGCTCGTCGAGTATTGGAGCCTATTTAAAAAAATTGGGTGAAACTCTTGGGCCTCCTCTTTCCACATCTCAAACTTTGAGAAAATCTTAGGATCTAAAACATGGTATGCGCATGGGACCCACTTTTCTAAATCCAGATCATCCTATGCAAGGCTAGCTTGGCCTACCCATCCTAGTAGGACAACTAGAAAAGTCGGCTTTTAATAGCTCAACACCAATCTTTGTATGATATGATCAATTAAGCATGAAAAAAACTTGGGTGACTTTACGTTAATCCTTACAAACTCGTGGTTTGGGACTAAACGCATGATTTCATTTGCTTTACTTCTCAAACAATTCAATTATTGTCCAAATATTGAGGAATGGAGTTGGGATTGAGGTTGGGGTAGCCTTACTTCTTATCGTACCACTCAAATATAGATGTTCGATTAGGAAGTGTGCATGGCTGTTTTTTCACAAAGTTTTTACCCGTCCACGTCCCAAAACCTCGAATTGAAAGGCAAAAAAAATTGCAACCCGTCCCAAAACCGGTAATATCAAAACCAACCCGTCCATGGAAAGGTTGAAGAAAAAACAACCCGTCCCAAAACCGGTAATATCTAAACCAACCCGTCCATGAAAAGGTTAAAGGAAAAAACAAATCGATAAAGATAACCCGAAAGATGTCGGCATGTGATTGGTGCACTTGCCACTTGGAAACAATAGTATCTTATTATCTTCGTTCATTTCTGTTTTTTCTATTATAATTACCAATTTGCCAGCCTGCCACTGCCCCATTTTGTCAGTTTGTCCACATACTAGTTCAGAGAAACTGAACTAGATTCAGTCACTCAAACTCAACCAGTTCATTTGAAACTAACTCGAATTCAAGAAGTTGGAGAGTGGCGCTGGAACAATCTCCTCCTGCAATCTTGAACTTCAACAGGTGTTTTCTCAAACTCAACCGGTTCATTTGAAACTAACTCGAATTCAAGAAGTTGAAGAGTGCCATTGGAACAATCTTCTCCTGCAATCTTAAACTTCAACAGGTGTTTTCTCAAACTCAACCGGTTCATTTGACGACTGCAATCAAGTTATCTCTCACCGGTCTCTCAATTGCTTTAGCTTTCAGTTGCATATGTTCGATTCATTAGCATCCTAAATCTTGAGAGTCTTATTCCTCTCTTTTGTTGTGGGTTGAGTGCAGATTCGAGGGTTGTGCAAGAAATTTTTGTCAATTCGAGTTAAACACTAGCAAATTGCAGGGTTGAGCTTGTAAGTTGTTGGGTCAATGTATGAGTAGATATTTGAGCCTTACATGTGCCTAAGATGGTGGAAGCGTTGTCTTTGCAAGGATAGTGCAAGCGTTGTCTATTTATTAGTTGGATTGACATTATGTTAAAAAGGTTCTAAATTTTGTGGTTGATGAATTAATGTATGCAGGTGAATCAAGCACTTCAAGATTGATAGTTTGATTGGGTATTGGTGGTTTGATTGCATTATGCTTATATTCACATGTCATATATGACATAACGTAATTGGTATTTGTACCATTTTTTTAAATTTAAAAATGTTATTTTTAGAACCTGTCCAAAGTGAATTTGACACGTCCCAAAACGGGTTCATTTTCTAAGAACCCGTCCACTGGAAATGTTTTTTTTAATGAACAAGTCCCTAGACATGTTAGGGACCTTGTGAAAAAACACCCCTGGAAGTGTGTCACATAAGGCCTTCGGTGGGTCCAACTAATAAGCTTAAGTTAGCAGTCCTATGTGATGAGTCGAAGGCATCGGGTAATAGGAAGATGACACGTGTCAAGGAGTACTTACAACATGGACCAGCCTTCCAATAATGCAACTCGGTTATTGGCTAGGCTTGGGCTGTGGGCCTGTTAAAATATTTATCCTTGTCAATAATATAATAGCAACCTTCACCTACGAAATATGCACCCTCGGCTCAACTAAGCTTAGGGCCACTTCACACACGAGACTGAGAGCCCGTGACCATTACACTTCAAGCACTCTCATTGGTGGAAAAGGCGGAGCCAATCCAAGTTCGCTTCACACTACGCTTGAGGGGCCAATGGAGTATATAAGTGAATGCAAGATGGATGTATAGCCTACATGGATTCCTACATGACATCAAATGGATCATGTTTTGTGGTCACTTGGACTATTTTCAAAAACCACTTCATGGAGGTAGGCCTACCACAAAACCAGGAGACCATGGCACTCCGAACGCTCACAACTTTCGATTTATTCTATTCTATCATGTGATAAATACAAATCCATTGAAATAGCAGTTGGTTGAGGGCCCAGTCACATATGGCTTCACACTACACTTGAAGATCCATGACCACACTACATGACTTTGGAGGTGTCTTGGGACAACCTTTGAACACTTTCTTTTAGGCTCTCACAATTTCACGGTCACGGCTCTTGGCTCTTGTGCGAAGTGGCCCTTATATGATGAATGGAGTATTGGTTTGGAGTAGACCCGTTTGATTGCAATGCAAAAGCTTGACGTATGGGAGACGGATTAGTAAAACGACATTCTTACGTGTGCCGGCCATTTCGGTGAAGAAAATTAGGGCCACTTCACACACGAGACTCGTCAACCAACTATTTTGATAATTAGCATGGGTTACACGGTGATGGCCCATGGCTCGTGTGTGAAGTGGACCTTAAAAATCATCAAAGTTGGTGAAGCTTTGGTTAGATTTATCAAGTAAAATTTGATCACGCGGTTCCATATTTGTTTGTGTGTGTGTGGGGGGGGGGCATATGAGGTAACATGTTGGTTTGGCTATCAAACATGCAGGTTGGAATGTGATTATCATTGCAATTATCCATTTTGGAGGTTGCATGATTAGAGTTGTTGGACTGTGTATCTCGAGTTTCGAGAAAATTGAAAAAAAATTGTGAAAATTGTAAACAAGGTTTGAAGGTAAGATTGTGTGATTGTGTGATTGTGTGATTGTGGAAAACCAATGTGTAGTGTACAATGTGAAAAATACATGTCCACAGTTGTAGGTTTATGCAAAAGCATTTATTACCCTCAACTGAACGTTGTATCCTTATTTGAAAACATAAAGATGGTCAAGTTCTCCTCCTTGAACTTTAACTCCCCTTGCAACTATGTCGGTTGTTGATTCCAGAGAAAATTAACGCAGACTCCCATGTGAAGGGAGATCTTTTCTTGGAAGAGGGGGAGCATCTATTCGTTTTCGTCAATTTTTTTTGGCACACATGATTGTGGTTTAATGCCATGCCCACACTTACTAGTGAGCATAGCTAGTGGTGAATCCCACCAATACGGGTGGTTTTTCATCACTTTTGACCAACAATTGAATGCAGCGTAGGGAAGTTTTACTCATTCATTAGCTAAAAGCGAACGGAGAACCCATTTATAATGGTAAGAGCCGTCCACTAGCTATGCCCACCCAAAAGTGTAGGCATGGCATAAGTTATCACGTAGCTTGGTACTCCAACATTGAGCGGAACAAGGAAACATGGGTACAAATCCGAAGCGCTTACTAAGGGCCGGTTTACACTACGGTGGAGAAGGCCTCCGGTCGGTCAAGAATGCTTGGCCAAGACATGGTTATATGAGGCAAATAGTGGATGTGCCGGAGAAGAATTAAAGGCAATAAAATATCTCTTAAGGAGTCTTGACCAGTTGAAGTCTAAACACCTAGAGGAGAAGTCCACCGGAGAAGTCCACCGGTGAAGAGAAGTTCACCTAATGGTGAAGATTTTTTGTGATAAAAAATCATAATTCTCTACATTCACATTGTATCAAAAGATTTCAACAAGAATTGTGTTCATAAGAATTGTGTAATATAATGTTCAATTTTATTCAAAAGATAATGAAAATTGCCAAATTGCCAATTGTCAAGTTTGGCCCATGTAGGAAATAAATGTCTCCTTGGGTGTTTAAGAATGAAGAGGGGAAAACCCATACACATTGGACAAAGCACTACTCTTTGGTATTAGTTAAAACATGCTCTCCACTTAATCATCCTCATCAATTTCTCTCTTCTTATCTTTGATCTTCAATCATGGATAATCGAAGAAGAGAAATTTTGTGCTCTCTTATGATCTTTATGGTTTTGAAGTATTTTATCGTTTCAACTATGGCAATACAAAAAACCATCATGTATCACGATAATGCTTCAATTATGATGACGGTATATTTTTTGTTTGGGAGCAAGGAGAGGGTGGTGTGGAAATTTGACCGGCCAAGTGGATATGTGTCACAATTTCTTCTTGGATCATATAATGCAAAAATGCTCAAAGATCGTGTACGGGTGAGTAAGCCTACTTTTTTTATTTATGTCATTTCCTTGGACCCATGTTGAGCAAGAAAGATACAAAATTAAGACTTTGTATTCCAATAGAGTGTAGAATTTCTTTGACATTGCATCGATTGGCAACCGGTGATACTTTGCATACACTTGCCGATTTGTATGGTATTTTTTATTGAGTTGGGCTTCTCCGGAGGAGGAGTTTCTTGTCTGGCCTCTTGAGGCCGGACAAGAAACTCCTCCTCCGAAGAAGCCCAACTCCAAAAAGTGCCGCCATGTAGGCGGCCATGTCATTTTATCATCCATGAGAAAAGTTCACCACCATTGTTTTCTTCACCTAGTGTAAACACCCACCGGTCAAGAGTTGCATTTTCGACCAATCACAATTGAGAAACGCCCTTTTTTTCATGACCGGTGGACTTCTCCACCATAGTGTAAACCGGCCCTAAGTTCAAGCTTCCACCTCTCACTTGGAAAAGACATTACATCAACTTTTTGGCAAGATGCTATCCATTTTGCCCTTTGCAAGCGGAATGGAATGTGGTGACAGTTGGAGCCAACTACTAGCATCGAATGTCCCAAACATCACATGTCCGTTATATGGTAGAAAGTGTTTAAATTCCAATATTGAGTTTCTTTAGTCCTAAAGTCAAAATGAATATTCATAATGTTAAAAGTAAGGTTAAAAAAGAAACACAACTCATTCCATGACGGAGACAAAAAGTCAACACCTAAGATTATCCACTCAATTTAATATGTACTTATTGGAGGGCACATTCGCTTGGCATTCGGTTTGTTTGTTTTTAACCATCACTGATTATGTGTATCATTCAATGTTGAAGTTTCATGTTGAAATTCAATGTGCACTACATGACACATGATAATTGTTTTTAACCATCACTGATTATGTGTATCATTCGATGTTGAGGTTTCATGTTGAAATTCAATGTGCACTACATGGCACATGATAATTGTGACAAGTGCACTAAAAAAGAAGTTTTGAGTTTCGAATTAAGATTGGTGTGCTCTATTAATCATAGTGATCTTTGTCACATGTCATATAGCACAAAGTGTCATGTGACATCCCTATGGTGGCCATCTGGTGAGTGCAAGACAATCAATGTGGATCGAATAGTGTGGGCCACATCATAATAAATGTATTTCATGTACTTCTTTTTCTATGTCCAAAACTGACATAATCGACTAACCAATTGGCATTCACCAAAACCCCACCGTTTTCAACATGATTGAGCTTGATAAAAGAATAAAGGAGCGATATTTAAGAGGTAACTCTTTCTAGAAATAATGAAGCATGTGCGATAAAAGAGCGGGCTATGAAGTACTGTGCATAAGTAGGGCATATCCATGGGATATTCAATATATGATTATAACTCTCATTGGAAGACATTTATTGTAATCTCGGTATGAATGTTCCATACCCTAATTTTGTAGTAATTTGGAAAATTTAGGAGGACCTCGTCTTTTAACGCACCACATTTCTAGTGGAATGCTAATCATCCCCCTTGGGTTAATAGAACAACTTCGCTATATTGGACAATTGAAGGCACACGACCATTGTAAGTGAAGATATCTCATGAGTCCAAAAGGCCGAGACCATCCAAGGTTATTTCATACTAGAAGGTGAAGGCATGAGAGCCCATGACAACTAGAATGAATGAAAAGTCTACATGAAATCCTAACTGACAAACTATGGACAATGTTTCATCGTCTACCAAAATTTGCGTCAGGCTCACCCTGAAGAGGTAGGTTGATGCTCTGAATGCAAAATCTGGTAGATCGTGTTAAATAAACAACTGATGCGGCCTTTGGATGAGAGTCAATAACCCTCAAAATTACATGTTCACGGCCCTTGGCTCGTGTGTGAAGTGGCCCTTAATGAAAGGTGGAAATCTTTGCTAGTTGTGGACCGAGTCTTTTGCTTGTTCCTTTGAACTTTTCAACAAGTGCAGTCAATTGTTTGTGCATTGTTCTCAGTTAGTCGCCCAGTTATCAGGAGCATTGGATGAGAGACTTGAACTTGCATGCATAACATTTACATTGGGACACCCTAAGGGCCACTTCACACACGAGACTGAGAGCCCGCGACCATTGCACTTTGAGCACTCTCATTGGTGGGAAAGGTGGAGCCGGTCCAAGTTCACTTCACACTATGCTTGAGGGACCAATGGAGTATGTGAATGCAAGGTGGATGTAATGTCTACATGAATTTCTACATGGCATCACATGGATCACGTTTCATGGTCATTTGGATTGTTTTCAAACACCATCTCTTGGAGACCATGGCGCTCCGAATGCTCGCAACCGTCAATTTATTATATTTTATCATGTGTGAGGACCCACATGAATAGAGATTCATTGAATTAGCATTTGGTGGAGGGCCCGGTCACATACGACTTCACACTACACTTGAAGATCTGTGACCGCACTACATGATTTTGGAGGTGTGTTGGGACGGCCTTTGAAAACTTTGTGTTGGGCCTTTGAAAACAATTTCATGGTCACAACTCTTGGCTCATATGCGAAGTGGCCCTAAGTACTACTTACTCTGACCGACGAGCCAAAAAGATTGACCATGCATATGAAACTAGTTTTCTTCTTCCTTAAAGCAATGGGGTGCAATGCAATAACGGGTGTTTTTTTACAATAAGGGCATATAACCCCGAAGTGGACCCAATAACAATTTCCTATTGTTTCATTCAACCCTGTGAGCCCACATGAAGGATGTGTCACAAAGTGCATATGAATTGATAGCGGCAATGTTTGTACCAAGCAAGGAAAGCCAATTCGCAACTAGGTTACTCACCACAATGCTTAGATACTTGAGAATGGGAGGGTTGACAATGAATGTCTATTGTCACGTAGATCATTTACACCAAATCTTAGATGCTTGAGAAACGCACACCTATTAAAGAGAGCAATCTTTTTTCAAGAAGGTGGTCTTCTCCTCCACACGAGTTAGGTAGTGTAGAACATCACAAGCTTGCACTTAAGCCATGCTTGACCCCCCAAAATACTCAATTGTTGTCATGACATGAACCCCTTCAGTTTCATTTGATCTTTTGTTCCTTCGATTGAATCTCGTAACATTATTCAACTCATCCACTTTGCTAATGCCCCCTTCCCACCTGACTTTAGCTAAGACCCAAAGTATTTCCTAAAAGCCAGGTAAAGCTCCTTTGGTTATAGCGGAGGCATCCGGCTATCCAAATGCACCTACAAGACTTGCTCCGGAGATTTTCAAGTAGGTTTTAGTTAAGTAGCTTTCACACATGCTCATTGTTTTATCTACCAAGCAATGAATGTTGGGTAGTTTTTGTCCCATCCCCAAATGCCTTACTGTTCACCTATCCTAATTACCATCGGTTTTTGTTAATGAAGCTCCTCGTGCCCTCATAGCTAAGATTAAAAAGCAACCAATCACAAGGACATGATGCGACACTTTTAAAGGCCCTATATTCTTGCCTCGTGTTTAGGTACTGATGGGAGGGTGGGTGCTTGGGGCTTAAAACCTCCACTTTCAAGCCATGCCACATCATTTGCCAACTAGGTTGGGCACTAGATAATGTTGATGGTGTGAAGGTCGGGTTGTTGGAACCAACTTTTAGTCTTAGCTAAAGTCGGGTGTGAAGGGGGCCTAAGTGAGGCCCAAGCACTAAGTGCAACTCCATTAGCATCTTTGCATTGGGAACAACAAACTCCTTGTCTTCGAGTTGAATTAGAAATACGTGGAGTTGGTATTCAATGGGGCACGAGCTACACACCAACGGTTACTCATGCATGTGGTGGTGACAACACTAGTAGAAAACTATGCCCATAAATTTGTGGGCGTGCAATATACCGTTGGAAAGGTTATTTCATACCCTTTCCAACAATATATTACATGCCCCCGAATTCCTAGCACTTCAATCAATAAATCAAAAAAACAAATATACAATCATTTAGCGACTACAAATCAGGTTGGTCAAGATTAAGAACTGCAACCGGTTTTGGATACCGTTCTTTTTGGCAATTTTTTTTTCTCCTAGTGTAGCGTGGGCTAGGGATTATGGCATGAGTGTCCTCGATCTCGCATTGTCGGCACTTCCCAATTGTTGAACACATCTAACAATGCGCCTACATGCCCTAATCACCTTCCATCCACCATGCATGATTCCGGCGTAGTTCCATGTACCGGTCTTGGCCATTTTTTGAGTGTTCCATTTAGTCATTTTGTATAACTAAGTAAATCACTCGAGAAAGGGTAAGATTGGGCCCATGGAACTTCACCCTTAGGCTTTGTCTATATACCCTCTATTCTAGCCGGAACGAACACTCCCCAAAACTTGCAATTGTGTTCAATCCTATATCCCACAGTGCATTGTCAATCCGCTAGTTATTTGCCGGCTCTAATCATAATGGAGAGAGAGAGACAACGAAATAGAGGGGTTATGCTTTTCGGCATGGAAGTGGAGTACCTACTTATAAGAAGTTAGTGCTAACAAATCAAGTGTCAACAGAGGACCCAACAAATGGAGAGAGAGAGAGAGAGAATTATTGCATATGAGCATACCACTCCATCATCCAACATGAAAACCTTGAAATAGTATGCAGTTTGGAGGTCATTTGAAAACAAATGACGCCATAATCAACTTTAAACACCCCAAATTAGTCTACTCCAAGTCATTCGAGATGATTCAACAAGAATCCTATAGAGGGTTAAGATTCTATGTTGGATGGGTGAGAGGTACACTCGTATGTGATTTCCTCTTCCCCCAACAAACAAATCTTGAATTGCTTGGACTTCCTTCCAAGTTTCTACCCACTCTCTTAATGCCAAAAGGACCTCGTTGGCACGATCATGTGAAGAGCCGGAGGTTGAATACAATGTCCTCTATCTCCTATATCAGTTTTAGCACTTACAAACTTGAGAGATGGTACTTCATACCACGGGGTTGTTTACACAAATGGACCATGAAGTTGTCCCAAGGCCCCGTAAAATTTGCAGCTAGTTGTTGGAACTTGTCCGGGGTCCACTTCGGTTTACACCAAGGAAAAGAATGTGAGAGTGAGGATGCAATTCGAGGTCCCAAAAAGACAACATTTAAGGCTGCGTTATCCAATGACATGGTTCAACGGGTTTTGCGGTGGGAGAAGCAAAAGAGATGCTTTGGTTTAAAAAGGCAAGAGCCCATGGCGGAGAAATACTAATATAATAAAATTTCAATGGAATTTTTTATGGAGAAGAGAAGACGAAGACAAGACAAGACAAGAGAATGGTCAAACTTAATTTTTTTTCCCTTCAAAACTTCCCTTTTTGAGCATATATTAAAGAAATCATCACATTCAGTTTTTGGAGCATGGTCATTCCTCTTGGTCCATACTCGATTTACACCTAGGGAGGGGCCCAAAGACTTTGTAAATTGATTTTTTAAAGAAATTAGACCATGGAAGTTGGATCATTGAGTCGGACCATGGGAAAAGACCATCTTCCATGGTCCAACTTCACGGTCCATGGCGTAAACCGGCCCTCAACAAACGGGGAGAACCGACCACCAATCACTAATGAATTGGCGGAGTTTGCAAAACAACCAGATGACATTCAAGACTACACGGAAATCAACGATCATTTTTAAGGGATCTTTAGAACATGTTTCAATAAAACAAAAGAAAGAAAGAAAGAAAGAAAGAAAGAAAAACCAAAAGACGTCAACATGTAACCAACGGTTGGACTTGGAAACACTAGGACCTTGACCTTGACGGGACACACTATATAGAAGACGAAGAAGAAGAACTCCGGTCTCCGAAGTAGGCCGGAGTGAATAGAGTGTATGTTCGTAAAACATCCTTGGCCACACCCTAGGGCACTGGCATTAGATGTAAAACTACTTCACCCTTTGCAGGGAGTAGACACTACATCAGTGATTGATAACCTTTACCCGTAACTGGTAGTATGTGACCTCGAGCAACGGTAGTTATCGTGACACAACTATACATACTACACTATACACACGAGTTCCATACATAGCATGGTGTTCAATTATTAAGGGCGTTGGACCTTGGCATTCCACTTGGGTCTTGGGATGAGAGTTGTGGAGGACAAGTCCACTGATTGTGCATGTGAGATTCATTCATCCATCCATCCATCCATCCCCAAGCTCTGACAAATCCCATGCTCCTCCTCCTCCTACTACTACTACTAATGTTGTTTCTTATACATCAATATGAGTCCAGACCCTGGACCGGGGTTCAACGTAAAAGGCCAATAATTGAGGCTCTCCACATTGTGATCCCAAGTTTTGCCAGTCGGTGCATTAAGAGCACACGTTCACACTAGGGTCCAACGCCAAAGAAGCTCCGAAACCGAGCGATCCCATAGGTTAAGAGCCGAACCCTATTCCTAAGGAGTTCATGAGGGACGGAATTATTGTATACGAGTGTATCTCTCATCCATCCGACATACGAGACCTCGATCCCCCATGGGGATCTGGTTGTTGTGTCATCTTGAATGATCTCGAGCAAATTGGTTTGGGGTATTTGAAGCTAATGTTGGTGGCAAATCGACGTTTGGAAGTCGTGTATGGGGTGCATACTGTTTCCAAGGTGTTTGTGTTGGATGAATGAGAGGTACGCTTGTATTTGATAGTGTTGTCTCTCCACTAGTGCACACTGGAGTCAAGGTCCAAGGGTATGGAAAACATGGACTACACGGTCCAGGGTGTTTAGTGTCACGAACACTGGTCTAGGAAAGGGTATAAACTAGATACCTAGAGGTCTCAAAGTGTCACGTCTACTCATACTATTCGTTAGCATAAGGACATTTCTCAAGTGAAAATATATTTACATTATGACATCAAGATGCTTGAGATGGTAATTGTATGTTGTAGTATACAAAGGGGGGACTTATTATTGAGCATACTAATGGCAAGCATCATGTGTTACATTTTAGTATGCAATAGGGAATATTCTTGAGCATACTAATGCCAAGTGTCGTTTGTGTACAATTTAGTTAGCTTGTAGACCATTGTGTAGCATGGGCATACCCTTCATAACATTGTTAACCATGCTCATGCCAAGATATAAGTGTTAGTTAGCGCAATTGAACGCAAAGTGTCACTAGGTGACAATCATCAGTGTAACATGGCATACGCCTAAAATAAGTTAAGTGACATTATTACGCACATGATGCTAAGTACCATAAAACAATGTGGCACTAATGTCGCATCACTTTCCCACAAAATCTTTGGAGTCCTCCGTCAAGCAAAGTATGCGGATTCCTAGTTTGAGGAACCAATCTTCGAGGTTGGGTTCAATCTTGAGTAAGGAAATAAGGCCCGTTCACAGTGGTTGTAACATTGGCTTTCTTCCACTCAATGCTTCTAAAATACTTAACTTAATTGTGGTTTTAGAAATTATCATTGTAACAAATACAAAACCATCCAATGGATGATACCTATGTACTGATAAAACCAAGTGATGCACGTAGTGATACTACGTCGCTTAATAATGTGGCCTGTTGAACAACATCCATATTCTTCATAACATAATTTAGTGGAGTTTCTACGTTGGGTGGGGCCAAGAATAAGCCACAGTTTTTTCGGAATCATACTTTGTTTATTCTCACAACATGGCATTGCATTGGCATACTCATGTTGAAAAACTCAAGTGAAGTAGTGTATTGGTATTGTTAGAATGGATTGACCGATAGTTGTTAAACAATGCCCTGGGCTAGATCACATCTCCATTCGGTTGGGCCCTGCCCCTCCCACGGCTCCTTCACCACCCGGTCTTCCTACCCACACCTGTGTGAGAACTCCTCCTCGTTGGGATCCAATGTGACAATACCCGGTCAGAAATACAAACATTCAAGCTGCCATCACTTTCATTATTCCCACATTAATTGACGGAGTTCCTTCACATGCCAATGGAACGTAATGCCTTAAGTGACCGCGTACTGTCACATTGGTTCCCAACGAGGAAAAGTTCCCATGCGGATGCAGACAGGAAGACCAGACACTGAAGGAGGCGACGTGGGAGGGGCGGGCCCCAGCCAAATGAAAATGTGATCTAGTATGGGGCTTGAATAATGTTACATTAGAGTTATCCGTAAAGTGAGCTGAAGAGAGGGTTTTGGGCCTGGATTTGAGAAAATTGTGTGACAGGCCCTAAAAGTGGAGCAGGTGTCTGTAGCTATAAAAAAACACATGCACAAATCTTTTGAGGGACCGGAAATGGTGAAAAAAAAAGATTGCTCCTGTGTTGCGAGCGCGCCCCGAGAATTTAGCGTCGCTTTGTCAGAGGGCCCTCTCCTGTTTCGCCAACAAAGAAGATCCACTAACAAGGCAGGGCAAAGTCCGCGGGGACAACCCCAAATTTGTCGCAGCCTAAATCCGGAGAAATTAAAGGATTGTAGACCAGCTCCAAAAACAAGCAGACCAGCTCTGACCCTAAACCCTGGCCTTGTGTATTATGCCCCGGAATTCAAGAGCCTTACTTGGCGTTTCCATGGGTTTGTGTGAATAGTGCACTCAAAATCTGTCAAAACACCAGCTTACTTTACGGATAACTCCATTGTGTCTTAGGTTATTAGTATGACCTTCTATATATTGTGACTAAGTACATGGTTCCAAGATACCGTCAAATTTACAAACTGACACATGAGGTTGTGTAGATGTGTCTATTATTGTTGTGTGAGTGCGCTTTATTACTAATGTATGGCAGGAATCTATTTAACATTGTGATTTTGTCCAATAGTGCAGTTATTATTACAAAACGTGAGAGTATTTAGGGCCACTTCACACACGAGACTGAGAGCCTGTGACCATTACACTTCAAGTACTCTCATTGGTGGAAAAGGCGGAGCCGGTCCAAGTTCACTTCACACTACTCTTGAGGGACCAATGGAGTATGTGAATGCAAGATGGATGTAAAGTCTACATGGATTTCTACACGGCATCGAATGGATCGGGTTTCATGGTCACTTGGACTATTTTCAAAAACCACCTCTTGGAGGTAGGCCTAACACAAAACTGGGAGACCATGGCACTCCGAATGCTCATAACCGTTGGTTTATTCTATTTTACCATGTGCGAGGACCCGCATGGATAAAAATTCATGGAAATAGCATTTGGTTGCGGGCTTGGTCACATATGACTTCACACTACACTTGAGGATCCATGACCACACTACATGATTTCGGAGGTGTGTTGGGACGGCCTTTGGACACTTTCTTTTGGGCTCTCACAATTTCATGGTCTCGGCTCTTGGCTCGTGTGCGAAGTGGCCCTTATGTTGAATATCTACAAAATGTTAGGACAGTGATGTTAGTCAAACTCCACTGTCTATGGCACAGAATGTCACAATGTTACTATTTAAAATTACACATTGTTGTAACTTTTTACATGTACTATATTTTACCACTGAATGCTATTTATATTCTGAAAATAACCAAACAAAGTATTTTGACTTTAATCACTTCAAATTGAAATATGTAGCAAAATGTTAGCTTAGCATTGCATGATTCCAAATTGTAAGTGACGCTAAGTACCATAAACAAGTGTAGTAGTGAGCCTACTCAATGTGAGACTACATTGATTGTTCCAGTACGTGATGGAGGGCTAATAATGTGTGTAAGGGAAATTAACAAAGGTGATATTGAATTGCTTTACGCTATGAAAGTATTGCCACCAAAAGATCTAGGAAGTAATGTTTGTCCCAATACTACCATATTCATTAAAAATACTATTCTAGGAGTACTATGCACTGAAAGTACCAACCCTATTCATCGTAGCACTTGACAAAGCATGTGTTTGCATATAATTTTTTTTACTGCACTGTGTAGAGACACCCTCATCACACCAGTAGGAAGCGATGCGAGGAAGACGAGGAGTTGAGCCACCAGTGAAGGGGTGAGAGTTCGGTGAAGGAGCTGCGGGACCAACGAAGAAAGGACCCAGAGCATGCGGCCAGTAAGAGCTAAGGGACTAGGGCAGGAGCTGCGGGACCGGCGAAGAGAGGACCCAGCCCGAGAGCCAAGCGGCCAGTAAGCCTGAGGGACCAACAGGAGAGGGAACTAAATGGGACAGTGGAAACGGGGCCTATTTGAGGACGGGGACGGCCATCGGGCCCTGAAGTTAGCAAGCCGGTTCGGGACGGCCGAACGGAAGTAGAGACGAACTGGTTTAAGGCTCGGACAGTGAATGTAAATAGGACCATTTTGAGAAGCGTAGAGGCGCGGTCCTATTCCCGTTTAGGAGCACATGTTAAAATAGAATTAGGATGGATGGAAATCCAACTAGGTGATATGAAAAGTTATGTAGGTAGGAGGTACATTTCAAACAATATAGATTTAGGAATTTAGATTAAAACTCTAAATTCAGACTGTAAATTAGATTCAGTGCTAAAAATAGACACAGCTGACATTTAAAGAAATCTTACAAAAATCTAGATGTGGAAGACTATATAAGGAGGCCACTAGAGGGCCCTAATACACTTCATTTGATCCCGAATATTATACATGAGTGTCCGGACCTCGGACTTTGTTGAGACGTGAGGCTTGAGCGTCCGAACTCGGACTTTTGTTGAGACGTGAGGCATGAGTGTCCGAACTCGGACTTTGTTGAGACGTGAGGCACCTATGGTGATTAATTAGCTTAGGAATTAGAGAATTAATCCGAGACGTGAGGCACCGAAGGGCATTCGGACTTAAGAACTTTCGTGGAAACAATACAATCAACCGCGGCAACGAATCGAACTCGCCAAGTATTATTACTCAAGCGGGCGAGGTTGGGATTTCCGTGCCGAAGCGGGACGATTAAAGGCTTAGAAAATAAACTAAAATTACCGAGGAGGCCACATGATTTTGGAGTTGCGGGAACTTCAAAGACCTTAGGAAAGTGGACACAAATTCACCGAAGGAAACGATTAAGAGAAGTAACTTATATGTAACATGATTGGAATTGATTGATGAATGTAATTACACTTAAGCATAAAAAGGATATTACATTGTCTACATACCTAACCATCATTCGAACTTGAGTTGTTGGAATTACACCTCCGCATGACGTAGGAGCATAATCATAAGAGGGAGAGGATTCGTCAATTAGGCAAATCAATGTACCACCACATCATACCTTTATATCAAGACCTCATATCGAACCTTTACCTCATATCAATCTAAGAATAACTTAAAAAGTAATGAGTAAGGAATTGAGGGATACATGAAGGGATTACTTAAGCCATATCTTAGTGAGATGCCCTAAGGAATTTGAGAGATATTATTCTTCCTTGAGGTTAGATTTTGAACATGAGAAAGGGAATTTGAGGTGGATGAACTAAGGATTTAATTCAAGGCCGTAAACATAACCAAATAGGCACCCAAGAGATCTAATTTAGCAAGGGTATATGCTTGCGTAAATTGGATAGCGTGACTTGGATTGAGATAATTGAATGGACATTCGAACCATGAAATAATGGGGAGTGATCCTAGAAGTTATTAGACTTACGGGAATGATAAAATATTCTAAGAGAGTAAATGAAGAACATTCTATGAATTAGGTTGTTTTGACTTAGCGAGGGAGTATGCTTGCCTTATAGAGAAGTTGAGCAAGATGCTTGAAGACTTGAAAGGAACAAGAGATATGTTATAAGAACTTGAATGGATAAATAGGATTGTGAATGTTTTCAACCATGAAAGATATTGTATAGGAGCGTTTTCCCTCGTAACACTTAACCGTGACATTACACTTTTGAGGAAACATTATCTTGAGTTCTAAAGGCACTTACACATTAAGAATTCATTAGAAATTTATTAAGAGATATTGAGAATGCATTTACGTGTTTCTGGTTAAGGACGCTTTCGGGGAACATAAACTTGTGAACTTAGATCAACTACTCCTAGAGAATTTCTAAGTACATTGGAACTATATGTTACGGGATTGAGACACAGAAGAATGCAAACACCTTCACGAGACTTAGAGAGAAGATCTAATTTTGGTGGGAGTAACTTCCATGTAAACTGGTTTAGCAGCGGGTTACACCGTCTGAGGCTGGAAGGTTGAAGGTGCCCTTCACACACTGCAAGCACCTTTAAACACACATTAGTTTTTGTGGAATGTATGGTAAATGAACATGTATTCATGAACTCCCATTAAAATTTCAACCTTCTTCAATTTTGAGACTTGGCAAAAAATAGTGTATATTTCGGAAATTACAATAGTATCACACACACTAATTAAGATAATTAAGGTACTTAATAGTCCAAAAAACCGTGATGCCTTTACCATTTCGGCACCAATAAAAGTTTTAATTTGAAAAAAATGGAATTATTATTTTATTTTTTAAAATGGAAATTTTAAAATTTCCTTCAAATCCGGGATTTCAGAATCTAATATTATATAAAAAAGCATTGTCAACCTATAAATAGATAATATGGTAAAGGCACTGAGGTATTATGCAACCTCAATTTGGGGCAGCCCTGCCCTGTGCCCAGGGAGAAAATTTTGGGCACAATTGGTTGAGATCCTAGTGTTTCCAAGTCCAACCGGTCACATGTTGACAACTATTGGGTTTTTTTCTTTATGAATTTGAGGTATATACTCTAAGGGTCACTTCACACACGAGCCCAGAGCCGTGACCATGAAATCGTGCGAGCCCAAAAGAAAGTGTCAAAAGACTATCCCAAGACACCTCCAAAATCATGTAGTGTGGTCACGGACCTCAAGTGTAGTGTGAAGTCATATGTATTCGGGCCCTCAACCAAATGATATTTCAATGAATTTCTATTCATGCGGTTCCTCACACATGATAAAATAGAATACGTCAACGGTTGTGACTGTTCGGAGTGCCATGACCTCCCAATTTTGTGTTAGACCTAACTCCAAAAGATGGTTTTTGAAAATAGTCCAAATGACCATGAAACATGATCCATTTGATGCCACGTAGGAATTCATCCATGTAGAGACTACATCCATCTTGCATTCACACACTCCGTTGGTCCCTCCAGCGTAGTGTGAAGCAAACTCGGCCCGGCTCCGCCTTTTCCACCAATGAGAGTTCTTGAAGTTGTCGTGTAAACTAAGATCGTTAAACACAACAGATCGAGTGTCGTCGTCAACATCAATTAGCAAAATAAAATAGCAAACTAAAATGCTAAACAACCACCTCTTCAAGTGCCCCCACTAGCAGATAAGGAGCCCCTCCAATCGGCTAGGAACATACACACTCATCGGTAGAGTTGTTGAACATGATGAAGTTGTTGCTACATCTATACATATTCAATTGGGTAGTGGTAATCTAAGGAATTAAACTCATGATTGAGAAAGTAATCCAAGAACTATAGGCTGGGTGCAATTTGAGCCCCATCCTTAATCGCCTTCAACCATTTAATGTTGAATTCTTGGATAACTCTTTAAATATGGTCTTAATTCCATAAAATTTCCAACCAACTAAATAACAACTTCACCACTAAAACATGAGGTAAACATCCACAAAATTCTCAATCATGACCATTAACGGCCACGGAATGAGAGGCTTTCCGACAACGAGGACAAACCCAATTGCCAGAAGGAAGAGTAAAAATGGGAGGTGTCAAACATGCCATGTGCCATCCACGTTGACATTGGTCGCACAATAACATTGTTGCAGCTCCTTTCTTCTCTCCACAAACATAACAAGGCAGACCCTGTGGTACAACCGCCAACTCGGGATGCACAGAGCCGTCGATGGGAAGGTGACATGGAGCACAATTCTTTGAATGCTCACGACATTCCCGTCCATCATTGCCTTCAAGCAATAATATACCACTTGGCAAGACATCTTTTACCCGCAAAATCGTGCGCCCAGCCTTGACATCCAATGTCGTAGGCGCCTCCCGTTGCAAGTAAACATAATCCCCCTTGGAAAATCTACGAACCTGAGGTCGATAAGCTCCACTGTGGATCCGGGCATACCGTAATGTATCACGATGTTGAGCAATATTTAAGTTCTCCATAGCCATAGGCATGGCCTTTTGGAAGAACGCTGCTCGGTCATGAAGACATTGAGCCCAAACATCTGGATCATCCAAGTTTACCACGGGAGCCAATTTCTCTCGCACCGAGCTAGGTAAAATTGGTTCCCGTCCATACAAGAGTTGGTAAGGACTATAGGATGCCAAAGATGCTTGCCTGCTGAAACGATAACCCATTGCTATCCATGGTAACATCAAGTCCCAATCGCGATGGTTGCCATGAAGCAATCCATACTTCCGCAAACCCCACTTAACTGTCTGAACAACTCGTTCAGCTAAGCCATCTGCCTCAGGGTGATCTCTGAAAGTTGTCCGATGATCAATCAAAGCCTTGGTACACAAAGCCTCGAAAGATCCAAGGAATTCTCTCCCTTGATCCGTCAACACCTCTGCAGGTGCTCCAAACCGTGCCAAAACTCGATCAAGAAATGCCATAGCCGCCAATTCTGAGGAATTTTGGGGAATAGCCACGAGTTTAATCCACTTACTAAAATGCTCCACCATTACAAGCACATACTTGGAACCACGTGGAGTGATAGTAAGCGGTCCGGCAAAATCCAAAGACCAACGATATCCCAAGCCCATAATAGGTAAAGGCTGAAGTTGAGGTGACAAAATATTAAAACTTGACCTGACCCGGTCACATACCTCACACCGAGAAACATAAGTGGCAACCTGTTGATACATACCAATCCACCAATATTGGTTGCGCAACATAGAGTGCGTCCTTCGCACTCCAAAATGTCCAAGCTCCTCGTGCACTTGCCGCACCAAAGAAGCTCTTTGATCTGGCCTTGGAACGATGCGCCTCGTTCCGTTCGGCCACACACGAAATAACAAGCTGTTTGCCCAACGAAACCTTGTTATCCGGTGACTAACTCTATCTCGCTCCATAGAAGATAGTCCAAGAGGAAATATCCCTTGTTGAAGTTTGTGCAAGACTGCCTGGTCTTCCCACACATTACTAACAACGAGAGATTTATCAATCTCCTCATCTTGCTCTTCCACAAGGATTTCAGCAGCCAATCCCGACATCATTGTGAGATACGTGGCAGCATGCCAACCCGGCACTGCCTCACGATCACAATCTCCATGCCACCTGACTCCAGTTAAATCCTCATCTGAAGGACTTGGATTGCGAGACAATCCGTCTGCATCCAAGTTGGCAATTCCTGCTCGGTGAACAACTTCAAAATCATATTCCTGAAGTAACAATGCCCACCTAGCAAGTTTTCCGGTGAGCTTATCTGATTCCATAAGCCATTTTAAAGGCTGATGATCAGTCACCAAAGTAAACTTCTGCCCATACAAATAAGGTCGAAAATGTGCATTGGCCCAAACGGCCGCCAAGGCCTCGCCTTCATAAGAAGAATAATTAGATTCCGCACTATTATTACTTCTAGATGCATAAGCCATCACATATTCCTTTCCCTCTTCATCTTTCTGTGTCAATACCGCTCCCAATCCCACTGCACTCCAATCCGTGTGCAATTGAAAAGCTCTAGACACATCCGGGCGTCGAAGCACTGGCGCTGAACCGAGCCTCTGCTTCAATGTATCAAATGTTTGTTGTTGTTCCCGACTCTAAATCCATGGTTGGTCTTTCCCCGTGAGAATGGTAAGAGGTTTGGCAATCAAACTAAAGTTTTTGACAAACCTCCTATAATAATTTGCCAATCCTAGAAATGCACGAAGCCGTGATACATCACTAGCTGCGGGAATTTTGTGCAAAGCATCCACCTTCGCCTGTTGCACACCAAGACCGCCAGTAACAATCATGTGGCCTAAATAGGGCAATTGATTATGGAAAAACTTACATTTTCCATGATGTAAACGGAGTCCCCACCGTTGAAGTCGTTCAAATACCGCTTGCAAATGTCTCACATGATCATGTGGACTGCTACTAAAGATGATAACATCATCAATGTAACATCTAGCAAACGGCAAACCAGCCAATAATTGGTCCATCACCCGCTGAAATTCAGCTGGTGCATTCTTGAGACCAAATGGCAGAAATTTCCAATGATAAAGTTGATCCTTGCCATCTTTATCAATTCCCCAAAATGCGGTCTTCACCCGATCACCCAACAACAAAGGTAATTGGTGATAACCAGACCTCAAATCCAAAGTGCTGAAGATTCTAGAAAATCCTAGTGCATCAAACAACTCCTCCGGCATTGGATATCGATCCGACTTGGTCTTGCGGTTGACTGGACGATAATCACCACATATCCGTTTTTCCGTCCAGTTGCCAAAGATATCCTTCTTTGACGGCATAACCGTGGCACAAGCATACTCTCCATTGGAGAGTTCAATCAATTCCGCTGCCAATAACTCTTGACATCGAGTTTGAACACCCAACCTTTCAGAGGTACTAAGTCTGTACGGCCGTCTGAAAATAGGGTGGTCGTCCTCGAGTTGAATACGAACAGGTTTACCTTTATATCCTTCAAGATCATGAAGACTAAAGGCAAAACAATTACGGTAAGAGCGAATAAATGCCTGTACCTTTCGTGCTTCGGCACTAGTAAGCTTTGGCCCCACTTCAATTGGCCAATCGTCAAACTCCGTGGTTTCCTTCTTCATAGAAGGATTGCCACTTGGTGCCAGCACAGCCTGTGATTGCTAGTCCGTGGAGAGGGCAACACCTTTGCCTCCATCATCTGCACTTGAATCCAAATGCGTATCCTCTCCACTACAATCAGTTTGTGTAGCTAAATAGCTACCCACATATGAAGTATCACCAAGAAATAGAAGTGGAAACATTTTATGGGCCTCCAACTTTCCAAACTCTTGGGCCAAAGCCGAAAAAACACGTTGGGCTCGAAGCTCTTCCGCAACATAAAGTTTCAAAGGAAATAATCCCTTGGTGTCATTGACCTCAATGTGATCCTTGGATTGCGGCTCCATTGCCCCCTGACCATTGTTCTCTGCCCTCAGAGTACGCAATTGGTCATCTATACGTTGTTGAGCAGCAAGACAAATTCCAATTATCCACACAATGCTGTTAAGATCCATAGCTTGCCCGAATAGGAAACGTCTCTGACCTTCCTGAAGCCCGTGAGCAGCCGTGGTACCTGTAAAAAAACCCATGGCGCGTTCCCGCTCATCTGCCGTAGGCTCCTCATAAGTTTGGGTTTTTGAATCCCAAACCATGCCAGGTCCACGAGATCGAAATGCAAAAGACTGTGGATATGTCACAAAAGTAGGTAGTGCACCTCTTGGAATGCCCACCTTATTAATTAATGCAAATGGCAAGGTGTCATTCTTGGTAACTGCCAAGGAAACACGATGATCATCTAAAATGTCATCCACTTTGCGATTCATAAGGCGGGAAATGCGGGCAATCGCCGCTGAAAGCACCCGAGGTGATACCAAGTTGGTCCAAAACCAACGAGGCCGATGAGCAAAGGATCCCAAAGATGCAGCATCCAGAAATGTTGGAGTACCCAGAATTTGGTTAATGTCCTCACCATCCTTCACGACTTTGTGCCGGGTATCACCCAATAATGGTACATTTCGAAAATGTACCCTGGCGGAGTTGATTGGTGGGTAAACCACCATTGCGTCAATCGTGTCAAATCCGCAAACAAACTAGACCTAGGATCATCCAATCCCTGGCCAGTTCCTGCCCGCGAATGGCCTTGACAAGGCCATCCTGCAAGAATCAAATCCACGTGGCCCAACCTTCTCAAATCCTCATCACTAATCATAGTGACATCTTGAGGAAGTTGACCACAACATCCATGAATGGCAGAGGCTGACAAGTGTGCGGGGTATCTCAACAACAATTGTTGGATGTGGTGTCGGACGGCTCTGTTGGCTGCATACCCATTGTCCACATGAGTATATCGCCAAACTGTAATTCCAGCTTCCAACACTGCCGCCAAACCTGTGCCAATGCCTCCAAAGATCTTCACAAGGACAATACCTTCAGGTGATGGTTGCCAACGAATGGGTTGAGCAAAAGAAAATGAGGATAAAGTTGGAGGTGCCTCTCCAAGCTCCAAATCCGCTACAATGTGTCGACAATGGTCGGATAACTCCTTAGGAGTTCGCCATGGTGGAGGTGGATCCTGAAAATGTCGAGCAGGAATTTGAAAAGATGGTAAAAATTGTTGTTCTGCCACATTACAAGTGTAGTCCATTGTTTCCTCCAATAAAACTGGAGCACAAGGCAAATCTGCAACTGAACCGCTGCAACCAAACATTGCCTCCGCAACCATAGTCATAGCAGTGGCTGCAAATGTGACGGGAATAAATACCTTCCTGCCATCTCCAGTGGACCATCCCGGTCTAATCCATGCCTCTTCCGTCCAATTATCCAAACCAAAGCCAAGTGGGTAAAGAGCTTGCTGACCAACAAATATATCATAGTTGGTAGCATTAGTAACAACACACTTCATTGACAAATGAGTGTAAGTAGGCCCTGCCCCCACATGAAAAATCAAACGTAGAGGTGCCTTGGTGTAACCTGTTGCACGTTCAGTGCCCCCTACTGAAGTCACAATAGTGAATGGACAAGGATCCAAGCTTGCTGGCGTTAATCCAAGACTGTCAGCAAGTCCTTTGCCAATCATAACCGGTTGAGCACCGGAATCCATCATAACTCTCAGTGGTGTAGCACGGATAGTGGGCATATCCGTGCGTGAAACGACAAACAAAGATTTGTCGTTCATCAGCCGTACAACTCCAGGTTGCAAATTATGCCGTTCGCGAGCAGGCCTTGCAGAAATGTCTGCAAGATATGCCGCTCCCGACGCATAATTCGAAAATGACGTATCCATTGCTGAAATTGATGCTGGAGGAATATCAGTTTGCTTACCAAAAGCAATGATCGCCGCATCCGCAAGACTCGCTCGCAAATTGGCTAAGTCCTCCACCTCGTCAGCCACAGGTATGTCAACCACAGCTTGGGATACTTGAAGGGATGGCAAAGCCGCCTTACCTTCTAACATTCTCCCAGCTAAATGAAAAACTGCAGCATGCTTGAAATCCGAAGCCATAAACTCCGAACCCGAGAAAATTGGCATATGGAGAATTTTGTATGCCAATGCCTGCGTAACATCCTTCGAGATGGAATCCCCATCTCTCAAAGGTACAGGGTTTTTAGCCCCAACAACAGTGGTGTCTACCAATCCAAATGAAAGAGGTAAACGTGCTTGACCAATCTGATCAGCTGGTCCGGCATGGCGAGGATGTAGCACCTCATTGCTACCACCACTCGTGGAAGCCACCGCATCTGCCAATGTTTGTGAGCGAGTAGAAGCCGCCGCCACCACCTCTCCAGCTGCTCCAAACATATACATGTTCGAACCCGAGGTGCCACCACCCACATGCGGCTCAAAAATTTGAGCAAAAGATGCAGAAGATTTGAGCTTTTGCTCAAGCTCTGCCACCTTAGCCTCAAGACTCTGCTCCCTTGGAGACTTTCCAGTGACATAACTGGCAGGCCGCATCTCAGGATGAAGTAGGAAACAATGATCCACATCGTGATTAGTGCCACCACAATGGCTACATTTCAATTGTCTCTTCTTAGAATTATCCCCTGCCCTTACTGGTTCCATCTTTTGTTTTAATTTTCCCAAAGGCTGAGTTTTCTTCTTCTTAGGACAATTGGGATCATTCTTCGAATGACCAGCTTCTCCACAACCCCAACACGAATGGTCCGTGGAGTATCATCCTTCTCTCGGCGGAAATCCTGGATGCGCTGCATCTGGTCTCGCCGAAACCCACCATACTCCACTTCCAAATGTGCGACAAATTCAGTAAGGGGATTAAACGGAGGTGGTGGACCAACATCCGTCAATGTTGCCTGTGTAGCATGTGCCACCCGTGAAAGGGTTGCCGTGCTACTGCTAGCCACCATTGGCCCAAGTGCCAGTTCCGTGTCCTTAGACTCCGCCGGCGATTCCTCCTCCTTTAAGGTGGGTGGAGCTAAGGTAGCAATCGCCCCATCTTTAAGGGTTGAAATGAGCTCAACCCGAGCCTCCCAATACTGCTCCACCTCCCGAAGTTGTCGCTGATGACCCTCTGTCCAGCGTTCATAAGTTTGGAGTGCCTCATACTCCAAATGCTGAGGCAGAAGTTCAAAGGCATACCAATCATTGAAATTGGAAGACCTTTGACGTTTCTCCTTAATCCAGGTACGAAACCGGAGTTTCCAATCGGGCAAGGAAATGCCCCCAGCTCGACCTGAAAACCGATCACGCACTGAATTGTGGCGATCGTCCTCCATTTCGTCGAACGTGCCGACACTCCAAATCCGAAGCCTACTAGTAGTGTCCAACGCCGAAATAGGCTCAAAAGCCTCGTTGGTATCTACCTCTGGCTCCAGATTTGTGGTATGCACGTCCTC
Source organism: Polytrichum commune (assembly GCA_950295325.1). NCBI lineage: Eukaryota > Viridiplantae > Streptophyta > Polytrichopsida > Polytrichales > Polytrichaceae > Polytrichum > Polytrichum commune. Next base: position 66,052,864 of record OX485803.1, on the reverse strand, counting down.
CAAGTAATCTGGTGATGGAGATCGATAATATCGGCTCCTAGTTTGCACCATAAAATAATCACTTGAGTACCTGCAACTATCTACAAGGTAATGGCAACCTGCACCTGTTGCGGGCTATCTAAATGGCAATCCCTTGCCAAATGCCAAGTGTTTATGCCCCCAGAATTCCAAAATTGTGCAAAGGTTTGAGATTGGTAATTAAAATGAAAAATCAGCGTTGAAAAGGCTCATTTCCAAGGTGATTATGGACTTCAATCAACAAACTAAGTGCACCAATGGACTCCTAGGAAGATTTCACACAAATTAGGCTCAAATTTCACTCCGTTCGGAGTTAATTTGCTCCCAAAAACAAAAATCAGCGTTGAAATTAATAATTTCAGCAATGATTTTGAATTCCAATCAACAATCCAATTACACCATTGGATTCCTTGGCAAATTTCACACAAGATAGGCTCAAATTTCACTCCGTTTGGAGCTAGTATGCCCCCAAATTTGAACCTCAAAGTTTGTGAGAATTGGATGCCAAGTGTGAAAGGTGAAAGTAAAAATGTGAAAATAAAATAAAATAAAATAAAATAATTGTTTTAATGAAACAAAACAAAACAAAAACAAAAAACCAAAAACAAAAAACCAAAAAATAAAAAAAACTTTAACTTAATTAACTTAATTAACTTAAATGAATTAACTTAATTAATTTAATTTAACTCAACGTAACTTAATTAACTTAAACTAATGAACCTAATTTAATTAAGCTAATTAACTTAATTAATTAACTTAATGAACCAACCTAATTAACTAATTAAGTTAACTAATCTTAATTAACCTAATTAATTAACTAACTTAATTATCCTAATTAATTAACTAATTAACTAACCTAATTAACTTAAATAACATTAGCAAATGAAGGCTCACCTTGAAAGGGGGGCCAGGCTGGCGCCGCCCGCCCGCCCCCGGCCCGCTGCCACGCCGCCGCGGGGCCCGGCTGGCGCCGCCCGCCGTGGGGCCCGGCCCGGGATTAGCCGCCCCCCGCCCCGGGATTTTGCCGCCCCAGGGTGCAGAATTGGAGCTCCAGGAGCTCCAAGAGTGTCCGTGGAGCTCCGGAGCTTCAAAAAAAAATAAAAATAAAATTCGGATTTTAAGTTTGGTTTGTGTTTGTTTGTAAATTTTTAAAAAAAATTAAACTTTGCTTTTACAAATTGCAAGCAAGAATGATGTGACTTGAGAATCTTGAGACCAAATGGAATCTCAAGATTCAACCATCAACACTTGAAGAAAACACAAAGAAAAAACAAAAGAAAAATGGGAAGATTTCTCTCAAAATCTTCTTGAGGGTTGCAAGAAATGACAAACTAAGCTTTCAAACACTTGTATCACTCATTTGCTCTCAATACTGGACCATTCTAGCTCAGAAATACAACCAAAAATGAAAAATTTGAATACAATTGTTGTCAAGTATGAGGGTTTCTCTCTCCAAGCTTAAGAAACTAAAATGTCTCCTTACAAAGCTTAAGAAACTCTAAAATTCACACACAAGAGTCAAGCTATCTCTCACTCCACGAAGGGAGAATCCAAGAGTGCAAGTGGTGGAGAAAGAATGCAAAGGCTTTACTCATAATCTATTACACCATAGCCATGAGAAAGCAACAACAAGCTCTCTCTCTCTCAAAACACACTCACAAGACTTGACTTGACAACAATGGCAAGTCAAGAGGCCTTCCTCTCCATACAACCCCAATCCTATGTGGAGTTCATCCATGGAGTGGACGAACAACTAACTAGGACTCCCAATGGAGTCCGTTACTCATCCCAACACACATGGACTCCTAGTGGAGTCCATTTACTCCTAAATTGACGTGACTTAGCCCCCGATGTCACCTCACGTGACAAAGTGTAATGGTCACGGGCTCTCAGTCTCGTGTGTGAAGTGGCCCTCAATTCCAATAGGGTGATGCGTAATTTGCCTGAAGTCTTGAACTTCAACCGCATATTTCTCAAACTCGACCAGTTCATTTGTAAGTAACTAGCAGGTTGGTTCTCGTTCATTGGCCCTGCCGCATATTTCCCAACTTAGTAATTCACAAAAACACACTCAAACTACGCGTTAATGAGGAAATTTGTTTAATGTCCCCTCCCCACCTGACTTTACCAAATAACCAAAGTCTTTCTTCAAAACCGGGTAAAGCTCCCTCGGTTATAGCAGAGGCATCCGGCAATCCCAATGCACCTACAAGAACTTGCTCCGGAGATTTTCAAGTAGGTTTTAGTTAAGTAGCTTTCACACATGGTCATTTTTTTATCTACCAAGCAATGAATGTTGGGTTGTTTTTGTCCCATCCCCAAATGCCTTACTGCTCACCTATCTTATGCCCCCTCCCCACCTGACTTTAGCGAAGACTAAAAGTTGCTTCTAAAAACACGGCCTCCGCACCATGGACGTTATCTAGTGCCGAGCCTAGTTGGCAAATGATGTGGCATGGCTTAAAAGAGGAGGTTTCAAGCCCCAAGCATTGACCCTCCCATCGGTACCTAAACACGAGGCAAGAATACATGACTTTCAAAAGTGCCGCCTCCCGCCCTTGTGATTGGTTGCTTTTTAGTCTTAGCCTATGAGGGCACAAGGAGCTCCATTAACAAAAACCGATCATGGTAAGATAGGTGAGTAGTAAGGCATTTGGGGATGGGACAAAAACTACCCAACATTGATTGCTTGGTAGATAAAACAATGAACATGTGTGAAAGTTACTTAACTAAAACCTACTTGAAAATCTCCGGAGCAAGTTCTTGTGGGTGCGTTGGGATAGTTGGATGCCTCCGCTATAACTGAGGGAGCTTCAGCTGGGTTTTAGGAAAGACTTTGGTTATTTGATAAAGTCAGGTGGGGAGGGGGCATTATGGTCAGTTTTTGTTTGTTAATGAAGCTCCTCGTGCCCTCATAGCTAAGACTAAAAAGCAACCAATCACAACGGCAAGAGGCACACTTTAAAAGGTCGTATATTCTTGCCTCATGTCTAGGTATCGATGGGAGGGTCAATTTTTGGGGCTTAAAACCTCCACTGTTAAGCCATGCCACATCATTTGCCAACTAGGCTGGGCACTAGATAACGTCCATGGAGGCCGGGTTGGTAGAACCAACCTCTAGGCTTGGCTAAAGTCAGGCGGGGAGGGGGCATAAGTTAATATACATAGAGACTAAGAGAGGCTACTACCCACTCACTGTCCTCCAAGTGGCCCTCAAATACAGGCAGCATGTAACTCTGGCAGCCTCCCAGTTCCAACAGTCAGAATGAATAACATCCATATTTTTCGCCTGCTTCCACGTCATACGAAAGATGCCTTCCCCACGGACCAATCGTTGCATGCCACGTATTGGAGGGAGGTCCTCCACGTGGCATGGGTTTACTTGTTGTGACCTTCATACGACTATACTTGGCAGAAATTTTGTGAACCCTAAAATCGTCACGATCATACTTGACTTAGTCCTCCATACTAATCAAGCAATCGAGCAATCTTATTGGTTGAGAAGAATTTTTTGGAGTCAAGGAGTTTACCCTAGGTCCGGGTTGAAGGGCCACTTCACATACCGTGACCATGACATTGTCGTAGCCCAAAAGAAAGTGTCCCAAGACACCTCCAAAATCATGTAGTGTGGTCACGGACCCTCTAGTGTAGTGGGGAGTCATATGTGATTGAGCCCTCGACCAAATGCTAGTTCAATGGATTTCTATTCATGCAACTCCTCACACATGATAAAATAGAATAAATCAACGGTTGTGAGTGTTCAGAGTGCCGTTGCCTCCTGGTTTTGTGTGAAGCCTATGTCCAAGAAGTGGTTTTTGAAGATAGTGCAAGTGACCACGAAACATGCTCCATTTGATGCCGTGTAGGAATCCATGTAGACTTTACTATCCACCTTGCATTCACATACTCCGTTGGTCCCTCAAGCGTAGTGTGAAGCGAACTTGACCGGCTCCGCCTTTTCCACCAATGAGAGTGCTTGAAGTGTAGTGGTCACGGGCTCTTAGTCTCGTGTGCGAAGTGGCCCTTAAATGAAGAGCATGTAGGATTGAATGTCTTACATGGTGTATATCTTACGAATTATGAATACATCTTGCATTTAGTTTAATTTATAATTCAATCCTACATGTTTAAGTCTAACTTCTTACATTTATAAATAAACTATACACTATATATTACTAATTATGAATTATTTGTTTAGTTTAAATAAATATTGGGATATTATTGGGTCCAAGTACTGGATCGTAGTTTTGAGAACCAACAATTAGACTTGAAAACCTTTTCCTTTCAAGGACTTTGTGTTTCCATTGCATCCACTGATGGAAACATGTCCAACATTTCCACATGGTTTAAACATGTCATAAAAAAGAGTTAATTTCTCGTAGAAGTGTCAATTTGTTATTTCACAAGTATTCACATGTACAGTAGAAAGAGGATGGCGCTGGGCCGCACCGCAGCCACGAGAACTCTCCCCAGCCCCCCAACCACAGATTCCTATTGCGAATGCTGCGACTACTGCGACATACACCAGGCCGAACCAAATTGTTGCTGCCGTGGAAAAACGCAACACATTCAACACACTCAACAACAGATTCGGCACACAACGCTGGAATCAGCTTCGAAAGCGTCTGTTCTTTATTTCAATAGTGTTGTATACACTTCTTGCTACAAACCCTACAACAACCACCAGCTGTGCTTGCCCTCTTTCTAACTATGTCAGAGCCCCGCTGCGACTGCAAATCCAGCTCCAAGCCTCGCCGCACCCACCTGCGCAGCTCCCATCCTCCGAACAGCTCCAACCCCCACCGAAGATCCCGCCTTCGCCGCACCCATCCTTCCTCCCTGTAGAAGACCAATGGCGCGACCACCAACCTCGAAGGCGCTGCATGAAATACCTGCCGCCCCTCCTCCGACACCGCTCCAACACCACATACGGAGCCAACCTCCACATATCACATGCTTCAATTCATCCCAGGTATCTCACTCCCCTAAGCCTCAAACCCTTACATTGCTCCACCACAAAATTCACTTCGCCAGACCAACACCCAACACAAATCATTTCCACAGACATTCATACACAGACCATACAGAACATCATCTCAATCCCCGCTCAACACACCACACAAAAATGCTCCCACACCGACAAACCATACAACCATCATCGCGCCATACCACCTACCTACCCACACCATCGACAGTCGCTTGCTTCGCACCAACGCCAATTGCTCCTCTACAGCATCACTGAATCGCCGTTCCACCCCACCTCCTCCCCGCACCGCAAAGCATCTCTAACTTCACCATCAACCCCCCACACAGACATTCCCCCCCCAAACAGCACACACAACACCTACTGACCCTCCAACCCTCATACCCTTCCTAAACCCCACATCGACTCCGACAACCCTCCCTGCACCCCACACTCACCTCACATACCCCTCCTCTACCTCACACACGGAACTCCACCTCTCAGGCCACACTCCAGCTCCCCACACAGACATTCGCCCCCAAACAACACACATAACACCTACTGACCCTCAAACCCTTATACCTTTCCTAAACCCCACATCGACTTCGACAACCCTCCCTGCACCACACACTCACCTCGCACACCCCTCCTATCCCTCGCACACGGAACTCCACCTCTCAGGACACACTCCAGCTCCCCACACAAACATTCGCCCCCAAACAGCCCACACAACCCCTACTGACCCTCCAACCCTCATACCTTTCCTAAACCTCACATCGACTCCGACAACCCTCCCTGCACCACACAATCACCTCGCACACCCCTCCTCTACCTCGCACACGGCCCTCCACCTCTCAGGACACATTCTAGCTCCTCACACAGACATTCCCCCCCCCCCACCAACACACACAACACCTACTGACCCTCCAACCCTCATACATTTCCTAAACCCCACATCGACTCCGACAACCCTCCCTGCATCACACACTCACCTCGCAAACCCCCCCTCTACCTCGCACACGGAACTCCACCTCTCAGGACACACTCCAGCTCCCAACCATCACACAACAGCACCGAGCACGGTCACACACCACCGCTCCCTCCCTCCGCGAATTCCTAAACAACTCACCGCCACCGCCACCTCCACCCGCAACACCAGCACCGCACCGCACAGACTCCATACCGATCGACTATCGCACCGTTTCACTCCGCCCCGCACGCCCCGCTCAGCCCCTCGCCGCAACAAACACCGTATCCCCTACACTACACAAATCCAGCACCGCCCCGCACCGCACATACTTGCCCAAAAACCGACATTTGACACATGACCAACCACCTTCCACTGCACTACGCCTCTACACAAACACATTCACTCGCACATCCATCACCCTATTTAATCTACCCACCCTAACGCTCCATGCCACTCACCTCTTCCCTCAATTGCACATTCTCTCTCGTTCCCATACATCTCCTTCCCCTCCTACCCTTCACTCCCACTCACCTCCCGCATTTATCCTCCACTTCACTCCAGTTGACACTCAAAGTCATGCCCCCCTGCCACACCATCCCTTCCTCACACACTCCCCCCACTCCCTCCCTGCCTCACACTCTCTGCTCCCCAGTAATTCTCCACCTCCCCCGACACACATGTGTGACAAAAAGACCATCAAGGGAAGAACAGGGCGAAGTATGAAGGCGAGCCGAGGAAGAGACCGCGGCGACAGACAAGGCAGAAGCGAGAGCGGCCCCGTGACGAAGAGAAGTGGTAGCAACGGCTGGAGCTGGACTAGGAGCCGGATATCGGAGGGGACAGGTGAAGGCCCGGGACTGATAACCCGGGTAGCTGGAAGCAAAGGGGGGGACCGGGTACTTGAAGGCGGATGGAAGGAACGAGTGATGGCCACGTGGCCGGGAACAGATGTGTGGCCGGCGGGAACGGGCCTCAAACGGCGGGAACGGCCGAGAGCCATCGGGGAACGAGACTAAGCATTGGGAACGGAGGTTAGCCGGCGGGAACCGAGGACGAGGCCGTTGGGGAACGGATGAGGACATTAGTAGGCTAGGTCACTTTTTGATGAAAGGCAAGCACCTTAGTGACTAGAGGTAGTGACCACTTAGTATTTAGCAAATAATGAGTGGACACGTACTCATTAGAGGATGTGGATGAAGGACCAAGCCAAGGGATGAAAATCCCTTGGATGACATTAACCGCCTTAACCATCTAGCAAGGAAGGATGAAATTGTGAATGAATGACTCATGGATGGTAACCGAACACACCTAGGCACATCTAGGAAGTAAGAAGAACTTTAAACAATCCACCTCACAAGAACATCTATATTTAACACGTGCGGTTACTGTAAATAGATCCGGCAGACCTAAATTTAGACTGCAGCCTTCATTCAGACTAAAATTAGCCTAATTAGACATTTGGCATTAGGGGCCACACCTAACCGCTAATTCAACCAATTATAAGATTTCAAAACCTATATAAAGGGGCACTACGGACCCCTATACCACCTCATTATTCATTTCAACAATCCAACGTGAGCGTCAAGAGGAGCATTATCGGGAGCGTTTTAACGAAGACCTATTTGGAGCATTATCGGGAGCGATTTGAAGACAATCGGAGCTTCGCGATTTTACTCGAGGAATCGAAGATCTTTTCGAGCTTGAAGACTTAAAGGATTGAAATATATCCTCGAGCTTGAAGACTTAAAGGATTGAAATATTATCCTCGAGCTTGAAGACGACTGAAGGCCAAGGCTGAGGGACCACGAGGCCGCAAGGCGTGAAGACGAAGACCGGAGACTTAGCGATATTTGAAGATACTCGAAGACGAACGGCTTCGAGTTTGAAGACTGAATTTAGACTGAGAGCCCGCGATACTGAAGGCCCGCGGACTGAAGACCGCGACTGGAGGACCGCAGAACCGGATGACGAGTTACGAGACTTGAAGATTGATTCATAACGAATCCGAAGACTTGGAGATTTGAAGATCCTTTTTGGGTGTACCTTGAAGATTGAGGGCCCGAGGTACTGAGAGACCACGAGACCATAGGAGCGAAGACTAAAGACCTGTGAAGTATTTGAAGACTTGATTGAAGACTTTTGAAGACCGGGAGAACATGGAAAGCTAAAGGGGCCACAAGACTGAGGGCCCATGAGACTGGAGGACCGAGAGACTTTAGGATTTGAAGGTCTTTTCAAGAGATTGCGAAATCAAGGACTGCGAGAAAAGACTTGAAGACATTAAAAGCTTTCTTCAAGATTTGGAGACTGAGGGCCCTCGGGACCAGAGGACCGCAAGCCCGAGACCAAGACCGCAAGTTTGAAGCCCTTTTGAGGACTAAAGGTTTAAACGAACTTTCTAACCAAGATCTAAGGTACCTTTTGGGGTCTAAGGAGATGTCAAGATATCAAAAGTGAAGATGCTAAGAGATTGACAAAATCCGAAGTTCATCGTGAAGACAAAGAAGATTGCGTAGGGAATCCAAGACCGAAGCACTCAAGAGAATAGGAAGATTAGAGAAGATCATTCCTAGGAGTTTAGAGATATTCAAGAATGAAGAACTAAACCCTCATGAGTAGAGAATACAAAGGAAAACCAGACAAAAGGGAACTTTAGAAGAATGAAGACATTAAGAGGATTTCAAAGCCATCATTCGAGAAAAGAAGAAATTAAAGACCATCAAGTAGTCAACTTCCACTTTGAAGGCCTTGCAATGAATTGTTAAATGAAAACTCTCAAAGTAATGTGATTGTGAACTTTGGTTGAGGATTTATAAATGAATGGAAGAATGTTGTTATTGATACAAAAGAACACTCTCTTCATTCGTAACACTTAACCTCGACATTAGGATTCCGGGGAACATAAGCTTGAAAGCTTAGGCTACTTTCTCCTTAGAGATTTATCCAAGAGGAAACACCTTCAAAAGTTAATTTAGATAAGTGTAGTGTCCATGTAAACCGGTCAACAGCGGGTTACACCGTCTAAGTTGCTGAGGGTTGAAAATGACCTCGACATTTTGGCGACCATGTTGGGGAATCGCCACATGGACGTTACACTTACCTAGATTAGAAGATAAAAATTTACAACATACAATATTTGGGAGTAAGTTGGATGGCAGGCGTCAATGGAGAACATGTATTACCTATATTGTGGAAGACTCCAACATGAGATGAATGAGAAACGCAAATGGGAAGAAACATTTGGACCACGGAAGCAAGATCGTATAGAGAGAGCAGTGCAACGGAGACTCGAACAGTTTAATCTCCGAGGATTCTACGTGCAGGGAAGCGAAGGAGGAAAAGAAGAGAACTCAAAGCAACAAGAAGTCTTGGCTTTGGGTAAATGGCCATGGGATTATCCAAAGTATGATATCAGTCGGACAACTTTGAAGAAATGGGAAGGAACCAGGAGACTCCACGATCTCATGTGGGATATGCAGAAGATGTATGAAGACAAGGTCTGGCAATTACACGAAGAAAGAGAAATAGGATTCACGTACCGGTCACAATTTGAAAGAGACATCGCTGAGTTACCAGAGGAGCTGCAAGCAGTAATTTTCTCTAAGGTATGGAATGATGGAAGAGAAGGAATTAGCGCCTATGTGTTAGGAGCAACACGACATCGAGGTTACCACTACAAGCAAGAAGGTTTGTTGTACGATTTGTATGTTAGAAAGATATTCTTACCTCTGTATGGTGGTTTGCATGGTAGTGTGGGGAACTTGAATTTGGGGCAGGAGCAGGAACAAGAAACAAGAACTTAAACCAAGTGTCCAAGTAATCATCCATAGGCAAACAGGTGAAGTACGGGTGCATTGAGGCGTCAGAGCTGAGAGAGCCGGCCAAGACCATGACCCCGAAACACTCTCAATAGCGTACATGGTTGATCATGAGGATACATCTAGTACGAGAAGTACATCACCAACTCCTAGAGAACAGGAGGCAGAGAAGAAGCATATGGAGCGCATGCATTCCAGAGAGGACCGAATAAGGCGGACTGAACAACTCAAGAGAGAAAGAGAAGAGAGGTACGCTAGGCGTACAAGACAGAGAACTACAGGAAGTGAAGAGAGCCGATACGCTTCTGAACCACCGGCAGTAGGTTCCCACACCCCTAAGCCCAGCCACCATAGAAGTCAAAGTGAAGGAGGAGGTAATGGTGAAACAAACAAAGGACATGAAGACTTGGATGAAGAGAACTTGAATCAGGGAGAAAACGAGGAAGAGGAGGATGATCTGATAATAGGTACCCCTCTTGGAACCTATGTGTTGAGAACAAAAGGTACAGGTAAAAACACGGGTACACATACCCCAGTAGATAAAGCGCAGGACAACACCCATCAAGGAAACACGGCCGAGGAAAATCTTTTCAACCCAAGGAGTTGGGAGAAACTGAAAAGAAATTTTGAAGAACAATTTAGCTTTGAAGACTCCGGCTTCTCCGGAGAGAGCACACAAGATAACACGGACCAAGGAGCAAAAAGACCCATTAGTCAAGAAGAATTTGACGAACTACGAAGAAAGTTTGAAGAGAAACTTAAGCAATTCCAAAACCTTGGAATTAACACCGGAGTCAGCCCACCACCAGCCAATAGCAACAACCCACCTGGTGTTGGAAGCAACTTACCCAACCCAGTCAACATGGCCACACAACCCCGAAGAACGAAGGTTCCCTTACCAACCTACAAGGGTAAGACGGATCCCGATACGTATATGCAAGAGTTCAACAACGTGTGTCTCGCAAATCAAGAAGATACAGACGCGATCAAACTACAACTATTCCCTGTTACCTTAAAGAAACGAGCCTTGGAATGGTATTCGCAATTTGGCCCAAACCATTTCCCGGATTGGCCAACGTTAGGAACTGCCTTTCTTATGAGATTCATATCAAAGAAATCGGAGGGGGAAGTCATTGAAAGCTTAGGCTCCCTCAAGCAAAAGAAAGACGAGACAGTCGAAGAATTTTATGAAAGGGTTATGGTGGAATCATCAAAGATCCACCCTCAACCTAGTAATCAATTCAAGAAAGCATGGTTCCTTAATGGGTTGCCATGGTGTTGAAACAAGAAACGGTAGAACCGTGAGGCTCTGTTCTTTATTATGAAAGATTACAATTGTAGTTGTCCGTCCCTTTGCCCGGTGTCAAGACGAACATACACTCTATTCACGCCGGCCTCGAAAGAGGACCGGAGTTTCTATCTAAGGTAGGAATACCATAACCCGTGAAAATAAGGTGATTCGCATTGAAGATCTGGTCTGAGAATCATCAAATAATTTTCCAAGATAGACGAGAAGGATTCATGAAGAATGCAAGTTGTTTCATATTTTTGTGCCCTATACAAAAAATGCTCCAATTTTTCAAAGTGGAAAGTTGTCCAAACCCCTACTCGTTCATTAGATTCTCCCTACACCGAACATGGTAATCCGCATTTCCATACGGAACATCGCCTAATTCGGTTACCTCATGAGTACATTAACACTTGACTCCCATTGGTTACACTAAGTGTACACGCATTGAAGTTGCCGCCGAGCCATGATCAGTTTTAGAAATGGCACTTCACCATTGTGACGGTGGTCTAGTGCACAGCTAGAGGGTAGTTAACGGGGTATGGTATTTCTACCTTATCTATCTATCTGTAGTTGTCCACTTTGCTCATGGCTATTCACTATACCAAACCTTTCTTGGATTTTGTGCACCTTCTTCTCAAATACGGGTCAAGGATTGAAGCTACTCATTTATCACCCGAAAATTTTAAAATAAATAATCAAGAACTACCGGAATAACTATAGTTAACTAGATTTCTTTCAATGCATTTTAGGGAGCACTTATATATAAACTATAGTTAACATCCACATTAAATAAAGTGGACCAAAAATAACACGAACAAGTAATGTCCAAGTGTGAACACAAAGTGGTTAAGAAATTTGCTCTTGAAACAAAGAAGTTGATGCATAATCTCTGTCTTACATACAGAGCCAATAAATACAATAAAAAAAATCCAAAGAATAGCTTGTTTTCATATGTAGTTACATATAAACAAGAAAACAGTAGAACCATGAGGCTTTGTCCTTTGCTATGAAAGACTACAATTGTAGTTGATTACTTTGCTCATGCCAATCCATGGCTATTCACTATACCAAACCTTTCTTGGATTTTGTGCACCTTCTTCTCAAATACGGATCAAGGATTGAAGCTACTCATTTATCACCCAAGATTTAAAAAATAAATAATCAATAGCTGCCGAAATAACTATAGTTAACTAGATTTCTTTCAATGCATTTTAGGGAGCACTTATCTATATATATAAAACTATAGTTAACATCCACATTACATAAAGTGGACCAAAAATAACAAGAACAAGTAACGTCCAAGTGTGAACACAAAGTGGTTAGGAAATTTGCTCTTGAAACGAAGAAGTTGATGCATAGTCTCTGTCCTACAGACAGAGCCAATAAAGAAACTTATAACCCTAAACTAAACAATACATAATGGGTAAGAAAGAGTGTCTCTTGATTCTGGTCAAGTGCATCAAACTCAAATACACGTCATGAATCATGCCGCTATTGGAAAGAGATAGAGAAAAGAGACGTTGTTCAAGTACTCTTGTTCCAAACAATTCATGAGGTGCAAAATGTGCAAAATACAGGAGAATGATGTTTGCGCGACCACATGAGTGCTGAATTTTGATTTGAACATGGGTAGGCATATTTCATAGATTCCTCTAAAACGGTCGGTAATTCTCTGAAGTGTTGAGCCTCAACCGGGTATTTCTCAACCTCAACCGGTTCATCTGTAAATAGCGGTGGGTTGTCGCCGTTCTTGATGTGTATAGATGTTCTGACGTTCTGACATAGATCAGGGTATCAGGCGGATATCCTGCACTTCCCTTGCTTTTCCTTGTGCGTTGGTGAAATTGAAATCGAGGATTTGGGTTTTGACAGGCAAACGGATTCGGCTATGGCGACGTCGGACCCCAGCCCAGCCACGCCTCACCCTTCGTTCGTTGTCACCTCCGTCTACTTCAGGTGCGTGTCCTCCTCATCCTCCACAAACCACAACAATTTATTTGATCGTTTTGGGTCCGGGAACATTTGTTGCAGCATCGATCAGATAATTGGTTTCTCAATATCTCGTAGTATTGCGGAGTGCTACAGGTCACACAGCATGTTTGCAAGACGGTCTTTAAAGCATTCAAGAAGAATGAGTATCGGTCGTTGAAAATGTTTCAAAAACCTAAACCTGGATTTTATAGTACCCCCCTTTTTCCTGATATTCTGAAGGATTCCGGGATATCACGTTCTCAAAGCATTTTGCAAGGCACCCTTGAGGCACGTAACTATAAATTTCTCTCGTCGGATTTTTTCTCTAAATGTTAACCCGTTGGAGTTCTTAAACCCTATACCCCTGAATTCGTGTCGCTCGTTGGAATTTTTTAGAAAACCTAACCCTGGTATTCATAGTACCTCCCAGTTCTCGATATTCTAGAGGATTTCCGGATATCATGTTCTCAATGCATTTTACAAGAGAGCCATGAGGTGCAGAAGAATGGGTCTCGCTCGTCACAAATTTTCCTTAAACCCTGAACCCGGCATCCCCAGAAACGGAGGATTTGAGGTCATAATCCTGCAGATAGCCGTTTGGAGCAGCACAGAGAAAACTCATTTTTTTGGTGTATACTATTTATCCGTTGTAACAAGTGGTCCAATTTTTGGAAAGGCACTGTGTGTGTGTTGGACGTTGAATTTGAATTGTGACGTGATTGCTAGTTCTGAACTCTTATTTCGTCTGCATTCCAACGTTCGTCATGACCCGCAATGTTTTTTTGATGTAATTGCGATAACTGTCAGGTTACGTGAAGACTACCTAACCACATGCTGTCATCTCCTTTTACAGACCTCATGCACATAAATTTCTTTGTCTCAAAGTTGATAACCAATTGTTCTATCTTTCTCATGCAGGGATGATTTGGGCAGTTCAGATCTCTCCACTGTAGATCTAGCATTGCTTCCTGGATACCCAGATGAGGATGAACTTGAACTGGTGCTCATTTTTCACTGTTCACCTTTATTGTCCTGTTGATGTTTGATTTGTTATCAAGCAATAGTTGGTGATATAAAGGGCGACAATTGTTGCCTGATCTATATCAACTCTCTTCACATTTGCCTTCATGCAAAGGGTTAAGGGATGAAGGTTAGGGAAGGGTCAGACGCCCATGTCTTGTTCCATGATGCTCTTGAACTGGAGTTTTGTGTCAATGAGTTTCAGGTGTGTGTCTTGGTTCAATTGACGATGAAATTCTAACGAATCCATCAATTTAGAAGAGTTTTCTCGTGGCTTATGTAGTACAGCTACTTCATGCTTGGGCTGGCACTGTCCTCAAGTTTTCACATGGGATCAGAAGAACGGTGGTTGCCAATTTCTCTAAAGCCATTGTCTTGTGGATTGGTGCAGCTTGACAATTTTGAGCACATAAAGACAAAAGAATCTTTGTCACCTCGTGAAGGTGAGGAACCCATTTCCCTCCGGCCTATGTTAACCAAGGGCAAACACTGACCTCTTCCCTTGACATGTCCTTAAGTTTATAGTTCTGTTAACACTTAGAAGATCGGAGGTGTCTTCATATGGGACATGTGATAATCTGTACTAACCTGCAACAAGTATTGAAATAATATTTTACTTGGAGTATGATATTGAATCCACATTTAGCTCAACCTATTACAGGAGGTGGTGGAAATAGAGTCATATGTGACAACAGCTATTAGATAAATATGGTCGTTTGAACGAGCTCAAATTTCCCTACAAGTCGTTTTGCATATATGTTTACTCCGATGGGATTAATGCATATAAATGGGCTAACTTTAGATAGGGTCACTTGGAACACTTTTAGCTAAAAAAGTCAAGAAGTAACCTTAAACCCCTCTATTCCACCTTGAGGCCCAGAATGGGCCTGAAGGCCCCTCAAGGGTTAACCTTGGTCGTCTTGCTGGATCTCATTGGTATGAGTAAAAGAATTAACTCTTTAGCTCCTGTAATATTTATGTGAATGTTGGCTTGTTGTTTTGTTAACTTCAATTGTAGATATTGTTGTTCTGACTACTTGCAAGGATCAAAATACACATGAAGTTTGCTAGTTTGGAGGGTCCCATTAATAAGCGTTTGAATTGTACTTATCATGAATCAGTAGCTCAGTTGGGAACTAATCCTAAACAGTTTTGAGCTTTGGAGAATTTGATGAGTTCTTTT